>CM068374.1:61511407-62211407 GCA_034769895.1 Magicicada septendecula
TGACCACCACCTCCCAGAGCAGTAGCCGCGGGCCCCCTTGGAGGAGCTCAGCCAACCAAGCAGCGACTTACTCCCACGGAGGTACGCTACGTGGACAGGTATGTGGATAGGGTATGTGACGATTTAAATTGTAAAAAAAATAAAAAAATTTAATAATAGAAATCGAAGAATGGGAAGTTAGTTAAAAAACATTAAATCGCACTATTAAACCAATTACCCCTGGATTAACTCATGGCAGTGATGAGACTTAAATAAGAAAATTTAACTAGTATTAATTAATTAAAATTGTGGAAGCAAAAGTTAAAGAATAAAACTGTTAACCCTTTATTAAACTTATCATGCTATGACCTGTGAATTCCGGATTCAACTTGTATACCGAGCCGGCATTAAATAAGAAATACGTGTAAACCATAATATAAAGAATTAATAATTTAAAGTCACTAGTAATAGGTGTAATAATTTCAGTATACGAGGAAAATCTCGATTGTTTGTTTTGTCTAACTGTAAGACTATAGTATTAAATAAAAGATGGAACTATATTATGGCGGAGTATTCGCTCCGCGTCTTTGCAACTTTCCTGTTGTAACAACTAGGGATTAACGATGCAGCTTTCTAACTGTAAACAGCTCCACGCTGGGGCTCTACACAAAATGTTATTTTGTGTGTATTTTAATTTAAGTGTTAACTTCCACTAAAAGTGTGGACAGCTAGACATAAGTAACGAAAATGTAGTGAGTAAATTTTTGTGAAACAAACATATAAGAAAAAGGAAAAACGTGTATAAGAGGTGACATCTCCTGTAATTTAAATATCCAGTCAAATATTGTTCAAGTTAAAAGAAATTCCAACATAATGTACAAACAATACGTAAACTCCAACACGACGATGCAATTAAACAGGTGATGTGAATAACAGTGAAAAGTGACGACTTCGACCTATACTCCCTTTACTCTATCGCCGAGAATCCTGACGACTTCACGTTAGCTGGCACCATCACATCCATTTCATCGTTACTGGACAGACTACCCCTAGGACAATCCTCGACTACGAGAGTACGGAAGAATCACTCGCCAAGACACGGACAGTTAACCATAATATAAGAGGTGACGCGGGAGCTCGTCTTCCGTGAGTTATACATATTTTAAAATATAAGTAATTAAAGATGAAAACGACTTTCAAAGACAATCAATAAGCTCTAAGATTTAAACTGGTGTAACCACCAATTCTTGTAATCATACGTTGTAACTTAATTTTCGTTATGTAACTTCAAAAGTTGCTCAACTAAATAAAGCCATTCTTCAAATGGTACTTAAGGAATAATGTAATTATATAATCAAGTATGGTAAATTTGAAAATTCTTAACAAGAAAAAGAAATACTCGGATCCGAGGTAAACTCATTATCTAAATGATCATTTTATTTTAGATAGAAAACCCCCTTACAATCTCAGAGTAAATAAAATCTTTATTTGTAATGTGTTACGTATACTATGTGAATAAAAGGGATGTCATCTTTGTTACATACTAAAGTGAGTGCATAAATCAGTTAAACCCCTCCCCTTGATTCCTATAATTAGAATAACTGTAAATTTTGTTAGTCTTGTGTTTTGAGTTTCAGTGTGTTACAACGTAGGCAGCCTGTATAATTGGCTAGTGTCAATTATCACAGGTTCCCTGGATTATGATGTAGCCGACACGTCATAGGTATGCTACTAGTATTCACTCTGATGAAGCATTAACAAGAACCATCCTAAAAGGAGTGGCTGCCTAGTCCAGCTAATTGCCAAGGAGAAGGTAATCCTGGTTCCTTTTCGCGGGGCACACACCATGGCCCGAATTACGTACTTCTGCACCAAATAGGCTACAGCCGAAACGCCGGTTCGGAGAACTGACATAGGGAAAACTAAGGTATAAGGTTTGTAACAAAGAAGGAATCTCCAAAGCAGAGACAATAATGAATGATAACATTCTGGAGGTTGTAAAAAAATTCTATTACCTAGGAAGTCGCCTCGAAAATGGAAGAAACAAGAGGGAAACAAAACGTTGGATTGCTCAAACAAAAATAGCATTCGAAAAAAAACGTTTGTTTTCTACTCAATAATAACACCAGCTGGATAACAAGTAAGAGATTACTCAAGGCGTTTGTTTGGAGTGTTCCCGTGTGTGAAACACGGAGACAGAAAAGGAAAGGTAACGTAGATTAATGTCATTTGAACAATGGTTCAATGGAAGAATCAAGAGGATTGGCTGGAGGGACAGAGCGACAAACGAATAGTTTTTCAAAGAGCAGAAGAACGTAATGTTTTGTGGAAGAATATAAAATCTAGGGTGGAACGGATTACTAGGAAGTATTCTACGACACGAGCTTCACTCAGAACTATACTGGAGGGAGGTACAGAGGAAGACCACGTTTACAATACGTCTACAATCATTGAAGATGTTGATATAGTGAGGAGGGTAGAGAATCGAGCTGACTGTAAGACTGTTGCAGAGCAGTCTACGGACTGACTGTCTACCCAAGACGTTTTGTCCCAGAGTCAAAGTTAAGAAACATTTGTGTATTAATCTGTCTGTCTGTCTCTGTCGCTATCTCTGTCTCTGTCTGTCTGTCTCCCCCCTCTCTCTCTCTCAATTGTCACTACAGCTCTTGGAGAGCCTTGGCCTTCTGGACAATCCGCCTCCAGTCATCTCGATCCTCTCTGCTCTCATTCTCCATCTGCTTATATCAAGCCTGCGCAGGTCGTCTTCAAGATCATCCAGCATCTTTAACATGGATGTCTCTGATATTCTCTGGACATACTCTGCCCATCGTATTCTACTTTTCTTTACGTCAGTGTAATATTTCTATCGATAGGTATTCTTTCCGCACAATAACGAAGGTTTAATTTATATTTTGTTATTATATAATTACTGATTTATATCAATAGTTTATACTTACTCAGAATATTGGTCATCGTGTTATTTATCAGTTTTAAACCTGCAGACCCAAACTTGGTTTTCCACAGAAAAAAACATTTTTTAATATTGTATAAAATATTTTGACAGAAAACAGGTATTTGACAATACCTTCCATGTTCTTCACATTTATTTTTCTTTCACTGACTTCTAAGTATTAATATTTGTTATAATAAAATGTGTTTCTCTTTTTCACCCTCGACATCGACAAAAGCCACAATATTAAACGTTTGTGTTTATAAACTTGACGTTCCTTCACCCCAAAACGTAGTAATGCCTTTTGTGAGAGCGCGTGCATGCGTGTTCTCGCGTGCGTTTGATGTGGTTACTTGTGCTGAGAGTATACATGCGTTAAGCTTTTTGTAAAAGGGATTGTATTGCTTTTGTAACTTTGAGCTCAAGCTGCAGTGTCTACAGCGTTCTTGTTTTTCATTTAATGCAATTAACACTTAAAACAATAAACGGCAAAACTCAGTAAGACGCGTGTTTATATCAAATCTCGGCAACAATGTAGCCTATTGGGAAATATCACCTGTTAAAATAGTCAAGGCATTTACCTTGCTTTGGATTAATTATATAACAATTGCGAACGTCTCGCGTTTGTATATAATAAAATTGTTAATCAAAACTAAAGAATTTCCAGACGATCCTTGTAGTTACCTTAATATTTGGCAGTTATGGCAGTTTTCAGTAATATACAGATCGCGAACACTTTCACACCATAGCTACTAGATACACTCTTCACATATAAAATCAAAACACAACTTAATCTTCCTTCAGATAATGATAGCATCTGTGAGGTTAAAAGTATTTTTAACGGTATGCGGCATGATAAACTGACTTTTTATTTTTTAGCCAAGAATTTAAATGGCATTTATTTTCTATTTTTAATTTTCCGGTGAAGGGTTAGTGAGGATCGATCAAAATATAACACAAATTTTAACTTATTTGTGTCGACGTTTCGACAAAGTTTATTGTCATCATCAGGACCTGTGTATGAATACAAAAGAAATGTTAAACACAACAGAACAATTATTTGAGTGAACGTGTTTGTGTATGTGAATGTGTGCGTGCGTGTGTGTGTGTGCGTGCGTGCGTGCGTGCGTGCGTGTGTGTGTGTGTGTGTGTGTGTGTGTGTGTGTGTGTGTGTGTGTGTGTGTGTGTGTGTGTGTGTGTGTGTGTGTGTGTGTGTGTGTGTGTGTGTGTGTGTGTGTGTGTGTGTGTGTGTGTGTGTGTGTGTGTGTGTGTGTGTGTGTGTGTGTGTGTGTGTCATTGTATATGTGAAGGAGTTGAGATAGTTTGTTTATATCTTCAAATGTTTTCTTTAAAGACAACGAGACAATTATAATATCACAGAACTTAATTTATACACTATTACAATTTAAATTACTCATAATGAAATGATATTTTTTAAATTAATTATAAAACAGTAATCAACAATTAGATATTAGAATTGGTACAGAAAACGTTTATACATATACCAGTAAAAAATAGCATAGTATATTATAGCTAAATACAGATTGAGGGATGTTTAATTATGTAATTATTAAAAGTCATTTTTAACATGTTTCACTCACTACTGGTATTAGAATCAATCATTAATTTGGAAAATTATAAATTGCACAGTAACTTTACAAACTTTCATCAGATAATTTACATAATGTTATAAACACAAGTTTAATTTTATGGTTTGGTTTATGGTATGTAATAAGCAAACATTACAGAATAAAGAATACGAAACATCTGCAAAGAATAAAGAATTTCTGCAAGTTCTTAAGGTTTCACGGCCCCGGCTTCATCATTGTTGAGATTATTATAATCGGCCGGGCTGTTAGGCCATGGTCTACTGTTGTTGCCATCATCAGTCTCTATATCGGAACGGTGTCCGCCAATTCACCTCAGAGATTAGGTAGAGCCTACGTATTTTGACTATGACTATGTACTTCATCTCTGATGTAAAATGGCGGACACCGTGCCATTCTAGACACTGATGATGGCTTCCTATGGCGGGTCCGAAACGTTTGTCAATAGCAACAACTGTAGACCACGGCCTATTATATATTTCCTTCTTAGCTGAGGGTATCAAAAGTGTTTCAAAATTATATTCAACTTCATGAAAACAAATTTCTTATACATTGTTATATTGTTTGTTTCAGGTCAGACTAAGTGAAGCATGATTAAGTTATACGCATTCATCTGTTTAGAGAGCAAGATTTAAAGGAACAAGGTAAACTCATCTCTGCTATATATTTGAACGAGAGAGGCGCGTTCTCAGTTTTGATTTGACCGTTTGGCATTTGTCTGTCCCACTGTCTGTCTATCAGTCTGTTTGGGGTATGTCTCACGATAACTTTAGAACGCAGCAACCGATTTTTTATATAAAACTTGGCATACGTGTCCACGCTTTTACCCTACAGTACCCTGTTGTTTTTTTTAGACTGATCTACTGAATACACAGAAGTGCATTCATTTTATAATACTTGTAACGTTGAATAATAAATTGGCGCCCAACGTGGGCTCGATATTAAATGTTGGGAAACATAATAAATGGGCACGAGAATTAGCATATTGTATTACTGTTATTGTTATTATAATTTTAATATTATTGTGTATTTCACAATTGACGATCAACAAAAATTAAAGAGCAAGGCAAAAATGTGAGGAGTCAAAATTGTCAAAAAATTTCAAAAAATTTTTTTGGTATCAGATTAAAAGTAATTTTACTCAAAAGCCAAGTGTAGTGTTAATGTTTTAAAATTTCAAAATTTAGGAACGCCAGATCCCAAAAACTGGGTCAACATGTTATAATACCACAAAAATCCATGTGGGTTATGAAATTAAAGAGAATATTATACAAAATCCGAATTCAATCTTATTTTTAAACATATCTAAACTTTTGGATGTCATGGCCCACGGAAATGAACAAAAATTTGAAAAATAAATTATAAAAATCCCAACCAGGTGTAATAATGAAGGGCATTTTAACCAATATCTGAATGCAGCGTTTACCATTAAGAAATATTTAATTTTGGGGGCACCACGAGCCAAAAACAAAACTCAAAATGTTAAGAAAATTGTAAAAGCCTATGTGGGAGATCAAGTTAAGAGGAATTTTATTCAAAACACAAACTCGGAATCTTAACAGAATTAATACCGCTCAGCTCTCCAATTATCTAATATTGATATTCACTAATAAAAGTATCGTATTCAACATAGTGAGTGCTAGGTCTTCAGCTCAAGGAGCTTACTGGTTTATCAGTAAAATTATGAACCATTTTCTGAGCATCTGTAAAAGGTTAACCATTGTATTACTTTTGAGCCTGCCAGTATATTTCTTTCTGAAAATAACTTAGAATATTTTGCGGTAATAATATCGAGCGGTTAATTTTGTTTTAATTATCTATTAGTTTTAATTATCTGTTTTAATTTAATAATGGCTGATAATGAAATCTAATATCATCTCTGTTAAATTACGAAGTACTTACGAAAAACCTAATATTTACAAATCTAATTTAGCCGCACACTGTTTAAACAATAAACATAAATTTCCAAACATTCAAAATGTCAACTTAATTAAAAACGTACAAAAAGGTAACAAAATGAATATCTGGGAAAATCTTAATATTTACAAACACAATAATAATAATCTACCAATTAAAGGGCAAATTCAAATAAAAACAAAACAAGACGATTTATTTGATATCGTACATTTATTAGAACAATAAAGCATTAAATATATAATAAATAGCTTACTACATAGACATTACAACAATCGAAAATAGAATCGAAATAAAATCAATTATCCGTTAACTATATTGTAAGCGAAACATTCAAACAGACCTCTGAAGTTGCAGATTAATTTCTGTTAAACGCGCGTCAGGTGAAAATAAACCTACTTGCATTGTATTTATTTGAAGATATTACATGGGAGACCTTCGGGAAACTCAACGACTTACTTACAAAGGAATAATAACTTTTAGACATAAACTAAGAACAGAGATCTTTCCCCGTGACTAAAAATGTTTACACAAGTTTACGTATTTCTAACAGTTTATAAAAACACTTATTCTAAAGGAGGGAAAAATGTATAATTCGTAACTTTAAAGAGGAAATTCTTAGTAACACGATGCGAAAAAACACCGAAATTAGCAAAGAAAAGTTACATGTGACCATGTATTACTGTCTTCTACATGAGTACTGTTAACAGGTCAGAGAGTCTTTAGAATTTCAAAAATTCATACCAAATCAGTCTATTTATTCACGTATATTTACTAATGCTTTCATTGTACACTTTTTACGAGAATCCTTTTCCTCATAGCATTTGTAATTACTAGATTTTTTGTCTCTTCTTCTGCTTCTTCTTCTTCTTCTTCATCACTACAAGGACTAGATTGTGTAACCTAAACCTGTTCCGGCACCCAACACATTCTCATTGATGTCGCTGATCCCCCCTCCCACCGATAGTTTCGCCAATGATAGTGTCTGTATCAGACGTGTCAGATTCAGTTTCAGCTGTATCAGACAACTGAATTGAAAAACGACAATAAATTGTTGATAGCGTATGAGGAATAAATGGAAACAGAACATATGGAAACAGTCATTTAGCCTGCGAAACTCAGTATGTCCGACGTAGTACAAGCAACTAAAGATATACTTCTTATGATACCGAATTTTAGAGAAAAATCAAAGTGCCTCGGGAAGGGTTTTGAGTCGGCCCGCTTTGGGTGTGCGCGCGCGCGCGCGTGACACTTGCCTTGTATAATAGCGTCCAGTGGCGTAACTATGAGGTGTTTCGGTGAGGGTGGATTAGAATAGTTTCCGGGAGGGATGAGTGCAGCTGTTGTGGCACGGGATGGGACCAGCTTGAATGTTGACTCCTTATTTTCTTGAGGACAAACAAGATTTTATTACGACATTACAAAACATTCTGCGTGTTTCTCGGCCATTTTAGTGGAGTCAGCTGTAATGTTGTACGCATGCGTGATTGTTAACAGGCGCTAAGGAGATTGCTCCAGAACCAACAGTCGGCGCGCTGTGTTCAAGGCCTGTTCACGGCTGTGTTCAAGCAATTATGGTCTAGTGTTTTTTTAGTAGCGCTGACGCGTAGTATGGACTATTCAGGAATTTCAGCGGGGTATAAATATAACCATTCAGCGGCGCTTACTTCAGTTTTAGTGGCGATTTATTCCAGTGTGGTTCGAAGTATTGTGGCGAAGTGTTATGTTTTTATAATTGTACGAGACTCTATTAATTGACATTGTTTTTGCGTTGGAACAATTATTATTTGATTTGTTGTAAGAGACAATCTTGTTGATTACAAACTGTTTAATTGTGATAATTAAAGCTGGTGATTAATTGGTGTCTTGTGGTTTGTTTTCCACTGTAACATACGACGATCAGTAGACCGTCGTAACAATATTCAACATTCTTCCAATACAATTATTTGTACATTTATTTGTGAGCCTTATTTTAACTCACGCAACTGACTAAGAAATAGGCCTACGGTAAGTCAATGTTGAAATTTGCTGAAATTTTGAATAACTCTGTGGGGGGAGGGGATTGATCTCGTTGATTCCCGTTCGTAGTTTCGCCAGCGATAGCGCCTGTAAACAGCTCCGGCTGTATCGGATCACTGAATTGAAAAATATCTGTATAGAGAACCATACATGAATCCATGTTCGAAGATTTATATTTAAAATAATTTTCGAAATGAAATATTTTCATAAAACTACTTCTTTCTTCAGCCTTAACCACAGTACTGTGGTCACTAACGTATACCTCCTCACGTCAGCGCACTCGATTTTCACTGATGATGGTAGTCGATAGCATTGCCGAAACGTCTGGTTTTGTAGAAAACATTGGACCACGACCAAACAGCCCGGGAACGAATTTTAACAACAAACTACTTCTTTGTTGCCGATAACGTAGTACACATGACATATAAATAAAAATTATCCCCTCCCTCTTCAACTCTCATTTTAATTTATAGAAAGTTACCCCCACCCCTTCAACTAGCCTCTTCATTTATAGATATTTCATCTACGTTTCTACAGTGGATTATTATGACCTTTTTTCAGGATATTTTATTTATCAAAATTAAGTACTTCACTCTTGTTAAAACATGAAACGTTGCTGGTAAACTACCCTTTTGCCTTAACCGATCTTCACCAAAATCAATAGGGCTTGAATCCTCTACAATTCAGGCACAAGTGCAAGAAATTATTTGGTTCTGTTTGAATTTAGGACAGTTATCGTTCGTCATAGAAAAAATTACTCTTGTTAAAACATAAAACGTTTCCGGTAAACTACCCCTTTCCCGTAACCGATCTTCCCCATAATCAATAGACCTTGTGTCCTCTACAATTCAGTGACGTATACAAAACCGTATTTGATTCTGTTTGAATTTGCGGCAGTTATCGTTCGCCATATAAAAAAATTCTACACAGACACTTCGAAAAATGATTTTTCTTCATGTTTTGAGGGTAGTACAATGAGAATCAGCCCTTATCTCGGACACGATTTTTTTCGCCATCACCATACTTCCATTTCCTTATGGAACATGGAAGTAAAAAGAAAAATTAATTGTTTAGAGCACATGAAGAACAAATGGAAACAGAATATATAGTCTGCTTAACTCGTTGTCAGATGTCTATGTCGAAGACGTAGTTCAGGTAACTAAAGATATACACTTTTTATTTAATTCCTTCTTATGATACTGCATTTGAGAAAAAAATCAAAGTGCCTGGGGAATATAGTTGAGTCTGCTAGCTGTTTAGTGTGTATGTGTGTGTTTCGCCTGACGTATCTGGTACACAAGACGGTTCTAATGGAATTGTCTTCTTCCTTAGGGTTATAACTTAGCGTCACGGAGAAGAAGCGGTTTAACATCGTGCACAGTATAGTTTTTATTCTTTCATTTGATACCCCGCCGTATTGTAAAAGTCATTCTACTGCAATTTGTTACAGTTCCGACGACTTACCAAGAACAGACTTGGGTAATCAGCTTATGTTCATCTTACTTCTGCAACTTACTTCTTCTGACGTACGGGTAAATCTCTGACAAGCTCTTTCTTTTCTCCCCCAGTCAAGTACGAATACAGCTGCCCTATAAACCACAGGGCTTATAGTTCGCCTTGTGTGCGTTAATGTTATGTTATTGTTATTGAACAAATCATAAACAGACCATTGTTATTGTAGCCTATCAAAGACAACTCTGTATTTTTGTTTTAATAGGCTATGGTTAATATCAGGGCTTGATTTCAGGGGGAACGCGCCGGAACGGCGTTTTGAAAAATCTTGGATCTAAAAAAATTACCGAAAAAATATATGAAAAGGAAAACCTAATTATTACAAATATTTACTACTACCTTTTAAATTGTGTCCCTCATCAGCATCACTACAAAACTAAACATTTGTCAAAATCAAACACTAGTACTAATCTTTATCTTAACTACTATCGTTCATTTCTTTTTAATACGTTCTGTTGAGAATATACTAGAAAACTCTACATTCATTTTTAAGTAAATGTACCTGTCATTGTAGAAGTGAAAGTTTGTATTGTGCGGTGGGCGGTCGAGCTGCCTGGGCGGAGCCTCAACCCGCACACATGCACGTTTACTGTGAGAGTCTAGAAAAGTAATGTTCTCGAAGTTTTAAATAAAAGGAAAGATCTGGAAGCTGTTTTTCTATATAAATAGAGATGCACTCGGCAAGTACAGTTCAGTTTTAAATGTGCTCTTGTAATGTGTATTTCGTGTGTCCGTTATATGTATACTTGCTACTAAACTGTTCCTTCAATAAAGCGTGTGTTTGCTCCTGTACTTAAATTATTCATTATTTTACCCATACCTCAACTCGTTCTACCTGAAATTCTCTTGTAAGTAGAACGTATTTTTAAAAATTTAAAAATTTCAACAAGGCTCGCTCACCGATGACATTTGCAGTTAGCGGTGTCGACACGAAGCGACGACCGACGTTTATCTATGCACTCCAGAATTTTTCCAGAGAGTCTTTCTACCTTGAAATATGCTATTGAATCATTACCAATATCTTCAAGTGAATGTGAGATTGGTTTTTCGCAAATGAATCTAATCATCACATCTTTAAGAGCATCTCTAAAGACAAAGGCTGTATCCCAGCCTTTTAATTGTGAAAAATTAGTGGACCTCCTCTCCATTTATTTATTCCATTAAATTGCGTGGATTCATGGCTGATTTCTGGCTATCTTACAGCATTGTACACAACGAGTAAGGAAAGGTCAAGAACAAACAATATGATGAAACTACGGAAACGTTTTTAAAATGTCCAAACCACCGCAACCATCACTTAGAGTTTGACTGACGCTCCTGGATGACGTCAACACGAGTGACATGTTTTCGATTGTCGTGCGGCTAACCTGAAGATGAAGCTCTTTAGAAATATCAGTAAACTTTTATTACCCTTTTAGATACAAGTTTATACGTATGTTACATATTTTATAAGGCTTTAAAAATGTAGACCTCCTTTGTAATAACCTGATGCAAACTTATACGCTAATAGAAAATATAACTATATTTGTGTCTGTACAACTTTTGAATTGATGCGTTCCGGCACCTATAACTTTAGAAATAAACCACTGGTTATTGTTATTAAACAAATCATAAGTAGATCATTGTTATCACAGCCTATCAAAGACAACTCTGTATTTTTTTTAAATTCATATTGTTAATATACAAACGTAAATAGTCCGGAATTTGTTTAAATAATCAACCTGGTAAAGCCTTCAAAGTAGCGTACTTACGAATTTTAACAAGCCTAACTTAATATTATAAACGCAATGAGTTCGGAATTGTTATAGGGTTATGGAAACCTGACGGGGCCATCTAGTCAGACTCCCTCTTTTAGTCGTGAACTAAATCGTGAATTAAAAGGGTCGCTTAGTGTTCTACAATACAATGGCTGCAGGTATAACAGGTAAAATTTAGGATGGCGTCTTGAAATTGTTTGAGGTACAATTGAAAATAAAATGAGTTTACTCGGATTGAACGAAACTATTCTGTTACTGTTTGTCCTAACAAAATAAACAGATAAGACAAAATATGGTCTTTAAGTACTTACCATAGCCTATATTTTGTTAACCGCTTCTGTAGAATCTATCTCTAGAAAAAGGATACTTAAAAATCCATGAAATTAAAGCAGACAACAAGTTTGGGGGAAGAACGCGTGAAAGTCCAAAGATAGTACTGTCCCGTACATGTTTTTTCACTCGACAGTTTTTGCCCCACATCTGTAAATCAAGTTTCCATTTTGCCCTCAATTAATATAAATGTTTCCTCCACACTTTACACAGTCAGTAGATTTGTTCACAAGCTTCCAGTCTTCAGCATAGTTTTGAAGGCCTCTCTTCAGTATATAATGTTTCAGTGAATGTATACGGTCGAAATCCATCTCGCTGTTCAATTTACCACTGAAAATTAGATGTAACAAAACGCACTGGCACTGGATTACACACTGCAGTTTCAATGCTCTACTCTTCAAGACAACACGTTGTTGACAGAACACTGTACACCGGCTAAATGAAATGGCCTTTAAGAAACTAGACGGGACCACGTTGGTTGGGGATTTCCAAGGGGAGCACTGCGCGAAAAATCGAAAAATTTACAAATTTGTTTTATTGCGCTATTGTAAAGATTAGACCTTCCCCTTTCTAACGGTATATTTTAAAAGTGTCTGCGATTTCGGTAAGTATTTTTAATTATTTTTTGAAACAATCATGTTCACGCGCTTTTGCCTAGCGAGGATGGTTTTCACGCTCGGCGCAAGGCAAAGAAAGTTTTCATCCTGATCTATGCTATATTGTATTTCTTATAGTACTACGTTTGCACTTTACTACAAAGGATGAATGTATAGGCCATGTTAAAAAAAGAATGGGAAGTAGGCTAAAGGCTTTGAAAGCAAAAACAAAAAATTACCGTATGGTACTCCTCTTGGTTGACAAAAACGACTTATAAATGCAGCTATACTCCAAATTTAAAAATATTACGGCTTGGCAATAAGACGGAATGTAAAATCAGTTGAAGACATGAGGAAAGGTATCTGGGCGGAGTATTTTCATATTCTCTCCTCAAATGAAAGACCTCAACATTGGTTGTACCCTGACAGCGGCGACACCTGGTGTAAATATCGTAAAGCCATAAGAGAAAATAAAACATATGACCATAACAACCACTTCCACTTACCAGACAATGTTATGACATTTATCAGACCAATATTTAAGGACTTATGCAAAAACGAACTCCAAGAGAAATGTCTCCTAGGCAAAACGCAAAACCCAAATGAGTCGCTCAATAACGTCATTTGGAGTTATATTCCAAAAAGAAATTTTGTTGAACTCAACACTTTAAAATTTGGAGTGTACTTAGGTGTGACAACCTTCAATGATGGAAACATAGGGAAATGCAATTTGATGAAGGAAGCTGGATTAATGCCAGGGAAAAACTTCGTAGCAGCTATGAAGAGATTAGACCAACGGCGGATAAGGAAGGCTGACAAAGCTTTAGAGGAGCTTGAAAAGAAGATTCGGCAGAATAGGCACGTGATGAAGAGAAGACTAGAAGACCAATATGAGGAGGAGGAAGGAAACAACCCATCTTATAACCCTGGAATGTATTGAAGGTAAAAATCATGATTCTTTAGTTTATTTGTTAGGTTTTTCCACGTTTTCCAAAAGTTGTTTTTTCAGATTTAGGTACATTTTTCTGAGGTACTATTTAAGGTAAAGAGCTGAAATTTTGTGTGTGTATTTTAGACACTACAATACGCATTTTGAACCTTTAAAAAGTAAATAATTGTTTATAGTTTTGTTAGAAAAATTTTAAATTTATTTTGAACAAATGTTTGTACAAGTTTTATTCGAAAAATTTTTTTGTCAATAACTTGTATTGGTAAACCTAATATTGCTGGTTCTGTAAAGCCTCCAAAAGGCACAGTTTCAAATTAAAAAAAATTATGATGGTAACTGTTATGGTTACTGAGAAAAGTGTACCTACATTAACATGACGGAATATAGGGCGCAGTGCCCCCTTAAATATGTTTGAATAGACGACTTGATTAGATGCAATGAAAGTAAACAATAGGCGACCCTTTCGAAGGTTGTTAGTATAATCGGCAGGTAGTCTGATACTATGGCCCCTTCAGGTTTCCATAAGCCTTGTTATATAAATGCCTTGAAAATAGCTCACATAACTATTTTAACAGGAGATACTTCCCAGTAGGCTACGTTGTTGTCGCTATTCCATATAAACTCGCATCGTATTGAGTTTGGACTGGTTTGTCATTTTTTTTTAACTATTAATTGGGTTAAATGACAAACACGAGAACACTGTAGACACTGCAGCTTGAGTTCTAAGTTTCAAAAGCAACACAACCCCTTTTACCAACGCTTAACGTATGTCTACTCTCGGCACAAATAACCACATCAAAGGCACGCGCGAACGCACACGCACAGGCGCGCACGGTTATAGAGGGCGTTGCTACGTGGTAGGGTGAAGGAACGCCAAGTTTACAAACACAAACAGTTAATATTGTGGGTTTTGTCGTTGTAGTCGACGGTGAAAAAGAGAAAAACGTTTTATTAAAACAAATATTAATACTTAGAAGTCAGTGAGAGAAAAATAAAGGTAAAAAATATGGGGAAGTATTAACTTTTATTTGCAAAATATTTTATACAATATTAGACAATGCTTTTTCTCTGAAACCAAAGATTTTTCCTCGAAGATCCAAAAACAAATATAATTCCTTTTCCCAAACCCCAGCAGCCTGACTGTTTTCTATACTTTTCTCAGTTTTTTAAAGAATACTAAGATCTGTTGAAAACATCATATATTTTATATGAAATTAGAGATTTTTACCTTTTGTTTTCAAAAAATAATACACTAATTATTTTTTCATTTGCTGGAAACAGTTTTTACTAACTGGAACCAGAGCATGTTTTTGGAAAATAAAAAGTTGTTTCATGTCTTTTACGTAGTATGTAAAGTTTTTTACATAATAAATGTTTTATGTTAATAATGTACACTAAAAAGTATTGTTTTTACAAGGTGAAGGCACAAAATGTAGTACAAACTACTCGACTTACAATAATCTGTTTGTGTACGGCTGACGTCATAGCTACAACCGACTAATAATTTGTCCAATTTTGATACATTTCACTTCCATATAGTACTTTTTTGGGTTCACTGATGCACTAGTATTATTATTATTCCGGCTGTACAATGTTTACACATTTTCCGGAACCAAAGTTTACAAAGTTGATTGAATTCTCAACTTCCCCTGCTGTTGTCCGTCCAAAGATCTTCTTCAATTTCTCTTTCCCTCCATATAGTCCGAATATCTTCTATCCACGTGATAGGCAGTCTTCCTCTTTCCTTCTTCCTGGTGAGGTCCATTCCATAACTGTCCTTAGCAACCTTTCCACAAAAATATGTTGGACTACAACTTTTCACCCTCACCAACGGAAGCCATCGTCAGTGGAAATAAAGCGCATTGGAGATGTTCGCATACAAAAACCCCAGTACTGAGGCAAACCCTTCGGATTTACGGACATAGGTAATTGGTGACGCGAGTTATTTGTTGCGACAGTGTTTGTTAGGCGATGTTTATTAGAAAATATGGCAACACACTGAGGAGAAAATGGAAATGGGACGTACAAACCATGTAAATGGGAAATTGGTTAATGGAGAAGGTTCTGTAGGCTCGTGTTCCAAGATAATGTTAAAAATTAAGAATCAAGGGAAAGACTGGTTTAGTGTCTACCATTACAAATGACACAATTGATGAAAATGATTCAGGTGGTACAGTCATGCGTGCCGCGCGGCCAATGATAGATGATCAAAGAAATTACCATGACTAGAATGGACCGTTCTTAAAAGAAGAACAGAGAGAGAGAGGCCGCAAAAGACTTGGATAGAAGGTAGCTTATAAGGAATCCAATGATACATAGAAATCTGAAGGAGGATTGTTAGGTCGGTTTTATGTCAGGCTATTAGGCTATTTTCTTGTGGTGATCAAACCAAACGGTTTGCCCTTACCAACGGATGACATCTTCAGTGGTACAAAACTCTCAGTACTGAGGTACGGTTTGCCGGTGAAAGTACTGACGTTTTGTACCGAACTCCTGTCAAGTGCTTCTTTTGCCACCTAAGATACCCTCCATTGGTGAAGCCAAAACGTTTGGTTTAAACACTACAAAGCCACGGCCTAATAGGCCGACAAAGGCCTACAACCTTTTTAGCGCTGTTTACAATATTATGATCCGTAAACGAACAGTAGAGGATTGTTTACTTCTGCACCTGAGCACGCGTCATCTTTTACAGCATGCAGCTGTCTACGCTTATTTAGGCAAAATCCATATTCCGTTTGAATAACCACGGCAAATTACGGATACAGCGTGCGGAATTCATGAAATACGGTAGTCGTGACTCTTGGATGATTTATGGGGCAACAAACAGGTGGTTATTTGCAGATAGCGCACAGTACAAATCGCAGTAGGCAGTTAGTAGGGGTGACAAAAGATGATGAACAGCAACATAGAGTTACAGGTGACAACGTTTTAGAAACTGTGATGTACGTCACTCTTCATCCCAGTACTGTAAATGTCCACGGGTACAGTAGCCTATGCTCATAGCACACTGTCAGTTGAAAAGTTCGCGGAGCGACATCTATAGCTTTTTTTCGTGTGTTGCAAGACTCACATTTTCGATGAACACCTGTTAAATTACAAATCTTTGTGCCAATTTATTTACTGTTTATCAGCTGTTAGAAATTTACGTGTCATACGTCTTTTGAAAAATGGGCAAATCAAACATTGCGCTGTGATTGAATTGTTTGTAAAAAGGTCTAGCGCCAATTGAAATTAACAACTAAATGGTCATTGTGTTAGGGAATGCTACGCTTTCAAAAACAATGGTTTTACGTGGGCACTGGAGTTTAAACGTGGTCGTACGATCATTGAAGATGATCCACGCAATTGACGACAAAAAGTGCAACAACACCAGATATCATTAAAAAATGTCATACCCGTGTTGGAAGACTGCCGATTGTGAGGGATGATGATGTTTCTGAGATCACAGGCATCTCAAATGAGCGTTTGTATCCCATTTCAACTCAATAACTTGTGAAAATAATTTGTGCAAACTGGGTGCCGCATTTGGAGTGTTGCATTTTTGAGGCGTACCCTACGGCCACGGTTAAACACGAGCGCCCGCTTACAAACCATTGTTTTTTAAGGCGCAGCATCTCCTAACGCATTTACTATTTCCATTTGCGCTTTAACAAGGAATTCTTGATTTTGTCCATTTTTGCAAATAGCGTGCCACGTAAATTTCGTGCACCTGGTAAACAGTGAATAAAGTGGCAGACAGATTTGGAAATTAACGGGAGTTTACATGAAGTGTAAATCCTACAACTCACGAAACCTTTTAGTTCTACCGCTAAGCTATAGATGTCGTTTCCTTTTCAACTGCCACTCGTATATTTGTCTTACCTTAAACTCTTTTGATACTAAGCTGCCTGAGCTGCAGAGCTCACTTATTATTATCAACTATATAGATATATATTCTGTTTCATAGCATTTCATGGCCGGCATCATAATTATTAAATTTATTATCCAGGCTGCATATTAATATATGCATTATAAATTTGAAATTATATGCCTTGGAAGAGCTTGAAATTTATAATGCATATAGTAATGATAGCAGTCGCGAGTTTGTTTTGAATGAGCAATTGAACTTTGAATCTAACCGCCTGTATGATACTGCTTTGAGACTGCTCAACGATTTCCTATCAGTAGCAGACAATACCTGAACGGGTGCGCACCCAACAGCAAGTCCACATAATATGTTAATAGCTGCAATTTTATTATTTTTGACAAACACGTTTCTTGTGTGATGTGTGTGTTTTTAAGTTTTTAAATTTTACGTCTGATGATGAGGCATATGCCTTGAAACGCGTTACGTAAATTCAAATTGAGAAGTCACACGGCGGAATTTTAATAATTTTACTATAATTGTAAAGTGACTTGGATACCAACACAAACAAAAATGAATGTTAAATCATCTATCTGTCTAGGATTAGGCAGGTTGTTTTTCCGGCTTCACCATCTCCGGCTCGGTCTGCCAACATTTCTTCTTCCGGTTGGCTTATAATTCAGGATTTTTCTAGGAATTCTTTCTGGAGACATGCGCATAACATGCTCTTTCCATCTTTTTTAATAGTTTTTTACTAGTTCCGTTACTGGTTCTACTTTTAATTCCTGTTTTATATATCTTTAGTTAAATACCGATTATAATAATTCGAGGCAAGGAGCCAATAAGAACAAAAATAATGCTTAATTATCGAATTCTAGAACAGGTGAGCCACTTTAATTATTTGAGTAATGATATTGGCTACGATAGGAATAATGATATTGATATTAAGTTAGGTTAGTTCCAGACGATCTGTGCGACTGTTAACCATATTTTTAGAAACAAGGTACTACGTCGGCATACAAAACTGAATAATTATAAATATATCGCTACTGACTCGGATCACTAATTTTTTATTGGAACAAATGTTAAACTTTTACCATATAGCCTGAACCAGTTTTTCCTTATCACAAGCTTCATCAGAGGCTCATTTCAGCGAAAACTGGTTCAGGCTATAAGGTAAAAGTTTAACAATAAAAAATTAGAGATCCAAGTCAGTAGTGATAGATTTATAAAATTAGTTCATCAACAGACACGTCATGGACAAGAACAAATTTCTACAAATTGAAGTTCTACAAAGTTATGACAGTGCCTGTAATGTGGTGTGGGTGTTAATTATGGGCAACAACCAAGAAACCAAAATACCAAAAAAAAAAAACAAGAAAGTAAAATACAGGCCTCGGAAATGGCGTTCTTAAAAGGAGTCAAAAAATTTTCCTAAACTTGACAGTATATGGAATGAGGCCATAAGAGAAGAGTTACAAGTTTTTAACTAGAATGAAAAATTAAAAGATTTTCCAAACAACGGTGGGAAGCAGAATTAAAAAGAATGTCAGATTCCAGACAATTGTGGAAATACAAACCTACAGGACACAGGTGTATGGATAGACCCAAGAACAGATGGCTGGAGAATGTTTTAAAGCGGAACAGACAGCACCTTGCCTACGTATGCCGTGCTGCGAAGATAATGATGATGAAGTCGTACAATAAACACTGAAAATTTCGAACAGCTGTGTTGGTTATTTTTTCACCAAAATGCCTAAATGAAGAATAATTTAATCCCAGCTTTTATGTTTGTGTATGCTTCCTGTCACATCTATTAAAATGTAATATTTTTCAAAAATCTACAAGATTATGCTTCGATTTAATGGACCAGTTTCCTAGTCCGTGTTTTTGCTCGTTTTTGCGTCGTATTTTTCATGTGTGTTTTACGTTTTAAAAAGTTTAGTACGTTTGATTATTAATTGTTATTCAAGTTCATTGTAAAGGAATGGCGGAAATCAATTCTCTGATGGATTTAAAAAAAAATTAAGTAAGAACTTTATATACGGCATTATGATGTCGCGTAAACATCGCGTTCCTAAAGCAGTGTAAAGTGTAAGAAATAGATAAAACGAAACATGAAACGAAAAAGCAGTGTCCGTCAAATATGTGTGCTTTAAGCAAAGATAATGTTTTAAAAAACGTGAGCATATTCTAAATGTTTAAATACAATTACAAGAATAACGTAAATATTAAAAATAATTTTAATTATTACAACTAAAAATGTATTCACATCGTGAGCGATCGAGCTGAATACTTTTGAAACCCTTTTCTTGTATTTAGTGCATTATTTTTTTACCGTTTAATACATAGCGTCGTCTTGATTGTTGTTGTTACAATGTTATCGTTTCCAAGATTTTTGTGTAGGTGTCGGTTCCGTGGCCGGCCAGCAATCTATGCGACTAATCAGTCCGTGTATTCGACACTAGAGGACTCTGTGAAAGCTAATATTTCAGTGGCAGAGGTTTGCGTATTAAACCAACAGACATGTTTGCTCTCGTTCGTGAGACGGGTAAATTTAGTTACGATTTTGATTTTTTTGACATGATAATGTCTTTTGGCTGGCTCCATCATTTGAAAATTTCTGTAACGCTGTAAACTGTAACGCATCACGCTGCATGACGTCATTCTTGCGTGACGTCATTGGGATTGTTGTAAATAAACGTTTGTTTTGATACGTCGCAATATATATAATGTGTTAAAAATAATATCACTGCAAACAATTAAACCAGATTTATAAAGCGTCCTGAAAGTTTAAAATCAAGTGTTAGCACAATTTACCAGCCGGGAATCGTTAACTAAAACCGCGACCGCTAACATGCTAACGTCGTCGCAGATTAAAGACCTAACAAGCAAACAACACTGCATAGCTGTAGATAGGTTATTGTCTCTAGTTAATGGTTGTCTTCGTATGTGATTCATTATGGTTACTGACTGACTGATTGTTTCTTTTGCGCAAATGTTGCGTTTAGCTGGCGGCTGAAAGACATTATCATGCTCTTAAGCTTTTACCATTTGGTAAACGGTACTGTATCTTTTTTTTATATTTCATTTAGTTAAGTGAGCAGATTTCTTTCGCTACAGTGTGATTTGTTGCGACGAAACTATAACGGAACAAAGCGAATGTTTAAAAGTGATGTTTTGTATTTGTTATAAATATTAAAACATTTTAAGTAAATTCAGTTTTAAGGAAAGTAGACTTTGTATTCACAAATGTTTATAACGCGCTAAGTTTCTATACCATAATTTTGTATTTTCCTTTTTTTTTGGCTTTCCACAATTTAAAATTTATATTTTTGTAGGACTAGATTTTCCGTAACCTTAGTAATTCATCATGAAATACAAATATTTGTTACTCTTTTGTATACCCAAAGTATGACAGCCATACAAATACAATAAATAACGGGAATGGTTTTGAGGCTCACTACACATTTGCAAGCAGTATTTATACTGTAAAGTGAACGCTTAATGTGCATAATTTCCATATTCCATTATTCCTTATTAGCCTAATATTAACACAACTTACCAGGTGTTTAATTTATAAAGTAATTTAAAATCACTGAGACCAAATTGAAAGAAAATTTACTTTGTTTGCTTAGGACTTTTTTCGTTTAATACAAAGTATTTTGTTATCTAATGTATTTACGATTTTGTGTTTCTTAAGGTTAATGCTACTAAAAACCCTCTCCACACACCCACTACTAAGTGATAAATTAATTAGACCTATATATACCAAAAAAGTACGACTAGTAGGGGAAACTTGAATATTATTCCTTTCTATGTACGTTGCACTTCCTTCCAAAGGTTAATAAACTTTCAGCAAGACATGTATAAATATTTATATTCCTAGGGATACTACGTTCCTTTAAAGGCCTACAATGTATATCGAAATAAGTTTTTAAAGTTTACCGCTACTGAAGACAATGACTTAACGTATATTTTTTTCTGCCACAAAATTTAATTTTGTAAAACATTGAACTATTTTACTGCCCATATCACATTCTACTTTTCAACTAAATACTGTATTGTGTAAATCATATTGTTATATTGAAAAAAATTATCTGCTACATATTGTTTGTATAGGCCTATGTATGTATAGTGAAAATAAAACGACGTTTGATATGATTCTATTTAAGTTCATTGTAAATGTCGATTTCTTATACTAAATATCGGTATGGAGAACCATACAAGACTTCCGTGTTCTAAGATTTATATTTAAAATCATCTTCGAAATCACGTGTATTTCCATAGAGACTACTTCTTTCTTCAGCCTTAACCACAGTACTATAGTCACTAACGTATACCACCTCATGTTAGCGCACTCGATTTTCACTGATGATGGCAGTCGATGGCACTGCCGAAACGTCTGTTTTTGCAGAAAACCTTGGACTACGGCCAAACAGCCCGGGAAGAAATTTTAACAAATTTTACTTCTTTGTTGCCGATAGCGTAGTACACATATAAAAAATTATCCCCTCCCCCTTCAACTATCATTTTCATTTATAGAAAATTACCCCCACCCCTTCAACTACCCTTTTCTTTTGTAAATATTTCATCTACCTTTCTACAGTGGATTATTAAGACCTTCTTTCCAGGACTTTATTTATCAAAATTAAGTACTTTACTCTTGTTAAAACATAAAACGTTGTAGATAAACTACCCCTTCCCCTTACCCTTAACCGATCTTCACCAAAATCAACAGGCCTTGAGTCCTCCACAAATCAGGCACATGTGCAAAAAATTGTTTTATTCTGTTTGAATTTACGGCAGTTATTTGCCATAGAAAACATTCTACACACACACACACACACACACACACACACACACACACACACACAAACACTTTCAGGAAAATGACTTTTCTTCATGTTTTGAGGGTAGTACAATCAGAATCAGCCCTCATCTCAACACGATTTTTTTCGCCATCACCATACTTCCATTTCGTTATGAAACATGGAAGAAAAATGCATATAAACACTGCTATGCCCCGGTCTTATTTAATTATCCGTTCACACTTATTTCAATCTTAATTCTTTATAGTAAAATCTCCCTGACTTCAAATACACACGATCAACCATTTACAATTTGAATCAGTTCACTCGCCACTGGACACTGGCGTTCTTACTGATGCTGTGTGTCCAACGACACACCCAGTGTTTTTAGGATTCTAGGAGCTTTTGAAGCTAACAATAAGATTGTGTTCTTATGCTCTTTCAGATTCTCTGTTCCTTTCCATGTAAAACTTTTAATCACTATTTTCTTTATTTTACAATCTTGGACTATTACAATCTAGGAATGTTTTGTTACGTTACTGCATACAATTCACGCTTATTTTGTAGTGTTACAATCTTGGAAATATTTTGTTAGGTTATTGCATATAATTCACGCTTATTTTGTACTGTTACAATCTTGGAATGTTTTGTTACTTTACTGCATACAATTCACGCTTATTTCGTAGTGTTACAATCTTGGAATGTTTTGTTACGTTACTGCATACAATTCACGCTTATTTTGTAGTGTTACAATCTTGGAAAGTTTTGTTACGTTACTGCTTACAATTCCCACTTATTTTGTACTGTTACAATCTTGGAATGTTTTGTTACGTTACTGCATACAATTCACGCTTATTTTGTAGTGTTACAATCTTGGAAAGTTTTGTTACGTTACTGCATATAATTTACGCGAATAAAACGTGGTCAGTTCGTTTTGTATTAGTAATTTTTTTACACGCGTCCCGACACTGTACATTCAACAATCAATGTTAACAATTGGAAACATCCAACACATATTAGAAGTATGCACTAGGGTGTTTTGCCATGGTTCAGGGTTTACAAACAAACCAAACGTTTTAGCAGCACCACTGGCTGCCATAATCTGTGGAATTCGAGTCTACCTGAACGAGGGTTTTTAAACGTCAGGCCCACAGTACTGACGTTTATCACAGGCTGACACTTCTCAGCCTTCACCACAGTACTGTTGGCCTGACGTTTAACAACCCACGTTCAGGTAGACTCGAATTCCACTAATGATGGCAGCCAGTGGTGCTGTTGAAACGTTTGATTTGTCTGTAACCCCTGGAGCACGGCCAAACAGCCCGGTACATACTTCTAATACAACTGACACCGCCCGTGAAAGCCTTAGAACAATATCCAGCAGACAGTTGGAAACATCATAGGCCGGGCTGTTAGGCCGTGCTGGGGAGTCTATGCTGACAGACGTTTCGGGCTCGCCGTCGGAGGCCGTCACTCAGTGTCGTCACCAACTGACACGGTGTCCGCCAATTCACCCTAGCGTTGAGGTAGAGACTATGAACAACAGTTAACGACAACAGTCTCTATCTCATCACTGGGTGGACAATGTGCCAGTTGTTACCGACATTGATGGTGGTCTTCGATGGTGAGGCCGAAACGTCTGTCAGCATAGACTCACGAGCACGGCCTAAAAGCCCGGCCTATGATGTTTCCAACTATGTAGACGCCGGACGTGACAGCTTTGAGGTCTTAATCAATATTAAATTGTGACGAATCAGTTAAATTATTTATTAGTTTTGAAATCAATTACCAATAGTAAGTTTTAATTATTGGTAATACTAGCATTTTAAATTTCTTCTTCTTCTTCTTCTTCTTCTTCTTCTTCTTCTTCTTCTTCTTCTTCTTCTTCTTCTTCTTCTTCTTCTTCTCCTCCTCCTCCTCCTCCTCCTCCTCCTCCTCCTCCTCCTCCTCCTCCTCCTCCTCCTCCTCCTCCTCCTCCTCCTGCTTCTCCTGCTGCTGGTGCTGCTGCTCCTCCTCGTCGTCGTCGTCTTCCTCGTCCTCGTCCTCGTCCTCCTTCTTCCTCCTTCATCTTCTTCTTCTTCTTCTTCTTCTTCTTCTTCTTCTTCTTCTTCTTCTTCTTCTTCTTCTTCTTCTTCTTCATCATCATCATCATCATCATCATCATCATCTTCTTCTTCTTCTTCTTCTTCTTCTTCTTCTTCTTCTTCTTCTTCTTCTTATTTCAAAGTGCCAGAGCCCTGTGTGGACCTTGGCTTATTCCATTGTTCGCTTCCACAGCCGACTTGCATCCGCGTTCCATTTCTTACTAACTAACTTTCTAACTCCATTTCTTACTAGCTCGTTCCATATTGCGTTCCCCATTTCTTGCTAACATCCGCTGTCCCCTATTTCAATTCTCTTGGGATTTATAGAAAAATTACTGCCAATTCTAAAAAAAAGAAGAGATTTTAAATTCTCTAACTCGTTACATGATGCTTTTGTTATATTTATTTACCTGGATTGGTTCCGCTCTTAATTTTTTGCTCCGTAATTGTGTATTCCTTGAAATGTAGGTTTCTTCGTGATCTGTACAAATGTTATTAAATATTAGAGACGTTTCTTGCAAAGTTATAAACCAGTAATACCGTTGATATTTCGTTCAGAGCTTTCTCAGTGTTCTGAAGTCGTCGCCTTTAAACGTTAATATCTGTTTTAACGAGATTTGCAGAAACCAAGACGACTGACTGTCTTAAGCTTTACGTTTGTACGAAACACTTTTACCGCCGAGTTGGAACGACGCTTTTTGCGAGTTGTCTGTGTGAATGCGTGTGTACGCCCACGCTGTCTTTGATGTGGTCGTATGGCACCGGAAAAAGAGCGGGGGAAGGGAACCGTATTCGCTAAACGTTTGTGGAAACGAAATTCTGTTGCTTTTGAAACTTTGGCCATGGGCGTGTCAGCTACAAAGTTTTTGTTTTGTCGCAAACGAATTACGGCGCGTGTTAACATCAAAGAAGATGGCGGGGATGGTGGGGGGGAGGGAATTAATCATTTGTAATTCTATTGTTGGCATACTGTACAGCGGAGTACTCAAAGAATTTCTCGTTATTTGTGTAAATAAAGCTGTACCATTCTATCTGAGATTAAGTTCGCTGGTGTATTTAGTTCAGCAGTAGAACTAATTAAACAAAGCTATGTTCAGAGTATATACTGTATTTGTTTTAGTTGCTTATCAGTTAGTGAATTATTTATTAACTAATAAACTAAATTAACTAGTAAACTTCCCGAGATGCAGAATTCGCTCATTGTTTTGAACGAAGTGCATTTGTTATTACAGATGTCAATATTAGATAATATTTAGTGACACGGTGTTTGTCAGTCACCACAGTACTGTAGCAAAGAATATTCTCAGTCTTCTACTGCGGTGTACTCATTGTTCCTAACCTAAAGATACCATACATATGATTTATAATAAACTTTTAATTACTCACATTCTAAAATTCGATCGATTTCGTCATAGACCATCGTCAGGACATATGCAGTGTGCACTTGCGGTCACGATATTGTAAAACTGTTACTATTTACAAAAAACGATTTCGCAGACGTTGATTCATGAACGTGAAACTAATTGAGTTGTCTGAGTTCTCGAGAAACTTTGGACACCAACGTACGTTTCACGTTCATTAATCAACGTCTACGAATTCGTTTTTTGTAAATAGTAACAGTTTTACAGTATTGTGACCGCAAGTGCACAGTGTATATGTCCTGACGATGGTCTATGACCGAAACCGGTCGAAAGTTAGAATGTGAGTAATTAAAATTTTATTATAAATCGTATGTATGGTGTCTGTAGTTTATGAAAAATGAATACACCGCAATAGAAGATTGAGATTATACTGCAGGTACCATTAGTAAACAATAAGTGTGTGTATATTATAAATACATCACATTATCATTAGTTAAACATTATTCGCCTCCAGAGGTGAGGCCGAAACGTCTGATAACAACATCCGTCAGAATGATAACTATAGTAGACCACGGCCCAATAGGCCGGATCTTAATTTCAATAATTATGACGCCGCCCGTGAAAGCCTTAGAAAATAGATTAGATAATTTTCCAATTATTAGATAATTTTCCTCTACTACTTCTTTAGTAATACTTTTGTTACGGTGGTTACACCGGATTGTCGTATTATACAGCGGAAAGAAAGAGAGGCAGACAGACAGAGGGGCGAGCGTGTGTGTGCATGGTCGCGTGCGGTATCAAGAAAGTCGAAAGAGTAAATAATATCAACTTTGAATTAATCCCCAAGGAAAATATCGGTATGGAGAACCATACATGACTTCCATGTTCTAAGATTTATATTTAAAATCATATTCGAAATGAAATATTTCCATAGAAACTACGTCTTTCTACTTATTGCTTCAGCATTAACCACAGTACTGTGGTCACTAACGTATACCACCTCACGTTTTCGCACTCGATTTTCACTGATGATGGCAGTCGATGGCACTGCAGAAAAGTCTGGTTTTACAGAAAACATTGGACTACGGCTAAACAGCCCGGGAAGCAATTTTAACAAAAAACTACATCTTTGTTGCCGATAACGTAGTACACATAAAAAATTCTCCCCTCCACCTCCAACTATAATTTTTAATAATATAAAATTACCCCCACCCCGTTCACCTAACCTCTTCATTTATAGATATTTCATCTACGTTTCTACAGTGGATTATTATGAGCTTCTTATCAGGATACTTAATTTATAAAAATTAAGTACTTTACTCTTGTTAAATAATAAAATGTTTCAGGTAAACTACCCCTTTCTCTTAACCGATCTTCTCCAAAATCAATAGACCTTCAGTCCTCTACAATTCAGGGACGCATGCAAAAAAATATTTGATTCTGTTTGAATGTGCGGCAGTTATCGTTCGTCATGGAAACATTTCTCTTGTTACAACTTAAAATGTTGCAGGTAAACTACCCCTTTCCCTTAACCGATCTTCACCAAAATCATCGGCAGTTATCGTTCGTCATAAAAAAATTACCCTTTTTAAAACATAAAACGTTGCTGATAAACTACCCCTTACCCTTAACCGATTTTCAACAAAATCAACAAACCTTGAGTTCTCTTTAGTTCCAAAAGGTATGCAAAAGCGTAGTTGAATCTGTTTGAATTTACGGCAGTTATCGTTCGTCATATAAAAAGTTACCCTTGTTAAAACATAAAATGTTGCCGGTAAACTACCCCTTTCCCTTAACCGATCTTTACCAACACAAATAGGTATTGAGAACTCGACAATACAGGGCTGTGTGCAAAACATCATTTGATTCAGTTTGAATTTGCGGCTGTTATCGTTTGCCATAGAAAATATCGGTATGGAGAACCATACATGACTTCCATATTATAAGATTTATATTTAAAATCATTTTCACCCAAACAGCCAGGCTGTGTCTTACCTGCCTTTTTATTGCTGTATTAAATGAAAAATATTATATTACATTAAAATGAAAAAATTATAATTTTATTGCCTGGCAACAAAATTATTTTATTTTTAACAATTACCATTGTTTCAAAAAGTTTAAATAAATTTTCAAGTACTTTACTCTTGTTAAAACGTAAAAGGTTGCAGGTAAACTACCCCTTCCCCTTAACCGATCTTCACCAAAATCGACAGTCATTGAGACCTCTACAAATCAGGGACGTATGCAAAAAATTATTTGATTCTGTTTGAATTTGCGGCTGTTATCGTTTGCCATAGAAAATACGCTTGATAAAAAAACGTTGCAGGTAAACTACCCCTTTCCCTTAACCGATCTTCACCAAAAACAATAGGTCTTGAGTACTCTACAAATCAGGGCTGTATGCAAATAATCTTTTGATTCTGTTTGAATTTGCGGCTGTTATCGTTTGCCATAGAAAATACCCTTGTTAAAAAAACGTTGCAGGTAAACTACCCCTTTCCCTCAACCGAACTTCACCAAAAACAATAGGTCTTGAGAACTCTACAATTTAGGGCTGTATGCAAATAATCTTTTGATTCTGTTTGAATTTGCGGCTGTTATCGTTTGCCATAGGAAATACCCTTGTTAAAACATAAAACGTTACAGGTAAACTACCCCTTTCCCTTAACCGATCTTCACCAAAATCAACACATCTTGAGAGCTCTACAATTCTGGGCTGTATGCGAAACATTATTTGATTCTGTTTGAATTTGCGGCTGTTATCGTTTGCCAAACAAACAAAATTACCCTTGCTAAAAAAAACCGTTGCAGGTAAACTACCCCTTTCCCTCAACCGATCTTCACCAAAAACAATAGGTCGCGAGTACTCTGCAAGTCAGGGCTGCATGCAAAAAATTATTTGATTCTGTTTGAATTTGCGGCAGTTATCGTTTGCCATAGAAAAAAAATCTACAGACAGACAGACAGACAGACACACAGACACACAGACACACAGACAGACAGACACACACACAGACACTTTTCGGAAAACGACTTTTTTTCATGTTTTGAGTGTAGTGCAATCAGAATCTGCAATAATCTCGAACACGATTTTTTTGCCATCACCATACTTCCATTCCTTAAGGAATATGGAAGTAAAAATTACCCTTGATAAAAAACCGTTGCAGGTAAACTACCCCTTTCCCTTAACCGATCTTCACCAAAAACAATAGGTCTTGAGTACTCTACCAATCAGGGCTGTATGCAAAAATTTATTTGATTGTGTTTGCGTATGCGGCTGATATCGTTTGCCATAGAAAATACCCTTGTTAAAACATAAAATGTTGCAGGTAAACTACCCCTTTCCCTTAACCGATCTTCACCAAAAACAATAGATCTTGAGAAATCTACAATTTAGGGCTGTATGCAAACAATCATTTTATTCTGTTCGAATTTGCGACTGTTATCGTTTGCCATAGAAAATACCCTTGTAAAAACATAAAACGTTGCCGGTAAACTACCCTTTTTCCTTAACCGATCTTCAACAAAACCAACATGTCTTGAGACCTCTATAATTCAGAAAGGTATGCAGAAGAGTAGTTGCTTCTGTTTTAATGTACGGCAGTTATCGTTCGCCATAAAAAAATTACCCTTGTTAAAACATAAAATGTTGCAGGTAAACTACCCTATTCCCTTAACCGATCTTCACCAAAACCAACATGTCTTGAGACCTCTATAATTCAGAGCTCTATGCAAAACATTATTTGATTCTGTTTGAATTTGCGGCTATTATCGTTTACCATATAAAAAATTACCCTTGATAAAAAACCGTTGCTGGTAAACTACCCCTTTCCCTTAACCGATATTCACCAAAAACAATAGGTCTTTAGTACTCTACAAATCAGGGCTGCATGCAAACAATTATTTGATTCTGTTTTAATTTGCGGCTGTTATCGTTTGCCATAGCAAGTACCCTTGTTAAAACATAAAACGTTGCAGGTAAACTACCCCTTTCCCTTAACTGATCTTCACCAAAACGGTAGGTCTTGAGATATCTACAATTGAGGGCTGTATGCAAATAATCATTTGATTATGTTTGAATTTGCGGCTGTTATCGTTTGCCGTAGAAAATACCCTTGTTAAAACATAAAACGTTGCAGGTAAACTACCCCTTTCCCTTAACCTATCTTCACCAAAATCAACAGACCTTGATTTCTGTATAATTCAAAAAGGTATGCAGAAGAGTAGTTGATTCTGTTTGAATTTGCGGCTGTTATCGTTTGCCATAAAAAATAATTACCATAGATTAAAAAAAAAAACGTTGCAGGTAAACTACCCCTTTCCCTTAACCGATCTTCACCAAAAACAATAGGTCTTGAGTACTCTACAAATCAGGGCTGTATGCAAAAAATTATTTGATTCTGTTTGAATTTGCGGCTGTTATCGTTTGCCATAAAAAAAATCTATAGATAGACAGACAGACAGACAGACACACAGACACTTTTCGAAAAATGACTTTTTTTCATGTTTTGAGTGTAGTACAATCAGAATCTGCAATAATCTCGGACACGATTTTTTTTGCCATCACCATACTTCCATTTCCTTAAGGAACATGGAAGTAAAAATCGGTATGGAGAACCATACATGACTTCCATATTGTAAGATTTATATTTAAAATAATTTACTGGAATTCAGTTCGATAATTTCTAAAAAAAGATATTCCCCACCTTGTAAATCTAGTTTTATGTTTGACAAATTGAATGAAATATTTCCATAGAAACAACTTCTTTGTTGCCTATAAAGTGGTACACATATAAAAAATTATCTTCTCCCCCTTCAACTATCATTTCCATTTATAGAAAATTACCCCCTCCCCTTTTAACAACGCTTTTCATTTATAAATATTTCGTCTACCTATCTCAAGCGGATTATTATGATCTTCTTTTCTGGATACTTTATTTATCAAAATTAAGTACTTTACTTTTGTTAAAACGTAAACTACTTTACTTTGCAGGTAAACTACCCCCTTCCCTTAACCGATCTTCACAAAAACCAATAGGCCTTGAATCCTCTAACAATTCAGGGAGGTATTCAAAAAATTATTTGATTCTGTTTGAATTTGCGGCAGTTATCTTTGCCATAGAATAATTCACATAGACACACAGACACTTTTCGAAAAATGTTTTTTCTTCACGTTTTGAGGGTAGTACAATTAGAATCAGCCCTTATGTCGAACACGATATTTTTCGCCATCACCATACTTCCATTCCCTTATGGAACATGGAAATAAAAAATTCACACACATACACGCACACACACACACACACACAATTGTAATATCGTATATAATATACTATAAATATTTGATATCGTGTTACGTTATTGATATTCTATATTATTATCAGGGTCTGATAATTTAAATTTGTGTGCTTATTTGAATCGTTTATAAATTGATAATTTAAATATTCAAATAATTTCGTAACTCTGTAAATACTCCGAGAATATCTACAATGTAATAGCTTAATTAACAGTATTAAGGAGAAATGCTGTCACAGTACTCGATGAACAAGCGGGTACAACGTCGCTGTTATGCGAACATAATTTCCCTCGTTTTCTTTGATGTAAACGCGGGGAGCGCGGCTTAATTCGTTTGAACGCTTTTCCCCGTTTATTGTTTTAATCTCTTAATCGTATTAAGTGACAAACAGAAATTCCGCCCGCCCGCCGCGCCGCCTGAGTTTCGAAAGCGACAGAATTTCGTTTTGCACAACAAACTGTCGGCAAATACTTGTCGTCGTCGTCCGTACACGGAGAACGAGAGAGTAACCACATCAAAGGCAAAGTGTAAACGCGCATGAACGGCATTAACACGTTCAGAGGCGGGCGTGGAGGACGTGAAGAACAAAAAAGACAAACCGTTTACACTATCGCCTCCATCGTCGTACCCTGTGCACGGGAAAATATAAATTCTCGAAAAGTATAAATATTATAAGAGAACCGTATCAGCCGAGAGCGTCGTCCACCCGACCCCCGCCAGTAGTGCAGGTGTTGCCTCAGTCAACGCCGCGCTCGGGTACGTTCCAGAGCCATCTGGAGAACACTTGAATTGCGCATTAAGTGGCGTGCACATTGTGGATGGAAAGTTTCTAGAAGGCGTGCGCTCCCTATAAAAAGCCATGGCAGCCGTCTTCTCAGTCCGTTACATGAGCGATTTTCCTTAGCGCGGATCGAGTGTTGTAGAAATGTTGTTTTATAATTACTGCGGAATTCTTTATAGTTGACATTATTATTATTGGGTGTGGACAGATTTTAATTGAATTGTTCTAAGAGACTGTCTTGTTGATTACAATTTTATTAATTGTGGTGATTAAAGCTGGTTAAAAGTTGGTGATGTTGGATTAGTTTCCATTAAATATTTTTTCTTGTTTTCCCTTATTAATGTTATTTGTTTTATCATATATGTTTTATCTTTGACTGGTATTTACTTGTATAATTATACTTGATTTTTTCACACGATCCTTCACTTATAAATGCTTCCGTTTTCTTTATGTATTCGTCTTTGTTTTGTAGCACATTGTGTTTCCATTGTCCGCCTTTGTAACTATTATATCATTCTTTTTGATTGTGTTTTTTAGTTCCATTACAGTTGATCTTTTTTTTGTTCACTTCTTCAGTTATACAAATTTTTCTTATATATTTTATCTACTAGGTTACCGATTTCCCACCTTTTTCGTTTTTAATCATTTTTATATTCTAGTTTTTGTATAATGCTTTCGCATTCAATTATAGGTTTTTATTTATTTAATTCTGGTGGCGGCGCGTAATTTAATCCTTTTGCTAACATTTCTTTTTCTTCTGTATTAAAAGTTACTTCTGTAAAGTTTACAACTCTTTTTACATAGTTATATTTAGAAAGATGTTCTTTTTTAATTCGTTTGTTCCTATTCAACTTGTCAGTTTTCTTTTTCTTTTTCAATGTTTTTTCTACGTAACCCAAGTCAAATTTATATAATATCTCCTCCTACTTTAAATATGAATATATTCTTAACAAATCTATGTATATCATATAATTCTCTATTATATTTATTAATTAAGCCGTAAAGTGACCTTATTTCCAGTTTTATCTATAACTTTTCACTTTGTTCTTTTACATTTTTATCTACCTCGTTCTTGTTTTTACTTGCGCGTATTTCGCAAAAACATTATTAGCCAGACATTGTTTATTACACTATATTTTACTTAAGACATTGTGTATTGCCGATCTGATGATGAGCTATGAAGCTTAAAAGCGCTAATGGGAATAATTTTTTAATAGTGGTGTGCAATAGTGTTATATCTGTTTGTAAATATATTCATTTAAGTCAATATAGACACTGTTAAACTCAGTGGCGCTGGGTTTTGAAAATCAGAGGGGGTGCTCTAACTCACAGTCCACAACCGGGGGGGGGGGGTCTGGTTGAATTTTGAAAAATTGACCCTCCTGAAAATGCAGTTTTAGGTCGTTTTGAATGAACAACACTTGATGGTAAACATAAACTATCGTTTTATTAGGTACTTTTTCCCCAATAATGAATGAGTACAAAAGCTAATCGACATAAAAGGTATACAGTTGTTTTCTTTTTTAAATCTTTAAATCATAGAAATAGTGAAAGTAATGATAAAAACAAATAAGAAATATTACATTTTACATATATGTGAATTAAAAGGAGGGAAGCTAAACAAGTGAAAATTGTGTTGCCTTAATTTGGTCTTAAGTTAAAAACATAATAGTCTTTACGAGAATGTTCTTTCTTCTCTCTTGGAATGATGCCAAACTGAGTAAAAAGGAAAAGAAAATAGATCATTTAAATTAATAAATGAGATAGCCTCAAATTTGGCGCTTATTGTTAGTTTAAAAATAAAAAAGAAACTGAAAGTCTTTAGTTCAAAAATTAAAGTCTTTGCGGAATTTATAATTCTCACTACTCACTGATAAAGAAAGTGTTCCTACGAACAGCCGATCGTTTGATGAAAATGTTCGCCACAGTTTCGAGGTTCAATTCATTTTTCGCTTCTTGCTTATGGACATGTATGATTGCGTTGTCGTTCAATTTTCCTTGAGTCATGGTGCTGCGCAGGTAAGTTTTTAATTAATCTTATCAGGGCGGAAAAAGAACGTTCTGCTGTAGGCTACATGTAGAAACGGGTATAGTTAAAGCGATCTTTATTAACTTAACCAGCTCTGGAATCAATTCGTCGACGTGTTTATTTGAGGAAAAAAGCGCACTTAGTCTTCTGTACTTTCAACGACAAAATTTGTAGATTCACACACATCTAACATCATATGTCTGTGCAAAATTAATCTTTCAGGGTCAAAGTCATCCTTATTAAATTCTACTACAGAACTGCAATCTTTAGTTTTGGAAAGAAGAAATGTTTCAATTTCTTTGAAGTGAGTCATAGCAGCTTTAGAAAATCGATCATCGAAACAGCTGATCACAATATCTAAAACCTCGAAATAAATTTTCCGGTAATAATCACGGGGGCTGGCAAAAGCAAAGGGTTGAGCGCCGTCATCAAGTCTTCGAGGAAGTTTTTGAACTTTTGGAAGTTTCGGCTCTTCGACATCAAATTTGTTGGTCAATCCCAAGCAAGAGCTCCAAACTGCATCGAAACGTTCATCAGTTCGAGATAACTTCAAAATCTCTCGGACACGATGAATATTGTCCATTGGTTTTTGCAGCTGTAAGAAGGAATTTTGCAGAAAGCCATTCAAAATTTCAACTGGCTCTAAAATTTGCGTAAAAATCGTAGTGACAAATATAAAGTCAAAAGAGCGTAGAAATTTTAAGAAACCTTTAGCTTTAGCAGCGGCATCAGATTTTTTGAGCTCGATTTCCTCAAAGAACAATATTAACTCTTCGTAATTCTGCAAAAGCGTTTTCAACGAACTTATTCTGCAACACCACCTGGTAGGGCAAAAAGGCCGAAGAGCTACAGGGTGAATGGAGTTACCATCTTGGGCAGCTTGCAAAGACTCAAATATTGCTAGTCGGTTGGGGGACCCGCGCACAAAATTGATCATTTCTTTGACATTTGCAAGATAGTCTCTCTCCACGGTCTCATTCTGCATTGCCTCTTGGGTCACAAGGTTCAAAGAATGTCCAAACAGTGAACATGCATAACTCGCGGCTCTATTTCTCTGATTTTTGCTTGCAACCCTGAAAAAGCGCTTGTCATATTTACCCCTCCGTCAGTAGCAATACCTCTGCATGACTTGATATCCAGAGAAAAACGTGTGAGAACATCCATTAACATTTTCGTCAAGACTACAGCTGTAGTAGATTAAATTTTATAAAAACCAAAAAATAATTCATTAATTTGAAAATCTTCACCACTGACAAATCGAAAAGAAATTGAAACTTGCTCGTGTTGACATGCGTCGCTAGTTTCATCCATAATTATCGAATAGTATTGGGAGTCTTTTAGAAACTTGATCAACCTTTGCAAGACTTCGTTCCCCATAATAGAACCTAGTTCATTTGTTATGTAGTGTGAAAGCCATCTGTACTTTGTACGTTTAAGCCAAGAGGACAAATCGGAGTTATCTTCAGCAACTAACTCTAACAATGCATGATAATTAGAATTTTCATCTGTGTGACCACGGGTTGCTAACCCTTGAACCATGAGATAACGCAGTGAAGATAACATTCTTAAGAGAGCTACTCTTGGAGATTTCATTTCTCTCTCTTTACCTTTAAACATCAAAGACTGTACGTTCACACCTTTATCCATTGCACATTTCCTAGTACAGCAGGACATATGAAAATCCGATTTTTCATGAGAAGCGAATCTTTGTAAGGCTTTGTTCCAAGAATAAAACCCGAGTTCCACGACAGGAATGCTTTTATCACGTCTTCGTCTTGTTTAGTTTTTTCGCAAAAGTTCCACTGGACGAAATTATTTCCTTACACACAGAACAATACACTTTATCACAGTTCTCGTCGTATAAGATCCACTTATATTTGTCTTTCCACTGTTTTTGAAAAGAACGCCCACCAACACCAGTTTTGTTTGTTTCTTTATATGCAGTAGTTGAATCCGAGCCACCTGAAGCACTATCTGCCGATGACGTCGTAGCCGAATCACTTTTTTCATTGACGAGCGAACAATGAATTTATCCATTATAATAAAACGAGTAGAGCAAACAAAGAATTAAACTAACTTACACTTTTCCGTGTATTTAAACGTATATGTGATATATGAGGAGCGGTAGTTTATGGAGGGGAGGAGTCGCGAGGGCGTGCTTGCATGGGGCGATGCGATGCGAGAGGTCGCCGTCAAAATTGGAAAAATCATTTTTAACCCTTTGAAGAGTATGGAAAAATACGCAAAAGAGTAAGGTCGTACCGGTACGTCATACGTAATGTTTCGCAAGAGCCGTTGTTTTTTTTTTTAATATTTTGCTCTGCGATCTCATTCAGCTGTTTATGATGACGGTCAAGTGTTGTGGGGAGGATGGTCAGAGCCTAGAAAATCTTTGTGGGCGGAGCAACCTGCCACAGCTGTCTTATCGCGGGAAACGCAAGTCCCGCGTAAACGGAAGTACCCTGGTAAAGTCTTTGCCCAAACCAAACTTTATATCCCCCCTCCCGCTCTATAAAAAAATCGGGCCCTACTATCATTTAAGAAATACGACGAAAGATTAGAATTTTTCCACACATTTTTTCTTTCTTTCTTTTCTTTTCTTCTTTTCTTATTTTCTTTTTTTTTATTTTTCTTCTCCCTTTTATGTGTGGATGCTGAGCACCCCCACAAAATTCTGGGGGGTGCTCGAGCACTGGAGAACCCCCTGAGTCGGCGCCCCTGGTTAAACTAGTATGCTGCCTGACCTGTAGGGCTCGATCAGTACTGTGAACGAAGCACATTTCTTATTACATAAATTTCAATATTAGATAATTTTTCAATTATTAGAAAAAATACATAATCTTGATCCTCTACTATTTCTTTAGTAGGCTAATATAACAATTGTAGAGCACACAATAAGACAATAAACACTAACATTTCGAAGAATTCGGATCTGTGTTAAAATTTCATTTAGTCAAATACCCTGCTGAATATTTACTATTTTATTCAAATTCTGATTTATTTTTTAGACTCTGAGGTCCCAACAATTTGAGATTTACAAAGCTTAAGGCTACATTTAGATATTAGTTAAAATTTTCTTTAATTTTCACAATCTTTTTGTACTTTACGTATATTGTAGCGTCACCAAATCCAAAATTAAATTTTAAGAGGTGGGTGATCATGAAACATAAGTAATTTCAAGTGAAAAATGAAAACAGTTAATAGTATAAAATAAAAAGAGGAGTAAACCAACTCAACCACTATAAATAAACAATACAAAGTCGACAGAATAAATAAAGTAGAAAATAGAATCCCAAAGGGGAAGAAATTTAAGTATTAAAATAACATACAAAACTTTCTAAATGGCATGACTATAACAATAATTGAGACTTAATATAAAAGTTACCCAAATAAGATTAGGAGAGTGAAGTAATAACAAATGATTATGACCCACATGATAATGTATAATATAAGAGTATATGAGTATATTTTAACTTCAACCATAACATTTATGTAACCAACTGAATATCAGAAAGGACTGATTAATAATGGAAAATGTAATTCGTATATAAGACAAACTTGATAATTGTAATCAGAAGTATAAGTAGGGAATAGTACTATTAATAGATAGTACTAAGTAATTAAAATAACTAATAGAAACCAAGCAGGGGAAATAAATTTAGTCAGTGAAAGTAAAGGTGGACAACCTAATCTAACAAGCAGTGAATTTACCCTTGTAACTACAAAATACAGTGTATATAAAAAAAAATGATATAAAACTATTATGTGTTATATCTAGGTGAAACTAGATAACATAAACAACATTCTAAGACAGATATTAGGTCATCAAGATGTTGTAATTATCGTAATTAATGTAAGTAACATGATGAAAGATGATAGCAGAGGCTAATATTGTATATTAGAAAACCACAGAAATACCAACAAATAGTGAGAGTAAATACTATCAATATAACCAGTGATACGTAAACTAACTATTGATATGTAAACCAATTACTAATTGTTACTAAATTAACCATTAATAATATACCTATAATGCACATGACCTGTTGCAAGAAGATACAAGGTTCATTAGTGGAAATAACAAGAAAATAAGAATGTCAAGCTGAAACAACCTATCGTAAAACTTACTAGTAACTAAGATGTTAAATTAGGAATAAGATATTAATCGAATAACCTATGTATAATAAAGAAATAATAATAACTAACAAGCTGCCTAGTTGTACAAGAACCCATATGATTTTAATGATAATATACAAGAACAAAACGCATGACTTGAGCAAAATTAAGTGATCCAAAAGTTGGTATGGTTATTTAGAATTAAGTACCAAGTGTTGTAAACTATCATAAGTTACTTATTATATTATAGGAAGTAAGTAGGCATCATGAAGCCTATGAATTATGTATTTATTTCACAATTGAATGTGTATAATGTTAATTAACAACAGCAAAGGACTTTGTATTAATTGAACTAACTATTCATTGTATCAAAATATTAATTAAATCACTGTAAGACATATTTTAATAATAATCTTGTATTAAAACATAAGTTAGAAATACTAACTTTGTTAATAGTGGACAGAATTATACATTGTGAGATGTCTAAATGTTTAGCAGGACAAATGCCAGATGATGGTAAAATTATATTAGTGTTCACAGGTAGCATAAAGAATTAATATCCATTGTCAACTATTTTTATAGATTTTAATAAAACGTTTGGCGTCAGTTTTGTACTCTCAAACCCAAAAACCCACGCTTCTGACAAAATTAAATAATTTTGTTTACGCGGGGGGTGATGATTTAATGAAGGAATATCACGAATTCCAACCAATCAAAACTCTTAGAACGAGCATTCCCCCCAGTGGCACAGGTAGGAACAGCGAGGTGACGCTTGACTTTACAGACAGTTCTTCATAAGTTTTAACGCCGTACGGATGACAAAATCCGCGCACAAATAATTCGCCAATTACTCATAATTCAGTGCGGTACCGAACGTAAACACGGGGCGTCCTAACCTTCAAGAAGTGAAGTAAATCGACTTAGAGTAACAACGTAGTGAAGTGTAGTATAATGATAAAGCAGTGAAGGCTATTTAAAAGTGAATAGTGACTATAACAGTTTTAGAAAAGGAATTAAGGAAATATAGTGATTTATAAAAAATACTTAAATAATTTATCACATTATATGACTATACTATTCGAACTTATTGAACATATGTAACAATTGTCAACACTACACAACCAACAAACATTATTAATATAGTAACTTTACCTTTTTATTATATGTACGTTAATTGTAAATTGAGGTTAAAAATGGGTGAACCCTTAGTCACATGCTAACCTCCAAATTTTACTTCAATGTTCCGACGGACTTTATTTTATTAGATTAAGAATTTATTATTATTATTATATGTAATGACTCTCCTATTACGAGGTTTTAAATTAGTAACAGACTTTTTTCGTTCCGTATCTTGGAGTTAAAAGAACTTAATTGTACATAAATAACTTAGATAATTTCGTCAACAAAACGGTTTATGGACCGTGTTACCAACCATGAGACATGAGTTCCAACAAAGTAACTGATTATTGTAAAGTATGAATAATTGAATTAATTGTTTAAACAAAGGATTAATAATCCAATAATACAATGTATAAATCGCCTATTAACAACATTGATGGAGTATGAAGTTAGTTTATTCAGTCAACAGGCTTTTAGTGGTTTGAGTTCAGGTTATGTTTACCTCTGAAGTCAGTTGGTAGCAACCATTGCCCGCCGAAGTGAAGCAGTTCAAATATTTTATTACTTATCCCTGACCATAACTTAATGAACAGTGTTGTGACCAATGATGAATCCACAATCGAAGTAAGTACTTATTTTTATCAACGACATAATTATTTATAACCACAACAGAATTGTTTATCACAACAACACTGAGTGACGATTACTGCGGGTGGTGTTCACCATAAGACAATTGAACTTATGCAACTCAAGCCATTAGTGTCGTTTAATCAATTTATTCCATTAGTAAAGCATTGAAATAATCAATAATAACATAATCACGAATAATGATAATATTAGCATTATTACATTACCAATGAATACCGTACCATTTGCAAATTGGGAGCATCAACGTTTGAGGCCCCAATTAAGTGTAAGAGACTAACACAATTACAGCTAATAATAATAGTTAGATGGGAGGATCCCGTCTTTTAACAATATATTATGTACATACTATGTGGATTTAATAAAAGCTAAAATAATGTATTTTAATAATAATATACTTGATAGGAAATTAAAAGTTTATATAATGGAACGCAGATACGGATAAAAAGTAAGAGATTGTCAGAGCCCATTGGACTAACCCAAGGCGATTGGCAGGGTTGCAGACTTTCTCCTGTTTTATTTAATATCTATATAGATGGTCCCATAAGTAATTGGAAATTGGGCGCCCCCGAAGGATATGCTTAGGGAAATGATTTTATTTAAATATTTTAATGGATGCAGACGATCTTGTAATCATCCAAGAGAATGAAAATGACCTCCAAGGGTTGTTATCTTACTGACATTTTGGCAGATTACAAAAAAACCATTTCCTTATCCAAAACAAAAATTATGGCTTTTTCTGGGGCAAATCATATTAGAACAAAGATTGGCATACAGGACTCGCCAATAGAACAGGTGCCAGATTTCAAGTATCTAGGGTGTAGCATCACATACCAAATAGCAGTCATTTATAAGTGGTTGTATCAGGAGAGATCTTATCAGAAATTATCATATTAGAATGGAGCTAGACACAGCTGAAAGTTTAAAAGATGTAATCTCCCGGTACAAAACGGAGTGGCGATTACACGTTGAGAGAATGGATCCAACTAGATGGTCAAGATGGTCTTTGACTATCATCCAAGGGGGAAGAGAAGTTTAGGAAGACCCCGTAAGCGATGGTTGGATGACTTCCATTGAGACTGGAACAGGCTACTAGCCTAAGCCGTAAAGAATGACGACGACGATAAACTAGATAGCTTATTTTTAAACTTTGCGTCTGCGTGTTCGGTTTTTGGAATGCTTTTGAGGCGTGTTTCTGTGCGTTGAGTGGCCGTGGCCCGGTTCGTTAGTAACCCGACGATGTCGGGACAAATGACGTATTCAACACGTAGAATTCACGAAGTGCCGTCTCGTGTCAGCTGCGTGATTTATATCCACTTCTAACAGGTTGGTACACAACCATACACGATACATTATACGCCTTCACAGGGTGAGAACAGCATGGTGTACTTATTGTTTACTATTTGTTGGCAAGTCCTTGCGGCCGTGTGTGCTTGTGTTGACGTATTTGTTAGTTCTCTTTATACATGGCTCAAGCCTTCGCACAGATAAGAATATATTTCTATGCAGTTGATGTACTTTGATTCTAAGATATTGATTCTTAAAACCAATAACTGGTTCTGATTTTTTTTTTAATAAGCAGTTTTACAATCTACTCATTTCACAGAGTAATAAGTAAAAGTGATGTATACGTCGTCACTTGAGGTGGGAACCATCCAGCGATGATTACCACGTTCACCGGGTCAGGTCATCTGGCCACTGTCTCTTCAGCCTTCTTACATCCAGTGATGGATTGAGGAGCTCGTTGATCAGGTTATTGCTGTGTCCTATGTTGCGGTTCCTGTACTTAGCGGCGTGCATCTTGATGACATCAGAAATGTATGGAATGTTGAGGTCTTTGTGAAGAGTATAATTAGAGATGAACCAGGGAGCATTCGTTATGCAACGCAAGATTTTTGACTGAACTGTCTGCAGAATCTTTGTGTTGGAAGGTTTAGAGCAGCCCCACAATTCTATACCGTAAGTCCAGATTGGTCTGAGCACAGCTTTATATATGATGACTTTGTTTGCGAGAGATAGTTGAGATTTTGTACCTATGAGCCAGTACATTTGCCTAGCTTTTAAGTTGAGTTGTTGTTTCTTAGCCTGAATGTGGGCTTTCCGTGTTAATTTGATATGTGCCGTTATGTCAATATTTTAGTATTAAGTTCGTTTTTACTTTTTGTCTATTATGGTTAAAACTGTTTTTTGATATTGTTTTGAAATTTAATTGACTTCCTCTTCTTCTTCTTCTTCTTCTTCTTCTTCTTCTTCTTCTTCTTCTTCTTCTTCTTCTTCTTCTTCTTCACTTCAAGGATGAGGTTATGTAAACCTGTTCCGGCACCCATCTCATCCTCGGACGACCCACGTCCCTTCTACCAACGGCTTTATATTTCATTGTCGCTTTCGGCAATCTACCCTCAGCTATCCTTTGCAAATGATCCCACCACTGTCTTGTGTATGCTGAGATAATTTCATTTATTTCCTCTACTTCGAGTTCTGCTCTGATATCCTCATTTCTTATTCTGTGAATAAGGAATTATGTGATTAAGGAATAATTGACTTCTCTGCGGTAAGGAATAACTGACGCCTGTAATACACTTATTCCAATAGTAAACCGGTCCAGGATCATTTACCTTACACCCCAACTTGGTACTAGTGATTACTGCTCCCCTCCACCAGGAATATTTATCCACCTTCCGGTCTAGATCCGTACTGTTCTGTATGTCTTGTAGGATGTGGCACTTCAACGCGCAGTCCGGTCTTGGCTGAAAAGAGGCTTTAGGATCTAACGTCGCTTCATCCAGGCCCAGGAATTTGGGAGGATCAGCCCGGCATAAAGGTACTACAAATACCCTTGTCCTCTATCTCATTTGTCCTTGGGCAAATGGGGAGTCCAACTTTCAAAGCTATCCCCCTTCGCAGCTAGTCTCGTTCCCACCCCAGAGACAACTCCTAGTTAGACCTCTAACAGGTGCTTTGTTGCCGACTGTCCCCCTTCTGACCGAGGGAGCTATATCTATTCATCTATCTAGCTTACGCAGTTCTAAAACTGTAATAAACACTAACACATTTCATCACAAGTTGCTTTGTCTGCTTGTAGTGTAGGCTATAAACGAGAAATTCCCTCTGTACCTCAGTAGAACATTGCCTTAAGCACTAATACTGCAAACATAATTTCCGTCATCCTCATGTTTGATGTAAACACTCTGTGTAATCCGCCGTTTGAACGCGTTCGTCGTTTGTTGTTTCAAGCCCATAATCGTATTAAGTGACAAACAGGAAACTGGCAGAGTCGCTGCGTTGCGTTGTGCGCAACGTTTTGAAAGCAGCAGATGTTTGGTTTTCACTCCCGGCCTCGCCAATTTGGGACACAACTAACCTCGTCAAAGTCAGCAGTTAAACGCAAACACTCGGAACTCATCAGGGTCCGTAAGAGCATTACTCTTAGGCCGTGCGGGGGGGAGCAGTGTACAAAACACGGACAATTATTATTGCTGTCTTTGTGAAACTTCTTGATTCAAAGCGAAACAAACTTACTAAAACAAATGTTCACAGTTAAAAAACTGTGAAATATTTTTTCAGGTAGAAACCTACTAACTTCAAATAAAAGAGTAGCACGATAAAAATCGGGTCAACTTGGATGGAAAACTTATCGTGCGTTATTTTATCGTACGATATAAATCGGATGCATAAAAGGGACCTTACAGTACAGCATACGCGTGTTCATGAAAGAAATCTACAGTATTAGCAATATGTTATAGAAAAGGTAGTGTTGCAACGATTATTACTTGTCGCATTATTTTTACGATGTCTATCGTTCTGGTATTTTTAATTAATTTGTAACATTCGTTTTTAACACACGTCTTTGTGACATCTGACTAGCGTGTAATTAAACGGAACGTTTTTTTATGCTTCCCTCTGTCTATACTGGAATTTTCTGTCTTGTCGTTTGATGACCGAATTCTAAAGCTTAAACTATAGCTTCGTGCATGCCTATGTTAATGTGAGTAGGCACACATTGAAATTAACTTCACTACAGTACTTCGGGAAAACTGATAGTTCCAGTCGGGAACAGCAAAGAGTTAATTAAACGAGTTCTTCAATTCAGCGTAGACGCATAAACGTTAGCAATATGCAACACTGATCAATGGTTTATTGCCTTCCTGCTTCACTGTACAACACAGCGGATGCATCGGTTCAAATTTTTGTTTTTTCTTTTGTACCGTTTGAGTCAGTTTGATTTTTCATTTTTATCGTTTACAAAGCCTCCTCGTGTATGCAGAGGGTATTTCTATACTGTTACAGTTAAGGAATTTGTTTTACAACATTTTACCATAGTTGATTATTTAACGAGTAAAGACAGTACTCAGTTTTAACTCGACCGTTTCGCATTTATCTGTCTGTCTACCTGTATTCAGTGTGTCTCATGATAACTTTAGAACACATCAACCGTTTTTCGCAAAGCGTGCCTGCACTTTTATTTTACAGAACAGAATGTTTTTGACATTGATCATCATCATCAACTGCAAGGATTAAACCAAGAATAGTTTATTCCGGTCTCAAACAAGCAAAGACTAGAGCTGGTCACTCCAGCGCTTCCTTGGACGACCCACACCTCTCCGTCCCTTCGGCTTATAGTTCCATAGTCGTTTGGGTATGCGGCAGTCATCCATCCGGCAAATCTGTTCCCACCAATTAGGGCGATACTGGGCAATCCTGTCGAGTATACTCAGAATACTCAGTTACTGCCGTATATGATCTGTATTTTTGTGCTTCCTCTATGATCTAGGAGAGTGTACTCTGCCACGTCCCTGAGAAATCTCATTTCAGCCGCTTGAATACGACTGGCCTGGCCTTTCGTTAAAGTCCAATTCTCAGACCCATAAAGAAGTGTGGGAAGGGCCATCACCTTGTTGAATTTTAGGCATGTTTGTTTACTTGCTTTCTTAAGGGTTCGCCTAATGGTCCCGCACATAAGATTGAGCTTATGCAACTTATTCACAACGTCGTTGCATGCATTATAAGACACACTGTAGTCCAGGTATTCAAAATTGCTGACTTGTTCCAGGACAGTACCTTCTATAACAATTTTTGCCCGTACGGGATCAATTCCACGAAAAGCCATCACCTTGGTCTTAAGTGTGGATGTTTGTAATCCAGATTCTTTGCAGATTCGATTTAACAAATGCATACCCATCTGCAACCTGTTTTCCAAGTCCGACAGAATAGCCTGATCGTCCGTAAACAACAAAGTGTCAGTTGGAGGGTGGCCAACCATAAAATGCTCCGGAAGACACACCTCCCCGTTTTGCATGATATTGTAAACATATAAATTAAAAAGATGAAGTGAGTTCGATATTGATCACTGTTAAAATAGGGTGATGGGAGGAAAGTGAAAATTGTGATAAAACTGCTAATATCTACGTCTAGTATCAAATTAAAGTTAATTTTAACAACAATCTGAATATGACGTTTGTTTTTTAAAATTTCAGAATTTTTAGACATCAGAGCCAAAAAGTGGTAAAAATTTTGATAACATTACAAAAATTTACGTGTGGTATCAAATTAAATAGAATTTTCAATTAACATCTCGGTGTTGTGTTATGTTTTGAAAATTTCAAAATTTCGAAGTAGAGAAACGGAACAGACCTAGCAGATCATGGAATGAAGACATACTCGTTGAGGTGGGCAATAGAGGGTTGCAACTTGGTGGTTAGTGCAACAGAAGCCTCTGGTGCCTGGAGGCGGGAGACACCAGCAGGTGTAGGAGACTCGCGTCGATGGGTGGACGGATGTTTTCAGCACACTTTCTTGAAATCACAGCAACAATATTAAACAACAACATGAACCTATATGGCCCCATACCAGTGGCGTGGCGTGAGTACATAACACCTGTTGTCGGTTGTGATAGGTCTAAAACTTAACCTAAAAATTAATTCGAATTTTTTCTTGTATCACGTGTTCTTTTTAGAGCATTTTCTATCATTCGCTGGCTGAAGAAGAAGAAGAGTGTCCCGGTTCAATGGGATCTGACTCTCTACACAGACTAAATCAGAACACAAATAATATAAACAAACAGAGAAACACATGACTAAACGAACAAAACACAATAGGTACGTAGTATCTGCTGCACGTCAATTCCGAAAACGAACACAGCTGCCAACTGATCGTTTTGCCGGTTTATACAGCGGCAACGCATTCAGTGGAAGATTGTCCGTTCTCCCTCCACAGTTTGTTCAGTGACAACTAGTACGAGGTAAATGACCATACACAGAAAAACATTGCCGATGTCTGAGCCGACAAGACAAGACGGTGCAAGCGCCCAGCAGTTCGAAAGCAAGCAATACGCTTTTGTTCAAGTTTCCCTACTAATATTGTTTGGATTTGAAATTATTCAATAACTAAAGTATTCATTCTGTCACATTATTTATTTTCACATTATTACTCTTATTTTCAGTACTGTTGCCGCCGGCAACAGCGGTTACATAAACGCCACGCTACTGCTCGAGACAAAGTTACGTGCGACTGAACTAATTTTTGCCGTACGCTCAAACGGGCGGTGTCAATATTGTTACGCAATTACGGAACGCTCTCGAACACTCGAGAGTGTCGTTCTACACGTTTCTCGGCTAGCCGAGAAGGTGCCACGTCTCTGTCAAGGCCGTATATATAAGTACGCTCCAGACCTTTCGAGTGCTTGTTAAAGACGCAAATTATGGAACATAATTCTGTAACATCTGCAGGCTTACATCAACAGCTGCCGCTTAATTAGTTACGTTGGGCGATTTATGAAGTGTGGATAAAGTGATTACTGTGTTTTAATTAGTGCATAACTTTTAATAGTGGACATTGTTACCGCATGTGAACAAATTTAACTTGAATTACTTTATGAGAGTATCTTGTTCATTACAAACTGTTATTTGTGGCTCACTAAAACTGGTAATTAGTGATTTCACTGGTGTCTGCATATTGTTTCCACTGTAACATACGACGATCAGTGAGACCGTCGTAACAACATTATCATAATGATTAAATACCGGGCTTTTAGGCCGTGGTATGTTGCTATATAACAGCGACATAGACGGCAACGTTTCGAATCCCATCCTCGGGGATCTTCTGCAGGCCGCAAACAGCGACAGTAATGTAGGGTACTTCGTGTAACCGGCCGCCTGTTGCTCTTACCCGAAAACGTTTTCGGGTAGTGTTCGGTCAAGATCCACCGTAACTGCTTTTACAACACCCTGTCGATTTTTGCTGCCTGAAGAAGATCCTCGAGGGTGGGATTCGAAACGTTGTCGACGATGTCGCTGTTATATAGCAACCGACCACGGCATTACAGCCCGGTATTTAATCATATTGATAAAGGCGAATGAACTGTTTCGATACGCAGTATTCGTGTTTTGGCTTTCTAAATTGCGCGCGCGCGCTGTATGTCGGTAGAGAAATTACCTATCTCGACGTACAACGTCGGGCTAGGAATCAGCCGTACAGTTTTGTTATTCGTACGAGTGTTGCATAAGTAAGAATCGACGCCGCGGCTCCGATCACAACTATTATCAACACTTTCACATCTATTATTAACTTAAATTAAGGAAGCAGAGAAGAAACGTGTTTTTACAGTTAGTGAGTGAGTGTATATTAAGGTCACGGGTTCAAGGACGTGTAAATAGTTTGTTTTCTCCTGAGGCGGGTCTCTGTTTTATTGAAACGTTACGCGCACATCGACGTACGCAGACGCAATATCGTCGGCATTACAAATGCCAATAAAACAGAAGAAGAAGGCATACACTAAACGCTGCTCACGTCATAGAAAGTAGTTGAGTTTCGACCTTCACGGAGGAAATGTCATACAGATTTCTCCTCCGTGTTCCAAACGCACAATAAAATGCCATTCCGTTCCCGTTATTGTGATGAACTCCTGCGTTAGTTACGTGCCTTCATTAGGCTATTACTGCCGACTTACCTAACTATGTTATTCTGACTGTTACTAGGCAGTTAAAGTCATTTAATGTTTCTGTTGAATTGTTTATACCAGTTTTTGTTTTGTTTTCTTTTCTTTTAAAGATGATAATTTTTAAAGTCATTATTGCTAGCGTTAAATAATTTTTCTACTAATTTTCTGCCAGGTGAAATTTTATGTGTATATGTGGATCTCCTCTCTTCCCCCTCTCACTGTCAAAACATTATTTTTCTTATACTTGTTGTTGTTGTTGTTGTTGTTGTTGTTTTTGTTGTTGTTGTTCTTCTTCTTCTTCTTCTTCTTCTTCTTCTTCTTCTTCTTCTTCTTCTTCTTCTTCTTCCCGTTCCTCATCATCTGCTTCTCCTTCCCTTGATTTAAGAGATTCTCCTGATTGTAATTATATGTCCGGATTAAAATTGTTCATCTAATTCCTGGTTGTATAATAATTTTCATTTTATCTTTTCTACGATTGTGGCGGGCCTTCTGCACTAAACCGTCATTATTTAGTACGTTGTCGACGTGGCCGTCCCAGAGTTGTTGCCTTTTCTTTTGTGATCAACATGTCCTTCGTTCCTTAGTTTACCAACACTCAGGTTGGTTTGTAGCAGTTCTCCACATCCATCTAACATGTGCTTTCTCTTTCATCTCCTCATAAGAATTACAACTTACATCACCAATAATCTGTTCCACGTATTGTAGTCTCGGCCTTCCTCTTCCTCTTTTCCCTTCACTGTAACCTTCTATTATTGTTTTTACTAAGTTCTCGTGACGCATAATCTGTCCAATAAGTTTACTCTTTCGCTTGACAACAGTTTTTCCAAAACTTTTTTTTCTCCAACTCTAGTGAAAATCTCATTATCATTAACCTTGTCGATCTGTCTTACTTTCAGTAACTTCCTATATCACCACATTTCCATTGCTTCAAGTCTTCTTTTTTCCTCTGTTCCAATTGTCCACGGCTCGCGTCCATGTAGAGCTTACGCTCCGTATCTAACTCTTTAGGAACCTCTTCCTTGTTTCCAGGGCTATTTCTTTAGAATATATAATTAATAAAGTTGTGTTAGTGATTATAATTACAAGCAGAAATAACACTGTTCCACACCAATATAGAAAATGTTCCCGATTAGTGCTTTCTGATATATCGATCGATATTTCCGATCTGATGATGAGATGTGAAGCTTGAAAGCGCTAATCGGGAATATTTACTATAGTAGTGTGCAACAGTGTTATTTCGGGTTGTTATTTCTTTAAAAGTCAGTAATTTGCATTTACTATTAAATGCAACTTTAGCCTGTCCGATCTTACTCAAAATTACTTCCGTCTTGTGTGATTTTACTTCTTAAGTAGGTGCAATCTCTAACTTCCGCTATGTTTTTCCCATTCAGCAATGCATTCATACTGGACTGCCCGTGTTTACTACAGTCCGTAACTTTAGTTTTATTAACATTTATGCTTAGATTGTACTCATTCCTCAAAATCTCATGCATTATATGAAACTGTCCGTTTAACTACTGTCCACTTTCACCCATAATTGGAATATCGTCTGTAAATCTTAACAATTAATTCTCTGTCCTTGCACTTTTACTCCAAAATCCTTTTGCTCATGTACTTTATTAAAAGCGTTTTATATATGTGCGTGTGGTGTGTGTGTGTGTGTGTGTGTGTGTGTGTGTGTGTGTGTGTGTGTGTGTGCTATAACGAGAAAAGGTTTATGGTGTGTTTCTTAAATAATAATAACACTTCTTATATCATATCGACTTTGTAAAAATCATTCAAAATTTTATTAAATAATTTTTCAAAAATTACGAATAATTAAATTTCGTCATCATTAATCACATAATATTTTTCTTTTGTGCGTGCTCAGCATACACACAATTATTGTCACTATACAAATAACATTAACATTAACAAATGGCGGCAGCGAAACATGGGTAACGACAAAGGCACAAGAAAATCGAATTACGGCACGGGAAATGAGATTCTTAAGACGACTTAAGGGCTGTAGTCGAATAGACAGAATAAGAAATGAAACGATTAGAAAAGAACTTAAGGTATTAAAATTAAATGAAAAGATAAAATTTAATAGAAACAAGTAGCAAGAACATTTAGAAAGAATGCAACAATACAGGATTCCAGTAAAAGCTAGAAAATACAAAGCCAGAGTAAGAAGAAATTTAGGTAGACCAAGGAAAAGGTGGGAACCGTAACAGGCAGAATGCCTAAAACATGAAGTGAAGAAGAAGAAGAAGATAAATTGACATGTATACATAAACATGGATAAATATAAGTTTTTATAATACAAAATGTGCTCTCGACTTGCTCAGATTGTATTCCTTTTAAATTGCATATTTTTTATATTATTACTGCTTTGCTTTGTTTGCCTACATATGAATATCGTATTCATGAAATATCAATCAAATAGAATTACATAAACATTTATGCTACGTTATAATTTCAAAAAAATAATAATTGTTTTGTAAATGTTAAATATCATTATAAATTCGTGTGATCTACTACTAAAATTTAACCATTTAGATTTTACAATTATTATTTACACAATTAAAGTTTATCATTGCCTCTTTACTCTTTTCTTTTTAATGTCTTTTATGACTCGTTTGTTGACGAGAAAAAAGGTTTCATGTCACCTTATTGTTTATGCGGTGATACTCAGTGATTCCTCGCCATGATCCTAAGTCCTGTGTCGATCCTCCATTGTCGTCTGATCCTCCTGGAGTCCGTCGTCCGGTCCTCCTGGTCCATTCAGCACTCAAATGACTCGTACGGTACTATCTCCATACTGCTGGCGTATCGTCCTTGGATGCTCCACACTCGGGCATAGCCTTCGGGTGCAGATGTGTTCCAGTAGACTGAGGGCCGAGGCTTGCGATCCTCGCTTATTTATACTGTCGGGCGCAAAAATTATGTTTCAACCATTCTGTACACGATTTATATTGTTATAGTTTGTCAAGCGTCCCTTTAAAGATTCGTTTGTTTTTCGTACTTATTTTAATTTTATTCGCAACATGCGAAGTCTTTTAGTTATTACACGATGTTCACAGAATCGTTTTTTTTTTACGTATAATTGTGTATTAACAGTTTTTCTATACTTTAATTATTCTTGGTTCTATTCACTTTTATTTACACTGCACTAATATGTATTATTTGTTTCGCACTAGATTTTGCACATATGTGCGTCTTTATATTATTAATAACGTGGCTAATTTGTTTTGTCATATCTTTTGCGCACTTAACATTTAAATAAATTATTCATTTAATTCACATTTATTCAGGGGTGACGCTATGCCGGTTTCTACTTGTTTCACACCCACAAATATCACTTACACTGTACACACTCTTAGCTTGTGTGTGGCGTGATATGCCAGTACTGACCTGTCCCCATTCACTGGTTACTCACAACTTTCAATACGCATTTTTTTTTAAATATTGACAAAATTAATTATTTATTCTAATTTAACAGTTTTTTAACTAACTGCGACAGTCCACAGTAACGTACACAGATGTACTGTGGCATTATTTCCCTACTTAAAAAATAAAAATTTTATAAACTTGTTTATTAAATTTTTGCCTTTTTCATTTGACAAAATTTACATCACATTTGATTAATACAATATTCATTTAATTTAATTAATTGTGCTTATAATAGTCATAATGTACCTATTTCAGAGTCTATGGGGTTGACGTCCTTGCTCAAGCTCTGTCAGTCTGTAGCTTGTTGCATCGCTGTAATTACCATTAATGGTTTTGTTCAAAGAACGGTAAATGTCTACCCATTTATTGTGTTGGTTATGGCAGTAAATACGTAGGTACTTACCCAGTTCTTTATTCTCTCTCTCTCTCTCTCTCTCTCTCCATATATATTGTAAAAAAAACCACTCACTAAAATGTTTATTATAATTAGTGTTTGTGTAATTGTAAGTTTTTATCGAACGTAAATTGTGTCGTTCGGAAGCGTCTGGTAGCCTGCGTACCTTACCTGTCCCTTCTCTGTGTTTTTGTAACTCCCGATAGGCGCCAAATTGTTTTACGAGAAAACAATTAAAAGTTTTTACCTGTATGGTTTGACAGTGCACTAGTGTAAATTTGAATCGTTCGCCGACTGGCATGAAACCGATTCTCGTTTGAGTGGGGGAAAACGTGTTGCCAACTTGAATAATGTTGGTTATGTTGACTCACTGCTGTTAAACAAAACATACATAATATTCTCTATAAATAAATACTGGACAGTTATTCTCGGTACGCACTTTTTTTATTTAGGCTCTGAATTATTAGTTCTTGTTAACGCTTTATACAAAATAATAATTGATATAATAATAATAGCCTCGGCAAAATATAGTCGCTCAGTCAGCGGTTGCTGGGTTGGCAGTACAATGTTTCTATTAGATGCAAGACAGCGTTGGTTATTATTTACAAAATTAAATCTGCCTATAGAGTCCTTTTAAGTACGATACAGAAGTTTTTACAACAAGATAACAAATTAGAACATATCATTTAAAGTTTGTGATCATTAAAATTACACAAGGTTTGCTATAAATTAAATATTGTGGTGTTGAAGTGTGACAGTGTCGTTGTGTAACATAGGTTATCAACCTATGGGTGTCGTTGTGGTATAGGTTCATTCAATGTTTACAAAGTTATTTCTTTATTTTATCAATCCTTGAAAATATATTCAGTGATAGTGAGAGTTTTATTATATAGTTAGAAATTTTTGAAAGAGAATTTGTTTTATAATAATCAAATAAATTCAGCAATACTCAACGTTAGTAGATATGATGGGTATTGTCAGTCGTCCATGTAAAGTAATGGGCCGATGTGTTGATTCTTCCTACTTCAGTCTTGGGCTCAAAAATTGGTTGTCATCTTCTTCAAATCGAATTACAGGTATTTTCCGGTCATCTGGATTAATTCCGAGCTGGTCCTTGGTGTAGATTAGTTGTAATGGCCTCTCATCTGTTGTCCGGGTTCTCCTTCTCAAAATTGTGGGCACTTATATTGTTTTTCTGTTGAAAATTTGGGCCCTTCACGGCGTGGCGTCTCTCCAGTTTAGCGTCACTACATAAAGTATTGTTCCTAACTGAAATTAGTCAATATTCGGTTGTTGTCATGGTTACTCAAAGTTTTTGATTGCCTGAAATTGGCTAAAGAGTATTGTTAGGGTATTTGAATTTTTATTTAAACTGGTTACAGATCTTCTAAATGTAATTAATCTTCAGTACTCCCTTTTTAGTAGTAAATATTATCACCACTCATATTTTGGCTCAAGGATTAATTTGACATCCAATATTATAGTGTTCACTTAGGTATCAACATTTTGACAGTTTTGTGAATTTTCTTTAATTATACTGTTTTCTTAATTTACATTATTATCATAATATTTCTGCCTTAACATGATTGTCTATTTGTATTTCATAGTTTATGTGGTTTAGTCTTCCTAATGTCAGTGTTTAATTCTATAAATTGAAGTTTTTTTGTAGTTGACAGTTGGGAATTTGCTTAGGCTTAAACAGCAATTGACTATTTTTCTTTAATTACTGATATTACATTTTATTCTCCTTGTAATGGGTCCTGATTGTTTTAATACAAGATTCTGTTCATTTGTTCAATGTTTAAGTCGGTTCTTGTAATTGTGTGTAATTTCATTGTTTCCCTATATTAATTTGTCTACTGTCATAACTCATTTTTAGTTAACCAAATACACTGTACTCACCGTCTATGGCTTTTTTCCTTGATGTTTTTTCCAGTTTACATGTTTCAAGGCACTTGCCTCATCATCAGAACTTATAAAATCAATCTATGTCATAAATAATGACATTTGTCAAAATATTAAAAACACAATACGGCAATTAAACTATGTACATAAATTCGCTTTAAAAATGTTCGGTGTGCCTTGCAAGACAACACGCGCCGTACTGACGTAATCTAAGCCTTATCTCGACTATATCTCATAGCGGTATCGTACAGTATATGTGAAATGGGGTGGAACGATTTACAGAAATTAGCTGCATTCCATAGCATGATACATCGCTTGTTGTCTATACCCCTTAGCATCGAGGATTATATCGAAGAGTTAAATACCATTAAAGTCATTGCGTTTAACAACGGGTACAATGAAAGAATAATAGATAATATTTTTAAAAAACAAAAGAAAAAGAAGAGTAACACTATTAAAAATGAAACTAAAGATATAAATAATAGAAATGAGAACCTCGAAACAAAGGCACGCAAGTACATTGCGGCACCTTATACGCATTTCATGCCGGGGATTGTTAAGTCAACCATTAATAAAGTTAACAACATAGTCGTTTCCTATATGACTAGTAATAACATCTTGAATAATCTCCGCACCCGTGAACATACCAGTCTTGAAAATAAAACGGGTGTTTATAAGCTAGTCTGCAACGACTGTGAGGCTTTTTATGTGGGCCAGACGGGTCGAGGTTTTTTGAAAAGATTTTCTGAACATAGACCCCCTCCCTACACGAGTTTACAACTTCGACAGTATCAAGTCAAATTTCGCCAAGCACCTCATAGACAACAGTCACAGTTACACGGATTTTAGCTCAAATTTAATACCCCTTCATTTCTGCAGTAAAGGGAGTTATTTGAACGCCCTTGAAGAATATGAAATTTACAAAGCATACAATGACGCCAGTACCAAGCCACATGTGTTGAACGACCAATTACAGTATAAGTCAAATATACTGTACGATACCGCTATGAGATATAGTCGAGATAAGGCTTAGATTGCGTCAGTACGGCGCGTGTTGTCTTGCAAGGCACACCGAACATTTTTAAAGCGAATTTATGTACATAGTTTAATTGCCGTATTGTGTTTTTAATATTTTGACAAATGTCATTATTTATGACATAGATTGATTTTATAAGTTCTGATGATGAGGCAAGTGCCTTGAAACATGTAAACTGGAAAAAACATCAAGGAAAAAAGCCATAGACGGTGAGTACAGTGTATTTGGTTAACAAACACGTGGCTTGGGACTACAATAGGATTTATTCCATTTAAATCATTTTTAGTGTCATCGTATCTGAATGTATTGTTTGTTTCTTGTTTACTGGTTTATGTTGGTTTTAAAAGTCTTATTTCTTACAACACATAACATAACATCTAATGGTTTTAACAATTCCCATAGCTATAATTCTTATTATTTAAACATAATTATTTTGGACATAAACCTTAGTCATTAAAACATAATTCTTATTCATTTAACACACACTTATTTGAAATATATTATCCACTCATACTCTTCAGTGAGTAATAATTATTTTATAGTGTCATCAAAGGAAAACAAACATATAAACATTGATTAATCTTTTAGATCGTAATAGAAAATCCTTACCACTAAACTTATTTGACCTTGTGTCATTACTTATGTAACCTTATCCTATTTCACTGTCTCTTACTAAATCATATAATGATTATTAATTGTCTTTTTATAATTTAATTTTATAGAAACTCTCTATATGGTGATTTAACACACTAATAGTCTGTTTCTTAACTTTCCTAAAACTATGAATTGTCCCTTAGGCCTACAATATTAATTAACACACATTTGAAAACCATAGTAATTAGTGATTACTAATACTAACTTAAGTTTAATAATATTAGTTTGTGTAGTTACATTTTGGGTGTCCACTCATATTGGCATTTCCACTATCACAGTCCTTCCTGTGTCTGTCCAATATTAGATCTCACTCACACATAATTTATCACTTATAATTTAGTTTATTCACTTATAAACTTTGGACACTCTTTATCAGTGTTTTTATCACTTTTTAATGGGGTTTTATTCTCACTTTGGGGTATTAACACTAACACCTTACACTCAATCTTCTTTTAGTGTTACTGTTGGGTTAATATTATTGTATTGCTTACTAAAAAATTCTCTTTCTTACATCTATTTAGAAAATGTTCACCATTATTACAATTTACTACTCTCATTCTATTGTGTTTTATTGTACCACTGATATGTTAGTATCGTGCTGATGTGATTTGCCCTAGTTTACTCTATCTGTTTGGGTTATTGTGCCCTTTTTTATATCTTAAGTACTTAATAATTAGTATTTCTAACTTGTCTGTCCTTACAATTATTAATATTATATACAATTTTCATTAGTGAGTCTATTTCTTTGGTTTAACACAAGTTTTGTATTCCTTCTTGGTTCACTTTGTTTTGTCATACTTTATACGTCACTTCCTTAGTGTTGTGGCTGATTGTATCATTACACTTCCATGTTAATTGTTTGTTATTCATTATTCTTCTTATTTACACACTTATGTTGGTGCGGTGGCTAGTTCTAGTCCATTTGCAGTTGTCATTATTTATGTTATTCTTGGTCCTTTGGGGCTAGTTCTACTCTCTCACTTACCATCTATTGGGCTATTCAGGTTAAATCGCCTTATTTCTGTATTTACCATTTTGGTTTGTTTGTTTGTTACTATTTTATTAATATAAGTTACTGTTCTGACTACCTTGATATGTCTGATCGTTTTATTATTCTGATTCACCCATTCTTCAATTCTAATTCATCCCTTTTTATTCTAGTGTTAATGATTAAATAATTTATCTTGTCATGTTTTCTTCATTATGGTTAAGTGAAGATATATACCATTACAATATATTTATATATATATATATATATATATATATATATATAAAATTAAACAATGCAGGAGGGATGTTGGAGCAATGCCGAATTTACACATTATTTTTTATCAACATGTGTGTTTCTTAATTTGCACGTTTCTTGATTACTTACATTAGTTACTCTACCTAGTCGTGTTTAACCTGTTACTCTTCTCAGTGTCTTCATTTCAGCGACCTATGTTTGTCTTCTTCTGGTTGTTGTGGTTACTGGTATAGTTTCCACCCCACACGTCAGTATAGGCCTATAATCTCTTCGTATTATAAAGCTAGTAGCTTAGTAGACAATTAATTACACATAGCAATGATTAGATTTTAAAGTGATTCTTCACCTCAAGCCAGAGGTCGGTGGTGTTGGAATTTCTTCCTCTCTGTAGACAGCCTCTGGATCACCGCACACCTTCTTCCTTCTGTTACCCCATCCGGGTACTCCTGGCTGGGCCTTCCCCTCCAACTGCATTCCTCGATCAGGCTGGTGAACTAGTTTGAATGGCGTAGGAGGTGACCATACATACGATTTTTCCTTTTTACAGTGGGTCAAATGAACATCCCTTTTTCACCCACTATCCTCAGAACTTCATCATTAGATATTCTTTCCGTACATGGTAGACTTTAGATCCTCCTCCAACACCACACACATTTCAAAAGCTTCAATGTAGTTCTTCTCTACTTTCATCTAAGTCCACGTATCCGACCCATACGGACCCAAATGAAACTCTTTATAAATATCTTCCTGGTCTCCAGGAACACGTTTCTCGACGCCGGAAGAGATCCTTTATTGATAAATGCTCTTCTTGATTGTACGATTCTACTGTTTACATCACTGGTGTACCACCCCCCCCTTTCTGTGATTACTTAAACGCTTTTCTTCATTACAAAATAACATTTACCATGTTATTTAATTCCATTGTTAATTCTAGAATAAATATCCTCCACGAAATAGTTAAATTAACAGCATAGTTTTTCAACCACATAAGAAGCTGGCACAATTTTTAAAACCAATTAAAGACAGAATCCCGTTCAACACTGAAGGTAAGGTTTACATTGGCCAGACTGGCCGCATGACTTCCACAAGAGTGCAAGAACATATCAGACATACGAAGAACTCGGCAGTTGAAAAGTCTCCAATTGCTGAGCATTCAGCCTTAACTAATAGCACGGTAAATTTCAAATACGCTCTGTAATAAGGTCATGTAATGGGTACTATGATAGATTGATCCTAGAAGCAATAGAAATTAATAAACACAAGGATAACTTCAACAGAGAAACCGCCACCATTAGTACGACTTGGTACCGTTTGCTTTCTGGTTTGACTGCACGCGGGATGACTGACCGCACAAATAATGCACACAGAGTAACGCCTACAGGGCAGGGTACACTTACCGGACCACCCACCCCCAATTCTACACTATATAACTGATTTCGCTTGCCGGCGTTTTTGTCACGTAGACCTGAGGATACTCATTGTAATATGGTTGAAATGCTGTCATACAAGAGATTTTTGACGCGGTCCATACCGGAAGAAGACTTCAAAAATATAATGGACAGCGGCCGCGGAAGCCTACGTGAGAATATATCATAGTTTTTGTCTACATCGGAGTTACCTCTTCTTCTATCCAGCACGCACAGTTCTGAAACTGTAATAGCCACTGGTACATTTTGTAATATTAACTAGAAGTTTTCTCAGTACAATAGTACATTGCCTTAAGCACTAATATCGCAAACATAATTTCCGCCATATTCTAGGGGACGTAAACACTCTGTGTAATCCGTTTAAAAGCGTTCCTCGTTATTGTGTTAAACCCGTAATCCTGTTAAGTGACAAACAGGAAACTTGTAGACACGGCATGCGCAGCGTTTTGTAAACACGAGAATTTCGATTTCACTCGACGAGCGTACCTCGTCAGTTAGCGGTACAAGTAACCTTATCAAAGTCATCAGTTACTGAAGCACGAAGAACTCGTCAGGCTATTTAATAGCATTACTCTGTGGCCTTGTTGTGTACAAAACACGAAACACAAATGCGCCTTTCTGAAGGCTGTCAGTACAAAGCGAAACAAACTTATTAAAACAAACTTAACAATAAACAAAGTCGTGGTCTAATGCTGCCGCTTGAAACAGAAGTTTCGGCCCCTCCGTTGGAGGCCATCTTCATTGTTACGATTTCTAAGGCAACTGGTACGCTTTCACCACAGTTCTTTAGCCACGATACTGTGGAGACCGGTAAACAGCGTACTATTTGCTTTAAAAGCACTGAAGATGTCCTCCAATGGTGGGGCCAAAACGTGTTTCAAGCGGTAACATTAGACTTCGGCCTAATAGCCCGACAAATAGTCAGAATATTAACAGATGTTCATATTGAAAAGGTAGTTCCGCCGAACCATAGTGATTCCAAATAAAGCATTAATTGCTTAACATTTTTTAATTCATTGTAAACGCAAGTTAAAACAATATTTGAAAATATATGGGGTACTGAAAACGAATGTTTTAAATAAAGACGCTTGTTAAAGGAAACAAATAGTTATTAACCCATTAACTACCAATGCCCAATTTTTTGGGACGCATATATTTTATACTATTAAAACACCATTTTTAATTACCTGGGTTGTAATGTCTCATATGGAACTGATATTGATTGGGATAGTAAGCTAACAAAATTTAGACGCATCTGTGGAACGATTCTTAGCTACCTGAAAAATAAAACACGGAAGGATACTCGAATGATATTTTATAAAACTGTGGCTGTCCCCACATTCCTGTATGCTAGTGAGACATGGACTCTTGTAAAAGGGACGTGCAGAGGATTCAGGCAGACGAAATGAAATTTCTAAGAGGGACGCAAGGTTGTTCTCTCTTGGATCGGAGAAGGAACGAGGACATTAGACGCGATTTGAACGTTGTATCATTGCACCAGAAGATTGAAGACCACAGAAGGAGATGTGGTGAACACTTGAATCGCATGCCTGATATCCGTCTACGTGTCCGGCTGCCTTGGATTATCACCCTACTGAGAAGAGAGATGTCGGTAGACCGAGGAGAAGGTGGGTCTAAGCCCACAGGTCTAACCCATAGTCCTTGGAGTGGTGGTGGTGGTGATGATGATGATGATGATGATGATGATGATGATAAAACACCATTTCCAAATGCGAGTACTTTTTTATTCCTGGGTTGCTATATTTTGTCACTAGCAAAGAGGGAATCGTTTTGTTTGCTTATTTACTTCCATAGGTTACTACCAGGCAGGACAATAAGGCAGTGGAATCCACAAAAAGAAACGATGGTGGCCATTTTTTACCCGAACGTCAGGCACTGTCAGACACGAAATGATACACAAATAACATACTTTTTTAAAAGTAAAAATTAATTTCTCTTTTACATGTTAAGTAGTTTCTGTTTTTTCGAATAACATTACTAAAGAAGTAGAAAAACTCACAAAAATTAATTAATCGCTAGCAAAGAAAGCATTTCGTGTGCTACGTTTGATGATATCAGCAGTTGATTTATTTGTGCTGACCACTAGAAATAAATATACCGCGCCGAGTATAAATTTACTGGAAACCAACTGTCACCAAAAACGAGTTTTTTTTTGTACTGTAAACGGTAATCCGACTCCAATAATATTTATACTTTGTAATCCTCAGGGCGGTTTCGTGCAATCGAGATTTATATAAGCAGACAACATATTTTTTCCGTTTACCGCCTTATTTTTGGACGTAGACCTCCTTCTTCTTCTTCTTCTTCTTCTTCTTCTTCTTCTTCTTCTTCTTCTTCTTCTTCTTCTTCTTCTTCTTCTTCTTCTTCTTCTTCTTCTTCTTCTTCTTCTTTTTCTTCTTCAACTTCCTTGTTAGGACTCTCTCCTGTTCTATAAAACGGTCCTATATGCTGTCACTCCACCTCTTCTTTGGCCAACCAATGCTCCCCCTGGTGTTTGGTTGGCTATCTCTTGCCTTTTTCACTAGCCTTGTGTCATCCATTCTTGATATGTGTTCATTCCATATCCTTGTTTTCGCAGTCCAAACTTAATAACTGTTACATTACACTTTTCTATCGTACATTCTCATTCCTAATACCCTACGTAATGTATTCATTTCTACAGTTTGTCATTTTATTTGAGTTGGTGCTGTATCTGGCTTGGTCTCTGATGCATAGGATACTACTGGACGTATTGTGCTTTTGTAAACCCTAGTTTTTGCTTCTTGTGCGAGGTATTTATTATTCAATATAAAGTTGTTCATGTATCCAGCAATTCTTCTTGCTTTCATCAGTTGATGTTCTATTTCTTCATCTGACCTAGTGAACGTAGACGTGTCTGAAGATAAAAATTCCTTAAGACGAATAGCGATTACTGTACTTATACTGCAACAGTGTATGTTTGCATCCTCCTGGTTAAGACCCAGTTGAAACCTGAAACCAGTTTCTTTATTTAATTCAAATTACTCGTTATCAACAAATACACTAACTAATGAAAAGTGGGAAGTCAAAAGAAAGATAAAGTAGCTTCCAGGTCTGTAAGAACTGACGCGTTGTTTGTAAGATGGAACAAGAGAGCCAGAGTGAAGAGAGCTAGAGGGGAGAAGAAAGACAGAGAGGGAAAGAGATAAAGTGAAAGAGGAGGCAAAGTCAAAGTGTACTGCAAAGAATTCTAGCCGATAAAGGTGAATGACGCTTAGTATGAAGCCAGAAAAATGAAGGTTAATGAAAGTTCTTCACTAATTGTGCCTTTATGCGGGTTTCTTGTTCAGAGGAGGTTTCCGCATGAGCGTCGCTCTCTTCAGAAATCATTTCTATCGATGTCGTGGCGAAATTAATCGACGCGTGTCAAATTAGTTTATCTGAGCATATGACTGTATTTAGAGAAACAAATTACATGAAAAACATGACGTCCAATAATAACTGAATATCAGATTATTTCATTTTCCTTTCCGTTACGATTTTACGTATCTTGGCAGAAAAGCGAGCATACTTATCTGTGCAAGGTGAGACTGCTCCAAGATGCAAATCTCTATAAACAGATAAGGCTGATTGTGTAGAAGATATAACTAGTATGCTCCCCGAGCTGAAGAGCTTATCCATCGTTGAAGCCTAAATCCATACTTTCTTAGGCTATTTTGTTTCGGCAATTTCGATGAAAACTAACATCATCATCTTCACATCACGACATAGGTAAGGTGATGCCTAGTGTGTCTTCAAAACTCCTCCAGCCATCTCTTCCTGGGTCTACCCGTATACACCTGTGTCCTATAGTTTTGTATTTCAACATTTATTTGGCCAGTCTGTAATCTGTCATTCTTTTCAAGTGTTCTTTCTACCGTTGTTGCCTGTAATCTTTTAATTTTTCATTCAAGTTAAAAACTTGTATATATTTTCTTAGGGTCCTATTTTTGTTGCAGTTGTATACCATTATCTCCGTCCGGCTGTATTCTTTGGAAGTTGCGAGTAAATTAAATTAATTTCCCCATTATAGGGTACCAGGCTATAGATGGGTAAATCATGTGAAGGGGCCATGATTGCCGGTAGTATTTATTCAGGGTTGTCGTTCCCTAGCCTTTAATGTCCCAACACCCAACCGCAAGACAGCAGCAAAATATAATCCTATAACAATAGGACGCAGTATTACAGCCGACTACATCCAACTAGAATCCCGCCTGTAATATCTCAAATATAAGCCGGTACAGGATCATTTCCCCCATACGCCTACTCGGTACTGGTGGTACTGTTGCCCTCCACCAGGATTATTTATCGACCTTCCGGTCCACATCCGTATCGCTCTCCATCAACAGGGTCACTTCCAGTAGGCTGTGGCATTTCAGCACGCAGTACTGTCTTGGGTAGTGAGAGGCTAATGGCTCTTTTAGGAGCTAACATCACTTCATCCAACCCTGAAAACTTGTGATGACCAGTGCCCAGTCAACCCGGTACAAAGGAACTATATATATAGGCACACACACACACACACACACACACACACACACACACACACACACATATATAAGACGGATCTTTACAGCTGTCGCCGTTTCTCCGTCCCCAACTTCCATTGTAACCTATCGTAGCATGTAAGTTCTTCTAAATTTCTCGTAACCGCTTTCTCTTCCGCTACGTCATCTCTCCAACTCCTCCGTGGGCGTCCTCTTTTCCTCCTCACCGGTGGTATCCATTCCAGTATTTTGCGGGGCCATCTGTCATCTTCCATTCTCTTCACATACCCAAACCCAGTCAATTGTCTTCTTTCTATTTCATCTATTATTGTCCTGTCAATATTCATCTCGGCTCCAATAGTCTCCTTTCTAACCCTGTCTAATTTTGATCTTCTACAACTCCTCCTGAAGAAGTCCATTTCCGCTGCAATCAGTTTTTTCTTATTTACGTTTGAAACGTTCCAAAGGTACTACTTCTCCAAATTCCCTCGACCCCGGCAACTAACATATAAGGCGAAAAATGCACAATTGAAAAAATGTATACACCATCAGACGTCAGAAAAGAGAGAGAGAGAGAGAGAGAGAGAGAGAGAGAGGGAGAGAGAGAGAGAGAGAGAGAGAGGGGGGGGGGGCTTCATGCTGACACATGTTACAAACGAACGTTAACAGAATTTATCGGGGTCGTCAAGCACTGCTTTTCTAGAGTTAAGTTTCTCAATTCGAGTGAACGCCATGCGCGCCACTAAATCTAATGGATGGGCATTTCTTGACGACAGGAGTAGTATATGCTTTGTCGGCTATTATATGCTTTGTCGGCAATTATGATAGACTATAATTTTTTTGAAATCGTGATTAAAAATCTTTCCATGTGTTATCTCATATAAGAAGAAATTGAAATACAGATGTACGAAGACAGATACAGGTAAGAAGTTGCGAAAGATAAAATGTTTTTTCCTTCCTTATCAAGTTGTACTTTATTAAGAGATTTTGAATTAAAAAGTTAATTTACATTAACTTACCATTCAACTAATTTACTTAGAAGCAATGCGTATTATAGACCTGCTTATTTCAACACCCACTTCTATCCAATTCAATTTACATATATGAAGAGAGCGGAAACTTGTAAAACTGATTTAAATAATGGAATGTAGAATGTTATTGTATGGCTGCGAGAAAACAGGGCGAGAGAGAGAGAGAGAGAGAGAGAGAGAGAGAGAGAGAGAGAGAGAGAGAGAGAGAGAGAGGCAGTAAACAAAGTGTGCATTTGAAAACTCCCTTATGCTCCCTGAGTTGCAGAACTCCCTCACTATTTTGAACGGAGTACATTTATTATCATTAGATACATTTCAATATTAGATATTTTTTCATTACCAGAAAATTACGAAAATCTACCGATTAATCTAGTATTATTATTTTTTTTTAGTAAAATATCAGTTGTAGAGCAATCATATAATTATTTATTATTGCATCCTTCAGTTTTTCGATTGGTTTGCACCCTCCCCGCATATACCCGTGGTGCGTGTGTTACGGAGTCTCCCACAGATATACGGGACCTACATATTAACGCCGGATCCGAACGGCATAGTTGGGGAGGGTTTAGACTAGTCAGGATACCTCTCGCTGGTTTGCCATCGCCTTGCTAGGGCGAACGGTTGTATCTAAATCAGATGGCCCCAGCGGGAATCAAACCCGCGCCGACAGCGTAACAGCCCCACACGCTAGCCACTACGCCACGACCGCTCCAATCATATTATAAGCACTAAAAATAATAACACCTTTGCTATTATAACGTCTGGCTAAATGTTTATAATTTTCAAATTTTAGATTCCTTTTTGGGCTGTAGGGTCCAAAAATTTTTAAGTTTCCAAAGCTGTACATTAAATTCAGATTTCGATTTAAAATTTCTTTAATTTGATCTCCCACAGGAAATTAGAGATTTTTATCAAGAATTTTGAACCAGTTTTTGATCCTGGGTAGTAAAAATTTTGAAATTTTAACAAATGAACCCAAAATTCAAATTGTGACAATTCCACCTAATTTAATGCACTTTTACGATTCATCATCATCACCATCATCTTCACGAATTAAACCAAGGATGGTTTGTTCCGGTCTCAAATAGGCAAAGATGACAGCTGGTCACTCTAGTGCTTCCTCGGACGTCCCACACCTCTCCGTCCCCTCGGCTTACAGTTCCACAGTTGTTTGGGGATGCGGTAGTCATCCATTCGGCAAAGATGTTCCACCAATTCAGCCGATACAGGGCGACCCTGTCGAGTACACTCTCAATATTCAGTTCCTGCCGTATATCTGTGCTTCTTCTATGATCAGGGAGAGTATACCCTGCCACGTACCTGAGAAATCTCATTTCAGCCGCTTAGATGCGACTGGTCTGGCCTTTCGTTAAAGTCCAATTCTCAGATCCATAAAGAAGTGTGGGAAGAGCCATCACCTTGTAGAATTTTAGGCGTGTTCCTTTTACTTGCTGACTTAAGTGTTCGCCTAATGGTCCCGCACATAAGGTTGAACTTATGCAACTTATTCACAACGTCGTTGCATGCATTAAAGACACACTGTAGTCCAGGTATTAAAAATTGCTAACTTGTTCCAGGACAGTACCACCTATAACAATTTTTGCCCGTACGGTATCAATTCCACGAAAAGCCATCACCTTGGTCTTACGTGTGGATATCTGCAATCCAGAGTCATTGCAGATTCGATTTAACAAATGTGTCCCCATCTGCAATCTGTTTTCCGAGTCCGACAGAATAGCCTGATCATCCGCAAACAAGAAAGTGTCAATTGTAGAGTAACAAATCATAAAATGTTCTGGAAGACACATCTGCCAGTTTTGTATGACATCGTCAATATATAAATTAAAAAGAGAAGGTGATAATGGACACCCTTGTCGTACTCCACAATTGATCAGGCCATCTCTAGAAGCTGTTCTTGGTTTCCCTGCTTCTATTAAGGTTTTATTCTTTATATAAAGACTCACTGAAAGTTAAGAGTTTAAGCGGGTGGTAGGCTTACTATTATAAAAAACAAGTTTTTCTCCTCAGTGTCACGTACCTTATTACGAGCTGGGTGTTTGTGTAGCCAAAGTGATGTTGAGTGGTTTACGTACAGTGGTATTGTACTGTATAGAGCCGTTTGCCTGCGCCTGGCAGACATAAGTGTATATTAAGCCTATAATATAGCTCAAAGCCACACTCGGCTAAGTGGAATACAGTGTCAGGGCGTTTCGAGCGGTCTGATCCTTGCCAGTAATTTCTGTGTTATTGCAAAACTAAAGTTTTCACTAACCAGGAAAAATAAACACACATGCAAATACCAATGCCAGGCCATCATTGTAATGTATAGTTATAATTATTTTATAAAATACCTAACACAACGTATATTTTATTAAATATATTCCTGTAAATGTAAGTACAGGATTTTATTTAAATTTACAAAATAATTATTATATTCATATTTCATCATCATCATCGTCAACCGTTCAAGGGTTAGGAGCATTCTCCTGTTCCGGTCTCATGTTTCTCGCCACCTTGCTACCGGTCGTCCAACGTCTCTTCTTCCACGTGGCTGGTAATTATAGGGTAACCGTGGAATGCGGGTATTTACCCATTCGTTGAAAATGAGTTTTCCATTTTTCTCTATACAACACTACTTTTTCTTTAACTGAAAATATAATGAAATCCTTTCTTACATCCTCGTTTCTTATACGGTCTGCTTTTGTACGTCCATTTACTGTTCTTAAGTATTTCATTTCCGCTGGTTGAATCTTATTCCAGTCGCTCTTCTTCATTGTCCAAGATTCGCAGTCATATAACGATCCTGAAACAGCCATCGTCCTATAAAATTTTAAGTTAGTGTCCTTTCGGGTCCTTTCCATTTTTCAGAGTGTTTATTATTACAACCGCAAATATGTTGAATTTTACCCACTTTTCTGTTCAAATCCTAATTATGCCCGCATGTGACACAACGCCCTAAGTAATTCATCTTTCCAACCTGTTCCAGAACATTATCATACAAGACAATTTTTGACCGAACTGGATGTTTTCCACAAAAAGCCATAATTTTTGTTTTTATAACTGATACCTTGAGGTCATACTGTTCACTTGTTTTTCCAAATTCATGAATGTGTTTCTTCAAAGAATTCTCACTCTCCTGAATATACATCTTGTCATTAGCAAAAAGCAGCATATTAATTAATGTAGTCTTATCTAGCTTTATACCTGAAGGAACTTTCTGTTTCAGTCTTCGGAGAATATCGTCTACGTATAGTCCTACATTACATACTAGTGGCGAGAGACACCACCCTTGTCTCAGTCCTCTGTTAGTAAAAATTTCCTTCGAAAATTGTCCACCGCTCAACTACATTCAGTTCATAGCCTATATCTTGAACGAAAAAGACAATTATATAATTCCTGGCAGTTATGTTTATTAGATTAACAGCAAAACTAAATTAATATCCAATTAACAAAGTGCGTGCCTCCAAAATACAACAACTCCAGATACTTTAAAAACATTTTATAGACGGTGTTCGAATACCGGCGACTGAGAATGCATGATATTGCTGAGATCATGGACACCTCAGATGAGCGTAGACACTGAACGCAAACACCCAAAGCCGGATACAGGCTAGTCAAACGAGATTTTTACGATCAGTAGGTACTACGAGTATCACGGAGGGACCGGCTAAGAAATGATGATATAAGGAACACCCTTGGAATATTCTATCCAAACAAAAGGGCAAAGCAATAAAGACATGATTGGACAGGTCATGTTGAAAGGATGCATAAGAACAGGATACCGAAACATATTTTGGTGTGTAATCTGAAAGGACGGCGGAATATTGGAAGACCAAAGAAAAGACGGTCGGACCAAGGACTGTACAACGGATCGTAAGGTCCACAGCTTGAAGAAGAAGAAGAAGAAGAAGAAGAAGAAGAAGAAGAAGAAGAAGAAGAAGAAGAAGAAGAAGAAGAAGATGATGATGATGAATCTTACAGCACAGAAAAATTTTGAGTTCGACCGCTAAGCTATTGTCACTCCGCGATCTTTTCCTCTTACAAGCATATAGCCTATACGTTTGCACACACACACACACACACACACACACACACACACACACACACACACACACACACACACACACACACACACACACACACACACACACACACACACACACACACACACACACAATTTTAAAAGTGATTAAGTATTTAAATTAAAGCAATTAACACAGGAGAAACAAAAAAAAGACAGAAACTAATTACGCGCGCGCGCACATATATTGTCATCACTGAGACTATTTCTAACAATAACAAAAAGCGGTTGGCCTGATGTTTCTAACCTCGCTAATAGCACCAATGGTTATGAGCATCAAGTGTTTGCAAAACAGTGTCACAAATAATTGTTATCTAACGGCTGTATCGTTGGGATAACGTCAGTTGGAAACTTCGTGCAGTACAATAATGGGGGGGGGGGGCAGCTTTGGGCAACGCTCGACAATGTGTTGGCAAGTTTGTAACGGTCCATGAAGCTGTAAGTTCTGTGCCGTTGTTATCCGCGGGAAGCTGTAAAAATGATATGAAAAGTTACTACTGACATTTTTCTTAAGTGCCAAATTATTTTACACTGTTGATACATTTCCATCATATTAAAAAGCAAGTTTTTCTAGACATTTACGGTGAAGGCCTGCGTTATTTTACTCCTGTAAAAATTATAGAGATAATTTAAAATTATAGAGATAGGCCTACATAGGCTATATTATACATTTATTATTTACTTGGAAGTACATAAATTATTTATATAAATATAGGCCTATACATTTTTATATTAGTAACTCGATGTTTCTTGCAGTATTATTGTATAATATTATATATATATATATATATATATATATATATATATATATTGTCAATTATCGTTTCAATTCAATCATTTATTTATTTCAGTTATTTATAAATAAATTCATTTACAAACCTTTGAAGATATTGATATAATCAGTGAAACGTACGCCACCTGAATTCAAACGATAACAATACATTACAACTAATTACTTTCAGAAGTAATTACATTTGATTATATATAGCCTATATAATGTTATGAAATATATAATTATATATATTAATTATAATTTATATAGGCTATTAAAAATTTTGAAATATATGTAAAAACAAAGAAAATAATTAATTAACACATGAACAAATACAAATTAACACTAAAAATGATAATGACTCTTACGATGGTCTCATTGGTCGTCGTATGGTACAGTGGAAAACAAAATACAATACACCATTGAAGTCACTGATAACCAGCTTTAATTATCACAATTAGTAATTTGTAATCAACAAGAGTCTCTTCCAACAATTCGAGTAAAATTTGTCCACACGCAATAATAATGTCAACTATACAGAATTCCGCACTAATTATAACGCAACAACACTTCACTCCAATACTTCTACAAACACTCGATCCGCGCTAAGAAATCCCTCAAGCCGACAAGAAATCGCGCTAACTAACTGACAAGCCGGCTTCTATGGCTTTTTATAGGTCGCGCACGCCTTCTAGAAATTTTCCATCCTTAAAGCGCACGACACGTAATGTGTAATTCAAACGTTCTCCAGAGGACTTTGGAACGCAATTGACCGCGGCTTTGACTAAGTAACACCTGCACTTTTAGGGGGGGGACGCTCTCGGCTGTTCTAGGCGGTTCGGTACTGTTCCAACTACCAATTTATGTGCTAAACGTAAATTTCACAGGCCTAGTTCATTGGTTATTGATACTACAGTAAAAAAAAAAAAAAAAAAAAAAAATCTGATTTCTTAAAAACACCTAAACGATGCGTGATTTCTATCAGGTCAATCCCCCACTCGGATTGCTTCCTTCGTAATCACTTGACTTTCGATCCCTAGAATCTGAGATCGTCCTCAGAAGCTGTAAGTGCAGGTCGAAACACCTGACAATTTCCGAATGCCAACTTTATCGTGCTTACTTGGTGAACTGGTACCTGTCATGCTCCGGACGAGGTCTTTCAGTGTCTCCACCCTTTATCAGGTCCACCATTATAGCAATTCACATTACAGTATTGTCATCTGTCTGACGATTTTACCATACTTTGCAAGGGCGAGATCTGTGAATTGCGTCAGACCGTAGTATTTCAAGTGTTAGGTAAGCAGATAGAGCTGGGTTGTGGCTTAGTAAGGTACTAGATAGAGAGACTAAGTTCCGTAGTAGGTAGCCAATAGAAAGCCAGAAAAGCGTGGCTTAACGGAGCTGAGCCAATAGGGTAGTGGCAAGTATAGTTGTTTACGAATTGGCCAGTCATGGAGGCGGATTCCGGTGTACGGGTTTCGGTGGTATATTTGTTTTTCTTGATGACCCACCGTAATTCAACCTCTTGGGCTATCTAAATAGACCCCAGCATCTTCCCTTCCTTTCTGATTTACCTTCGCTCATCAGGGACATCATTCCCCAAGCATGTCTTTAGCACACTGCTTGGCCTAGGCAAAATTTGCCGGCACGGAGGTTCCCTGCCTCGCGGGGAACGACCGATGCCTCAAGGCGTCCCCGTACTGTGTCCGATGCCGGCGGCACCTGCCGTCCGCCTCGCAACCAGAGGCAGTGCTACTAAGCATAAATTGTTAAATAAATTCTTCAAACTTTCCGGCGCCTCTGCGGTTAACCGCGTTGGCGTGCCCTTCCTCAATATTAGGACTTTATCTAATGAATGTCCAGAGCACTGTTATCATCTGGGAGTCATCGGACACGTAGAATTGGAGCTGACTAGCCCAGCTAAGGTGAGTGTTATGCGAACGGCAAATAGGGCTGTTCCGTCCCTGGCAAGTAGCCGCACTAGGCAACCACCCCTGCCAGTAGACATAGATTACATCCTGCGGTGAAGCCTGGTAGGAGAGGCCGGCACGCGACACGCCCGTGCACGGTGGGAGAAGACCGGGCAGGAAAAGTCCGCCAGTTGGGACCTGGGCTACTGCCCGGGGATGCTTGTAGGTTGAGCCATACGGCTGATTACCGGTGGCTCATCCTCTTCCAAGAACCCCACCCCGGCATACGCTGCCTTACGGCGCGCGGGTTATCCGATTTTCGTTATTATCAGTACTGATAATCGGGACAAAGCGTACGTCCAGCGTTAGGGGAGCGCAGGTGCGAAAACTCAAGTCTCTGCGTGACCTGCGCTGCTGTGAACCTGTACCTGACTGGAGTGCGCTGGCCCCCACCGTTCGCGTGTCGTGGGTACCGAAACGGCGGCTCCTCGAGGCCCCAGCTGGGCAACGTTGCGTTTTGTGAGGCCGTTCGTGGTCTCAGTCAACGTAGCGGCTAAGTCCGTTAGTCTCCTCGCACTGAGGAGAGGGCTCCAGATCGGCTCGCGGACGTGTCCAGCGGTCGTAGAGCGGGGATTTTTCCGGGCTTCATTTCCGGCTGTGGGGGCGCTTCTGGTAGACAGCAAACGGCTATCCGCTATGGGGAACGTCCCCGGGGATGCGGTGGGTGGCTACACCCGGCCAAAGACTACTAGCCCTCGGCCAGGTCCCGGAAGCTGCAATTCATCTATGAATGCAAAGACGCCCAACTACCTCAACGCAACGCAACATATTTTTGTAGTTTGTAGTGGTTTAGAACTGGATAATGGTGGAGACAGTCCAGAGCATGACGGGTAGCAGTTTAGCAAGTGAGCAAGATAAAGTTGGAATTACAGAGACTGCTAATTCCAATAACAATATGAACATTTCCGAATGTGTAGTACGCGATTTTCTTTGACAGTAAAAATCGAATACAATACCATTGAACGTATCGATTTGAAATCAGCTCGCTTTGACGCAGTCGCTTTATAAATATGAATATTCATTTTGATGAGATTTGTTTTGCTCTGTACCGGTAACTTTCACAAAGCACGCGGCGACAGTGTTAACTGTCCCCCCCCTCGTTTGTACTTTGTATTCCCCTTCATTGTGTCACAGAGTAATACTCTTACGTATCCTGTGCGTTTGTGTTGCTGCTAACTTTGATGAGGTTACTTGTGCCGCAGGGAACAGGCGAGATGAATTAAAAAGAACTCTACTTTTGAGCGGCTCCCTACTACAGTGTTTCCGTTTGTCACTTAATACCACTGAGAGATTCAAACAACAAATGCGAAACGAAGCGTTCAGAGACAGATTGTATATCGAGTGTTTACATCGAAGATGATGGCGGAAATTATGTTTGTAATTTTATTACTAAAGACAGAGCAATCTGTGACGAATTGTGCTAGTGTTTAGAACGTTTTGAGGATTGTTGAAGCTGATGAGGCAAACTATACTGTTATTTAATAGGATTGTACGACAGTCTAACGAATCATCGTATGGTACAGTGGAAAACAAAATACAAGACACCAATGAAATCACTAATTACCAGCTTTAATTATCACAATTAATAATTTGTCATTTTATTTGCATAAGTTCAACTTTATGTGGGGGACCATTAGGCTAACCCTTAAGTCAGCAAGTAAAGGAACACAACTAAAATTCTACAAGGCGATGGCTCTTCCCACACTTCTTTATGGGTCTGAGAATTAGACTTTAACGATAGGCCAGGCCAGTCGCATCCAAGCGGCTGAAATGAATTTCTCAGGCACGTGGTAGAGTATACTCTCCGTGATCATAGAAGAAACACAGATACACTGCAGGAACTGAATATTATGAGTAGCCTATACTCGACAGGATTGCCCAGTATCGGCTGAATTGGTGGGAAATCCCGGATGGATGACTCCTGCATCCCCAAACAACTATGGAACTATAAGCCGAGGGGATGGAGAGAAGTGGGACGTCCGAGGAAGCGCTGGAGTGACCAGCTCTAATCTTTGGCTATTTAAGACCGGATCGAACCATCCTTGGTTTGATCTTTGAAGATGATGATGATGAGTAATTTGTAATCAACAAGACAGTCTCTTACAATTCAAGTAAAAATTGTCCTCACGCCAATAATAATGTCAACTACAAAGAATTCCTCACTAATTAGTACACAACACTTCGCTGCAAACACTCGATTCGCGATAAAGAAATCGCTCAACACCATTGAACTCATGGCTGCTATGGCTTTTTATAGGTAACGCACGCTTCTAGAAATCTATCCTCACTGTGCACGTCGCTTAATGTTGACGCTAATATACGTATCTCAAGTGGCTTCTTGAAGAATCTAGAACAAATTTAAACGCGGGCTTGACTGATGCACACCTGCCACAGTAGACGGGGGACGGGTCGGAGACGCTCTCGGTTATTCTACGTAGTTCGATACGATTGTCGTTACAATATTCATTCATTCGAAGTAGCAGTTAAATTACGTATCTTGCTCAGTGTTGAAATGCGTTAATTGCCTTTCTTGTATAGAGTTACGTTTTATTGTTTAGTAATTAACTTTAAAAGTGACACGCCAAACAATTACATATATTATGAACTATATAGTAATAACGAGTCATTTGGAATGACTCGTTCAATATTTTGAATGAAGTACATATACTAATAGGTAAATGTTAATATTAGATAATTTGTCAGCTGTGGGAAAAATTAAAAATCCCGATTTCTTTACTATTTATTTAGTAACATATTGCTACGACGGCCTCACTGATCGTCGTATGGTACAGTGGAAAACAAAATTACAAACATCAATCAAGTTACTAATCACCAGCTTTAATGATCACAAATAACAGTTTATAATCAACTTGTTCAATAATCCAAGTTAAACTTGTTCACGTGCAGTAATATATCAACTAACAGAGTCCCGCACAATAATCAATTTTCACTAATGGTCAATTTAAACGCACTGAATAATTGCTCGAAGTAAACTGACTGTCCGTCGCTGGGTGCTTGCATTTATACTCCGCTGAAATGCCAGAATTATCGGTCACTTTCTGGACGACGTGTCCAGCAAACTGCGTATTACAAGTGCTCTAGAATCCACTAGAAACCCGTGAAACTAGTGCAGTAGAACGCACTGTGTGCCTTGAACACAGTGCGCTGACCGGTACGGTCTGGAACAGCCTGGGTTGTTGACGCGTGATAAGTGTCACGTAATTGTCTTTCATCTCAAAGTAGCAGCAATATGTACGCACACACACATTACAGCTAGGATCTACTGGGATAGCCGAGATACTAGTAGAACGTTCCGTATTACGGAACAATATCTGTCCGTATGTGTTCTACAATATTATAGAACACACAGCCATACAATAAACGCTAAAAATTTTAAACATTCGGATTTGGTAAAACTATCATATTGTTACGACATCACAATGAATTGTGACGACATCACAATTGTTACGAATCCGGCTGAATGTTGTGGTGTAGGTGATTTCAACATGCGCTTACGAGACTTTTATAGACGTCGCCAGCCTCGCTGACTGTGTCAACGCCGCAATTAATTACGTCGTAGTGCAGAGATAACGCGTAGTTGTGGAATGTTCTGGTCTGTGAGCGTTGTATAAATACAAGGCGTCAGCGGCCTTAGTTCAGTATATTGTCGGGCGATTATAAGTGATTACTCTGTGCGTTCAAGTGGTTATTGTGGCAAAGTGTTTTATAATCGGGCGGTATAATTGTAATTGAATTGTGTTTTATATTAGTTGACATTTTATTGCGTGTGAACAATTTTTATTTGATTTGTTGTAAGAGACTGAGTTGTTAATTACGAACTGTTTAACTGTGATAATTAAAGCTGGTAATTAGTGACTTAATTGGTGTCTTGTATTTTGTTTTCCACTGTTCCTACGACGATAGATCAAGTAGACCGTCGTAACAATATTTTGCATGGTCAATTGCTCACGTTTTCGTGTCTAAACGGTTTGGTCACACTTCCGGAAGCCATATTTAGTAGAAAAAGAAGAAAGAATGAAAACGTTTGCAAAGGTGACAGGCGTAACGCACCTCACAGTTGAGTGGTGAGCAATGTATTGGGGTTGGTTTGGGTTTCGGTCCGGAACCTCATATTTTATTGAAATATCATTTCGATTTAGGTTACAGTTTCTTTTAGTTTGACACTCGGCTGGATTTTTACGATTTGTTTCAAATTAAAATTCCTTTTTTTGCTTTTGTGTGCAATCGTTTTTAAAAATTCTCAATTTAAAAGTACAGTAAAATTATGTGATGTACAACTTCCTCTTTAGTTAAAATTTTATAATTTTGAAAATTTTAAAGGTTAGTTAAAATTCTCTGTAATTTGATACGTCACATGAATTTTTGCGATTTATCAAATTTTTCACCCAATCTGTGATCTTTAATTTTCAAAGCTTAACACTGTAATCAGATTGTTTCTGAAATTCACTTTAAGTTGATACCCAATATGAATTTGTACGATACTATCAAAATTTTCACCCACTTTTAACCCTGATGTTAAAAAATTTTGGAATTTTCAAAATAAACACTATATTCAGATTGTGGTTAAATTCCCATTGTTTTGGCCTCCCACATGGAAGTTGCGATTTTTTCCATAACTTTACCTCTAGATTTTGCTCTCACTTCAATTTTGGAGAGACCAACTTTAAAAACAATAAAGTTCTATGGGGTAAACGTAATGACACGCACGCCAAAAATTTACGAAAATCGGTTGATTCGTTCAAAAGTTATCGTCAGACATACCGCAAATAGACAGACGAAACGGTCGAGTCGAAACCGAGAACTCACTTCGCTCGTTCACAGTTGAATCTGTCGGCAAAAGTCACAGAAAACACCGTGATATGTTTTAATTAGTCATCACAATATTTTTCATTTCGCTGTCACTCTGGCGTTTTAAATTAATTTCTTGCATCTGTATTGTCAGTGCATACAATACATATTGTGACATGACGATTAATTAAATGTCTCTTGTACGTTGTCGCTTGATGATGTTTTGGTTTTTGTTCTTGGATCTTCTGACGTTTGGATCCAAACAACGAAAACATTAAATTTCACTAATTTATTTCCATACCTGCGGCTGTGTATGCAGGTTGAGCAAGCGCTTGGACGTTTGAAATTAACTTCATAGTGTCTCGGGGAAACTTATCGTAGTTCTAGAACGAAACAACATAGAGTTAATTAAGCGCACTGTGACAGTAAAATAGCTCAATACTTTCTCAAAATCAGGCCTGATCAACCTGAGTATTGTTATCATTGTTGTGCATGCAAACAATGTCGATATCTAGAGCACAGCTGTTACGATCTACCCAGATGGTCCGTTCTTATCAGCAACTGATAAGACCCCAACTCGGTAGGAAGCCTAACTATGTAGGAACCCAAGATTGTGGCAATCTTGAAATGAGTCATTGCTGGTCAAGTTCGCCTACTACTGAGAGTCAACGTTTCGAGCGCTGCAGTACAACCCTTTTCTCGACGTGAGGATCTATGCACTTAGCCAAGTGCGAAAAGGGTTTTAATTTTGATTCCTGAACTGTCTGGGACCCTGATTGCTGTTACTTTGGAGCATTTTCACACCTGGGGCTTGGTGCTGTCATCTGGAGACTTCTTTCCGCCGCCGCGGATTTCCGCATTCTCCGCCGCGTTCCGCGACCGACCTGGACTTTCGACACGCTTACTGTTCGATTGTGCGTGCATTACGCGGAGAACTTGTGGTGAGTGTATCTTTTCCTTGATTAATTTCCTAAGCTGTGCCACGACTGGTTTTTCGACACGGACTTGCGGAGAGTTACTCTTCTAGGGATTATCACTTCTGCGCCACATAAATACTGTATATATTAGTATAGCGTATTACATAAGTTATTTAGATTTAAGTTGTTGTCAGTTTAAACATTTATTATTATTGCGGCATCAGCTAATGATATACAGTCATTTACTCTCATTGTTATTTGGAGATACAAGCAAAACTTAATAAAATAGAATATGATTTCTTATTTTGTATAGTTTGTATACCTTACATGATTGGTATAGTAAATTTGAGCAAACTGCCTTATCAAGTGATTTAGTGGTCAACCTGATTGGGGCGGGATTGAATCTCCGTGATCACCCGTTGGTTTTCCCTGCACGGAGTGGCGTCCGTTTAAAAAAAAAAGAGAGGAAAAAAACTATATATAAGTGAATTTGATTTCTGGTTACCCCTCACACTTCTTGATACTGCCATCGGTATTGTTAATATCTATCAAGGAACCCCACCCCTTCTCCACTAGCTAGCCTGGGTAAATTCGGTGGGTAGCAGCACACTATGAAAGTCGGCTACATGTAGGCTTAAAAGCGATTTATATTTTGCTTTCCCTTCGCGATGCATCAGGGCAGTTCGTTTTCCCATACATGTTGTGATGCCTCGTCTAGTTGTGCTATTATGTATTACATGTTACGTGTTCAAGTTCTTAGGCTTTCATCGTCCGCTTCAATATAGTTGAAATGATTATCATCAGCTGGGCTGTTGAGCCGTGGTCCACATTTGTCGTTTTCGACAAACGTTTCGACCATCATCAGTATCTAGGTTCGCTAACTCATCTCAGAGGTTATATAGAGACTATGACCTCATAAAGAAGTGTGGGAAGAGCCATCACCTTGTAGAATTTTAGGCGTGTTCCTTTACTTGCTGCCTTAATGGTCCCGCACATAACGTTGAACTTATGCAACTTATTCACAACAATCCAAGCGGCTGAAATGAGATTTCTCAGGCACGTGGCAGGGTATACTCTCCATGATCATAGAAGAAACACAGCTATACGGCAGGAACCGAATGAACATTATGAGTATACTCGACAGGATCGCCCAGTATCGGCTGAATTGGTGGGAACATCTTTCCCGAATGAATGGCGCCCGTATCCCCAAACAACTATGGAACTATATGCCGAGGGGGCGGATAGCCGTGGGACGTTAGAGGAAGCGCTGGAGTGACCAGCTCTAATCTTTGCCTGTTTGAGACCGGAACAAACCATCTTTGGTTTAATCCGTGAAGATGATGATGATGACTATGACCTCATCTCTGAGGTGAGTTGGTGAACACTGTACCGACCTAGGCACTGATAATGGCCACCAATGTTGGGGGCCGAAAACCCCGTTTAACCGTTTATTGACAACTGTGGACCACTGCCTATCAAGCCGACTGACTGATAACAATAATTCAATCAATCTTAGGCTTTCACGGTCTGCTCTTAATTAGGGAAAAAAAAAAAAAAAAAAAAAAAAAAAAAAACTATCCGGACTGTAAGGGTCGTGGTCTTCCATTCTCTTCTTCGTTCAAATGAAGTTGACTCGTACAATTGGAAACAAGAAAATGGAAGGCCACGGCCGTACAGCCCGGATAGTAGTTTTGATAATTACGTGTTACGTGTTCCTGTTGCATCAATACGCTAGCGTAGCTTCTTGATAAAGCAGCCACACCTAGTAATCCAGCGCACCGTGGTCCCAACGGCGGCAGCTCTATAAGAAGCACGGGACGAGGCACAACAGCGTGTGGCGGGCATACCTTTTGCCTTGCACCGCCCACGGTCAGTGATAAAACACGAGGTTCAATCAAATACAGTAAACTCCCGAGTATCCGCGGTAACTCGATAATTTTTTTTTAAGCGAAAATAAATTTCAGCAGAATAATAAAACTTTTGTCGGAAGCAATATTGCTCAAGAAACAGATGTGGGCTGATTGGCCGCATCTGGAGTCTATGCTGACAGACGTTTTGGCCTCACCAACGGAGGCCGTCATCAGACCGGTAACAGTTGTCACGGTGAATTGGCGGCAAAAGTGATCACTGGGGTGAACTGGCGGACACCGTGCCGACTGTTACCTACACTGATGATGACCTCCGATGGTGAGGTCGAAACGTATTATGTCAGCATAGACTCTAGGCCACGGCCTAACAGCCCGGCCAATAATGTTTCCAACTGTGTAGACTCCGGCCATGAAACCCCTTAGGAATGAAGCTTTTATTCCGCTAATCTTGATACACACTATTTTATTAACTATCGTAAACAATCAATATTGTTACGACGGTCTAACTGTTCGTCGTATGGTACAGTGGAAAGAATGCACAAGGCACCAATCAAGTTACTAATCACCAGCTTTAATTAATCATAAATACAGTTTATAATCAATTTGTACAATAATCCGAGCAACATTTGTCCACACGAAATAATAATGTCAACTATGAGACTCCCGTACAATTATAACAAAATAGCACCTTCGCTACAACACTTCGAACCTGACTTGAATAAATCGGCAGCTGTTCTAAGCGGCAGCTGTCGTTGTTTAAATAGATAGGACCAGAATAATACGCGTCAACACTGCTAGAAAACGGTAGAACGTACTAGCTGGCGGCCTTGAGCACAGTGCGCGCGGACCGGTGAAGTCTGGAACAGCCCCTGTTGGTTGACGTGTGATAGGTGTCACGTAATTGCCTTTCTTTTCAAAGTAGCAACAATATGCACGCATGTACACATTACAGCTGAAGTCTGCTGGGATAACCAAGTAATATGTACAATGTTCTGTAACGACGTAATAATATTGTTTTTAAATTATATAAGTTATGTACAGATTATATAAGTTATGTACAGATTATATAAGTTATGTACAGATTATATAAGTTATGTACAGATTATATAAGTTATGTACAGATTATATAAGTTATGTACAGATTATATAAGTTATGTACAGATTATATAAGTTATGTACAGATTATATAAGTTATGTACAGATTATATAAGTTATGTACAGATATGGCCGAGAGACGGACTGTGTTACCGTTCACAGACAGGTGTGGTATTGTCTGTCGCTATTGTTTGGCTACCATGCATATTGTCGCGACGGTCTACTAATCGTCATATGGTACAGTGGAAAGCAAAATAGAAGACACCAATTAAGTCATGGCCAGCTTTAATGATCAAAATTAAACAGTTTGTAATCAACAAGATAGTATGTTAACAACAAATCAAATAAAAATTGTTCACACGCAATAATAATGTCAACAATAAACACAATTGTATTACAATTTTCCCGCACAATTATAAAACACATAACACTTCGCCACAATATTACGAACCGCACTCCAATAAACCGCGACTCAGACTGAAACTGAGCGTTGCCGAGTGCTTGTGTTTGTATACGGCCGAAAATCCAGAATATTCCACTGCGCGTCAACAACGTCAGGCCTACTAGAAAACACCAGAACGTAATTGACTGTGGCCTTGCACACAGCGCGCGGCCGCGCGACTTCTGCACAGTCTAGCTAACGCGTTGAGGATCACGTACGCAAACACATTACAGCCGGATTCCACTGGAACATTCGATAAACACGTAGATTGTTCGGTAATGTCGTCACAATATGTACTTTACTGCGGCTGCGCGAACATTTACTGAGAACATTTAGTTTTCTTATTATGTTGTCTGCATGTTTACGCGGTATAATTGAAAACGATGCCCGCGGTACTAGCTTAGTTAACGGATGTAAAAAATTAGGTGTTGACGTTAAACGCCACCTGTGATGTTTGCCGACAGGTCAGCAATGACTTCACTGACGTCTTTTCTTCTGAGATTTTTTTTATTCATACGTGGAGTAATTCATTCCTGAATCTAACCCTTGGTGGGTATGAGACCGTACAAGAGTTTTAAAATTATTATTAATCGATGGCGCAATATACTCATTACAAATTTTAAAATCTTGGACATTAGCCATCGTAAGTTAAAATTAACAAACACTACGTTTCGACCTCTATAGAATTAGAGGTCGTCTCCAGGCGAACAATAAATTAATACAAAGATAAATCTATCACTAACAAATAGATATCGTCAAAACTCCAAACCTTATTTATAAAATATACTGCTAAAGTAATAATAATAATAATAATAATAATAATAATAATAATAATAATAAAACAGTACTTACCATTACATCAAAGAAAGATTCTTCCCGTGGTTGCAACGTAAACAACCACGTTTTATTATTATTATTATTATTATTATTATTATTATTATTATTTTAACACTATATTTTATAATTTAACGATATCCATTTGTTAGTGATAGATTTATCTTTGTATTAATTTATTGTTCGCCTGAAGACGACCTCTGATTCTATAGAGGTGGAAACGTCGTGTTCATTAATTTTAACTAACGATGGCTAATGTCCGAAATCTTATCATTTGTAATGGTATAACGTCTCCCTTGTTAAGACATTACAAAAGTCGAGAACCAATTCAATTGTTAGCTATTAATTAAACTAGCTGCCGTTGTTAGTAAACTTTACTTACCAACAAATTATATATCAGGAATTAGACAACGGTTGCATAAATTTATTCACTCGCTGGGTATTAGCGAAAACATCTCTTTATTGTTATATTTATATCTTATACTTTACTTTGCTTTTAAAAGAAAGATTCTAGTAACTTCTGCATTAAATGTTCTTTAAATTTTTATTTCTTACTCTTTTTATCTCAAAATCAATCAGCTAGGCATTATTTCAAGTACCACGGGTCCGGGTCTCAACTTTGCAATATTTTAATATGTTACAACTTCATCCAAACTATTTGAAGAATGGTGTAAATTTTCAGAATTACTTTACCTTTAAACATCGTAATGTTATTACTATATCATTACAGAGATTACAAATATTTATATGTTAATCTTTAAGTTATCTAAAAGTCTTTACTGTTCTTTTGTTACGTTTTTTGAAACAAATTATACACAAATGTTATGATTTAATATCACCTGAATAGAACATGATTTTGCTGTGGAGATCCGTGATGGTGTTCTTCAGTCGTCTTCTTGGGTGTGATACAATGTTCCTCTTGATGCTCCATTTGGTTGATTGTTTCCGAAAGGTAGTCTAGTTCATGACGATTGGATTCTGGTACTAGAAGTTCATACGGTTGTTGTTGTAATTTTCTTCTTCTGGAGTCGGTTGTTCACAATTTACATTTTAACAGTTCTCACAAAATATGGTAAGGAACATATCTTACCACTTACTGTTTGTTAAGAGATGTGTTGGCTAAGTTCTTTTTTTTTTATATTACATATTACCCATATTTCTTCACGCACTACATTACTACATTTTTTATTATTACTTCCCAACGCTACATTGGGTTAAATCAAAATAACTATTAACGTGATTTTATAGTTTTTGAGCGGTATACACCTACGTGTAACTAGACAACACATTAGCGACATCCTTACATGTCGAAGTTTCTCCGGCGAATGGGGCATTGTTTAGCGGCGAGGAGTCTGTAAGCTGGCGCGGTTGTACGCGCTGAGAAAGTAGTTCGTTCCTTTAGTAGTATTAACTATTTATTAATTAACTATTAACATTTTATGCTACCTTTTGGTTATGAGTTGGGAATTTCCATTTTTTATTAGTACGTCTTTTATTTAATTAACGGAATTATTATTTTTCGCTTAATTATATCGTACTTTGCGTGTTCGTACTGGACAATTTGCACGTTGATACAGGAATCTAGGTACAGATAAGGGGTGGAAAATACTCTTACTTGTTATAAGAACAAAATTTAATTTGCGCTATTTAAACAATTTTTTTTAAATCGTCACAATGGAAGAGGTTACTCTGATTTTGTATAGGCCTACACAATTTTTGACCGTATGTAGGTGGTACCTTCATAAATACTCAATGTAGAGATGACACACCCATGGTACACATAAGACAGTTTATCGGTACAACTTGTTCTGATGAAATGTCAGTTCGTGTGAATTAGTATTTAAGCGGCATAGAAAACGTGATTAGTAGTTTCACAGTTTCAGTAATATACAGGCCTATATTGCTACTTGGTAATATCCCCTTGACTGACAATGTCAGTTATGTAATGTCAGATATATATAAAATGATAAAAAATAAAATACTACAATTGCAGAAGTTATTAATTGTTTGGATTATTACTATTATTCCGACTGTACAATGTATACACATTTTCCGGAACCAAAGGTTACAGAAATTATTGAATTCTCATCTTCCACTGCTGCTTGTCCATCCAAAGTTCTTCAATTTCTCGTTCGTTCATTATAGTCTGAATTTCTTCTATCCAAGTGATAGGTGGTCTTTCTCTTTCCTTCTTCCTGGTGGGGTCCATTCCATAACCCTCCTTGGCAATCTTTCCTGTCCCATTCTTTCCGTGTGTCCATACCGTTTTAATTTTTTTGTTTGAATAAAATCAACAATTGAATTTTTCACATTCATTCTGTCCGTAATGACTTCATTTATAATTTTCTCACGTCTGGATACTGTTGCCGAACGTCTCCAAAAGTCCATCTCTGATGTCATTAATTTTTTTCTTGTGTGTTTTTAGTAGTTGAAACTTGTGAGCCGTAAGTCATGATACTTCTAACAATGATTTTAAATATTTTGGTTTTAGTTTCTGCTGTAATTTGCTTATCCCACAGGATTTCAATTAATGTAGATATAGCCATCTTTTTCAAGTTAATTCTGGATTGTATTTCTTTCTCTTCCTTCCCACTGGCCGTAATGTTATTTTTTTTAAATAATATAATATATAGTTTTATAAGTCTAATTACTTTGTCAATAAGCAATCCTAGCGTTTCAAAGTAACATATGCAAAAACCACAAATAGTTATATTTCAAATTTATAACAAAATGCTGCTATATAGAAACGCTGTATGGCATTCACGACATCTGCCGACACTGTAACAAATTGCGGACGATAGATACAAACCGTTTTCACACCGTTAGCTACCTGTCTGTGTGCGGGCATAAATATTTCACATAATACGCGGCCATATTTCATTTATAGGCCTACTGGGTATCGAATTCATCTTTTGCCAGGAACAAATGCGACTGGAGAAAACACTTACCTCAGTGAAATAACAGAAGCAAAACACATAAGGCTGCGGCTTCATATTTTATGCTTTAATGGTTTACTTACCTGTGGAACAATAAGACGACTATTGAAGAATAAAACGCAGAGGGAGACACAGCTAAAGTTCTATAAGGTCATGGCTGTGCTGATTTCAATGTATGTATATGAAACATGGAGTCTCATGCAAAAAGATATTTCAAAAATACAAGGCTAGGAAATGAAAATTTTAAGAGCAGTTAAGGAATGTAATTTGAAAGATCGTATACATACGAAACGACGACATAAGGAAAGACCTGACGTTACAGTCGGTTCTGGAGAGAATAAAGGAATACAGGCAGACTTGGAAGTCCCATGTAGAACGCATCGTAGGTAAGCGTATTCCTAAACAAGCGACTATAAGCGTATTCCTATAGCGTTTGACTATAGCCCGGTGGGAACGCGAGATCGTGGAAGACCCTGTAAAATATGGTCTGAGACTCTTTGAAGTCGGAACGGGCTATAGCTCAAACCATGTAGTGAAGAAGAAGAAGAAGAAGAAGAAGAAGAAGAAGAAGAAGAAGAAGAAGAAGAAGAAGAAGAAGAAGAAGACCGACAACAACAACAACAACAAGAATGGTTTATTTAAGAGACCCCACAACACAGCTTTCAGCATTGTAATAGGCGGATGATACTACATTATATAATTATGGAGAAGAAATGTGTTATGGGTCCAATTTATTACTTATTACTTATTATTTATTACTTAGCATTTACACAGTTTCTATCACCTCGGAGCCTGATTTCATAACAGAGACACAACAGATTATTAAGATTGTGTAAAAACGAAACTATAATGGCTAAAACTACTATCCGGTCGGTAAGGCCGCGGTCTTCCATGTTCTTCTACGTTACGAAATATGTCGACGCGTACAGACGTTTCGGCCTCACTTCTGGAGGCCATCTTCAGTGTCGAAAGGACTTAACGCACTAACAGTGTATCCGTCAGTACACCACGGTACTCTGTCAGTTCGTTAAGTCCTTTTGACACTGAAGACGGACTCCAGAGGTAAGGCCGAAACTGTTGTAACCTATCGAGTGGCTGCTAAGCTACAACTGTTTGTTTGACGTGGTTCCGGAGGTGAAGTTGAATCATTAGAATGAACCGTTCTTCTTGAAGACAATTTGTTGTGATTAGCAAAATACAAACGAACTTTTACAAGTTACTTTATACAAACTCCTCTTGACAAACTATAAGTCAGTTAATTCAATTACTCTTTTAAACTCTAAGTACCTTCAGTTACTAGTACTTAGTTCACAAATTAATGTAACTACTTTTAGTTACTTCAAAAATTACAAAAAAACAAACTATTGACAACATCTGGTTTTCCGGCTCTCTAAGAACACCTTCCAACACAGATCAAAGTCAAAATAAAAATGAGAAAAGATGCGTAAGTTCTCTCGGACCTCTTACACAATCAGATCTGACTTCTCCAGCGAATGCTACAGTTTTTATAGTATATCATCGTGGGTGTAACCCTTAGTTTTAGTGGTGGGACTGTTTCCTCCTCTTAATTCTAAAACCTTAACTATGATAGGCTAAATCTATTGAAAGTGAGGGTAAATCTCTTATAATTTTATAAGAACTGCTACTATTCGTCAGAGACTATCATGTGACTCTGTACGTCACTTTGGTGAGGTATCTTCCCTCTAGGATTAAAGTTCTCACGCAAATACAACACCTGTCTTCACACCTGAGACCAATTTATTTGACTTCACCCCTGAAGGGTATCAACTTTATGTGACATTTTATATTTCCTCTCTAACTTGTGTCCTTCATAAGACTCCCTCTGATTTTCATAAATCTGTCACCCTTTCATCTAAGAGAGTGGCTTTTAACCTCCCACAGCTGCATCCGTCTTAAGTAACTTGGGGTTACCCATAAACTAAAATTTTACGATTATTGCTTCCTGACACCTGTTTTTAAGAAAGAGGGTGAGATCTAATTAACAAACCCTGGGAATGTTCCTAAAACTATTTTTATGTTCAAAACATCTGCTAGCTAAATGACAATGTTTCTCCCTTTCACTTCCAAGTACAATTATGATACTATTACAGTAAGTACAATTGACAATTACAACAAAACGTTGGTACAAGGCAACGTCTTTCGTAACGTAGAAGAACATGGAAGACTACGGCCTTACAGACCGGATAATAGTTTTAGTAATTAAGCCGCCGACCGTGAAAGCCTAAGCAACAGATTGAAAACTATTATGTTCCGTTAATGTTTTGCTTCTAGTAAGCCTACATTATTTTCGTCTTTCGACTTGTGTAAAAATGTTATTATTCTGCCATCACTTTGAACAACCAAACAATGTGATCCTCAGAGACTGAACAGTTAAAATATTACGTTTTGTTAAGTATTATGTTGCTACTCTACGACGGTAGACAACATGTGCGGCTACGTGCCTATTTGCACGCGTTGTGTGAGCGGTAGTATTACGCATTGCTCAAGAACCTTCTTGACGCGCCTTCCAGATTTATGGGTTTATGCCGTGTAACTTTGGAGATGCACAAAGTAATCCAATATTAATATAATTAAAGCTGTTTAAGCCGAGTGGTTCGCAGCACTGATCATGCACCGTCGTATGTAAGGAACGGTGGCATGTGTTAAAATGAAGGTGGCTTTTTCTTCTGCAGTAAAACTCAATAGACTTCTGTCTATTTTCTAATTTCTCATTTTAAAGTTGTATATTTCTAACTCCGGCTTTTTCCTTGAAACTTGTGAGTACTGTAGTTTTTACATAGATGGGTTACCAACCCATCGTATAACCGCCAACCTGGAGGATCGGGGTTTTCATTTCAGGGTCTCCTTCCCTTAGACAGGTTGCCGCCTTCACCATGGCTTATGAGGCCATATAGGACTGCATAGACGAAATTTGAAGGACCATCTGGAGCGTATGGATGATTGAAGACTACCTAAAGCGGCAAGTAGGTACAAACCAGCGGGAAGAAGAAGCGTAGGGAGACCGAAGAAAAGATGGCAATAAATTTTATGAAGCCGGAAAAGGTCACCAAGGCCCAATCCTTTTTTGGGAAGAAGAAGAAGAAGAAGAAGATGACGAAGAAGAATCCGAGAGAAACAGTTCGTTTAGTCATGTCATTAATTCCACAACAAAGCTCATTAAGTTCTTCTTCTTCTTCTTCTTCTTCTTCTTCTTCTTCTTCTTCTTCTTCTTCTTCTTCTTCTTCTTCTTCTTCTTCTTCTTAACCCTTGTTGCGAAAGAAGAAAAGGAAGATGTAAAACCTGTCTTGCGACTGGTTTCAACTGCTGTCTATGGAGCATATGTGAAGTCATCCTGATGTCATCAAGCATTCCAACATTTTTTTATTCCCCGTCCACCTTTCCCTCTACGATCCTTAGCTGCCGACAGCTTCTATGCAACGTATGGCCTAATCAACATGGTTCCCAGTATCTACAACAACTGAGAGCATACTCCAGCGGGACTAGGAGGGACTGGTAAGTGTCTTCGATTCGGTGCTACCTTTCTCCTTCTACGTCCTGTATCGTTGACTTTGATAGTTACATCTGTGTTTATGTGTTCTTTCCCACTTCAAGGGCTAGAAGGCGTCCATCTTACACGTGATCATCCACCCTCCGCAAACGGTGTTTGGATCTCCTTATCGCCGGATATAGTTGGTTCCTGCGTTCGTTAGTCGCTTGATAAACATACGAAGTCTGTAAATTAAGTAATGCGACTAATTCAGTAAAACCTTTTGCTTACAATAAAAATATATCTAGACTATATCGCCTTCAAAATAGTTCCCTTGGGAAGCCACACACCGCTTTAGACGGGTTTTCCACCCTTCATAGCAGTGCTGGAACTGAGAAACTGGAATCTCCTTCAACTGGTCGGTTAAATTTTTTTAATGTTGTCTATCGTCCTAAAATGGTGTTCTTTGAGATGTTTTTTCAATCTCGGGAATTGAAAGTAGTGACAGGGTCTCAAGTCAGGTGAATAAGGGTGCTGAGGAACAACAGGAATATTTTTCTTTGCCAGAACGTCATTAACCGAGAGTGCTCTGTGACAAGGTGCATTGTCATTGTCACTCAGACTCACTCCACGCAAAGCTTGTTACGTGGCAACAATAGACAATAAATATTAATACTCAATATGAATCGCTATTTATCTAACCATCTGTGTTAATGGAAAGCTTACAGCGTTGCCATATTGACTGCTACATGATTAGTCTCATTACTTAATTTACAGAGCGCGTACGTCGCTCCATTGATAATGTGGTGTATATATAATGATAATGTGGTGTATATATATAATGATAATGTGGTGTGTATATAATGATAATGTGGTGTATATATAATGATAATGTGGTGTATATATAATGATAATGTGGTGTATATATAATATTGTTACGACGGTCGCACCGATCGTTGTATGGTACAGTGGAAAACAAAATTACAGACACCAATGAAGTCCTTGGATCGACATTGGGAAACACGTACCCCTAGAACGACACTCACCACTGTTCGAGACGTTCGTCGTTCGTTGATACACACTTATCGCTTACTAATGGTTCCTATAATCTCAATCTTCTATTGTGGTGTATTCGTCGTTCGTAACCTAAAGACATCATGCATATGATTTATAATAGTTTTAATTACTCACGTCCTTAATTTCGATCGATTTAGGCCATAAGTCATTGTCAGGTCATATACACTGTACACTCGCGGTCACAATATTGTAAAACAGTTACTGTTTACAAAAAAAAACGAATTCGTAAACACTGATTGATGATGGTGAAACGTATATCATTATGTTTTCGACACAAACGTACGTTTCACGATCATTAATTAGTGTTTTACGGATTCGTTTTTTGTAAATTGTAACTGTTTTACAATATTGTGACCGCGAGTTCACAGTATATATGACCTGACGAACGTCTATGACCGAAACCGATCGAAATTAACACTCTTGCTACCATGTAGCCCGTGTGTACCATATCTGGACGTATTAAAATTTTTGTACAGCCCACGCGTACCAAAGTTGGATAGATTGCATGACTGTGTTTTGAAGGTTGTGTCAACATGTGGCCATAGACCCAGCGCTATTAGATAGAGTTTTACATTCTATTGGGCCAGAGTGACAGAAATATGGTGTTGAGTTAAGTTGGCAATACTGCACTGTCAACAAAATCAGCTGTTATAACATATATAAGAAAACATATCTGGGCCGGGGGGAAAATTTACTCTTCACAGGTCTGACAGCGAGAGGTTTTCCTGTCACCGGTGTCTGGGAGCGAAAGTGTTAAAAATGTGAGTAATTACAACTTTATTATATGTCTTACGTATGGTGGTATCTTTCAGTTGTGAACAATGAATACACCACAATAGAAGATTCACACATCGGCGTCGGGGAGGTGAACTTCATGTTTTTGCTTCTACAAGTCTAGGATCATATCCAGTACTTTAGACAGAGAGTGAGTGAGTGACTTCTGAGCGTTGTTGTTTTATAAAGTAATTTTTCCCAACTGCTACAGAGGTTAATCTGTGTATTGTGTAAGGGTGTATAAGGGAATCGGTAAAATAGCGCACGTACAGTAGCAACCCCTACTGGCATCCATTATGTATACCATAGGTAAGTGTATGTATTAAGCCTATACACTACGTATTGCTAAATCCGCGCCGAGCTAAGTGCAATACAGTGTCAAGGGTTTGAGTACAGCGGTGATCCTTATTCAACGGCCGAATCACATACGTGCTGGAAAGTATACGGGTGATTGTAAGCACGTTTGCACAGTAAATGTGGTTCCTACCGCTGACAATTCCGAGAGTTGCTTTTACTGACAAACTACAGTTGCTTTTACAGTGTTGTCCTTGAAGAATAAATAATTAAGACAGTAGCGCGGCAGTGTAGACAACTGTCTTCTTCTTCTACACTTCAGGGATCAGGCAATATGTCTGTTCCGACTTAACATTATCGGACCAATGTCATTCTTCGTCTTCCAACATGCCTTGGAAGCCTTGTTCCAAAGGCTTCTACTTGTTTACAATTACTGGTATTCTGTCTTCATCCACGCGATTTAAATGCTGTCTCCGTTTTCCCCTGTATTCTTCAAGTTTCGCATTTAGATTATACATATTTAATTCTTTCCGTATATTTTCATTTCTTATATGATCCGTACTAATGCATCCCTTTATTGTGTGTGTGTGTGTGTGTGTGTGTGTGTGTGTGTGTGTGTGTGTGTGTGTGTGTGTGTGTGTGTGTGTGTGTGTGTGTGTGTGTGTGTGTGTGTGTGTGTGTGTGTGTGTGTGTGTGTGTGTGTGTGTGTGTGTGTGTGTGTGTGTGTGTGTGTGTGTGTGTGTGTGTGTGAAACCAAATGTTATCACTGATGTTTCCTTGTTATTATCAAACGTGGTGTCTTGACGTTTCCTTTTATGGAACTACTCTACGTAAGTGCAGAAGTGAAGTTACAGTACAGCATCGACCTAACTGGTGTACGACCGAGTAAGGCGCGGTCTCAGTATCATAACTACATATAAACCAGTACAGAAATGTGTTTTGAAAACGGCTGGATACAACAGACAATGTTTTGGCAAACGGTTATGGCGGGCATTCAATGTATCATAAAATTGTATACATATGCATACCCCTAGCACTGTTGGAGCCGTGTTGAGTCAACTCTCTGGCGATGTATACAGAATGCTAGAACATTAACCCTTAAATATGACGTGTAGTTTACACTTACGAGTCATTCATTCATTAATTTCTCTGGTGGCACAGGCCACGATGAGTCTTGGCCTCCCCGACTAGTCGACTCCAAACATCTTGGTTCTCCAGGCTACCTCTCCAATCCCCGATACCTATCCACCTGAGGTCATCATCTACGTCCTGTAGCCACCTTCTTCTAGGTCATCCTTTTCTTCTTTATACATCTACAGTTCCTCCAATAATTGCTTTGGCCATTCTGTCATCCTCCGTGCGCATCGCATGACCCAACCAGCTGATCCTCATAGACATGACGAACCTCACTATGTCCTCGCCATCTGTCGATTCCTCCAATTCCCTATTGTTCCCTATTTAAAGACTGGGATCTGCGTGATTGAATCCGACAGGAAGCTTATCTACTATCTTCAAACAGATCTAGGACAGTACCCTACACACAATAGTCTGCATAAACAATATCCACACGGGACAAAGTGCAATGGTGTTTTCTTTAATTAACCAGTTTGATTACAGTATCAACTTTTTCTTGCCCGTTGACGCAATTAAAACTGTAATGGCGAGTGATAATCACTATATGCATTTGTGTAACGTAATTACTAATGCATTGTGAATGATCACGGTCCTGCGGACAGTTCATAATTGCGTGCATTCATTTGGACACTGCTTGTTAGTCTCTCTCTCTCACTCTCTCTCTCTCTCTCTCTCTCTCTCTCTCTCTCTCTCTCTCTCTCTCTTTTTGGACAGGCGTGATGTTTCATCAACATGTTACGTAACCAAACTAAAGTCCGACTATAATTATGTACACAATTCACATTTTAATTACCGTATTATTATTCCTTATTTGATTTACAAAGAGCCGTGTTTCAATTACAAGAAGTAACAAGAGAGTACTCACTGACAATTTCAGTTAGAAAGACTAAAACCATGGCCTTTAAAGGTAAAGATACCTTTACACGCACATACCTTAGAACACCTTACACCCATGTTTGCGATTTCAATCCTTTTTCTGTTCCCCGACGTCCATTTTCTAATTGTTAAAAGTGACCACCAATAACAAAAAAAAAAAAAAATAAATCGGAATATATAAAACTATAGTCGAAAATATAGGCCTATATGGAGCAGAACTGTGGGAAATTACGTAATAAAAGAAATAAATCCATAATAAGAGCTATGGAGGTGGATCACTGGCGCAGGTGTTGTAGACTAGATAGAGTGAGAAATGTAGAGATAAGACAAGCGATGGGAACCGACCTTGACATTATAGAAACAATGGAAGCAAGAAGACTGAACTGGTTTGGAGACCTAAAAAGAATGTCGGATCAGAGATGGCCAAGGAAGGTATGGGAATGGACTCCACCCTCTAGAAGAGAAAAAGGAAGACCTAAACATTAATGGAAAATGGACGTCGAAGATGCAATGAATACATGAGGACTTACAGAACAGGACTGTTTAGACCGGCGCCAGTGGAAGGTACGATGCGAGAGGCGGCGCCAGCCGTAATTAAATCGCCTATAAAAAAAGAGCATTATATTCAAATTTGCGACTCTTAAAATTATTATTAATCGATGGCGCAATACTCCAAATTTTAGTTAAACAAAGATTAACTAAGACAGTAGAGACAGATACTGTACTAGTTACTATTACTGTGTTAGTTATTATTAGTTTAGCACTGTATTTGTTTAACTAATATTTGGCGTTTTGACGATATCTGTTTGTTAGTGATAGATTTATCTTTGTATTAACTTTTGTTCGCCAGAAGACGACTTCTGATTCTATAGAGGTCGAAACGTTGTGTTTCTTAATTTTAACTTACCATGGATAATGTCCGAAACCTTACTTACTTACTTAAGCCTTAGCTTTTCTACCTTTCGGTGTAAAGCTATGTTGGAGTTGAGTCCTCTGGCGTCGTCTTCTTCCACATATCCCTCCATTTCTTTCTATCCCCTGCGTGCTCCTTTACTTTCTCCCATTTTACTCCTCTTCTTTCTGCAGCTGTGCGGGCTTCATCCTTCCAGAGCTTTCTCGGTTTTCCTCTCTTTCTTTCACCTGTTTCTCTGGATTCAAACACTTGCTTTACCAGTATTTCCTCCCCCATCCTCATTACATGTCCCAGCCATCTAAGTTGTGCTCGTTCTACTGCTATAAACGGGCTAGGAGCCTACAAAAAACATGGAAAAAACTCAAAAAACCCCTGTCCGAAACCTTATAATTTGTAACTCAAATTTTGGCTTAAATTAACTTCAGTTTGATACCTCACATGAATTTTTGCGAATTTATCGAAATTTACACCCACTTTATTGGCCTAAAGTCCTTAAATTTTGAAATTTTTAGAAATGAGCATTAGCCCTATATTCACACTGTACTTATAATTAAATTTAATTTGATCCGCCACATAGGATTTTGCGATTTTGTTACAATTTTGACCCGCTCACATTTTCGTCTACCACCCCCCCGTTTTTTTTTTTTTTTTTTTTGACGTTCAATCTCAAAAATAACAGAGGTCTGTAGGGCAAAAGTATGGACATTTTTTATGAACATTGGCCCATGCATTCAAAAGTTATCGTGAGACATAGACTACACGAAAAGACAGACAGACTAATTCCAAACGGTCAAGTCAAAACTGAGAACACTTTTCGCTCATACAATTAATTCGAAAATCGGTTTACTTAAGTCCAAACAAACGAAAATTAGAAAATACTATTCATTTTATAAATACTGTTGGATTATTTGTTCTCTTGTGTGTGTGTGTGCGCGCGCGCGCATCTGTCTTAAGTAAAATGATAAAAAATAAATCTTAAATGAACTAAGTGAAAGAATAAGATACTAAGCAGATCAAAACACGGCATGATTGCATACTTTTTTTGTACACAACTGTTCAGAATTTTCCGGCGAAGGTAAGCAAATGAAAAACGTGTTATTTGTTATATATTCTTAAATATTATTATATGTTAGTTAATTTACTCTGTGTCTCCCTAATAGTCGTCAAAGTATATAACTTGTTATGACAGTTTCGGTTAGAGATAATGCAGAACTAACGCAAGCGTTGCTTTATATACGGCTTAATTGCTACAATTAACGTTAGCTGTTTCTAATCTCACGCGTACAGTACAGTACAACGCAATATAATTTCTTCTTAAGAGATTAGCAACGTTGGGTTCGCAACGAACGTTAAACGGTTAACGACGACTTTAATCCTCTTGATAGGGTCCAATAATTTGTCGCAGATTAAACATTAAACTAGGGCCAAAGACGACGGTCGGTCGGTCGGAAAGAGATCGTATTGAAGAGATTAGTGTCTCCGTCGCGCTGTCCTCCCTGGGGACCTCCTCCACCGATAGAGCCCGTCCTATCAACTAAATTACCGCTCAAATACTGGCAGTAAATCTCCGATCCCGCCCGTTACTTTAGTAAATGTATTGGACGTTCTTATCTTGGTAAATATTGCGGTCGCTCACAGTTCATGTTGATATTCATATTATACAAAATTAATGTATTTATTCTTACGGATATCAGTAAAATCATCAAGCATTGTATATTCTGTTTTCTGCATACTTTAGGCCACAGATGTCTCTTGGATATTTTTTTTATAAAAGAAATAATTGTATTATTCTTAAAAATAATAAAATAAAATATAAAATATAAAAATAATTTATTTATTATGTAAGTACAGTAGGGCATCGATTATTCGAACCTCTCGGGACGAGGTTAACCCGCTCGGATAATCGATATTTTGGTTAATAGATATTTCGGTTAGAGTTTAATGACAAACACTGTACTATTAAAAAATTGAAAAACAAAACAAAACATACAGTACCATCGATTTACACTTTTTTGAAGAATTGTTCTATCACTGTCTGCTTCAAACCCCGTTTTCTCGCTGCTAAAGACTAAAGTCGTTTTAAAGATTCATAAGCTGAATACAATCTATCTTGTCTTCTGTTTCGGCCCACTTTAGAATAGTCTCAATTTCGTCAAAAGCTTTTGCTGCCGTCGGTGGTTTTGTATTAGTAGCATTATCGCCGTCTTCGTGTGAATCGGTTTCGTTTTCAGTACGTTCATTTAATGACTCAACTATCTATTCATCGGTTAATAACTGAAAACCGGGATCGCCTTCGTCCACCCTTAGCCACTTCTGTGTTTATCGATGATAAGGCTGTATAGCTACAGCGTTTATTTATTACTGTTCGTATTACTGAACAGTATTGTAATAATATATAATATACAAATACTTGTATCTTCTTTCTTCCCCCTCACACTTTAGCCCACTCTAACTCTCTTTGTTATTCTTTATCCTAACCAAACTTAACCCAACACGCAACGACAATTATCATGTTATTACAGTTCTGCACTAATAAACACAATAATCTCTTTCCACTGAACCGCAACAATTACTTCGATCCGCACTAGTAAAATCGCCAGGTGTAACTGAATTGTGCCGCGTCGAAATCCAATATTTATACCACGGCCGACTTTCATTGTAGCAGTGGCGGCCCGTGCTTAGGTTGCACAACCCCCGTTAAATCCAGAATTGTACTTTAAATCATAGAATTATGAATAAAACAATAAATAATAATAGTGATTTCAAACTAAATCATTGTAATTACTCATTGGATTGAAAAGCGCTGAGCAATACTAAAAACTGTACACGCTCTTGCCGCGGTGTATGCACCAACTGTGACGCGCTTTGTAATTTATAAGGGGAAATACAATGCTCTGGCTGGCTAGACTCGGTTGTTCCCATTACAGCGGTACAGACTTCCTCGGTGTGATTAGGGACTGCAAACCCAGCTTGTACGTCACGGCGCCACCAGTCTGTTTGTTGGTAAATAACATGTGGAATTCCAGGTTGGAATTTGTAAGTTTATGTTGTTATGTTACTTGAGTTAGTGTCGGTCGAATTTTTTGTAAATTTCGTTGTTAGTGTCAGTCCAATTCATCGTTAAATATAAATAATAGTACATGTAAAAGATTAAGGTGTCATAGTGTAAGATATTTATTATATTTAACTGGTAGAACGCAATGATTTCTGTCGTAAACTTAACGAAAACGCTGTTCAGTTTACGCCCTATTGAGGAAAAAATTGAAGTTACGAGAGTAGGTAGGACCTACACCGGACCTTTCAAATTTAATCAAAGTGTAAAATCAGGTAACAGAATATTTAATCGTAAATTTAAAAAAGATTGATACAATAAATATTCGTGGTTATGTGGGTGACACTAGATTGCATTATTTAGCTTCCCTTATGTATTGTTTGGATGGGAGGAGACTTGGACATTTTCTGACTCACACTGTCTCTCCATCTTATTTTTTGCTTTCCAACATTCCTTTTACCTTCTGGCTTTTCATTAAATATCTTCGTAATAACTCTGCTTTCACAAGCACATACAATGTGTCCAGTCCATTCTAATCTTTTTAATTTAATAAAGGTAACCACATCAGGGTCATTATACAAACTACAGAGCTTTCCAGGCTATATTTTCTCCAGGCTTCGAACTATATTTTCCTCCAGGCTCCCTCTCTTCCACTGCACCGAAAATTTGCCTGAGGATTATGATTTCAAATATATTTAGTTGCCTCTCATCTGATCCAGGTAGTGATGCATAAGTCATCACATCTCATCACAGTACTGATGCATAAGTCAGTACAAAGACAGGTATGATTTTATATTTAACCATGACATTTTAAATTTAAATAATTTAAATAGGTTATGGTTTAATTTGTACGTCAGTGCAATTATTGTGGTTATAATAACACGTATTTTTTATCTCCCCTCATTTCATTGCGCACCTGGCACAATTTGACCTAAAGATTTGCTACGTCTTTGGAAACACTGTTCTATAAAGAGGAATATCAGTAGATGGTTTCCCTTACAAGCCTAAGTCTTATAAATTTACCTAGTACTTTGTTTTGGATGTATATTGTAACTAGCAAATTGTCGATAAAAATGTAGATAAAATTAAAAATAAAACTTTATTCGCCTACGTACGAGGAGCCCGTTGTAGGTCTCAATTAAGAACACATTATTTCAGGCTTCCAACAGACATTCTGTTGAACGAAACGGTAGATAGGTATTCGTCATTGATAGCTAACCCCATGTTGCGGCAGATGCGTCTCCAACTTTCTAAAGCTGAATTAAAGTATTTATAAACTCAAATACCATATTATACAGTTTTGAAAGAAAACACTGCGCAACATGTAATATTGACACTGGCCAGGTAGGCCTACTCCAACGGATTATTCCACGCAAGAGACAGGCTAGACAACATAAAACGAACATTAACACTGAGCTATCAGAAAACAACATGACATGTAGGGCATCTCCTATTCGTGGAGACTGCCCAAAACGGCAAGAGTGTACACCGCCGAACTGTATGCGGTGTGGCAGGATCTTCATTTGTGTGAGCACCGAAGGTGACAGGAAATTTTTTATCTGACGGATTCACTGAGTTTTCTAACTGCCTTGGACAATCCGAGCACAGTGGATCCGTTATTACAGCAGATAATGGCGCTATGTCATGCGATAGAACAGTGGTTCCCAAAGTGGGGTCAGCGAACCCCTGGGGTTCCGTGACAAAATTTCAGGGGTCCCCGGACACTTTTAAGAGAAAAATAGAATGTGCCGTAATTTTCTTTGAGTTTGTATGCTCTAAAATTAAAATTTTTAAATCTTAAAACAATTAGTACAATATTCCAGTATTTTCTTTTTTTCTTTGACTCAAGGATGAAGTAAAGCTCTTTTTATTTTTGATTCCAAATTCGACCTTAAAGACAGGTTCCATGACTTTAACTTGATTTTGAAGCTATCCTACTTCGCTGATATCTTCAGTGATCTGAATTGACTCACTTTAAGCCTGCAGGGATATAGCATCACTATTTTCTAGGTTCAAGATAAAATCAATGGGATGATACAAATATTAAATCTGTGGATTCAGAGATTAGACTCTGAAATCTTTGAAAAATTTCCATGCATAACAGATTTTGTCCAGATATCAGTAGAAATGTTCCAAAGGAGTTCCACAACGTTATTAAGTCTCATTTGGAGCAACTGCACTTGCAGTTAAGGGAATATTTTCCAGTGACGGATGATAGTGACATATGGATAAGGAATGCATTTGCTGATGGGCTATCAACTAACCTCTATCTTACACTATAAGAAGAAGATTCATTGGAAGAACTTTCAACTGGCAGTTCATTAAAATTACAGTTTTTGCAATTAGGCCTACAGCAGCTAGCTGACTTCTGGTTATATCTAATGACTGAGTATCCTGAACTCGCAATGAAAGCTTTGAAGTGTTTAACGTGTTTTCCTCTATTTATTTGTGTGAAACCGCATTTTCCCAGATCACTTACTTGAAGTCAAAGTTAAGAAATAAGCATCGTGTCGAGAGTGACTTACTATTGAAATTATCAGACATTAAACCCAATACTGCAGAGACAATTGTTCACAAGCAGCTTCATTGTTCACATTAAACTATGTCTGATATCATTAATAATGCAATTTTGCAAGAATTTTGACGTTATTACATTTTAATTAAAATAAAAGGGTTTGTATCATATTTACTATTTGTTTTATCTCAGAACTCAGACGTGGTCCGTGAAATTTTGAATTTTTTGGGGGAGTCCGCGGACTGAAAAGTTTGAGAACCACTGCGTTAGAAGACCTTGGTTTATCTTTTACTTTTGTTTGGTTTCCGGGTCATGTAGGTAATGAAGGTAGCGAAGAAGCTGACGCTGCAGCAAGAAACGCTGCGGACAGCCCATGAGTCGATGCGATTGCCATACGACCTGACGACGCGAAACTAGCTGCCACACGCACCATTATTAATGTGTAGCAGCAGATGTGGACACAAACCAGAGCAAACTTTCTGCCGGGAAGCAGAGCGTCCGTATTTGGCATGTAGCAGGTGTTCGCAGTCGTCGTGAACACGTTTGCATCACCAGCCCGCTCATTGGGCACACGAACTTGACGTCTTCGTACCTCCTACAAGGTCAAAAATCACCCGTCTGCACTTGTGGCGAAGCACTTTACAGGGAAACATATTGTACGACATTACAGAACAATATAGGCCTACGTGTTTCTCGAATGTTCCAGTGGAATCCGGCTGCAATGTGTGTGCGTACGTGATTCTCAACGCGTTAGCTAGACCGTGCAGAAGTCGCGCGGCCGCTCGTACTGTGTGCAAGGACACAACCAAATACGTTCTGGTGTTTTCTAATAGCGCTGTTAATGCGTAGTATAAGTGTTTCTGGATTTTTGGCGGGGTATAAATACAAGTACTCAGCGACGCTCGGTTCCAGTTATTGTTGCGATTTATACCAGTGCGGCTTGAAGTATTGTGGCGAAGTGTTATGTGTTTTTATAATTGTGCGGGACAATTGTAATACAATTTGTGTTTTATATTAGTTGACATTTTATTTGCGTGTGAACGATTTTTATTTGATTTGTTGTAAGAGACTATCTTGTTGATTACAAACTGTTTAATTGTGATATTTAAAGCTGGTGATTAGTGACTTAATTGGTGTCTTGTATTTTGTTTTCCACTGTGTCATACGACGATTAAGGAGACCGTCGTAACAATATCATCGAAGACTGTAGTGCTCTTGAGGACACAGAGTAAAAGGTAACCTATAGAGAAAGAAGGTTGCGGAAATGAACAGTTAGTGATAGACAGAACTCTATCCTTCCTAAAAGCAGCAAGATTACTATACAGGCTTTGAAAACGTCGTTTTGCGTCTTAATGTGTAAGTTACGAGTTTCCAATTTCGTTGAGTCAACTAAAATGTAGGCGAAAACGAAACATCATATCCACCTACACTCCTGGTAAATGTCGTTTGGGCTAAAGGCCTTAGTTAACACAACTAAGTGTTAACTTAGCTAAAGCCACGAAACAAATAACAAAAAAAAAAAAAATATTACGTGTATTAATTCCGTGTCAGAATATTCCATTTGGCCTGTCGTCGTCGTGATGATATTTTTAATTAATTTTAAACGTTTGTTCTTGTCAAAACATGATATATATACAGGACTCTGTGAAATCAGACGCGTGTGTAATTAAACGAAATGATTTATGTCAAATTATAACACCCCTGTACCGCTCTCTTCCTATTGCAATTTGATACACAGTTGTAATTGAAAAGATCAAATTCAAGATATTCATGTACATATCTGTCGGTGTCCGCCCGCGCTTGCGCGTGTGTAATATATTACTGCACGCGTTTGTGTTTGAAATCAACTACACTGCCTCAGGGAAACTGATAGATGCATACAGACATGAAAATGGATTGTTATTAAACCTGCAGTCTTTGAGTGAGTGAGTGAGTGAGAGAGAGAGAATGAGAGAGAGAGAGAGAGAGAGAGAGAGAGAGAGAGAGAGAGAGAGAGAGAGAGAGAGAGAGAGAGAGAGAGAGAGAGAGAGAGAGGGAGAGAGAGGGAGGGAGACAGACAGACAGAGACAGACAGACAGAGACAGACAGACAGAGAGAGATGCGTTTAAGAGACTTTAATATACGAGTTTGATCAAACGATTTATAAATCGCGGGGTTTTCCCGTACGTAGCGCATGCTCCAGCATAATCCGTTATTTTCATTTACGCTTTCCCTTGTCTATTGTGCCCTCTTAGGGCAGTCGTTATTTATCATTTATTTATTAACTTATTATCTATTTATTTATTGTCTAACACAGGCTCGTCGTGTAGATATTGTATACAGGTACACACTGGCTTCGTTTTCACTTTCAATTTTTTGTTACAGTTTTTCATGCATTCTCACGATTTAATCTAATTTAAATAATAAACAGGTTATAAAATTATAACAAGTTACAGGACAAATAGTGACTGAGAATGGAGTACAGCTGTTTGTAAGCTAAAATATTTTCAAGTCGCGATAGCCGAGGAAATACAACACTGCCACGTATGAGACGACAATATGAAAATGAAACTTTACAACAGACTGGACTGTAGCTGATACCTATAAAGCGGGGAAACTACGTGGAGATTTCATGGTATGCATCATAATACCAAAAGGAGTGGATGCACGATTTTCCGACTACTATCGGACCTTAAGCCTGGCACGCCATGTTTCTAAGCCAACAACAAGGATTGTGTAAAAGGAGAATAGAAGGAATAATACAAGGATCTTTATTGGAGGATCAGTTTGGGGTTGGAAGAACAGTGGGAAAGAGGGACGCCGTCCTAACGAAATGTGTTGGTAAGCACGCTATGCCTAGTGAGATATATTAGTGAAAGTTTACAAGGAGGATTACCAGCGTACCAGGTACACACTCATATCAGTAAAACTGATAAAACAGTTTCCATGTTCCGTAAGGAAATGAAAGTGTGGTGATCGCAAAAAAAATCGTGTTCGAGATAAGGGCTGATTATGATTGTACTACCCTCAGAACATGAAGAAAAAACATTTTCCAAAAAGTGTCTGTGTGTAGAATGTTTTCTATGACGAACCGATAACTGCCGCAAATTCAAACAGAATCAAATAATTTCTTGCATATGGTGCCCAAGTTGTAGGGGACTCAAGGCCTATTGATTTTGGTGAAGATTTGTTAAGTGGGAAGGGTAGTTTATCTGCAACGTTTTACGCTTTAACAAAAGTAAAGTACTTAAAAATTGAAGAGCACAGGGGAAAAAGGATGAGAGTCCATTTTTTGTCAATTTTTAAATGTGGATATAATAACGTGCGTATTTTAGAGTAGAATTCGGTAGTGTATTCATATATGGGAAAAAGAATGAGGGTCGCAAGTTATAGTGATTTAACTAAAAGCCGTGCAGGGGAAAAAAGATGAGGGAACCAGCGGTTGTATGGAAGAAGGATGAGAGTCCAATGTTTCGGAGTCGTACTGTTGGCTGCAGTGGGTAAAGAACCTTTAACCTAGTATTGTTTTTCACCCGTGCGTGCAAGCAGCTGTTGCCTGTAGGTCTTGTTTCTGTGTGCGATTTTGTGAACAATATTGTGGTTGAAGTGAGTGATTGAGCTGTGAGTGAAGTTAATCCATTAATTGAAAAACATTCAGACATTATGTCAGAAGAAATATCAGACAATGAGGTGTTACTTTCATCGAGCTCTAGCCAAAAACGAAAGTCATATGGAAGAATGAAAGACGTTGCTAAGAAATTAAGGTTATCTACCCACGAAACCGGTGCTGACTGTAAGTGTTTGAAACTTAAATGTTTTGAAAACATTAATAAAAACGAACAAGAACAGATTATTTTAACTTTCAACAAATTGCCAACTTATGATGAGCAATCCAGTTATTTATGTGGTTTAATTTCCTGTAAACCTGTATTACGCCACCGACCCAGGAAATGCGAAGCTGAGGCCGAAATGCATTCCCATTCTTACAGTTATAAAGTCAGAATCCTACGGGATAATAAATTATTTGAAATTGATGTTTGTCATAAAGCATTTCTGTCACTACATGGCATAACTGCTAAACGGTTACAAACATTACAGAAGGGATTAAAGGCAACAGGTACTGCTTCTAGAGACGGTCGCGGTCGCCATTTTTCAAGGCCTAACAAGCTGTCTGACAAAATTTTAGAAAAAGTCAATGAACACATACTTTCATTTAAGGGACGGAACTCCCATTACAGTCTGTCAAAATGTAAGAAAATCTTTCTACCGGCAGAACTTAATGTTAAGAAAATGTACTCTATGTACACTGAGAAATATCCTAATCATGTTTTGTCGTATGAAAAATACAGGGAGATTTTTAACACAAACTTCAACATTAGCTTTGGCTACCCTAGATCTGACACGTGTAGTTTCTGTGATGAGGTGAAGGTGAAGGTTGATGGGTTACAGGCCGAGATTAATACAGTACAAAAAGATGACATTACAAAAAGTGCACAATTGAATTCACAGCTGAAAGCCCTTCTGCTGGAAAAGCAACTGCACTTAAAAAAAGCAGAAACCTTTTACAAGCGCAAAAGATCTGCAAAATATGAAGCCCAAAAACATAACTCTAAAGAAGCCATTGTGATGGACTTCCAAAAAAATTTACAAGTACCAAACATAACAACAAACGACATTTATTACAAAAGACAGTTGTCGTTTTATTTATTTAATATTCATGTTTTGTCCAACTCAGACTCTTTTTTTTATACTTATCCTGAAACTTGTGGCAAGAAAGGAGCTGATGATGTTGCATCCATGCTTTGGGACTTTCTTCTCAATCATTTAAGTGTTGAAGTTGAGGAACTGAAGATTTTTTGCGATTCTTGCTGCGGGCAAAATAAAAACTTCACGATTTTCAGAATGTTGCATTATATTGTTCACCAAGTCAAGCGACTAAAAACTGTTCGGGTAATATTCCCTATCCGTGGACACTCATATCTTGAGTGTGACCGAAACATGGGAATTATTAATAAAAAATCATTAGTTGAATTGCCTAATGAGTGGAACATTGTCATCAAAGATGCCAGGAAAAAACCAGGTCCATACAAAGTTATTCCATGTGACGATCAACTGATATTTAGATCTTGGACAAACTTTCTATCTCAAATATACTTCAAAAAATGCCCATTCGCTAGCCGGCCTATTAGGGAATTGAGTGTTACTGAACAGCATCCTCGAATGATTATACATCGCGATACGTACAATGGACACAGTACGCAAACTGTAATTCTACCACCAAAAAGAAAAGTGCCAGCCTTACCGGAAGGACAATTTCATCTACCGCTTTTGGCTTACGAGGGTAAGCTGCCAATTTCCCGAGCTAAGTACGAAGATTTGCAGCATTTAAAAACATTCTGCAGAGAAGAAGCACAAGAATTCTTCGTGAACATACCATTTGAAAATCGGTAGACAGAAGTGGTTAAGAAATTTACCTAATAGGTTTTATAAATTGTTTTTTGTAGTTTTAAATATTTAAATACTTTTCATATTTTTAAAAATGTTTTCATAGAATAAAATAATTATTTTTGATAAAAGTAGATTCTCATTTCGTTAAATTCAAGTTATATAAATCATTAGAATTAAGGTTTTTCTATTTAGTGTTCAGTGGACTGTCGTCAGTGATAATTAATATATTTTTTTTTATTATTATTTTTATGTTTTGTAGTTTGTAAATTAATTTTAATGTTTTTGTATTATTAATAGTTCATTGCCTAATATATCAGTAAACTGGTAATATACTCACCAGTCACAAAAAATTATTTGTAAATTAGATGTAGCGTTTCTGAATTAAAAATCTGTTTTTCTCAGAATGACGGCAAGTGGACGTTCATCCTTTTTCCCCTGTGCTCTTCGTAATTAATAATTATTTTTATGTTTTGTAGTTTGTAAATTAATTTTAATGTTTTTGTATTATTAATAGTTCACTGCCTAATATATCAGTAAACTGGTGATATACTCACCAGTCACAAAAAATTATTTGTAAATTAGATGTAGCGTTTCTGAATTAAAAATCTGTTTTTCTCAGAATGACGGCAAGTGGACATTCATCCTTTTTCCCCTGTGCTCTTCAATTCTTTTAAACTTTTTCAAACAATGCTAATTGTTAAAATCGGCATGGAGAACCATACATGAATTCCATGTTCTAAGATTTATATTTAAAATCATTTTCGAAATAAAATATATCCTCAGAAATTATTTCTTTCTTCAGCCTTAACCACAGTACTGTGGTCACTAACGTATACCACCTCCAGTTAGGGCATTAGATTTTCACTGATGATGGCAGGCACTGCCGAAAGGTCTGGATTTAAAATATTTGCATTGGACCTCGGCCAAACATCCCGGGAAGTAATTTTAACTACAAACTACTTTTTTGTTGCCGATAATGTAGTACACATTAAAAAATATCCTTAAAATTAATGGCTTGTAAAAGTTAATGCTTGATCTCCATTGAGTAATGCTCAAGTTTCCAAAATTTTTAATATTATGATGTCCGTAATCAAAACATCAGAGCAGGTTTTAGTGTGTATGAGGGTACACCGTGGACAAAACTTTTCAACGTTACCTATTGAGCGTTGCTCAGAGTAAAGCTGCGAATCTTAAAGTGTACGTTTCACAGAACAAACACGCGGAAAAGAAAGAGCCTCCGAAGTCTCTCATGGACCCTGAGCATCTTGCAGAGGTTTCATTCCCTAATGACAAAAAGTCTGTCTATGAACCGTTCCTCTGTAAACTCGTGCAGTTACACAGGGCAGCGATCCACAGGAAGCAAATCACTGTCCACGCTGGACACCTTTTCGGGTTCGCGTTGTGTTGGTTTGGGTTTCGGCACTTACCATTTATAAAGCGCTCAAACGTAAGAAAATAAACGTGACTGAGGCCAGAAATAACGCGAATAGTGTGTGTGTGTGTGTGTGTGTGTGTGTGTGCTGCCTGCCTTTTTATTGCGTAATTATAATGATAAAAGTTTGGAAACGTTAACATTACATAATTGAGATATGCTTGCCTGCCAGGAACGATATATTTTCACTCATACATTATTTAAATTAAAATGAAAAAATTATAATTTTATTGCCTGGCAACAAAATTATTTTATTTTTAACAATTACCATTGTTTGAAAAAGTTTAAATGAATTTTCAAGTACTTTACTCTTGTTAAAACGTAAAATGTTGCGTTTTAACCTTGAGTCCTCTACAATTAAGGGCGGTATGCAAAAAATTATTTGATTCTGTTTGAATTTGCGGCAGTTATCGTTTGCCATATAAAAAATTCTACACACACACACACACACACACACACACACTTTTAGAAAAATTACCTTTCTTCATGTTTTGAGGGTAGTACAATCAGAATCAGCCCTTATCTCGAACACGATTTTTTTGCCATCACCATAAAATAAAATAATTTTGTTGACAGGCAACCAGGTTGTACGGTTAGGAGAAAGCGGTAGTTTACGTGCATTGTTTTTTTTAACAAAAGTAAAGTACTTAATTTTAATAAATAAGTGGCCCGAAAATAAAGTCATATAATTCCACTGTAAAATGGTAAATGAGATAATTATAAATGGAGTGGGTTGTTGAAAGGGAAGGGTGTGATTTTTGAAAATTGCTGTTCTGAAATCAACTAACATACGAATAAATTTTGAAGGATAAGATACCTTAGTGATAAAACTATACTCTGTGAATGTGTAAATATCATTAATGGTGGGGTTCGGTTGAGGAGGAGGGATGATTATTTCCATTGTTCAGTTTCTTTATAAGAATAAAAAGTACCTAATTTTTATAGACAAAGTGACTCAAAAATAACATTATATTAAACGTTTAATGAAGAAAGTTGTGTTAGTGATTATATTAAACGTTTACCCCATAATAACAAAAATATGTATACACTAAAGAGTGAAAATAGTTCGAGGGTGGGCGATATTTTTTTAGAAATTATCGAACCGAATTCAAGTAAGTGATTTTAAATATAAATCTTAGAACATGGAAATTTTGTATGGTTCTCCATACCGATATTTATTTATTCTAATTTGATACCATAAAAAATGTGAATTACAGTAAAACTGATTCATGAAACCCTCTACGAGATAAATGTCAATCGTATACAGATTTTCACATAACTGGCTTCATAAAGGAATCACGTAGAAACCGGGTTGTTTGAATAAAGTACGAATATTTAACATTTAGCGCTGCGACCTTTGCGTTCTTTTCGCTAAATAAACAGCACAGTACCAGTACAATACACTGTCGCCTTTGTCTGCATAATGTCTCTGCTACCGAGAACCGCGCTTTAATACAGCCGCGTTTGAAAAGGGTAACTTTTCTTTTGCGTCATGTCCATTGTCTCGTAATTACATGGGGTTAGTAGAATAATAGCCTAGCCCTTCGAATAAAGTGTGCGGAGTCCAACGCTTTACTTCGCAATACGGGTAGGCTTACTATTCGCATTTATTTCTCATTCGACCTTCCGTCCTCCAAGTGTTCAAAGACGCATTGTAGCCTACAATGAAATTATCATATTTGATATACATTTTATATTCATTTAGAAGTCTCCGTTCGTTAAAAATACTTCTACTTCTACAAACGTATGGATTCACATGAAATTATTTAAAATAAAAAAGCCCTTCAAACTTTTTTAGGGAGGGTTATAACAAACACGATTGTACTGAATATGAAATATCGGTATGGACTTCCATAAAATATCTTATATCTTAGATAATATCTTAGACTTCCATGTTCCAAGATTTATATTTAAAATCATTTTCGAAATGAAATATTTCCATAGAAACTACTTCTTTCTTCAGCCTTGACAATGTTTTCAAGAACTAAAATTTAGTAACATACGGGGTTTTAGCTTTTTGATTGTAATTGACAAACAAATGATTTGACATTACGACGTTCTTTATCAGATGTCGGTGGTAGGAATTATGTCATAGATTTTAAGGACTGAATAAGTCAAATTAAAATTTTAATATTCACATTTGTTATTTAAGTCTGAATTTCACTGATGATGCCAGTCGATGGCAGTGCCGACACGTCAGGTTTTGGAGAAAACATTGGACAACGGCCAAACACCCCGGGAAGGAATTTTAATAACAAACTACTTCTTTGTTGCCGATAACGTAGTACACATATAAAAAATTATTCCCTCCCCCTTCAACTATCATTTTCATTTATATTTTCAATTACCCCCACCCCTTCAAATAGCCCCTTCATTTATAGAATTTCATCTACGTTTACACAGTGGATTATTATGACCTTCTTTTCAGGATACTTTATTTATCAAAATTAAGTACTTTATTCTTGGTAAAACATAAAACGTTGCAGGTAAACAACCCCCCCCCTTAACCGATCTTCTCCAAAATCAATAGGCCTTGAGTCATCTACAACTCAGGCAGATATGAAAAACGTTATTTGATTCTGTTTGAATTTGCGGCAGTTATCGTTCGCCATAAAAAAATTCTACACACACACAAACACACACATACACACACTTTTCGGAAACTAACTTTTCTTCATGTTTTGGGGGTAGTACAATCAGAATCAGCCCTTATCTCGAACACGATTTTTTTTGTCATCACTATATTTCATTTTCCTTACGGAACACGGAAGTAAAATATTGTCTGTTTTCGCATTGAAGTACCTATAGCAGATATGTATATGCTTGCGTTACAGGTTTGTACAAACAAGGGCTTAACTAGTTTCATGTACGAGTATGTGGTTGCCTGAAATATTTTCATACAAGATGCCAACACACTTTATTGAGTCTGAGAAAGATATGGCGAAAATTAATGTAATACAGAAGGCCAGATGTATAGAACATTACGGACGGCTGTGGTTTCAGGAAGGGGAGGTAATATCACCAGGGAATTGTGAACCTTAGGAAGTTGAAGGTGCTGATCTGATAACGTTGGAGGAACTGGTAGATGCACTAAAAGAAAAAAATAGAAAGGCAGCATGTCCTGCTATGATGAATAAGGAACTATATTATATTATAATGCCTTAGATAGTTACTTATCTATGTATCTATTATATACTGTTACGACGGTCCCCTTGATCGTCGTATGGTGCAGTGGAAAAACAAAATACAAGACACCAATGACGTCACTAATAACCAGTTTTAATTATCACAATTGACAGTTAGTAATCAAAGTTATTCAACGAGATCATACTCGTCTTGTTGATACATCCTCTTCATTCACTTATTTAAATATTATATATATATTCAAACTTTCACTATGAACACTTACTTTTGGTTTTTGTCCCAAACGTTTCGACGTGGTGTCCGTCTTACTCGGTGGGATTTGAAATACAGGTATGTATATGTTTTGCCCAATTCTGTATTCCAGATCCCACTGAGGAAGACGGACACCACGTCGAAACGTTTGGGACAAAAACCAAAAGAGATTATACTCGTACAATAATCCAAGTTAACCTGCCCACACAAATAATAATGTCAACTATAAAGCATTCGGCACTATCATCAGTTTTCACTAATACACCACTTGAGACGCGCTGTGTATAAATCGCCCGACATAAAACTGAAAACTAAACGACAGGGTTGGGCTAATTATAGTATGCAGGGTACGATAATATGCGTCCTTAACAAACAGTTGAAAATTCTAGGGAATACTTCAGCGCGGCCTCGGCAGAAACACACGCCGGCTTTTTGACGACACCATCGAACGCATGAGCACGTTCCGCATTATGTAACACTGCCTCGCATGCTAAGTGTCACGTACGCACACAAACATTACAGCTGGGCTCTGCTGGGATAGACGAGAAACATGTAGAACGTTCTGTAATGGGGGTAACAACACCAGGTATTACATACCTATAAAACCTATCTATCTATTAAATATAATATTTTTATACACAGTGACCCAAAATTACATGTCAGCACATCAAGGCATTAATATTAGCCTGAACTACCTATAAACATATGTGAGAATACACTTCGTTTTCCAGTTATACACTTCGGTTTTTCGAGTCCATTTCGCCATGACTTCTGCTCCAAGAGTAAACTATGAAGCTAGGGACTAAATTTTTTTTTTTTTTTTTTTGAACATGTAAATGCTAAATTTGACAATTTCGTATGGTTTCTGACATGAAAACTGAATAATGTAGGTCTCGGTCTCAGAACAGTATCTCTACTAATTTAAAAAATATTGTAAAACAGGAAACTGATTGCAAAACACAATTTTTTGATTTGACGTGTATGACTTCGTTAGTGTGTAATCATCGCTGTAAACCTTTAAAATAAATGCGTGGAAGATTTAATTTTGAGAAAATTTATGTCAGTAAATAATGACTTTACAATAGATACATAATAGATTTATAATAGATATATAGCTATTTTATATCTAAGCCACTATACTTTAATAGTTCCTTATTCATCATAGTAGGATCTATTTTCTTTTTTTTTTTTTTATTAGTGCACTACCAGTTCCTCCAGCGTTATCAGATCAGCACCTTCAACTTCCTAAGGTTCACAATTCTCTGGTGGTATTTTCTCCCCTTCCTGAAACCACAGATACATTTATCAGATGACAAATTAGCTGTATAAGTTACCTTTTTAAGTGTGTTTATTATTGATTTTAACATTAGATTTTTTCTGTTTAAAACTGTAACATTTTGCTACTAAATTTTGTTTTTAGTAAAAGCTGAATATCTCTACTTTTTTTGTTTTCTACTGACTACTTAACAAAGTTATACGTCAAATCTAAAAAATCGTGTTTTGCGGCACCAGATTTTGTGTTAAAAATACAAAAATTAGTAGACGTGTATGAGGAATCAATCAATCAAAAATACAGTTCTACAACCCTTGGTGGGTCTTGGCTGCTCAAAGAGTCGATTGCATGCCCTGGCTTTCTAGTTCCTTATGTTCAGCTTTCCAAGGTCCTCCTCTATCTGGTCTTTTTGAATCTACTTTGGGGTCTTCCCCTATTGACATGATAATGTCTTTTAGCTGGACATCGTTTGAAACTTTCTGTAACATTTTATTTACCGTCACGCTGTATGACGTCATCATTGCGTGACGTCATTGGGATTGTTGTAAATAAAGGTTTGTTTTGATACGTCGCAATATATATAATGTGTTAAAAATAATATCACTGCAAACAATTAAACCAGATTTATAAAGCGTCCTGAAAGTTTAAAATCAAGTGTTAGCACAATTTACCAGCCGGGAATCGTTAACTAAAACCGCGACCGCTAACATGCTAACGTCGTCGCAGATTAAAGATCTAACAAGCAAACAACACTACATAGCTGTAGACAGGTTATTGTCTCTAGTTAATGGTTGTATCCGTATGTGTCAGCTAACGATCCTGCATCTATTCATTAAAATATTATTATGGTGACTGATTGTTTCTTTTGCGCAAACGTTGCGTTTACCTGGCGGCTGAAAGACATTATCATGCTCCTAACCTTTTACCATTTGGTAAACGGTACTGTATCTTTAACATGATAATTTTTTTCTAAAACCCATTGGTTTCTGGTAGAAAATATGTTTCGTAGGCTGTTCTTCCTACATTATCTCTCTATGTGCCCAAGCCACTTTAGCCTGTGTATTTTGATTATCCTGAAAATGCCCGGCTCTTTGTAAAGATGGTATAGTTCGTAATTATAGCGCCTGCGCCACATTCCATTATCTTGTAATCCTCTAAACATTGTTCTTGGTAGCCTATATGAGAAATAGGTATACACGGTAAAAAAAAAGGAACCGTATATGATCCCTCTCCTTTAAGTTTACCAAATCAAATCTACCCTTTACTTAAATTCCATAAATTTAAGTGTGGCTTCATTTTAACTATTAAAAACAGAAATCGCGGAGAAATATTTCGCATTTTCAACGTATATTTATAGAACTGTTTGCTAATATTATTGTCCCGAATGAGCTCCGCAAGTATTGCCTCGTAATTTTGAATCATTCTGTATATTTTACCTTGTATCTCCAGTCTGTGTTACCTTTTAAAGAAACATTTACAGCGCGTTCAACGGTAGATAATTAAGAACTCGTTCAATATTGTGGTACCACAAAACAGAACAACAATAGGGAGGGGTGTGAAGTTTCATGGGCTGTTAAGTGAGTCGTTACGAGCTTGCCAATCGTTTGCAGTAACGTCCACCCATTACCCCATAGTGCGCCTCACCGCATTGTACACAGTTTTCAACTGGCATTATCGTTACGGTAAAATCCTGCTGAATCCCGGCTCATTAGCTAGAGTAGAAAATGTGAACTACTAGTTTGCATCGCTGCCAGTAAACTCATAGTTGTGGGTACAAACATTCTTTAGACTTTTACGACGGCGTCAACATTGGAATTCTTATTTGCCGGGCTGTTAGGCCGTGGTCTACTGTTTGCGGGCAAGACAGACGTTTCGGCCGCACCATCGGAGGGCATCTTCAGTGCCAGAAACAACTGGCACGATATTTTACAAATTTAACTTGAATTATTATATGAGAATATCTTGTTGATTTCAAATTGTCATTTGTGGCTAATTAAAGCTGGTAATTAGTGATTTCATTGGTGTCTAATTTGTTTCCACTGTACCATACGACGACCCCTGAGACCGTCATAACAATCTTATATACGAAGGGAACGGTATAAAATAGAATTAAGGCTCTCGTCCATTTGTATAGAAGTAATTTCAATGGACAATTTTCCTCTCAGATTTATGAACACGGTACTTTTTTTTCAATAATAATGTTCATTTTTATTATGCAAACGTATTAGGCGCCCTTGTTACTAAGTAATAGTGAAATCTGGAGGAAAACAAAAATTAATTCCTGGGAAACAAGATATTAGATTTTGTTCTCATGTTATCAGAGAGTGAGTTATTTACGCTGACTATTGTGGATATAAATATTCTACATTTTATTTTTACAACCCCAAATAAGGTACAAAACAGGGTGAAATATTTCTTCAGCGTGTGGTAATCTAGCTTGGAAACTATTTACTAAACAGTGCACCCTGGGTCACAGGTGTTGTAATGACTGTTTGAGGTTTGACAATAACTTGAGCGTTTACAGAAAAAAATTATATCTAATTTTCCAGCTATAACGTACGAAACATTACTATAATTGCTAGAAAAATTCAGTATCTTTTCTGCGACAACGTATCAGTGGAATATTTGAACGAATAATTACTAAAACTACACTCTCGACTGCAAAGCCGTGGTCTTCGATTTTCTTCTGCGTTACAAAAGACGTAGGCCCGTATAGACGTTTCAGCCTCGCGTCAGAAGAATGGTTAAAGGATGCACAAGAACAGATCATATAAGGAATTAAGATAAGATATATTGTTACGACTGTCTCACTAATCGTCGTACGGTACAGTGGAAACAAAATAAAGATGAAATGAAGCCAATCTACAGTGATGGCTTGAACACGTTTGCTTGCGTTTTGTTCCTCCTTTCTGTGCCCGGCACTCTTCCGGGCACGGTCTTCGTGATAAGCCATCTGCATTACCATGCAGGCGCCCCCGCCGATGTTGTACCTTGAAGTTGTAGTCCTTGCCACCTGCCCTTCCGGATTATTAAAATCTCAGGAGCCATGCAAGCGCGGCATGGTCGGTGCGTAGTGAAAACTCCCTCCCATAGATATATTAATGGAAGTGTTCCAAACCTCGGACAATTGCCAGCAACTCTCTCCTTGTAACACAGTAATTCCTCTCTGGTTTTGAAAAATGACTTTAAAACAAAAAAAACAAAATGAAGTCGCTAATTACCAGCTTTTTAATTAACTACAAATGACAGTTTGTAATCAACAAGTTATTTAACAAGATTGTACTCGTACAGTAATTCAAGTTAAATTTTTCCGCACGCAATAATAATGTCAACTAATAGAGTCCCGCACAATAACCACTTGAGACGCACTGAGTAAATCGCCCAACGTAAAACTGAACACTAAGCGGCAGCTGTCGCCTGTTTATATCCTGCAGGATTCCAGACTAATGTTTCATATGCGTCTTTAACAAGCACTCGAAAACTCTAGAGGTTACTGAAGTGCGGCTTTGGCAGAAACTCGCACCTGGTTGGGCTAGCCGCGAAACGCGTAGAACGACAATCTCCATTGTTCGAGAACGTTCCGTAATTGCGTAACGATGTATAATCTAAATGAGAAAATCAAACAATACAGAGGAAAATGGAGACAGCATTTAAGTCGCACGGATGACGACAGAATACCAGTAATTGTAAAAAGGTACAAGCCTTCTGGAAGAAGTGATGTAGGCAGACCAAAAAAGAAATGGATCTGATAATGTGAAGTCGGAACAGGCACATTGCCTAATCCGTGAACTGTAGACGAAGAAGAAGAAGAATGATCTTTAATTTTATATTCAACACAGATTATTGCGATTTTTTCTTTTGGCCCGTTACGTTTTTGCTTCCTACACCTCAACTTTTGGGAAGCGATTAAATTAAAAAACTAAGAGTTTGTAGAGTAAATGTATGGACACACGTGCTAGGTTTTATGAAAATCGGTTAAATCGGATAAACCGCTTCGCTTGATCAAATATCTTCTTCTTCTCCTCTTCAAGGATCAAGTTATATAAACCTGATCCAGTACCAATCTCATTCTCGGACGACCCACGTCTCTTCTACCAATAGCTTTATAGTTCACCGCCGTTTTCGGCAATCAATCGTCTGTCATCCTTTGCAGATGATCCCACCACTACCTTCTGTAAATTGAAGTAATTTCATTTATGCCCTTTACTTCGAGTTCTGCTTTGATATCTTCATTCCTTATTCTATCTTGCAATGTATAATTTAAAGTATTTTGTAGACGCTGCATTTCAGCACTCTGAATCTTGCAACTTTTCTTTTTTGTCATGACCCACGCCTCACTTGCATAAATCAACCTGGGTATTGCAATTGTCTTACAAAATTTAATCCTTGTGCCGTGTCTTGTTTTTTTTTAAAGATTTCTATGAATCGTACAACAAATATTCCTAAATTTATTTACCTTTTCTCTTATATCATATTCAGATTCATAGCTTACTGCACAGCCGAGATATTTGAAACGGCTCACTTGTTCTAAAATCCTGCTCTTTATAACCATGTTAGTCCTCATTGGATATTTTGTCAATGAGTAGTTTCTTGCCACTTTCTGTAATTGAAACATAGCTCTTTGTAAATCACCCTCATTTTCTTGAAAAAAACTATGTCATCTGCATATAGCAGAGAACCCATACAAATTGATTTGTTAAGCTGTATTCCCAAAGTCACTCTGGATTTCCATGCTCTCAACATGTCGTCAATGTGTATATTAAACAAGGTTGGGGAAACACAGCATCCCTGCCTAACTCCCTTATTTATTGGAATGTTAAGTGAGAACCTACCATTCAGATCCAAGAATACAAATGTACTTTTATAAAGGATCTTAACTGGATCTATTATATGGTGTGGATATCCTCTTGTATCTATAATATTATAATAATATTACTATAATATTATAAAATCTATAATATTTTGATGGTCTACATTATCAAATTCTTTTTCGAGACCAACCAAAGCGATACGCGTTTCCTGGTTATACTTCCACCTTTTCTCTATCATCTGTCGCAATACAAACAATGCAATACAAACACATTTGTTCAAATATCCTAGAGGAAATGGTTAGTTAATTTTGTATACTGGCAGAAGTGTTACCTTTGTGCGAAGCTACGTGTAGGGTGCTCGGTACTCACGATGAACTCGGGTTTCCTAATCAGTTTCTTTCCTCTGTCTGGCTTACCGAATGCGTGAGACACGCCTGGGGTTTGAGAGCAACCCTTCGATGATGTTCACTTTGACTGTACTATGTAGGTGAAGAGAAAGCGTGGAGTGTTTATCAAGTGTGTAACAGTATTCAATGGCGCGCCAGACTAAGTGACGCATAATGACGGGGTGTTAAGTGTAGTCTGATCCCATCCCCCTCCCCTAACAGCTTTTGTGTGTTCCTTGGCAGCAGGATATTGTTACGTGCCCGTGTTAATTAGCAGGGGGCGTGAGTTTGTCTGTGTGTAGTCGCGTAGATAACATCTCTGCAACGTGTGCAGAATGTCTAGAGCAAATGTGAAGTATCTTTGCAGATGCTTACCAGCGTTTTGTCTGGGTGGAAGGTACGTCTTATTAAAGATTTATAAAGAATTACAAAGATGACAAAATATAATCGAGAGGTGTGTTAGTGTGGTTAAGTTGGGAATAGGGTGACCTAATATTTGTCAGTAAGAAATGTTTTATGGCAAGGTTGTTCCACAACACCTACTTTATTCAAAATTTATATTAACGCAGTGCTAAATGGGTGTAGAACAGTGGCGTATCTAGAATTTGGCTTTGGAAGGAAGGGTCCGGGGTCGGGTCGGCTTCATACAAAAATTAAAAAAACAAGTTAAGACTAATCAACATTACTAACTTTAAAGTGGCTGAAAAACCCCCGATAACATCCTGGAACCAGTCCTATATTAAAGTAAAAGCTAAATGCACAATAAGCATACGCGTTATTAAAACATTGTATACAGGATACTTATCGACTGAATTGATTTTCGTATATATTTCTTATTTCAAAAGTATACCCTAATGCTGTGTAATAAACCTGCTTGTATATTTTATTTAAAAAAGTGCTATTACTATATTAACATATACAGCCGAAAAAAAAAAATAAAACAGCTTAAAAATTAAAGGATTAAAAAAAATTCGTCACATATTTGACCCTGTGTTGGAGGTTTGGTCCCGTTCGTCCCCCGTAAATACGCCCATGGTGTAGAAGACACCGTAATGGAATAGACATTTTTAAAAATGACGTCTAACGCTACACGCTTATCTTCGCGGATGATCAAGTTGTTATAGCACTGAACGAACAGCGAGTCCAAATTAAATGATCTAAAAATGCCATGAAAAAATCCAGATCTTGAGGTTTCCATACAAATTCGGAAAAATCAAACCGCTGGTTATTGGGGGTGGAGAAATCAATATGAAAGGGTGAGTTCGGACAATTATAAAAAGTAGTATTTTGTTTTAAGTATTTTGGGGTAACATTATCATAAGGCGGCAAAAATGATAAAGCTATCAACTGAAAAATAAAACAATGGAGAATGGTTATTGTGAAGCCGAATTCTGTGCTTTGGAGTGAGAAAATAACCCACGAAACTGGAAAGATGATATACTGTGCTCTCTTGGATGGTATACTCACCTATGGCTCTAAAACGTAGTAGATAAATCAAAGAAACTCGCGAAGGCTCCAAGCGTTTGAAATGAACTTTAGAAAAAGGCCTTATTCCAGTAAGTGTGACATGACAATGTCAACGGCAGCTTCTTGTTGACAAGACGATTTTGGACATCGTATATACCAAGTGCGGCCACGAGGAATGGTTACCTTTAGCTCAAAATTATGCTAGACTGTGTTCCATCTAGACAACGAAAACTGGGTTAGCCCAGGAGATCATGGAAAGAAGTCATACTTGAGGTAATTTTTTTTACGTTTATTTATGCAATCTGTTAATACATAACAATAAGCATAATTGTTCACAGAATACATGGCATGAAGAGAACTAGTCCACTGACTAGTTTCCTGTATGAGTATTTGAAAGTAATATATTATGTATAATATATTTATAGTGTTAGAGTCTAGGTAAGTCCAGAGGAAATGTTAACTTTAAACGTCTTCTCTGTAGGCTGTTGTCTAGTAGATTTATGGCTAAAGGATTCGTTGTGCTCTTCAAGCCGTTTCACATATCTTTCGCTGAACATCGCAATTATTTCACTGACTGAGGGCAGGTCCAGGTTTCTATACATCTCTTTGTTGCTGATGAACCACGGTGAGTTGGTTATGGCACGCAACACCTTGGTCATACTTAAGGAAATGAGAAAAAGACGGTTGCAGCGGGGGGGGGATTGGTGGAACAGAAGCCTTTGATGTGCAGGTTGCGAGAGACAACAGTACCTGTAAAAGACTAGCAATGGATGGACTATTTAAAATACAAGCTATGTTGATTTTAAATCTCTTATGTACGAGGTTTCACCAAAAAGTGCAGTTTTCGAATTCCCCACCTCCCCGTAATGGACGGATTAACAAGGATTTCAAACTTGGCTTAAATACTATGATATGCTAAAGTAAAGTCGAGCTTTATTTAAACAAAATGCGCGATATTTGTATAGTTACTTTATTTTTTCATCTTCTCTCTCTCTCTCTCTCTCTCTCTCTCTCTCCCTCTCTCTCTCTCTCTCTCCCTCTCTCTGACAACAAGTGGGGCTGTGTGGGAGGAAGGGCATGCCCATCGTCCGCTCCTGTGCTGCGTCCCGAGCTTCAAATAGAGCTCCTCCCGCAGGGACCACAGATGTACTGGATGTTAAAGGTGTGGTCTGCTACCGGCCGTGGGTTTTCGATCAGTTATCTAATTGAGGGTGAGTGTACCCCGAGGCCGGGTCCCAAGATTCACCTGGCACAGATTGGTAGCGACCGAGGGCACTAATGAGGTGCTTGCCCTGGAAGCGAGCGGTGCGGCGATAGAATTTACGACGGGACAGTGTCCGTATAGTGGCGTCCAGGGAACGGACACGCAGGGATTCTCGGATGATTTTGTTTGATGTCAGGTAGTGGGTTTTGCACGCCCAGCGCAATCCTCGGTCCAGGAGAGACTGAAGCTTTTGCTTGTGGGTCTTGCCCAAGTACCCCCATACGGGGATCGCGTAGGTAGCCATCGGCACCACATAGGTGGTGACGATAAGCTTCCCTAGGCGGCGGGTCATAAAGTTGCTACAAAGCGGGGGAAGAGTTAACAAACTCGATGGGAGGTCTTGCGACCTACTTGCTCTGAGTGTGTCCGCCAGGTAAGACGAGACGGTCTAGGCGAAGCTCTCTCTCTCTCTCTCTCTCTCTCTCTCTCTCTCTCTCTCTCGCTCTCACTCTCTCTCTCTCTCTCACTCTCTCTCTCCATGTTGATACTTATTGTTCAAATCATGAGTTGATGGTATTGCGTAACTTTTACTTATATTTTCAATCAAAGTAACACTACCAGAGAACGCATGACCTTGCAATATGAAATCTGTAAGGAAAACCATGAGACATAATCTAAAGAGAATATCGCAGAGTTACAACAGTCCTCGCTAATTTAGATATACAGTATGTTAATCTTCCCTTATTTAATGTTTTTCGTATGTTCTACTGGACGTACCTCCATGAGCCTTGAAGTTTCATCGAAATACCGTAACAAGCATTAACACAGGTGGTTGTATATACCATTTTTACACTAATTCAAGTAGGTTGGGTGCGGTATTACACAAACACAAGTTTCCATAAAGCGTTACGGGAGTGAAAGGCAGTTTGCAGTTTATATTTCGGTTCAGTTCTACAAAACTTCTCTTCCGAATTTTTTTTCTTTCCTTTTACTTCCATGTTCCATAAGGAAGTGGAAGTATGGTGGTGGCGAAAAAATCATGTTCGAGATAAGGGCTGATTCTGATTGTACTACCCTCAAAACGTGAAGAAAAATCATTTTCTGAAAAGTGTCTGTGTATAGAATGTTTTCTATGGCAAACGATAACTGTTTTGCAAATAAAATAATGTTTTGCATATTGTAACATACTAAATAATGATCTCTATCGTATGGTTTACTAGCCACGCGTTGGTTGAGTCAATTTGTAACATACACATTAATAAAATGTAGTTTTTTATTATAAAATTTCAGTGATTTTAAGGATTATTATGTTATCAGGGTAATATTTGTTGAGCGCCAATTTGCAATCGTATGTTGCAAATAAAATATGTTGGTTAATCTGTAATTAATATTGCCTATATCACAAGGGTTTCTCTTTCCTTCTAATTTTTATTTTTTTATATCTTTTATTTAATATAATACTATGAATACTAATTCTCAGTAAGGAAGATTCAAATCTTGTGCCATACTTTTCTTGTCGGGAGTGTTACCAACTTATGCCAGTTGATGAAAAATGTACATTCGATTATATGTTATACATAATATCATATACATAAAACTATCAACTAAGGAAAGAAAAGAAAACTTTTTATATGGTGTTATTTAACTCAAATCCTTTATTCTCCTTATTAAATGTTGGTAAAAAAAAGATATAATTATTAACAAAGTCTTGCCGGCTTTTCTTTAAATTTGCTCAGAATGGCAGCAGTTACTCCCACCTCCCAGGGTATACAATATTGGCGTTTTAATAATTCCTAAATAAGATACACTTAAAACTGTTTTACGCTAGGTTCTTTTGGCTACGATATAAACTACAATGATCTTCAGAAAACTACCAAAATACATTGACTTAGAATTAAACACAGAGTGTCTTAACAAGAGTTTATTACTAACTTTACAATGTTCAGTGTCTTCAGGTTATGTTGAACTACGTATTTTCAATGTTTAATACACTTTATATGGTCATATTACCATACATTAATAGTCTTTACCATGAAAATAAGACTGTTTATTAATTATTTTCCAAGTAAAAGTTAAAATATAATTTTAATTTTAAACTTGACAGTTTCTTTGTCAAGTGTAAACTTGGGACACTATGGTAACTTCTTCAGTCTAGTTATTAGTAAAAATACTTCCCTTCCTGGATACGTTGAATTTATTTCTTCATATGTTAATCGGCTTCCTTCTTTCGGTTTACTTCTTTCTTCTAAACATTCGATCTTTTAAAATGATTTAACTTTAATTACATTAACTGTTATTACCGGTACACTCGAAATGTTTTAGATTGGTCTCTCGTTTTTTTATATCATCCTTTCTCGTTCAGTTCTAATAATGGAATTTTCAATATTATTTTTATAACATGTCTGTTGCTAAGGCCTATAACTTAGCTTTCATTGGTTTAAACTGTATCATCTTGAGTTACTATGGTTCTCTCTGAGCCTCAAAATAAACAAACTTTTAACATCTTACATACAATTTTCTTAAAATTGTTATAACTTTTTATATGATCTTTGATCTTCAAGATACTAGTATCTTTGAATTTCTGATGGAACACTGATTGTTTTAATATCACTTTTGATTAGTTTCCATTCCATATTTCCAGAGTTACTAGTTTACACTTTTAACTATTTGTACAAAATTATTTATAATTAGTTCTTTTTTATACCCTTCACTTTACTAAAACTATTAGATACAATCAGTAATAACATAGTTCAACATGACATTAATTATTCTAGTTTTACTATAAACCCTTTTCCAAAGTCCTTAACTATATAGGCGTAACATACCTAGTTTCACAAATATCTCCATTATTATAATTTTTCTACCCTTCTATTAACATTAACATTTATTTAAATAATATTACAGCATATATTGTCAATCAACATCAAACAATTAATTACTAACAACTATTATGAAACATATTGCAATTCTTATTAAACTTATGGAACCATTCCAGTTTTTACAAACATAATAAAATTGGTATTCACATGGTAAGTAGTCCGCAAAGCATTGTCCTCCTTACTTACTACCTTTAATATCTCAAAACATAATTATTCTAACATTCTTTACTATTAACTACTTCCATTATAAACATATCACAACTCTTATTGAACTTATGAGTCAATCTCAACTTTCACACACATAGTGGGGTAAGTATTAACATGGTAAGTATTTACAAAACATTGTCCTTCTAGTCTTACTAACTTTAATAGTTCAAAACATAATTATTAAAGTATTAATTATTATTAATCATTATTATAAAACCTATAATTAGTAGTCATTTAAGCAGGCTACTTTATGTTTTCTGGTACTTTCCTAGGGTTTGTAAATATCTTTACTTAGGCAATCATACAACAAGATGATGGAAAAAATATCATGTAACATAATGTCCCTGTGTTGTAGAGGACCCAAGGCCCTATTGGTTTTGGTGAAAATCACTTAAGGGGAAGGGGTAGTTTACCTGCAACGTTTTATGTTTTAACAAGAGTAAAGTATTTTATTTTGATAAATAAAGTATCCTGAAAAGCAGGTCATAATAATCCACTGTAGAAAGGTAGATGAAATATCTATAAGTGAAAAGAGTAGTTGAAGGGGAAGGGGGTAATTTTATATAAATGAAAATGATAGTTGAACGGGGAGGTGTTAATTTTTTATGTGTACTACGCTGTCGGCAACAAAGAAGTAGTTTGTTGTTAAAATTCCTTCCCGGCCTGTATGGCCGTGGTCCAATGTTTTCTGTAAAACCATACGTTTCGGCAGTGCCATCGACTGCCATTATCAGTGAAAATCGAGTGTGCTAACGTTAGTGACCACCGTACTGTGGTTATGGCTGAAGAAAGACGTAGTTTCTATCGAAATACTTCATTTCGAAAATGATTTTAAATAGAAATCTTAGAACATGGAAGTTATGTGTGGTTCTCCATACCGATATTATTTCAATGCAGTTTTCTATAGTTGTGTTTAAATTTGTAGTGATGGTGGTTTTATTCTTCTGACGGTTCACGCTGGTTAGTGAAGGGATCTCTGGTAGGTTTAAATTTGTGTTTAATGTATTAGTTTGACTTTAGAATAGGGCATCGATATCAGTAGTGATACTTTTACTAGAAGTGCGTGTTAGAGAACGAGGTTAAGTATCATACAAAACACCTGAAACAACCACAGACTGTTTAGTGACAGAAACGTTATTTGGTAAATTCTAACGGTAGTAACAGTGCGACATAACCTTTCCGTTAATGTTCGTCTACCATCGGAAGTTAGGATTAAAGATGGATTACTGTGTTAATATTCCAAAGGTAAATTAAAGAAAACAAATAACAATTGCTTTGGAAGAAATATAAAAACATGAATATCGAGGAAATTATTAATTACAACGCTATGTAAAATCTTAGTAATTACGTAGCGATGATCTGGGCACTCAGATTAAGCGGTTAATGACTGTACAAACACGTAGTGTTTGGATTCACAATAAATTGCCGCAGATTAGGTATTAAACTCTGGAAATATACAGTTGGTTGGGGACTGTATTAAAGGTTACACCGTCTCTATTCCAGTAGGCTGAGCTCTGCTCCCTGGAGACAAGGGATGGAGACTGCGATCGTTACTGCCTTTCGAAAACACTTAACGTAAAACTGCTGTCAATAAATAACGGAGTTGTGACTTAAGGAAATATATCTGTGTACTCTATTATAAATATCGGTATGGAGAATATACACATGGCTTCCATGTTCTAGGAATTACATTTAAAATCATTTTCGAAATTAAATATTTCAATAGAAACTACTTCTTTCTTCAGCCTTAACCACAGTACTGGTGTAGTCACTAACGTATACCACATCACATTAGCGCACTCGATTTTCGTTGGTTATGGCAGTCGATGCCACTGCCGAAACGTCTGGTTTTTCGGAAAATGTTGGACCACGCCCAAACAACCCGGGAAGTAATTTTAACAACAAACTACTTCTTTGTTGCCGATAACGTAGTACACAAATAAACATTATCCCCTCTCCCTTCAACTATCATTTTCATTTATAGAAAATTACCCCCTCCCCCTTCAACTACCCTTTTTATTTATAGACATTTCATCTACCTTTCTACAGTGGCTTATTATGGCCTTCTTTTCAGGATACTTTATTTATCAAAATTAAGTACTTTAGTCTTGTTAAGATATAAAATGTTGCAGGTAAACTACCCCTTCCCCCTAACCAATCTTCACCGAAATCAACAGGCCTTGGGTCCTCTACAACTCAGGTATATATGTAAAAAATTATTAGATTCTATTTGAATTTGCGGCAGTTATCGTTCACCATAGAAAACATTACTCTTGTTAAAACATAAAACGGTCCTGGTAAACATCCCCTTCCCATACACTGATCTTCACCAAAATTAATAGGCCTTAACTTCTCTACAATTTAGGCACATATACAAGAAATTATTTTATTATGTTTGAATTTGCGGCAGTTATCGGTTCGTCATAGAAAACATTCTACACACAGACACTTTTTGGAAAATGTTTTTTCTTCATGTTCTGAGGGTAGTACAATCATAATCAGCCCTTATCTCGAACACGATTTTTTTTTTGCGATCACCACACTTTCATTTCCTTACGGAACACGGAAACTGTTTTATCAGTTTTACTGATATGAGTGTGTACCTGGTACGCTGGTAATCCTCCTTGTAAACTTTCACTAATATATCTCACTAGGCATAGCGTGCTTACCAACACGTTTCGTTAGGACGGCGTCCCTCGTTCCCACTGTTCTTCCAACCCCAAACTCATCCTCCAGTAAAGATCCTTGTATTATTCCTTCTATTCTCCTTTTACACAATCCTTGTTGTTGGCTTAGAAACATGGCGTACCAGGCTTAAGGTCCGATAGTAGTCGCAAAATCGTGCATCCACTCCTTTTGGTATTATGATGCATACCATGAAATCTCCACGTAGTTTCCCCGCTTTATAGGTATCAGCTACAGTCCAGTCTGTTGTAAAGTTTCATTTTCAATTGTCGTCTCATACGTAGCAGTGTTGTATTTCCTCGGCTATCGCGACTTGAAAATATTTTAGCTTACAAACAGCTGTACTCCATTCGCAGTCACTACTTGTCCTGTAACTTGTTATAATTTTATAACCTGTTTATTATTTAAATTAGATTAAATCGTGAGAATGCATGAAAAACTGTAACAAAAAATTGAAAGTGAAAACGAAGCCAGTGTGTACCTGTATACAATATCTACACGACGAGCCTGTGTTAGACAATAAATAAATAGATAATAAGTAAATAAATAAATGATAAATAACGACTGCCCTAAGAGTGCACAATAGACAAGGGAAAGCGTAAATGAAAATAACGGATTATGCTGGAGCATGCGCTACGTACGGGAAAACCCCGCGATTTATAAAGCGTTTGATCAAACTCGTATATTAAGGTCTCTTAAACGCAAAAAAATTCTAAACACAAACACTTTTCGGAAAATGACTTTTGTTTATGTTTTGAGAGTAGTACAACCAGAATCAGTCATTATCTCGAATACGATTTTTTCGCCATCACCATCATCCATTCTCTTGTGGTAAATGGAAGTAAAATGTAGGCTAATTTAACGTAAAAGGTTTTGAGGCGATTATTCTGTTTCTTTGCAAAATAAGTCTATATTACTTAGATACATATGTATTCGAGTTATATTCTCACGTAGGGTTCCGCGGCTGCTGTACATTATGTTTTTGAATTCTTCTTCCGGTATGGACTTCGCCAAAAATGTCTTGTATTCGTTTCAGTCATACATTGTAATACGCGTTTCACTCATATTAAAATGAGTGTCCTCAGGTCTATGTGACGATGATAATGGCGAGCGAACTCAGTTATATAGTGTACAAGTGGCGGTGGGTGGCCCGGTGAGTGGACCCTGCCCCTACAGTGGCCGCCTGATTTCCACAAGTGTCTAAGAACATGTCAGACATACATAGAACTTAGCAGTTGAAAACCCGTCGATTGCTGACCATTCAGCCACAACTAATCACATAAAAAACTTGAAAGACGCATCTGTATAGAAACAATAGAAATTAATAAACACAAGGATAACATCGACAGAGAAACAGTCACGCTCAGCACATGTTACGCTTTACTTTGTGCTTTGGCTGTACACGAGTTGACTGACCGTACAAATAATGTAAGCGGCATAACAGGGCACACTTGCCGGACCACCTACCGCCACTTAAACACTATATATAACTGAGTTCGCTTGCCAATATGAATTAAACGTTGTCATGCAAGACATTTTTGACGTTTTTAAAGTCTTCTTCAGGTATGGACCATACCTGAAGAAGACTTTAAATACATAATGTATTCGGATTCTTTATGTATACCTGTATCACGTAACGTCTAAAAGATGTATTGTTGCATTTTTTCCTCTTGTTTGTTTTACTTTCCAATATCATGAACAATACGTTCTCCACATCTGCTTTGTAAATTACGAGTGTGCCGTAACTTTGCGTTTCACAGCCTACTTTGTAATATTTCTGACCAGATTTCCCATTAACTTATTCGTTAATTTTAACAATAGTTTCCAAAACTTGTTATCGTTACCAAAAACCTTAATATTTACAATATACTAATAATTGTAAAAATGTAGAAAAAGCCCTTCTGTCTAAAAGTACTAGAAAGTTTAAGAAATGCCACTGTGTCCTAGAACTGTATACAGAAAAACCCTGACGCCCACCTCCCCGTGGTTGAGAAGGGGGCAAAATTTGTTTAACAAGTGGCTAACGAAAGCTGGGACCGAGTATATCCCGTGATAGGGGGATCCCCTTCTATCAATTTTTAAAAGATCCTGGATGAAGCGTGGGTGAGCAGTTAGAATGTATAACGACATCTTTTGCTCGGAGTGGTGGGAAACCGTCCAAAACGGCATGGGATTTGGAATGGAAGGGGATAAGCCACCGCATTAAAAACTCTTGTGGTATACTCACTCCCACTGGACGGTGCTCTCAAATATGGTACACGCTTGAGAGGATCACAGAGGAAATCGTGGATGTAAAAAGAAGACGACATCGTGTAATTCTTGACGGCATTATAAAAGGAAGGAGTTCTAAACAGATAAAGACACAGATGAAGACAGAGCACAATGGATAATATATCGAGTATTACTAAAGAAATCAACTGAAAATCTGAGCACCGATACTCCAGAGAATCCTGAGATAGAATGTAATACATATTCGCACATCAACCACCGTCACTGAAACCCGGTTATACAGCGAAATATGTGTTCGTTTCAAGTTGCCAATTTATGGTTATTGCCATAGGCTATATTATGTAGTAATAAAAAAAACGTAGTATGCAGTCGAATTCCATTAGGAACTACGTATGGATGCAAGTACTAAACAAATTGTGAGCTAAAAATCAGCCGCTAGCTGACGGATCCGATCGTGCATATGTGAAATAGGATCAGGCTGAAGTTCTAATCACAAAGTTGAAAAGAAGGAAATAAGAAGACACGAAGAGGGTGTACAATAAAGAGAAGAAGAAAAAAGAGGTGTGGGAGAAGAAAAATTAATAGAAGATGAAGAAGAAAAAGTAGAAAAGGGGGAGGAGCAGGAGAAAAAAAGAAGAAGAAGAAGAAGAAGAAGAAGAACAACAACAACAACAACAACAACAACAAGGAGAAGGAGAACGAGAAGGCGAAGGCGAAGGCGAAGGCGGAGGAGGAGGAGGAGAAGCAGAAGAAGAAGAAGAAGGTTAAAATAATTTACATAAGATGTCAGTGTTTGACAGTCCAAGTGTAAGTGTAAGTGCAGAGCGGTAAGGGCGTTTCAAGGTTATGAACAGTTAAGCAGACCACACCACAGCACAGTAACAGTATCTGCACTGTACCAGATTTACTGTCGCAGTAAACACACAGACCCGCTGACGGCGTCTGACGTTTACTCGATTCAACCGCAAAACAACAACACACAGCTCGGTTTCATCTGTCACTCTCGGCTGTTAATCTCATGCGATCTCTTCATCCTTGACACAGTTATCTACACATAACTGCCTTATTCAGGATTCACGATCGGATTAAAACGGATTGGCATTCTGTGTAATCGCTGTACGTTTTGTATTCTTTTTTCCTTTTGACACGACTTGTTAATGGCGTTCACTTTCTGTACACAGACCTAATAAAATAATTATCGTGTTTCAATGCTTGAGCTGTGTAACGTGGTTTAAAAAGGTTTTAACCAGCGAAGTGAGTTATTAGTTGTAACTCGACCGTTCCGCATTTTGTCAGTCTGTCTACGCATCGTATTTGTGGTATATCCCACAACAACTTTTCAATGTACAAAATGATTTTCAAAAACCGAACATGCGCGGCCATACTTTTACTTTACACAACCCCATTGTTTTTTGAGATTGAACCCCCCCCCCATAGGAAGAAGCGGATATGTAAGGGAGTTATAAATTGTGAAACAGAACTGAAAAATTGTTTTACGTGTGCTGTTTTTCTTTTTTTTTATCTGGATTTGGATAACCAGATGTTCTTGCAATCTAAACAGTCTTTCGTTGGAAAAGTCTTCTTCTACGAACTGATTATTTCGACAGTAGCAGAAATAATCTTAATAATGATAAATCGTTGTATTTCCAGTTTGTCAACGACCATTCCACATACTGCAAATGGTTAAGCGTTCATCGACTCTGTGAAAATGCCGAGTTTACAGCTAAGGGTACGGTTACACGAGCGTTTTTTCCCGGCCGTTTGCGTGCGGTTGGGAAACGCATTGAATTTAACACACAGGCGGCAATGAAATTGGTCACACGGACGACGTGGAAAAAGACACGGGTCGTCAACTCTGCTGCGTTTTCAAGATCTCACGCGTCGAAACGCAACCGGCTGAGTGAGTTTTTAACACGCGCGCGTGTGGTCACACGGACTGTTCAAAGATGCCGCTAAAATAGAATTGGTTTACTCACTTGTTACAATAGTAATTAATTTTTGACTCCGTGGTGTTGTTGACATCTTTATAAAAAAGAATATGTAATGAAACAACTTTTCTTAAGAAAGATTTATTTACTACTGATAATCAATCTTTTCTTTAATCTAAACACGGACTTTTAACCTTTATACGGACTTTTCCCCAGAGCTGTAGGGATGCGCGTCCGAGACTTCCCAACGCTGCTGTCCGATTATAAAACGTCTGTGTGACTACACTTCCGCCCTTGCACACAGTGGTGGCTGGTGGTTGAAAAATTTGGGCGTTGCAGATGGGTTGGATGGAATAAAATTGTTTTATTCTCTGAATAGAAAATGTCCAAGTCTCCCCTTCTCCAAACAATACACAAGGAAAGCAAAATACTGCAATTTTAGTGTCAACCACATAACGACGAATATTTATTGTATAATCTTCTTTAAATTTACGTTTAAATATTCTGTTACCCGATTTTACACTTTGATTACAATTTGAAAGGTCTGATGTAGGAGGCCTACCTACTCTCTTAATTTCAATTTTTTCCTCAATAGGACCTAAACTGAACGCTGTTTCCGTCAGGTTTTTTTGACAGAATTCATTGTGTCCTACCAGTTAAATATAATAAATATTTTACACTATGACACCTTAATCCTTTTATGTACTACTATTTACATTTGACGATGAATTGGATTGACACTAACAACGAACTTACAAATTCCAACCTGGCGCACCACGTGTTATTTACCAACAAACAGACTGGTGGCGCCGTGACGTACAAGCGGGGTTTGCAGTCCCCAATCCCACCAAGCGACCCTATACCACTAGACAGAGAGGTGAGAAAGATGATGGTGAAGCGTTCTGTTTTGCAACACGCGCTCCTATACGGGGCAGAAACTTGGTCATCGAAAAAAAGAGAGGGGAGAAGGTTACATGCCTTCGAGATGTAAACATGCATAAGGATGGAAAGGTGGAGGAACAGAGTGACAGATGAGGGGCTTCTCGGAAGAATAGGACAGAAAAGAGGTTCGATATTATCAGGGGCAGGAAGAGAAAGTGTATGCGGCAAACATAAAGTAATGTCTTCTTCTTCTTCTTCTTCCTTGGCCGAAAAATGCTCCTCTTGGTGTTTGGTTGGCTATCTCTTGACACTAACCTTGGCTATCTTTTTCACTAGCCTTGTGTCATCCATTCTTCATATGTCTTCATTCCATGTCCTTTCTCGCTATGGTCATTACCGTATCATCCGTCCGATTCAGAGGCTGTCCGTTGCTTCTTTGAGCCATCTATATTTTCCAGTGGATGGGTGGCTAACCTTGTCCACCAAGCCTCCTCCTTTACCAGGGCTTGGGACCGGCAGTGGTATCCAGTGTGCTACTCGAACTCAAACTCAAAGTCTGAGGATTTATGGGTACTGAATACAAATCCACACCGTTAAATCGATTGCCACAAAATTTTGCACAGGTAACCTTTGACACAAGGCGAAAAATACTGTCTAACTTGGAATTTGATATTTTCCCCGTTCGCACGATTTAAGCTCTTTTAATTATGCCTTTTCGTTGACGCCTATAAAGATGTCAACAACACCGTGGAGATCAGAATTAATTACCATAGTAAAAAGTAAATAAACAAAAGCTATTAAGTGGCATCGGAACTGTACATTTATCCATTCCTGCAGTACATTTTCGATGATTTATATAATATGCGATTGTATAGATATATTATGATGTTGAAAAGAAGAAGTGTACTAATTGTAAATTGTCCTGTTACTTAATGCAAAGCGAAAATACTTGTTTTCATTCGTGAGGTTAAGTACTGCTGAAATAAATAAAAGCCATGGTTGAGGGAAACATAACGTTTAATGTGTTTTACAATGCTTCTAACACAGGAACACTTAAAATAAAGGATTTAGCGTTTTTGATTTAACAAGTACTTTATAAATATCTTCAAAGGCTTTATAAACGGGTATTTTTAAATCTCCAAAGGCTGTTGTACCAACGTAATAATTTAGTACAAGTTAAAATAGTACAAGTGTTGAAAACAGCTTTGGAGAGAATTTGGCTAATGAGTACAAAATTGTTATACGAGCTGACAGAACGCCATGTAGACATAGACAATAAAAATTACATTAAAATGCTTATTAGAAGTCAAATATTAGCGTGCGAAGCCGCGGGTAACAGCTAGTAGCTAGTAGTTAATAGTGACAATGTGTTTACGTATTTGTTAAAAAAAGATAGCTAACATTAACCGCAATTTCCTGTCACGTATAAAGGGTAGACAACTGCTTTACAGCGAGAGGTGAATATAATTTGGAACAGAAACGGTGATAAAATCTTGACACAATCCAGAGCGACTGCAACAAGTTGAAAATACGAGACAGCTTCTCTCTAGAGGAAGAGAGATGAAGATGAGAAGTAGCAGGAGTTGAGGAACTGGGTTAAAAGTACTGTAAAATGTTAAAGGTTTCCTGTGACAGCAATCTTGATTAAGTTTTATTGTCAGCCCGTGTGTGTGTGCGTGCGTGCGTGCGTGCGCGTGCGCGAGGGGGAGAGGGGAACAGGGAAGATGGAATTGTATTACGTAAGAAAAATGTCGGACGTAATGTCAGCCGTATTGTTAACACTTTCTTCACGACACATACTAGCTATCTCGTGTTGAATAGCTTAATATTTGACAACAGAAAACATAGGCGAATTAAATTTTAACGACGGTATTAGCAAAACAACGTATCAGAATACCAGTGTATACAACGTTCATTGAACTATTTAGTTCAATATGCACACGCATTAAACTTTTTCTGCATATGCATACCCAATGTTTATTTCTGACAAATTCAGTAACGTGGCGTCCGTGTAACAGTACTGTACGGGCGGCGGCAACAGTACTGGAAATAGGAGAAAATAATATTAATATTAATATTATTATTATTATTATGCCACAGAATAAATATTTTAGTTACTGAATATCTTGAAATCCAAACAATATTAATAGGGAAACTTGAAGAAAAGCGTAGCATTGCTTTTTAACTGCTGGGCACTTGCACCGTCTTGTGTTGCCGGCTCAGACATCGGCAATGTTTTACTGCGTACGGTCATTGACCTCGTAGTAGTTGTCACTGTACAAACTGAGAAGGGGGGACAGATTCCCAGGTGTGTTGCGGCTGTATAAACCGATAAACCGGCAAACGTACGTCGTCTTCGGAATTGACGTACAGCAGGTGCTACTTACCTATTCGTTTTTTGTTTGTTTAGTCATGTTTTCTCTGTTTGTCTTTATTATTTTTAATTCGATTATTTGTGTTCTGATTTATTCTGTGTAATTATAATGAAAGTCAGATGCCGTTGAATCGGAACCCACTTCTTCTCCCAGCGCATGATAGAAAATGCTCTAAAAAAAACACTGTACAAGAAAAACGTCGAATTAATTTTCAGGTGAAGTTGTAAGCCTACACAACCGGCAACAGGTGTTATGTATCCACACCACGCCATTGCGACAATATCAAAAATTTTTGTATATAATTTGTACGATGTTCACAAGTTTTTTCATACTTTATATTCCAAAGAACATATTTATTTAAAAAATGTTTCTTTTATTTTAAATTATAGTTACTTTTACACCTTTATCATTATGTTCGCTTTCAAACAATAAGACGTATTCCACTTATTCTCTTCTTATTCTGATGTAACAGTAAACTACTGTATATCCGTTCTTAGTTTAATCCTTATGTCAACAAAAAGGCGTGGCACATCTGAAACGCTATTTGCTGCTTAAATTGGAGGCCTATCACTTTGACAGAAGGAGTACAGACAGGGTACATAACTACTGATACTGATAAAAGCATGTAAATTGTAATATTGTCGTGACCAAAGTAAAATTTGTGTGACAGTGTCAGTCGGACATAGAAATATTTTATAACATCAGTTAATGTCTTTTTTTTATTAACCGTTTAAAAATCGCAACAAAACAAAAAGTAAAGTTTATTTAAAGCAAAAATAGAAGCTGTCATAATTTCCAGTGCACTGTATATTATCTGTACGTTATCCAGTGTACAGTATATTCCAGTTATACTGTAAATTATTATATTAGTTGCTGTCGGAGAGTAATTCAATCCTTTTCCATATCCGTGTCGGAACTTGTATCGTCACAGAGCCAGCGTTGTTATTGATAAGACTGTCCACAACGACGTCGGTATGTGGGCCAATTCCCAGAGCTTATGTCCTTCCCTGATTATATTATGTTTGACACAATGACGCCAATTGTTCGCCGTTGTTTTGTTTACCTCCTCCTCTATCAATTGTTTTATATCAGGCAGCTTATATACGTTGTGTTGTGACGAGCGACATATCCTTTCAAATTTCTCCATATTAATACAATAGGAATCAGAATACACTGATAAGGACGAAGTCTTGACAACTCTCACATGACTATACAGGCATTCTGCAGATACGCGTAATACATTACTGTATGAACAGTGTCCACGCCCCTGACCAACAGCGTTTCTGATTTGGCCCGTGGGTTTGTTTACATTAGGATTGAACTAAGAACGGAAATAGTATATACTGTTACGACGGTCTCACTGATCGTCGTATGGTACAGTGGAAACAAAATACAGACACCAATGAAGTCACTAACTACCAGCTTCAACGAGTCACAAATAACAATTTCAAATCAACAAGATACTATCACTCAGTAATTCAAGTTAAATTTGTCCACACACAATATAATGTCAACTACTAATAGTTTAGTTCCGCACTAATTATAACACAGTAATCACTTTACACAACAACCACTTGATCCGCGCTCTACAATTTCGCCAGGTGTAACTAACTAACTAAGCCAGCCACCATGAAGATGTTCCAGAATAATTTTCCATTCATTTTGCGTGCCAACATAATTTGCGTATTTTCAAGAGCTCTCGAACAGTCTGGAAGGTACTGATGTGCGACCTTAACCGACACGCTGCACCTGCTCGGCTAGCCGAGAAACGGGTGTAAGGACGCTCTCGAAGAGTCAAGAGCTTCCTTTAATTGTCGTAACAATATATTTATATGCGATTGCGCATGTGTGTCTATTTTCACATATGATATCTTAAATTATTAATAAAAGTAAATTTAATATTTTTATAATATACTTTTCTACAGAAAAAACATAAAATTATTTCTAAAACAGAACCCCAGACGTGACTCGTTGGTCGCAGGAATGTCCCGAGAATGACTAATGCCTGTTTTCTGTTGCAGGTGAGAAGCATTTCACATTCCAGAAAAATATTCTTAAGTACTCTCTTATGGTAAGTAAATTTTATGATGTTGTGTACTCGTTTTTAAAAGTGCCGAAAATTATCTAAGTTTTTTGTTTTGTATTCCCAAACAATTTCGAGTATCCCAGTGTACCCTATAAGTTTCGGTACTATTTAACCTATATGTAGGCCTATTATGAGAACGGGCAGTAGTTTAGAAGTAGACAAAACACTTAGGTAAGGCTACTGGGAAAAATATAGTTAGGTTAAGCCTGTCAGGTAAATGTTGTTAGTAAGTGTCCCTAAATATAATTTGGTAAACTTCTTCTTCTTCTTCTTCTTCTTCTTCTTCTTCTTCTTCTTCTTCTTCTTCTTCTTCTTCTTCTTCTTCTTCTTCTTCTTCTTCTTCTTATTATTATTATTATTATTATTATTATTATTATTATTATTATTCACTGCATGGCTTGGGCTATAGCCCGTTCCGATATCACAGAGTCTGTGACCATTTCTTGCAGGGTCTTCCACGACGTCTCGTCACCGCTGGCCTATATATTCAAACGCCTGTTTAGGAATACGGCTGTCTATCTACTATGCGTTCCACATGGGACTTCCAATTCTGCCTCTATTCCTTTATTCTATCCAGAACAGACTTTAACTTTAGGTCTTTCATTATGCCGTCGTTATATATATATTATGATCTCTCAAACTGCATCCTTTAACTGCTCTTATAAATTTCATTTCCAAGGCCTGTATTTTTTAGATATCTTTTTGCAGGAGAGTACATATTATACATCTATACATTAAAGTCAGCACAACCACGACATTATAGAACTTTAGCTAGTCTCCTTCTGCGTTTTATCCTTCAATAGATACTGGGCGATCCTGTCGAGTATACTCAAAATATATAGTTCCTGCCGTATACCTGTGTTTCTTCTATGATCATGGACAGTGTCCCCTGCGATGTGCGTGAGAAATCTCATTTCAGCCTCTTGAAAGTCTCATAATTTCCTCTTCTTCTTCATACTTAAGTCTATCATACAATTTGTTCCATGTCTTATTTTAAGTGGAATCTGTAATCTTCTCCCACCTCTGTGCGCACCAATAAATTACATGTTTTATTTTGATTGATTTCAAAGAGTCTGGTATCATTTCGGGTAACCTTGATTCGGATAAGCCGAGCTTGGTTCAATAGGGTTTTACTGTAATGATAATTGATAGTGCCCCCCTCCCCAATTCACGTCAGGGAAGCAAAAGGCTACGAAATAGTCAGTGAATTTCTGAACCTCGGTTTACTACTGAAAAATAAATTAGGTTGCGACAAATAAATCAGAAGACGAGGTATGGCTCGGAGGCCAACCGCCATAGAAAGTAGTATCTGAAACAATATAGCGAGATCTCAGAACAGAAAATTGAAGTTAATATGGACACTCATGTTTTCTATGTATTCAATAGCCATTTACGTCTCTGAAATCTAGACCATAAACATCTCATAGCGGAAACGGGAGTAATGAGTTTAAAATGTGGGTCTGTCGACGGATGCTAAGAATTTCATTGACATATCAAATCTATTTTACTTCAGCTGAAGGTGTCTACTAGTTTATCTCTATTTAGACTTTTTTCCTAAATACTTTTAAATGCTTCGTTTGTTTAAATCACCTGAGATAATTTTCATCTTTATAGGTTTTACCCGGAGAAAACAATAGGCTAGTATTATTAAATTTTTTTTTAATTTGAGATTTCCATGTTACATTAGCTACGATTAGTGTTTGCCGTTAAGTATTTTAGTTTAAATTGATATTTGACATCTAGCGTGCATTTTTGCGATTTTTTATTCTTATACACTTATAAACTTATTGTTATACACATATAGGATCCAAATGTACAATTATTTTGAGACTATATTTACATTGCTGTTAAAATTTGCGTTAATTTCATATCCAGAACGTAGCTTTCCAATTTTTTCACAATTCTGGGACATTTTTGGGCTTCCGTGTCCCAGAATATTTTGAATTCAAATTTGAACACTGCAATTAAATTGTGGATGAGATTCTCTTTAATTTTTTACTTATAATTTATTATTATTCCGGCTGTACAATGTTTACACGTTTTCCGGAGCCAAATATTACAGAAGTGATTGAATTCTCATTTACATTTATTGAATCCATCCGGTTGAAATCTAATCTTTTTTCCACTGAATGGGGAGTTAGCCCATTGCATTATCCCCCAACCTGGAGGACCAGGCAATTTGTAATCAACGTTTAGTTCCTTTAGCCTTTGATAAACCAATATCCAACTACAAGGCAGCAGCTGCTAGTTTTGGTCCGTCCCGATTACATTATTTCCCCGGAACCTACCATATCTGGTGAGCATACCCCTATCCGCCACCTGGGGAGGCGACCGATGGAGTCTAGCTAATTTTTGAATTTTTAAAAGTACTTTGACCCCTCAGAGTTTTAAAATTAACAAATATATTGTTGGCCCGTTCCTTTTAACCATTCCATCTCACATTGTCTTGAGATTTTTGCAGTCTCACCTCAACTAAGATATCGTTCATCTTTCGATGTTGAAAACATCCGCTGGCCAACTTGGCGAGATCGAACAAAATTACTACTGTACTTCTGCAGTCAAGTACCGACATCTGTAGTATTAAAAGTAGGCCTAACACACGTGTTTGTTACGGAGATAACATATACAGTGCTGTATGGCTGGATAAAATATACGTGTTCTTGTTATTTACAATGTATGGAGGTTGTCAGCACTGCCATGCCAGTGTGCATTACACGTAATGTACTTTGCAGTAAAATATTACTGAAACACACATCGCTCACTGTAATGGGAATTCTCTGTCTTCCCGTTGTACCTCCCTCTCCCTCACACACACACACTCTCTCTTTCTCTCTCAGCTACACCATTGTTATTTACCGTACAGCTTTTAGCTTGTGTATTTGTGTGTGTGTGTGTGTGTGTGTTTTTTTTTCAAGGGTGCAAATTGAACTAATAATGTACTATGTTGCATTGTAAATTACAACAAACATATAACACACATAAAATAGGCAAAATTAACTGAATAGTCTGTAAGATCAGAAAACTAACATCCTCATCTTCATTATTGTTTCTTCAATGCATAGGGAAGGTCCTCTGCTTGTTTCGCCTTCAAAGATCATCCTCCAGCCATCTTTTCCTGGGTCTACCCACACACCTGTGTCCTATAGCCTAAGCTTATAAACTCCGTCCAGCTGCGTTCTTCGAAGATTCTGGGTCCACTCATTTCCCCACTATACGGTACCGCCCTTTAGACGGGTAGCATATGGAGGGGCTGCCTCCTTACGCGCCATGACTTCCGGTAATTTTTATTCAGGGTTGTCTTTCCCTAGCCTTTGATACCCGAACACCCAACTGCAAGGCAGCAAAAACACATAGCCCTATAATAATAGCCCGCAGGATTAGAACCGACTAAATAAAAATAGATTCCCGCCTGTAATATTCCAAATATAAGCCGGTCCAGGATCACTTCCCTGACCCCTAACTTGGTACTAGTGGCTACTGCTCCCCTCCACCAGGAATATTTATCGACCTTCCGGTCTAGACCCATACTGTTCTGCGTCAACAGGATGTGTGATGAGAATGTTTGCTTCAATGAGGTGGTTTGTAAAGGTGGATTCTGTAGTTGGATGTAGTCCCTTTGTGTGTTCAATATTATAACATGACCAAAGGTACAGAGAACAAAAATAATAATTGAGTGTAATTAATGATAAGACAGCATATAAGAAAAGTATTCTAAATATTAACTATGACAATGACGAACCATGACTTACGAAGACAATAATATCCAGAAGGGAAGATAAAGTGAAAGACAAAAATGTAAATAATAATTAATTAATAGAGTTAAAATGTACAAATGTTAAACGTAGTTAATAAGTAAAAGACATTTGTTAGGTCACAAGCAATAGAGTAAAACTATTAGGTGGTATGTGTACCTCGGACAGTTATTTTGTAGTATTTAATCACAGACGGTGAATGATATAATTTTTACATACATAATCATATCAAATTATGATTACCAAAGTTATGTTGTGTAATGGTGATAGAAAGTGAGAAAAACAGTAATGAACGATAAATAGAAAAAAAGTGTCTAGTGAAAGTGTATCAACCCAATTATAATGAACATCGTTGAAACATATAATTTATATGAGAATACTATATAGCTCGTGTGGTATGAATAAACAAAGTGTAAATAACTAAAAAGAGAGAAATCTTACGTTACGAACTCACAATATCATCTAGTGACGAAGATAAAATAAAATACAAGGGAATAATATTACTTATAAAATGTAAAATCGAACCTGAGACACAAAAATATGATCCAAGACCTTAACTTAATAAATTAGAGTTTTGTGTAAAAAAGAATATTGTTGGAAAAAATGAAAAAGAACCAGGAGAACATATGAAATTTACTACTGAATTTATATTAAAATTAATGACTAATGAAAGATGAAATGATCCAGAAAAACCATTAGAAAAAACCTAGAAGAATACTAGTTTAATCTCAAGTACAAAAGAAAATTTGATGTACTGAAGTAAAAAAAATCAAGAAAGAAGTTATCAAGAAAACTACAGATTGGTGAGATCATTCCGATAGACTAAGCCAGATATTTTAACATACATTATCACGTTTTAAAAAGAGAGTTACAGTGAACAATTATAAAACAAACAATATAAACAATTTAATAATTAATTTTAATAGTAAACTCTAATTATTAGTATTAACAGTTCAGTTTTAGTTATCTTTTTGTATGATTCAAAGGACCTACTACTGTACCACTATTCAACATACACTAACAACATATAACGTTATGCCTATTGATTAATTAATATTCAATTCAATTAATCAAAATTTTATTGGCCTACAGGTTAGTTTGTCTAGTTCCTGCAATATTAATCTAATCATGCCACGCGTTGGGCAGCCATATATAGCGTTAATAGGGGTGTTCCTATTAATCAAGTGTTAATTAATAAATTTTGATCAAATTATTCAAATAGGTAATCGACAATGCTATCAATCAAGTGGTCTAATTATCAATAAAGAGTGATTAATCTTGTCTTCTACTACTAAATAAAACTTAGAAGAATTAAAACATTTATGAATATGGTATCTGTTAAATTATATTGAGTCTAAATCATTAATTGTGGATTTTACTTTGAAAGAATTGTCTTGTATGCCAGGTCTTAAAATAAATTAACTCAACACTATCGAATCCATTATAAATTAAATTTATTATAATAATGCATGTTGCACGTATTCATTGCATAAAAGAAATTATGTAACAAGAGTATATACTACTATTTCAAAGAGATAATTAAACTCTATAACATATCTAAAATATCTGAAAGAAAACCAATCAAATGCTTACACATACTCGTGTGTAGTTATTGTATCATGAAATAAGACATAATTGATGACGTTAAGAACTATCAATGTTGCGTGCTTGAGATTTGCACTAAGTGATATACTTCGTAACATATTTAAACACATATACACATGACATACTCATATACCTGCAGTAAACATATTAAACACATACACATCTGAAATACTCATATACCTACACTAATAAGATAATACATGTGTAACATTCTATAATAGTGTTTATTCTTAACCATGGATTCGTATTTATAATGACTCTATTTTGAAATATCTCAGGCAGTTAGTTCTAAGTGACAGGTCAGCGGTATTACGATAAACTAGGAATTATAATAAATGGTTATTTTGGTACATTACTCAAGTCATCGTAGTGTCTCGCTCCCGTTGCATGTGTCCGCTTGGATCCGCTGGGTGACGATTGATGCTGGTCCTGGAACCACTCGTAACTCGCACTTCCAATTGTTATAAGTACATTGTTTCGGAACGCTAGTTCGCACTTCATGAAATCCGTTATAAGTTTTATAATGTTATTACAGTTTAAGTCGCGGTACTTACGCTAAGGATTACATTGTCTATTCGTATCGCGTCAGTCTATTTATGCGTATTTTAGTTCGATACTTCCACGCACTTTGGTATTGTTTAAATACATGTTCGACTCTTCCGTAACGCCTAGATTGATTTCAAGTTCATTAGACGCATATAAAACATCATCGGCACTTGTCTCTATTCTACGAAATAATTTGGATCTCAAATTAAGTCTTATGTTGTATACCGATTCATTTCGTTTATAAAGAGTTCAAGTATATTACTACTGCATTATACAACTTCTTACGGCACTAATTGTATTAGTGTAATACTTAGAGTTTTACAAAGTTCATTAGTCGCGCATCGTCGCGAATACCACTGTTTCGGCTCAACGCTTCAAGTCTTACTCCCGAACTTCCACTAATACCGAACACCAGTTTGAATATCACAAAACAAAATTTTTATGGAAACTGAGAGAAAATTAGAGTAATACTTCGAGAGCGTCTCCTCTTGCATACAGTTTTTATGCCCTTCGCTTTCTCACACTCGCTACTCTTTCGAACGCTTCATTTTCCCACCAAAATAGTTCTGATAGGACAATTGCTCGGATTTCCCTCGGTACTCTTGCCTCTAGTCTGTGAGTCTTGTGAATTCTCCACCCAGCGCCGTTTGGAGAGGGACGTTTTTCTTCGGGATTTTTTCTCTGGTCGTCGGTTCCCTTCGAGACCATCCCCTACAGTTACTCCCTTCTGAATCCTCGTTTCTAATTGGCTGGCTGGCTTCTCTACTTGAATTTCTCATAGTCCACGTTGACATGACGAGTTGCTGTCATCAGGACGTTGCCACTTTCTCGGAATCTGCATCGAGACCTTGCTACTGAAGTCACATCTGCCCCTTTTGGTGTAGCGTGTTGAAATAAAGTATTGTTCTGACTCTGACGACTTCCTCTAGCGAACTTACGGGTGCCAAACATCTGTGTACGTCGCAGACGCCTCCTTGTCTCATGCACAGTATGAAAACAAGCCTCCCGTGGTCCTACTACATTCTCCATGCTCCAGCTATTGTTTTTCAGTAAGTTTCACATATGCTTGGAACAATGCTCTTAGCTAGGCCTATCTATTCTCTCGCTACTAAAACGGATGCAAGGGTAATGTTCCTTTGTCATATTTGTAAAATCAAGTGTTTCCACGCATGACCCTTTTCGTCGTAACACGTGTTGCAGCACGCTTTGTCTTTTAAACGGCTTTTATGACATTTAAGTAGAAAGGAAAGGTTTGTGTTCCTTCCGTCGCTCACCCTCGATCAGTGCTAACTCGTGTCACTCTTGACAGGCTCTATTTGCTGGCGTATCTCCCTCAGTATATCCAAAAAAATTAAAAAAAGTTTCAAAGCAATAAGTACGTTATAAACATACAATTACAAAACATTCATTATAAATAATGTGTTTTATGTTATGTTATGACTTGAACAATACTTTGACATGAATTTTACTTTAACCCTGAGATTATAAGAGTTGTCATGTTCTACAATTGAAAATAATTACCAATTAATGAAGAGACATTGAATGTCAACACCATTAACAAGTGGTGAAATAAATTAAAAGAGGAATTTATTTATTTATTATTCAAAGAGGAATAATAAATTTATTTGAATTTCAGAAAAAAAATATAAGAAAGGGAGTTGTTTATTTTATTTTAACAATAATAAGATAATTAACCAAATTAAATTATATATTTTACCTTACAAGAAACACACAAATTAGAGGGCATAATCCAGTATTTTTACAAATTGGCACCAGCAACTTGGGGCTTAATTGAAGAGGAATCTTGGTATTTTTACAATATATCTTTGTTTGAAGCTACGTCCTGTATGACCTAGCAAACCACACATACAAAATCATCGACATTAACATGGACATTCTACACGTACACACAAAAAATCGAAAACTAGACAGTCTAGAACAATTGGAAATATACAAACACACGAAAAAACATAAAAACGACATCCTAAACGAACTGACAAGTGCTTTACGTTTTTTCTTGACATGTTCTTCCCGTCCAAGCTTAGCGTCTAGAGGCATGCCCAATTACTTTACCGAATTTTGCATGTGGAGCATCATAAATATACAGTATGATAAAGAGAGAGAGGGAGAGGGGATTTAGAAGGGGTAGAGGGAGTGGGAGGGAGAGAAGGAGAGAGGGAGGGAGAGGGAGAGAGAGAGATAGTTTCGCACAGTTCAAATCTTGCGTTCTTTATGGGACACCCCATTTACGTTCGTGTAATTTTTTACTAATTGCTATCAATCATACACGACTAAATTGAAGGAGGAACATGCTTGATTTTGACACACACGACTTTGAAGCCTAACCCAAAATTTTGATTCGTGGTATAGGCTGTACTCAGAAACCAAAAGCGGTTGTTTTTAAAAACCTATTGTTACAAAAATAGTGAAATAGATAACAACCCTTAATACTCTGTGAACCGAACCCGAAGACAGCAGAAAATTACGGCGAGAATATTGCTTTATTGTGTGTGTGTGTGTGTGTGTGTGTGTGTGTGTGTGTGTGTGTGTGTGTGTGTGTGTGTGTGTGTGTGTGTGTGTGTGTGTGTGTGTGTGTGTGTGTGTGTGTGTGTGTGTGTGTGTGTGTGTGTTTTACAACACAAACGTCCTTGACAGGAAAAGATACATAAACGTTTTTCGTTAGGGGTGGATTGCGTTACCTTGCCAACCAAACGACACTACTGCTACCCCTTCACTCGCCGTCACAACTCCTTAACAGTCATTATCCGACCCTCCCCAGACACCGGCTTATTCACCTAATACTCCACTGCTTACAATGTATTTGCTCCGTTATCCTTTTCATCGCTCGTAATATTTTTCTCGAATTCTGTATTGCTTCTTTAGTTCGTAGTTTTTTCTGTTTCCGAGAGAGAGAGAGAGAGAGAGAGAGAGAGAGAGAGAGAGAGAGAGACAGACAGAGAGAGATCGTGGCAGAGAGAGCGAGAGTTATGCGAACTGGCAATGGGCAAATGTAAGGGAATAGAGACGAATAGACGAATAGAGACATAAAAGCAGAGCACACTAACGACAGAGGTCGTTCACCGGGACATTAAACTTGATATGTTTTAGTATTTTTATGACTTCTTTTGTCACAACTCCTTAACAGTCATTATTCGATCCTCCCCAAGCACCGATTTATTCACCTTTCTATTCCTTTCTGCTTGCAATGTGTTTGTCCCCTTATCCCCTCTAGTGCTCTATATATTTTCTCGAATCCAGTATTAATTTTTAATTCGTAACTTTTAACTCGTAGAGAAAAAGAGAGAGAGATAGACAGACATACAGAGAGACAGAGGGAAAGGAAAGAAAAAGAGAAAGAGAGAGAGAGAGAGAGAGAGAGAGAGAGAGAGAGAGAGAGAGAGAGAGAGAGAGAGAGAGAGAGAGAGAGAGAGCGAGAGAGAGAGAGAGAGTTATGCGGACAGACGATGGGTGAATGTAAAAATGGGGAATGGGGAGAAACGAATAGAGACAAAAAAAGCAGAGTTCACTAACTAGGCCTACAGACGTCGTTCACCGGGGGACATTAAACTTGATGTTTTAGTTTTAATGGCTTCTTTTAAAAACACCAAAGTAAAACAAAATTATACGTAAACTGTGTAAGCTTTAAAGTTTCATTGATTATAAATTGTTTACTGAAATGAAACAATTTTATTTGTAATATTTATAACTGAAAAATTGATCATTCTTCTTCAGTTTATTGACTTTTGTATTAACGAGATTCAGTTTAAAACCTTCAGTAAGACTAGTTCGCTAATGAGTTATAAAGTTCACTGTGTATTTTCAGTATGTGAAATGTAACAGAGTTAAAAATTGCTTTTTGAAGTCTCTCTCTTTTCTAGGTTAGCAGCTCATAGGCTGGTTGGCAGCTGCTCGCCATTCTTCATGTTACTCTGTTTTTAATTTCAACTCACAATGTGATGTGCAGTGCATATCGACCATAAGCTGTTTCATGTAGTCGAAACGGGATCGATCTCTGTGATTCTTCCCTTCAATTGTTCCTTCTATTATTCTCTGAACCAACCCATTGTGTCGTAGTGAAGCTTTTTGAAGTAAAGCTATTATATTTTGAAAAACTTACCGATATTTTCTTTCTATTTTCTTGATTTTGTTATGTATCTCGGTTACATATCGACTTTTAGTCAAGACTTGTGAATTACTCACCAGCTTTGATTGTCAGTTTATTGAGTTTATCGGTACAAAAACACCGCAGGTAATGGCAAAACGTTGGAATATTTATTGAAAGCCTAGAAATTCAAGCGATTGTGGAAATGGTTCAAAGACTGTTGATTCAAACGTAACGTGTTTATTAGATCTAATTTTTTTAATTTACGGTTAAAAATTTAAGTAGTATAAACAAACAGTAAATAGAAAGGGGGAAGCTGGAAGCAATGGAAATGCGGGTCTAAAGAGAAGGACGAGGATGAGTTGGATGGATAAGAAAAGTAATGAGCAAGTGCTCGCAGAGGAGAACGAAGATAGATCAATTTTTAAAATCATTGGAAGAAGAAGGGCGATTTGATAGGGCACGTGTTACGACACAATCAATTCTTATGTAAGAATTTTTAAGGAAAGGTGTTGGGTGACAAACCTAGGGAACGACCAATAACAGCGTTCTTCAAAGACATGAGAAAGGAGATGAACTACCTATCGTACTGCGATTTAAAGAGGACAGTAATGGAGAGAGAGACGTGGCTAACTCGAGAAAGCATAGCTTTTAGATGATGATGATGATGATAAAACAAACAGAGATATTTTTTTAATTAGAAATAAAGCTTTGTATGCCGTAGATACAATAACACGAACTCGAACCAGCGTGCATTCACAAATAAACCTGCTGTAGAGATATAGTACACTACAATGAATGATTCGAGCGGATTCTAAGATCATGTGACAGCGGTTCCCAAAGTGTTCTCCGGGTCCCCAAACTTTGTCAAAGGACGCCGCGTCGTATGGTACAGTGGAAAACAAAATACAAGACACCAATCAAGTGTCACTAATCACCAGCTTTAATTATCACAATTAAACAGTTTGTAATCAATAAAATAGTGTCTTACAACAAATCAAATAAAAATTGTTCACATGGGATAAAAATGTAAACTAATATAAAACACATTTCTATTAACACAATAACACTTCACTTCGGCAAACACTCTATCCGCGCTACCAAAATCGCTCACGTAACTGAACTGACAACGCCAGACGCTCTGCTTTTATAGTCGCGCAGAGTTCTAGAATTAACGGTCCATCCTTAATTTGCACGCCACTTAATGCTGACGCTAATGCTATCTCAAGTGGGCTCTTGACGAGTCTAGAACAAACTTGAACGCGGCTTTGACTGTGCAACACCTGCCACAATTGACGGGGGGAAGAGTGGAGAATGTTCTGGGTTGTTCGGTAGGCTTCTCGTAACAATATTGACGAGTCCCTTTTCGGTGGTTGGGAGTGATAAAATAAAACGTCCACTTATGCGTAATATTGTTTGTACATAAAAGAGAGCACAGTCCGGCGGAGTGCAGTGAAATGGAATTGGAACTGTACAGAGAAAATCAGAAGTTGGACATCAGATTGTGGGTAAGAGAGCTTGTGAAAAGGCAAAAGCATTGCTGACAGAAAGAAGGATTCCTGATTGGGATGAGAAAGAGATTTGCTAATGTTTTATTTGGAGTACGGCTTTTATCTCCTTCTTCTCCTCCTTCTTCTTCTTCTTCTTCTTCTTCTTCTTCTTCTTCTTCTTCCTCCCCAACAAGGATTAGGCCTTGGTGACATGTTCCGAGTTCATAGGAGACTTAATCCTATTTTAACTTTGGTCTCTCTAAGCTTCTTCTTCCAGCCGGTTTGTATCAACTTTCCGCTTTTGGTAGTCTTCGATCATGCATACGCTCCAGATGGTGCTTCAAATTTCTTCTATGCAACTCTATGTTCTCATTTAAGTTGTACATTTCCGTCTCTTCTCTAATCTCTAAATTTCGAAATCGATCTTGTTTAGAACGACCTTTGATCAATCTTAGAAATTTCATCTCCACTGCTTGTTTGCGGCTTTTATCTCTCTTTCTCATTTCACCCCCATGACTCACTTCCAATAGTCATGTACAGTATCTCGTACGACAGACTGTACTAAAATTTCGTACATCAAGCACACCATCACGAAGGACCAGTTATGCAATATTTCAAGTATGGCCCGTTTCAAGTCACTTTGTTCAACTCAATTGACGGCTATTACGTTATACTAATACAAAACCTTGTGTACAGTCAAATTCCATTAGGAATCTATTATTAAATACAGACGGAAGCAATTTCTAAACAACATTTGAGCTAAAAATCAATTACTAGGTGGGATCGTAACTGACGGATACGATTCTACAGAATATGTAAAATAATAAGAGGCTAAAGTTGTAACAATGAAGCTGAACAGAAGAGGTATAAGATGAGCGCTTAATAGAGGGAAAGGAATAATAACAAGAAGAAGAAGAGCAGAAAAAGGAGGAGGAGGAGGAGAAGAAGAAGAAGAAGAAGAAGAAGAAGAAGAAGAAGAAGGAGGAGGAGGAGGAGGAGGAGGAGGAGGAGGAGGAGGAGGAGGAGGAGGAGGAGGAGGAAAATAATAATAAGAATAAGAGCTGCGAGAGGAGGAAAAAGGAAAAGAAGAAGAAGATGATGATGAGCACTAAAAGAAGGGAAAAGAATATTAAGAAGAAGAAGACCAGGAGGAGAAGTCAAGAAGAAGAAGAAGAAGAAGGAGGAGGAGGAGGAGGAGGAGGAGGAGGAGGAGGAGGAGGAGGAGGAGAAGAAGAAGAAGAAGAAGAAGAAGAAGAAGAAGAAGAAGAAGAAGAAGAAGAAGAAGAAGAAGAAGAAGAAGAAGAAGAAGAAGAAGAAGAACTACAACAACAACAACAACAACAACAACAAGAAGAAGAGCACTAAGATTATGGGACAAGAATAATAATACGACTAAGAACAGGAGAATGAGTAAGAAAGAAATGAAGAAAATGAAGAAGAAAGAGAAGATGAAGAAGACGAAGAAGAAGAGCACTAAGAGGAGGGAAACGAATAATAATAAGAAGACCTGGAGGAGGAGTGAAAAGGAAAAGAAGATGAAGAAGAATAAGATGAGAAAACAGAAAAAATGAAGAATGATGAACCAGGAGAGGAATGGGAAGAAGAAGAAGAAGAAGAAGAAGAAGAAGAAGAAGAAGAAGAAGAAGAAGACGAAGAAGAAGGAGAAGAAGAAGAAGAAGAAGAAGCTTAAAATAATTTACATAAGATGTATCAGTGTTTCACAATCCAAGTGTAAGTGTAAATGCAGAGCGGTAAGGGCGTTTCAAGGTTATGACACAGATAAGCAGACCACACACAGCACAGTAACAGTATCTGCACCAGATTTACTGTCGCAGTAGACACAGAGACCCGCTGACAGCGTCTGACGTTTACTCGATTCAACCGCAAAATAACAACACACAGCTCGGTTTCATCTGTCACTCACGGCTGTTAATCTCATCCTTGACACAGTTATCTACACATAACTGCATTACTCACGATTCACGATTCGATTAAAACAGATTTGTATTCTGTGTAATCGCTGCACGTTTTGTATTCTTTTCTCTTTTAACACGACTTGTTAACGGCATTCACTTTCTGTACACAGACCTGATAAACTAATTATCGTGTTCCAATGCTTGAGTTGTGTAAACGTGGTTTATAATTTTTTTTGGAACAGCGAACCGAGTTCTCAGTTGTAACTCGACCTTTCGGTATTCGTCTGTCTGTAAATGTATCTATTCGGGGGTATATTTCACGATAACGTTTAGATGTATAAACCGATTTTCGAAAAACCTGACGTTCGTGTCAGGTGGAGGCCATCGAGAAGGAGGAAAAAAGGACGACCCACAAGAACGTGTGGTTAGTCAGGATGGAGGTCTCTTAGGGATGTGATAAGTCGTATAAATAAAGCAAAAGGAGCATCTGCACAGTTACGATCAGTATGGAGATCACCCCATATACGTAGGAAGACAAAACTCAGAATATTGACTCAAATGTCAAATCGGTGTTGCTGTATGGATGTGTACTCTGGAAAGTGACTAAGGACAACACCACAAGGTTACAGACTTTCGTAAACCGTTGTCTGAGGTACATAATGAGAATTTGGTGGCCTACGACCATCTCGAACAGATCAACAGATGGGAGGCCACAAGTCAGAGTACCATCCAACTACAGATAAAGAAAAGTAAATGGAGGTGGATCGGGCACACCCTGAGACGACCACCAGAAAATATCGCTAGACAGGCATTGAATTGGAATCCGCAAGGTAGCCGCAGACATAGAAGACCCAGGAACACCTGGAAGAGGACTATGGAAAGAGAGGTGGGTGGTGTCAGCAAGACATGGAGGAAGGTGAAGGCCTTGGCAATGAAGAGACCCCGCTGGAGAGATTTCGTCGAGGCCCTACGTTACACCTAGGAATTTAAGGACTTAACTAACTAACACAAGAACTTGCGACGACAACATCAGAAGGGCCATGAGGAAGAGAGGATTACTCGAAGAGCAGCAAGTCTTAAAAAGAGAGGAATGGCGATCGAGTTGGGAGGTCGTAAGGAGTTGAAGAACGTTTTGAAGCCCCCCCCCCACACACACACACACACGCGCGCGCATTATGTATAATGTGTGTGCATTACATTATATACGAGGGAGGTTCAAATGAAAACTTTAATTATTTTGTATATGGAATTGTATTAAATACAGAAGAAATATAATTACTCCATTCCTCAATGTAGTCCCCATGGCGTCCAATGCACGTATTCCAGCGCTTCGGAAGTGCGTGTGGATACGTCTTGAAAAGAAGTCTTTTGGTTACGACTTGAGCCATTCGTGCACCGCGTTTTTCACCTCTTCATCGAATCGGAAATGCTTGCCTCCCATCGCCTCTTTGAGCAGTCCGACGACGTGAAAATCACTGGGGGTGAGATCTGGTGAATAGGGCGGGTATTAAGACACTCAAATTTCATGTCCTGGATTGTGGCAACAGTTGAACGGGCAGTATGGGGTCGGACATTGTCATTAAGGAGCAAAACACCTGAAGTCAGAAGTCCACGTCATCATTTACTCCTGATCGCAGTGTTGATTTTTGAAGCCGATCTCCGTACGTAACACTGGTCACTGTTGCTCCCTTGTCCATGTAGTGTTCCAAAATTGCGTACACCTTGTTCATCCTAAAAGAGAGTGAGCGTAATTTTTCCTGCTGATGGTTGAGTGCGAAATTTTTTGGTTTTGGGGGCCACTAGGTATGGCGCCATTCCTTCCTAGCTCTCTTGGTTTCAGATTGGTGATAGTGGACCCAGGTTTCATCTCCTATAACAATTCTTCCTAGGAATCCATCACCTTCAACCTGCAAACGATGCAAAATAATGCGTCGTATGTATTGAGTAAATGATAGTCTATCCAAAATGTTGAAATATTGTTGCTTTCTTCTGATTGCTATTGACAATTTATTTTTAAAAAGTTATTTCAAGTACGGCGGTAAATAGAAATCGGTCGTTGTATCGTAAATTACGATCGCATTAAGTAGATATGGGAACCTTCAACCATGAGAAAGTACTAATAAGATGGGGAACAGCATAAAATAAAGCAAAAATCAGAGAAAGAGTTACAAGTTTGAAACTCTCAATGAATTTAAACAGAGTAATTGAGAAACCCGATTTAGAAAAAGTACTTTCATTCCACGTCGCTGGCACAGTAAACAGAAACTGCACTAATAAGGGATTTCTTCGCTGTATTATGCAAAACATATTACTTAGAGGAGATTTGTTGGAATGCGGAGAGTTTCCTTAATGAAATCCTACGTTCCGAGAGACACAGTTGGTCTACTTCAATATGTGTTTTTGAAATTTAAAGTAGCGAAGGTGATTATCACCGACCTTCGAAGCAGAAAACTATTACAAGAACGAACAAGTAATGGTTGCAGAATTATTACTTGCTTACTAATCTTTTTCTTCTGCACCTCACGGAGTAGGCACTTTGCCTGTTCCGTCTTCGCAGAGTATCTCTCCATCTCAATCTCGGTCTTGCTACATCTCTTGTACCAAAGGATCTCTATCGAAAAGCAACCTTAGGTAGTCGTCCATCCTCCATTCTGTCCAGATGTTGTAATCATGCCTTGTTATATGTCTGGATGTTATCATTTATGGAGAATACCTGTAGCTCTTCTCTAACATCCTCATTGCGCAAACGATCGTGTCTCGTGCAACCCTTTGTTCTTCTCAGAGATTTCATTTCCAAAGTTTCAATCTGGTTTTTAGACTTCTTTGTAGGAACCCATGTTTCACGTCCATATAGTAAAACAGGCACTGCCATTGTTTTATAAAAATTTAAACCTTGTCTCTTTCCTTGTATTTTCCTCAACGTTCTGTGTATGAGGCCATAAGTCTTCTGAAATCTCCATATTTTGGTAGTGATATATCTCGGCCTGTGTCATTCCCAATGATGGTGCAACCCAGGTAATTGAAGTCAGAGTCTTGTTACAAAACTGTCCCCTCAAGAACAATTTATGAAGCTGACTGGATACTTCCCCCCAAAAGCCATGATTTTTTGTTTTCTCCTTTGATATTGTTGCAACGATGTCCTTTATCGTCGTATGGTACAGTGGAAAACAAAATACAAGACACCAATGAAGTCACTAAAAACCCGGTTTCATTATCACAATTAAGAGTTTGTAATTAACACGTTATTCAACAAGATTATGCTTGTACAATTCAAGTTAATCTGTCCACAGAAATAATAATGTCAACTATAAAGAATTCCGCATTATAATCACTTTTCACTAATACACCACTTGAGATACACTGTCTAAATCGCCTGACATAAAACTTCGAAACTCACTGGAATAAATCGCCACTAAAAACTGAAACTAAGCGTCACTGAATGCTTATATTTATACCCCGCTGAGATTCCAGAATAATCCATAATACGCGTCAACACTATTAGAAAACTCTAGAGCGTAATTGCTTGCAGCCTTGAACACAGTGAACGCGGACCGGTGAAGTCTGGAACAGCTTCGGTCAGGTTGACGTATGTTAAGAGTCACGTACGCACACATCATTACAGCTGGCTCTGCTGGGACAGCTGAGAAACATGTACAACGTTCTGTAATTGCGTAACTATATTTTGAAATCGTACAGATTACAAATATGATTTAAACGATATAAAGAATACTGCAACTCATCCTCAGTTTTCTGTATTAAAACTGCATCGTCAGCATACAATAAAACATCAAAACCGCTTGCTCACTAATACAAAAGTTAATGCCATTCGACCGTTAATTAATTCTATTAAAATCATGGAGATGTATACTATCTCCGGTTTTATTCAACATCTACTCGAAAGGTATTTTTAGTGAAGGTTTAAATGAATGTGATGTGGGAATCTCTCTGAACGCTGAAAGAATAAATATCATACGTTACGCGGGCGATACCGTCATGTTCGCAGATAGCTTAGATGGGCTGCAACAACTAATGAATAGAGTGACAGAAAGCAGCCGTCGATGTGGTCTAGACATCAGTGTTAATAAAACGAAGCTAATGATTGTACCTAAGAACAAGTTCACGAACTGCACCCTTAATATAAACCAAAGGCCAGTTGAACGTATAAGCCAATTTACATATCTTGGTACTATAGTCAATGAACAATGGGACCACTCTCAAGAAATGAAGAGCAGAATTGAAAAGGCAAGAGCAGTGTACGCTAGAATGAGCAGTTTATTCAAAAGTCACGATTTAACAATAAACACAAATATGAGACTTCTACGCTGCTATGTATTCTCGGTCCTCTTCTACGGTGTAGAATCTTGGACTTTGACTGAAGCCACGATTAAGAAATTGGAATCTTTCGAAATATGGCTCTACAGTAGAATACTGAGCATTTTATGGATAGCGGATATAACTAATGTTGCAGTTCTTAGAATGATGAAGAATGATAGAGAAGTTACTAACACAGTGAAGATAAGAAGGCTTCAGTATCTGGGACATTTCATAAGAAATGAACAGAGGCTTTACTTATTGCAGTCCATACTACAGGGAAAATGAACTTTTTCTTGTGAAAACTTACTTTTTTCGTCGGACGCGTTTCGGCGTACGTATCCGCCTTCTTCAGCTTTTAGTCAGACTGCCATCATTTCGTAACGGTTGTTGTGTGGAAGGTGTGTGGAGGAAGGGGATTGGCGCGGGGATTCAACTTGATGTTTGTTTTTTGTAAAATTGTGTCAAAAAGTGTATGTGATTTATATTGTAATTGATCGTTAAGTATGTTGTTTGGTTGTGTTGTGTGGTGTTTATGTATTTCGTATTGTTCAGTTGTGTTGAGTTTTCAAGTGCTGTGAAAGAAGAGATGAACAATCAAGACAACTACAGGGAAAAGTATATGGGCACAAGAAACTCAACTACTTCGGAAAGAGAGGAGTTGGGCGACCGAGAATATCATGGGTGAGAAATTTAAGGACCTGGTGTGGCATGAATACAACTGTGTCTTATTCCGTACAGCAGTGCAGAAAGTTAATATAGTGTGTATGATATCCAACATCCGAAACAAATAAGAACTATCAGAAGAAGAGATACATTGACTTTTAATTTGTTACATACAATACACTGTACCCCAAACAAGAAATACATGTTTTCCATACGTCAGGTAATTTTCTTGTTGCATTTTATCTGCCTGCATATACAGAGCGATGCCAGCGGCATACAGAGCAATGCCATTTTTCTCTTTACGCCCCCTCCCATAGCAAGACAATAATAGACAAATTATCTTGCATCCAGTGTAGTTGCCTAGTGTAGTCTGTGCAGGTTGACGTCGCCGCGATCGCCAATCTGATTTATCGCGTAATTACATACCGGTATGTAAATTGTCCGATCCGGGTTTCGTTAAGTTACACGGACTGTTATTAGCTGATTAAAGTGCATATTTTATAGTGGTGTCTACTTCAGCTATTCACTGATCAACTTCTGCAACAATTCATATTTTATAGCAGCTACATAAACGATTGGATTTTTATTTCATATTCTTGTACTCCCGATAACCATTTATTAATTATACATCTTGTTTCATTTTTCATGATTTATCTCAGCTGTGAATAATTTTCTTAATTTATTTGCTCATTTATAAATATAGAGGTAGTAAAAGACTCCATATATCTTGGCTCCCAGGTAAACAGCACTAACGACACCAACACTTAAATATGAAGGAGAATATATCTCGCAAATAGAACATATTATGGATTACAATAAAATCATCTGGCATCTAGCTTCATCTCAATAAGCACGAAATGCAAACTTTACAAAACACATTTCAGGCCAGTGCTGGTATAAGTTTCAGACGCCTGGACGATGACAACAAATAGCGAGAGACTTCTAGGTTTCTGTGAAAGACGGATTCTAAGAACAATGTTTAGAGGAGTACAAGAAAATCAAATGTGGCGCTATAATTATGAACTGTACCATCTTTACAAAGAGCCGGACATTGTCAGGATAATCAAAATATACAAGCTGAGGTGTGTTGGAGACATAGAGAGAATGGAGGAAGGACAGCCTACGAAACATATCTTCTACCAGAAACCAAGTGGTAGTAGAACAAGGAGAAGACCCCGAAGTAGGTTTAAAGATCAGATAGAGGAGGATCTCAGAAAGCTGAACGTAAGAAACTTGAAAGCCAGAGCACGCAATAGGGAAGAATGGAGTCGACTCGTGGAGCAGACCAAGACCCACCAAGGGACCAAGGGTTGTAGAGCCACGGCTGATGATGATGGTGATGATTTGCTTCATTTATGTGCAAAGCCATGAGCGGCGATCACTGTTCTAATAGTTTTTCTCCGTTTTCTAACAACTTGTCTTGTACCTTTTATACTACTTATTCCTATTCTCCTCAAGATCGGTCCTTAATCGTACCAAATTGTGGAGTTGAAAATTCCTGCTGTATAAGAACTTATGCCACGTTCAATTCACTTACTTAGAGTTCTCTGTTATTGACATAAATATTGACTTTATGTAAATATTGACTTTCTTTGTATTGGTGATTAGTCGTCGTCGTCATCCTTTATGGCTTAAGCTAGTAGCCTGTTCCAGTCTTAATGGAAGTCATCCAATCATCGCTTACGGGGTCTTCTCACACTTCTCTTCCCCCTTGGATGATATTTAATGGCTCTTCTTGAAAATCTAGTTGGATCCTTTCTCTTTGCGTGTAACCGCCACTCCGTTTTGTACCGGATGATTTTCTCATTTAAGTTTTCAGCTATGCCGAGCTCCATTCTCATATGATCATTTCTGATAAGATTTCTCATGGCACAACCCTTTACAGCCCTCAGGAACCTATATCCGCTCCTTGTGTACTAGATATATCTTTAGCCTTTCTAATCCAACTCTCACAGCTATACAGTAGTTGAGGTATGGCCGTTACATTATAATATTTCAATTGCGTCTTTTTCCTTGTTTTCTTCTTTAAGTGTTTAATGCTACAGCCACAAAGCGCTGATTAGTTTGTACTTTTTTTCTGTTTGCAACAAAGTTTGGAGTGGACTCTAGAAGAAAAGTACCCGTTTTACACATTACGTATTGTGTAAACGCATGGGCTGGGAAAAGACAACGCTGGGTCTCTTTTAGAGATGAGGTATGTACGCATGTTCCGACCTCAGAGGCTTGTTCTGGCCATCTTTATTTTAGGCGCCCCGGATCTGCCTTAACACTCACTGAAAAACTGAAAAGCTTCCTCGCCGATGTTACTATCGAGAATTCTATTTATAAATGGGGTCCTATTTGGCGCGGTACTCTATTATTATTTCATCATAATATTTACGTCACCCCATAGGCAAGGTGCTGCCTGCTCTGCCTTCAAAGATACTCCCGACAACTCTTCATGGGTCTGCCCAGATAGTTACGTGCTATAATATTTCCAGTCTTGTTTGGCCAGTCTTGAATGTGACAGTCTTCCTACCAGTGTTTATAAACTTTTAATATAGTGCGACTGTCTCACTGATCGCCGTATGGTACAGTGGAAACAAATACAGACACCAATGAAATCACTAATTAACAGCTTTAATTACTCACAATAACTATTTTAAAGCAACTTGTACAATAATTCCAGACGCAATAATAATGTAAAATAATAGAGTTCCACACTAATTATAACACAGTAGCACTTCGCTACAATACTTCAACAAACAGTCGATCCGCGCTAAGGGAAATCGCTCAAAGAACTGAGCTGAGTAGGCCAGACGCTATGCTTTTAAAGATCGCGCAGAGGTGCAGATTAGCGTTCCCTCCTTACTGCACGCCACCTAATGCGTATTTCAAGTGTTCTCCAGGTACTCTGGAACGTATTCTTGAGCGTGGCCTTGACTGAGGTACGCCTGCTCGGCTAGCGGAGGGACGGGTGGAGGACGTTCTAGGCTGTTCGATAGGGTTATGGTTACAATATTTCATTCAAGATAACAACTAATAATTCTTCTCTTACGGCTTCATTCTTTATACGGCCAAGTTTAGAACACTATTTAACTCCTCTTAAGAACGCCATTTCCTAGGCTTGTATTTTACTTTCTTGTTTCTTTGTTGTCGTCCATAATTCACACCTATAGGACAGTATAGGGACCGCCATAACTTTGTAAAACTTTAGTTGCATATCTCGACGTACTTTTTTCTATAAATACAAATGGTTGTTGCAAAGATCGTCTGGAACTTATTTAACTTCATCAGAATTATGGGCCTCTATTAAGTGGAAACTTTACACTGATAAAATTCTCAGAAATAAGATTCATACGGTCAGCTAAAGCTTGTAAAAGTTTCGAGCGTATAAGAGGTAATGATATAAGACACAATTTAGGAATACAATCGATGAGAGATATAACATCACGTTATAAAGAAAGAGGGAAGGGACCATGATTTGCGTATGTGTCTCGATAGTGTACACAGACAGGCTGTGGAAAAGCGAACTGTTGGGAGGCCGAAGATAAGCTGGTGAAGCCGGGACAGGCAAAAGTGCAAGAAGAAGAAGAAGAAGAATAGACTGTTAAAATTAATTATAAAAATAGTTATCCTTTTGTAGACTAAGTCCTGTAATAAATACAGAAAAATGGCAACACCCGTTTTAACTTATGGAACTTGGACGATGAAGACAAAATGATGAGCGAAGAATACATACAAGTGAAATGAAGTTTTCAGAAAAACCAAAGGTTGCAGCCTTAGAGATCAAATACGAAATAAAGGTATAAGAACCGAGTTAAATGTATATTTTATGACCAGCAGAATAATGGAAGGACAAATAATGTGGAGGCAGCATATCGAGAGAATGGCAAATATGAGACTACCTTAGATACAGACCTCATACAGACCTTAGGAAGACGAGATATAGGTAGACAAAGGAAGATATGGCTGCAGTGAAGGCGGAACAGGCTGTAAGCCTATACCTTGAGGTGGTGAAGAAGAAGATAAATACACAAATTGGAAATTGTTGTGTGTAACAAAATAACGGTTGGAATTGTCTTAAAAAGTTGTAAAGTTATTTTCAAAATTTTACTTATCTTATAATTATCTATACTAACTTTATTTTCCCTGTCTAAAACATAAAAGCGATTATTATAGATAAAAAGAATTTACGTTAATTTAATAATAATTTTAAAATACTTTCTGTTGCCAAGCCAAGTTTTATATCCCCCAGCATCCTCTTATAGCCTCATTCCGTTCTTCAGTAACACCTTACAGTAACTGAAGAAGAGTACTACAGAAGAGTACGAGATATATAAGGCCTCAAAATTGTCAGCAGACAAGCTACTTAACGATAAACTCTCTTTTAAGTCCAACCGTCAACATACGTAATACTGCCATTGATATTGAAATACTTACGAGCAATCGCGGTGCAGTAATAATCTCGGACGATAACGATGCAGTCTATCGTGTGTAGCGGTGCGCACCAAGTCGTGGCGTGGCGTGAAGTGCTTTGTGATGCTTGATAATAATTTTTGATTTTTTGACGACTTCTCCGGAAGGATTGGTGTTTTTTTAACCTGATGATGAAGATTTATCCTCGAAACGCGTTGTTATTGGAAGTTTAAAGAAGTCGCAAGACGGTTAGTAACCAAGTGTTTACAAATACTACAATTAAATAACTTGCAGTAACGTTAGAAACATTATCCTTACAAAGTCTATATAAAAAACTCGGTTTTACTTATTTTTATTTTACATAGTGTCGATTGTTGCAAAGCTGTCGTTATACAGGCGGGCGAGACTGACGAAATGGCGAAGATAGTAGAAATTTACATATAAACGGTGAAATATCCTTGTTCAGATGTTTTATCGTGGTTTTCATTGACACTTCTCCGACCAGATTCAAACTTCTCTCTCGTCGTCGTAAACGTTAGTTCCACGTAAATATTTTGCGACAGATGTACTTTATACCGAGACGCAAGGTATACTTACACGTTACTTAAACGTAAAGTCTGCCAGCGCTAAGCTTAGCAGTACAACATCTCTCGCTCCGTGTTTACACCGCGTTGCATTGTCAACGTGAGGTTTTACATATGATACACAGTCCGCTGCATCAAGCTGCAGACGACGCTAAACGTTCTTCTTTTTCTGTAGCGTGCACACAGTGTTTTTACGTTACAGTACATCGTGCTCAGTACAGTACACGGTTCGTTACTTCTTGTGCTTTGTATTCCGTAATAAATATTCATGGTATACAGCTTTAAAGAGACGAGACGCAGTATTGTGCTGAATAATATATGCGTGAAAATTGTACGCGGTGCACACAAATACAGATAAACTGTGCTGAGACATAAAGGAGTCTTTGTTGTTGTCTGGTTGCACTAAATTTACTCAACTGAAAAGTAAATAAGGAATTTTTTTTAAAGTTTGAAATATTTCTCTACGGATGTTGATGCCTGTAAAGCTTGCAGATGATATTTCAGTTGTATTGTTTTAGGAGAATAAGTGATAAGGCTATCACGGCCGCCGTCAACATTACTAAAAATATTACAGTACTCTCTCTGTAATCCGGGACTGGAGTAGTCCAGCGTTTTCTGGCGGGTGCTGACAAGCGTGGAGGGAAAACAAGTCGCTGACCATAGACGTCAGTTGCATCATTAGTGTCTCGCTGTTATGACGTGTCGGCTACGTCATAATCCAGGGAACCTGTGATAATTGACACTAGCCAATTATACAGGCTGCCTACGTTGTAACAAACTGAAACTCAAAACACAAGACTAACAAAATTACAATTATTCTAATTATAGGAAACAAGGGGAGGGGTTTAACTGATTTATGCACTCACTTTAGTATGCAACAAAGATGACATCCCTTTTATTCACATAGTATACGTAACACATTACAAATAAAGATATTATTTACTCTGAGATTGTAAGGGGGTTTTCTATCTAAAATAAAATGATCATTTAGATAATGAGTTTACCTCGGATCCGAGTCTTTCTTTTTCTTGTTCAGAATTTTCAAATTTACCATACTTGATTATATGATTACATTATTCCTTAAGTACCATTTGAAGAATGGTTTTATTTAGTTGAGCAACTTTTGAAGTTACATAACGAGAGTTAAGTTACAACGTATGATTTCAAGAATTGGTGGTTACACCAGTTTAAATCTTAGAGCTTATTGATTGTCTTTTGAAAGTCTTTTTCATCTTTAATTATTTATATTTTAAAATATGTATAACTCACGGAAGACGAGCTCCCGCGTCACCTCTTATATTATGGTTAACTGTCCGTGTCTTGGCGAGTGATTCTTCCGTACTTTTGTAGTCGAGGATTGTCCTAGGGGTAGTCTGTCCAGTAACGATGAAATGGATGTGATGGTGCCAGCTAACGTGAAGTCGTCAGGGTTCTCGGCGATAGAGCAAAGGCAGTATAGTTCGAAGTCGTCACTTTTCACTGTTATTCACATCACCTGTTTAATTGCACCGTCGTGTTGGAGTTTACGTATTGTTTGTACATTATGTTGGAATTTCTTTTAACTTGAACAATATTTGACTGGATATTTAAATTACAGGAGATGTCACCTCTTATACACGTTTTTCCTTTTTCTTACATGTTTGTTTCACAAAAATTTACTCACTACATTTTCGTTACTTATGTCTAGCTGTCCACACTTTTAGTGGAAGTTAACACTTAAATTAAAATACACACAAAAATAACATTTTGTGTAGAGCCCCAGCGTGGAGCTGTTTACAGTTAGAAAGCCGCATCGTTAATCCCTAGTTGTTACAACAGGAAAGTTGCAAAGACGCGGAGCGGATACTCCGCCATAATATAGTTCCATCTTTTATTTAATACTACAGTCTTACAGTTAGACAAAACAAACAATCGAGATTTTCCTCGTATACTGAAATTATTACACCTATTACTAGTGACTATAAATATATTATTAATTCTTTATATTATGGTTTACACGTATTTCTTATTTAATGCCGGCTCGGTATACAAGTTGAATCCGGAATTCACAGGTCATAGCATGATAAGTTTAATAAAGGGTTAACAGTTTTATTCTTTAACTTTTGCTTCCACAATTTTAATTAATTAATACTAGTTAAATTTTCTCATTTAAGTCTCATCACTACCATGAGTTAATCCAGGGGTAATTGGTTTAATAGTGCGATTTAATGTTTTTTAACTAACTTCCCATTCTTCGATTTCTATTAATAAATTTTTTATTTTTTTTTACACTTTAAATCGTCACACTGTGTACAGTCCCGTTTATTTGCAGTTGCTTTTTTCTTGGTGTAATTATTTGCCCTGTTTACGTAACTTAAGATCGTGAGTACAAAATGTCGTCACTCATAGACAAAACAGATGATTTGACAACGGACGATGTAAAGAAGTGGCTGCGCCAGGTGACAAAGATGAAAAAAAAATAGTTTATGACAGACGATGAAATAACCGATCTGATGACCAAAGAAGAGGAGAAGGTGGAGGAGGAAGAGAAAGAAGCAGCGACACCTGTTCATACAGTAGGCCATGATATGGCAGTGGACGCCTTCAAAATTTCTGTTAAGTGGGCAGAAGGAAATAGCGTATCTGCTTGTGAATATCTCGTGTTAATAAAACTGCAAGAAAACCTGTTAAAAGTGACGTTTCAAGCCAAAAAAACAGAAGAAAATTGACAGCTTTTTCATTCCAATGGAATAGTACTGTACATTATTCCGCGAGTTTCATTTTGTCCCACGTTTGACTAAATTATAAATATAAAACAAATTTTAATAATTTTAAGAAAAATAAAAGATAATTTAATCCGATGTTTTAATCAGGTGTAAGTTTTTTCATGTTTTACTTTTATGTACAAAACACGCTACGTTTTGTCATTTAAATGCAGTATTTTTCTAATAACCATCATTAATCCGCCATTTCTACTGATCCGGGACTGTTCTATATCTGCCGGATTAGTGAGAGTGTACTGTATATTCCTGGCTGTTGGGTCGTGGTCCATTGGTTATGTTTTCATGTCTGTTTTCATGTCTGTTACTTTGGTTATGTTTCGGCCACACTTTCGAAGGACCATCTTTAGCAGAAAAAATTTAAACCTGGTAGTCGTGGGACTACCGGTAGACATGGAATCATGGGCAGACTTGTGCTCTGGTGATACTTGAGATGACCGACTGCCTGAAAATCTTATACATTCCGTCGGCCACTCTCATGCGCATGATCTTCATTCCCATGTAGAGTACGTGGTGCGGTGACACTCCCCGTCGATCGGATCGTCTGAGCTCGCTGGTAGTCATCATATACGGAGTGACTTTGGCTGAACTGAATGGAAAGGTCCTGGGTTGTCCGTAGTATATAGTGGGGAACGAGAGCTCCTCGGCGTGCACGTTGTACAGAAGCGACAGCGGACGCTCGCGCTCACCCGGGGCGATGTTTAGTACTTTACTCTCGTCCCACATGAGCGTGTGCTGCCTCGCGACTCCTTCCTCGCAGTCCAACAGCGGCGGATCTTCCACGTAGCTTTCGTCCTCGTCGTCGGGTGCTTTGCTTGTGGATGCCCGTGGCTGACCGAACGAGGCGATCCCGTCTACGAGTTGCAAGTTAGCGGTTACATTGTATCGCTTGTACAGCGGTGTCTCGACTAGATACTTCAACCAAGGAGTCAGTACGGACTTGCGCACAGTCCCGGAGAGATATGAGGACTTGTGAATTATCTGCCTCTTGATGTTAACGTTGATGGCGTAATCGTCTTCGAGAGTGCGAGGCAGCACGTTAACCATGTTGTCTACCTTCACTGGCACATTTATGACTTGGCCCACGATCCCATACATACCGTCTACATAGCGGAGCCGACGAATCTGTATGAACGGTAACCGCGGGCATATAAGTCTCTCTTCAGCGGGATTCAGAGGCGGCAAGTTTGGCGGGATCGGTGGATATTGGAAGCCGTATGATTTGCACAGCGGCGGTACGTTGCCTTGTTTGAGACTTGCAACACACGTAGAGCACACGCCTTCCATAAATCGCACTTGAGTACTCGTCCGCTCCAAACACTGTGGCCAAGAGACTTATGTATGATGGTACGCACGGTCTTAGATCACTCTTGAACCACAATCGATCGCAGATCCCACACACCGAGCCGAACGGATTGTTAATAAAGTGCTTAGAGAATTCCTCGTCGACTCCTTTGAAACGGCGACTTGGACCGGGTTGTTCTGCGCAGAGCATCGAGGGTCCAATGTTGTCGAAGCACAAATTATTAATGTTCTCATCGTCTGTTTTCTTGCTAGCTAGCCGTACGCTCGATCTGAGTCGCTTTGGGGGCACGCCGGATGACCCAGGTATCGGAGATGCGGGCCGCTTGGGCGCTGACGGGGTTTCGTCAATCTTCAAATGGTTGCCATTGTCTAAGTTCTCGGCCGATTTCTTTGATTTTAGTCTCAAACGATAGGCCTGTTGATGCTCTGCATAGGATTTGCCGGTTTTCGGTTTGAAATTTTTGGTTCGAATTTTATCGTGATTTTTAGGTCGAGGCATTTCAAATTTTTGAGTTCAAATGTTGTTATTATTTTCTGTGAGTGCTTCTGGTACTCGGAATTGGTGTTATTGGAGCGATTTAGGTTTGAAGATCACAACGCACTTTGTATTTTTGCGATCGGACTTGTAGTTCCCGAGATATTTAAGTTTTAGTGGAGCAATTTAGAAATTTTCGGCGCAAAAACACCCTCACGCAGACAAAGCCTAGAGGCGACTGAAGTCAGTTGTCAAAATTCTCAGTACTATTGTTGGAAAGGGGCCGAGTGACTCGATCACCTGACACCTGGTTTGCTGGGATTGGTTGAGCGGTTCGTGAGATAGTGGTATGCCGAAAGTACATTTGAAACATAACGGTCGATTTTCGCGAAACGTGCGAGTAAGACATTACATACCTATGGATTCCATGTCAAAAGAGAAAGAAAGAAAATGTTTGCAAGTATCATAGCATGCTTACTGCTCAACTATGAAGTGCATTCGGCTTGAAATCTTTGCGAAAGGTTTATATTTTCTAGCTTTATCTAATGAAGAAGATGACCTCTGGATGTGTGGCCGAAACGTTTATACACGAAAACATAAGCAATCAACAACGAAATCCCATCAGTCCGAAATATAATAGTTTTAGTAAGAAGATATAAGAGTCTTGCTGAATCTCTGCTAAATATACTCAACTGAGAAGTAAATAAGACTTTCTTTTTAACGGATTTAAAAATACAAACACTTGTAGTTTCGCAATTTATTCTGATGCTCTGACAATTGTTTTAGCCTATTAGCCTAAAACGTCCGTTAAGAACAACTAAATACAAAGAATGTGTTAGACTGAATGTTAAACACAAAGAATGTTTGAACGATATGGTCTCGTTCAAATCTAACGCGATCTTTGATGCTATAATACGCAAGCTAGCACAGACATGAGGAGTATTACCGGCATATCTCTGCATTGGACTTTATACAGACAGTACACTTTTATTTTCTCGACGATGCGCATCATGTTCTCGCTCGATGTGAGTGTATAATGAGTTCAGTGTTTTTATGTGCGTGTTAATTGTTTTGCAGTGACGAGCTCGCCTCGAGTGATTTTCTCCTGAAGATGGGACTGTGAGCCCGAAACGCGTCGTATCTAACCACTAAAGTTGCATGAAGAAAAATATAACCAGGTATCTAACCTATTCTCAATTAATTAATGCAACTTGGAGACCACACACAATGAATAATGTGTTAAACGTTGAACGTGTGTTAACGGTGTGTATGTGGACATGTGTGGGGTGTGTTTAGAGTAGGTAGTGTGGGTGGATGAGCTAGTATAAGGAAAGTCAAGTCACTCTAAAAACTAAGTATACTAGGAATACAAATACTAAAATTTACTAAACAAAATAATAGCTTTTAACAATGGAGGTACAAAGAATTATTTAGTTCGTTTGTTAGGTTTTTATTATTTTTAATCGTTTTTTTAATTATAAAATGTACAATAAAACCATTTTTGTACCTTTGTGCCATGTTTTACAGTAATATTGTTACGACGGTCTACTTATCGCCGTATAGTACAGTGGAAGTCACTAATATGCAGCTTTAATTATCACAAATAACAGTTTATAATCAACTCGTACAATAATTCAAGTTAAACTAGTTCACACCCAACAATAATGTCAACTAATAGAGTTGCACACAATTATTAACACAATAATTCTTCACTTCGATAAACACTCGATCCGCGCTAAAAAAAAAAAAAATTGCTCACGTAACAACGTGCCAGACGCTCTGCTTTTATAGGTCGCACAGAGTTCTAGAATTAACGTTCCATCCTTAATTTGCACGCCACTTAATCCTGACGCTAATGCGTATCTCAAGTGGCCTCTTGACGAGTCTAGAATAAACTTGAACGCGGCCTTGACTGGGCAACACCTGCCACACTGTACGGGGGGAAGAGTGGAGAATGTTCTGGGTTGTTTCGGTGGGCATCTCGTAACAATATTATGTTTTTTGTGTCTAAAAGTGGTTGTATTTTAAGCAATAATTTGTGAAACCTGTACCGTATTTGTTAAAACACACACACACACACAACCACTTTTTAGACCAATAAACATAACCTAATTTTGATACTCATAACTAAATTTTGATGACTAAATTCATATTTTGGTTAAAATGTCCTTAAATTTTGTACCCCGAATGGACTTTTTATAAGATTCTGTAGGATTGACGTATGGACTCGTATACTAAACTTCATAAAAATCGGTTGATGTGATCAAAATAAAAGATAGTCAGTCAGACAAATCCCAGACGGTCGAGTTAAAACTGAGAACATGCTGCGCTCGTTCAATAGGCTGATGAACTGTCCTACGTAAACTTAACACAACCGTTAGCTGTCCTGTAAGATAATTAAACCATTATGATCTGATACTGTTGCCTCCGGCTATACTATTAACGACACCACAGAAACGCTGCCTTGAAGTTTTTCCTGCAGGTATTTTTTAACTGCTGTACGATCTGTTCCACCCCGCACAACCTCAAACATAATAAAGCAACTTTAACCAAAACAACGTTATTTTCAATTGAAATAAAGACGTTTTAGTCTAAAAATTAACCACGAAATGTCTAGCTTTTGAGGTTAGCATTTCCCAAAGAATTTGTTATACGCAAAATTTACGCCTCCTACAGCGTTGGCTTTACGCCAGTTTAGCTTGAATTAGTGTAGCCAAATGAAATGTCTTATTAAATAACACGCAAGGGTTAATTTTTCTAACACTATGAAAGATTAATTAGTTTGTCCGTGAGTTTATTTTGCAATTTACTTGGGTGACGACTAAAGTAAAAATGCGGTGACAAATTTATAGTACGTTCAGTAGTTTTTTTATAGAATTATATATGCTGTTATAAACATATTAGACTTACAAAATATTAATTAGAATACGTTATTTAAAATAGTATTTGTGCTGCCACAAAATACTCGAAGCCGAAATGTGGTTCTTGAGGGCTTTAATGGGTTGTGCCAGGAGAGATCCTATCAGAAACTAGGCATAGCTAAATGAGAAAATCTCCCGGTACAAGACGGACTGGCGGTTACACGTAGAGAGAATGGATCCAAGTAGATTTTCAAGAAGAGCTCTTGACTATCATGCAAGGGGGAAGAGATGTGTGAGAAGACCCAGTAAACGATGGTTGAATGAATTCCATTGAGATTGGAACAGGCTACTAGCCTAAGGCGTAGCCTAAGCCTAAGACAAAATCCAACACCTACGTTAGTGCTTTTTTCGAGTGTTTTGCAAAAGCAACAGAGACTGAGAAAAGACAGTTTCTTAACGTAATTCCATTGTACGATACTGTATTTGTACGATAATTCTCCCATTTGATGTATCGTTTACGAACGCCGTGCACAATTATTTTTGGGGCAGTGTACGCCCACTACGACAGGTATCAGTACGGATAGCCTGAGGTATCAGTACGACAGGTATCAGTACGGAAGTTACGAAAAATACGAGCGATCTTATTTACGAAAAAATAAATTACAAGCGATCTTTTGTCTAATCAAAGCTATGATCGGCACCGTTTTATCCGTCCAGTTACATCTTGCTTGCGACAGTTTAGCGGGCAATATGTCCCCTGGATATGTTACTGTACTAGCATATCCGGGTAAGACGATGGTGGGGCTACCAACTTCGGGGTTAACGTCCAACCCGATTTTCTGTCTGGGTTGTCTCGCACAAACTGGGTGTCTTCCAGGCCTAAAGAACCAGTTTTCCCTGCTCCCATTATTACTATATTCAACTAGATCCACACCTGTAATATTCCAAAGATAAGCCGATCCACAATCATTTCCATTATGGCTTAACTTATCAGTGGTGGCTACCAAGTTACCCACACTTTTCTATGGGTAATTAGACTTAACGAATATAGAATTCTTCTCGTAGGTGTGAGAGTTAGAATTGACGAAGTCCCAAGTCAGTCGTATTTAAGCAGCCGAAATGAGATTTCTCAAGAACGTGGCAGTTCTAAAAGATCATAGCTAAAAGTTCGTGGCTTAAAAGATCGTAAAAGAATTTCGACGTTCTGCAGGTGCTGAAAATTGTGAGTATGCTTGATAAAGTTACCCAATATCGGCTAAAATGGTTGGAACATCTTAACCGAATGTATGACTGCCGCGTTCCCAAACAACTATGGAATTACAAGCCGAAAGGACGGAGAGGTGTGGGACGTCCGAAGCAGCGTTGGAGTGATCAGCTCTAGTCTATCTCCTTGGGACTGGAACAAACATTTTTGGTGAAATCCGTGCTAACGACGATGATGATGATTACTTTACAGTATTTTCACAACGCACAAACACTTCTTTTTTAATTTGTCACTTAATTCTTACAAAGTATATTGCTAAATGACAATGTATCTAATTAAGATACAAAATGTCAATACACTATGTACGAGGTGTGATCTAAAAGTGTCCGATCATTTTCAATATTGCGGGAACCGGCTGTGGAACTCAGTAACCAATCAGACGAGAACTTTTGACGCGTTACATCACTAACGTATTGGATTATCGAGTTACCTGTGTGACGTTTTTGAATAAACACACGTTACCTACGACTGTCGTATTCATAATGTGTCAACGACAAGATCGGCGAATTCGTATTAGAATTTGCGTAAAACGTTAACATTTGTTCGCATAATCTACAACAAATATTAAGGAGGCCTTCGAAGATAAATCAGCAAGTGATACGCTAATAAAAGTATAATACAAATGCTTTAAAGATGGCCGGGAATTTGTTGAAGGTAATCCACGTTCTGGAAGAGGTTTATCAAGGAGAACACCAGAAACCCTTGAAGGCGTGCGAACTGCATTAAAAGAAAACCGACGCCCGATAATGTAAGAGCTAGAACTATGTCTGGGAGTCGTGCGGACTTGTCTTTTTAAGATTTTGACGGAAGATCTTGGAATGTAACGTGCGGTGGCAAAATTCGTCCCATGGCTACTGTCGCAAGAGCAAAAAGAATTTTGTGCTGAAGTTGCACAAGATCATTTTGCTGAATTTCTCATCCGATTTCCGAGTCTCGTATAAGTTCTGTAAATACATACGTATTTTTTACTTAAGCAGGTTACTGGCCTGCTTTAAAACTGCCAAACTGGAGGACCAGGAACTTTGATTTTGGGCTGCTCTTCCTCTAGAGAGTTGCAAGGATAATTTCTAAGAGGGGCGCAAGGTTGTTCTCTCTTCGATGTTTTTTCAAAGTAGTGGCGACGTTTTTGTGACAAGGACAACAACAAAAATAAAGGAAAACAGACTGATGCCACATACTAGTAAATTTTATAAGACTAGGCCAACAGGTAAAAATCCCTTCACCGTTAAGTCAAAATGGAAACCGAGGAGGGTCGCTAGTTTAGACAAATAGCACTATGGCTATTGCTGCGTTTAATTCAAGTTCCAGTTCCAGTTTGTCACACCCAAAGCGTTAAACTGTACGTTTTGAGACGGGGAGAAAACTGTGAGACTTTCAAAACTAGGAGGCGACGCCTTGGAAAGTAGTATTTTGTAACGTCAAACGATTTTCAGCAATTACAGAACAGATTTCCATAAATTAATTAGCTACTGTAAGATATATTCTGTAATTGACTTATTTATCTGTAAGATGTATTACTGTATTGCTGTAAGTAAGATATATTCTTATTCTCTCCCCTTCAACCATTACGCCTGCTGCCTGTTACAACACCTGCCATGTAAAATTTACTTTTCATGACAGGCAGAGAAACTCAGCCAACTAGAAACCACGTGCGGTGGAGAACCGCACGTTGGAAAGGGAGTTTTACAGCTGTGTGTAGGACGTGTGTGCACTTATAGTGTAAGATGTTAAGTGTCACTTTGTTATTTATCTAGTCAATGAAGGACAGACAAGACTGCTTTATTATTTCTTCTGAACCGAGACGTGACCTTGATTGGATGCCACGACCGCAACACAGACGTTGGGACTGTGAGTCACAAACGAAACCATTGCATCTCCACTGCCACAGTCAGATGTAAACTGCCCTCATTCACATGGCAACTCAGCCATCTAGTAACCACGTGCGGTGGGGAACCGCATGATGGAAGCGGAGTTGTGTGTGTGTGTGTGTGTGTGTGTGTGTGTGTGTGTGTGTGTGTGTGTGTGTGTGTGTGTGTGTGTGGGCGGTTCTCGAACGCACGCGCGCCTATAGTGTAAAGTGTGAGTCTGACTTTGTTATTTATCTAGCCCACAAATGCCAGACAAGACTGCTGTATTATTATTCTGAGGGATGAGGCGGGCGGGCAGACGGAGTCGTGACCTTGACTCGATCCCATGACCGCAGCGTAGCCGTTACGATTGTGAGTGACACACGAAACTACTGTGGCGGCCGCACAACTCAATGAGATGGAAAAATTTAATTATTAGTCTTCTTTTTGAAGTCTTTCAAAAAACAAACACTATTATGGATATTTTTGTTGGATTGGTATGACGGAGTGAGAGTGTGTGTACGTGTAGGCTTTGGGTTTGGCTTACACTAGTAGTGTATAGGTAGAGAGACTACAGGGACAAACGGTGCGGCGGGTAGGTTTGTGTAACTTGTGAGAGCGTTTCAAAGTTTAGCAATAATCCGGCGTGTAATTTGTAAGTTGCCTACCAACGCAACCCAACCGAATATTGACTTAGTACCGTAACCTTATCATTAAGTTAAGCCTTTGTGACGTTAACTGCGTGTCTCAAGCCATGTGTAAACTAGTAGGCCTGTGCTCCCTTGAGCAGCAGAACCCACTCGCTACTTTGAACCAAGTACATGTAGGCCTATTATTGGATACATTTTGTATTATATAATGTGTCAGTTATCAGAAAAATTACGAAAATCCCAATTTCCTTACTACCCATTGTTTAGTAAAATAACAAGTGTAAGCATAGAATAAACGCTAACATTTCCAAACAATCGGATTTCTAAGGCTTTCGAGGCCGGTGGCAGGTGTATTTGAAATATCTACCGGGCTGTTTGGCCCGGTATACAAGGTTTACATTCAAATCAAACGTTTCAGCAGCACCACTGGCTGCCATCTTCAACCACAGCACTGTGGGTCTGGCGTACGACACCCCGCGTTAGGTAGACTCGAATATCCACTAAAGATGGCAGCCAGTGGTGCTCCTGAAACGTTTGTTTTGAATGTAAACCTTGGACCACGATCGAACAGCCCGGAAGATATTTCAAATACAATCGAATTTCTGTTAAAATAAACTTTAATCTAAAACCCGGCTGGATTTTTTACAATTTTTCAATTTTTTTTTTTCGAAATAGTCGGCCAAACACTAGGCAATACTGTTAGTTGAGTTAAAGCATTCAGTTTTCTAAATTGGAGCTTTTTTACTTCCATGTTCCGTAAGGAAATGTAAGTATGATGATGGCAAAAAAATCGTGTTCGAGATAAGGGCTGATTCTGATTTGTTGAGGTATGGGTAAAAATAATGAATAATTTAAGTACAGGAGCAAACACACGCTTTATTGAAGGAACAGTTTAGTAGCAAGTATACATAAAACGGACACACGAAATACACATTACAAGAGCACATTTAAAACTGAACCTGTACTTGTCGAGTGCATCTCTATTTAGCTTATAGAAAACAGCTTCCAGATCTTTCCTTTTATTTAAAACTTCCAGAACATTACTTTTCTAGACTCTCACAGTAAAAGCGCATGTGTGCGGGTTGAGGCCCCGCCCAGGCAGCTCGACCCCCCACCGCACAATACAAACTTTCACTTCTACAATGACAGGTATACTTACTTAAAATTGAATGTAGAGTTTTCCAGTATATTCTCAACATGATTGTACTACCCTCAAAACATAATGAAAAGTCATTTTCTGAAAAGTGTCTCTGTGTGTGTCTGTGTGTAGAATGTTTTCTATGGCGAACGATAACTGCCACAAATTCAAAAAAGATCTAGTAATGTTTTCCATATGTGCCCGAGTTGTAGAGGACTCAAGGTCTATTAATTTTTGTGAAAATCGGTTAAGGGGATTTTAACCGAACAACCTGCAACGTTCTACGTTATAACAAGAACAAAGTACTTAAAAATTCATTTAAACTTTTTCAAACGATGATAATTGTTAAAAATAAAATAATTTTGTCGCCAGGCAACCAGGTTGTTCGGTTAGGAGGTTAGGTTGTTCGGTATTTATTATTAATTTTAATAAATCAATCGCCAAAAATAAAGTAATATTAATCCACTGTAAAATGGTAAATGAGATAATTATAAATGGAGTGGGGAGTTGCAGGGCGAGGGGTGATTTTTTGAAAATTCCTGTGCTGAAATCAGCTAAATTACCAATATTTAATTTTGAAGGATAAGATGCCTTAGAAATTACATTTGATAAAACTACTACTCTATGAAAGTGTGAAAATCATTAATGGTGGGGATCGGTTGAGGAGAGGGATGATTATCTGCGTAGTTCAGTTTATATATAAGAATAAAGTACCTAATTTTTTTAGATAAAGTGACTCGAAAATAACATTATATTAAACGACTACCCCATAATAATAAAAATATCTGTAAATAGTGAAAATAGTTTGAAGGTGGGAGATATTTTTTATTAAATTATCGAACCGAATTCAAGTAAATGATTTTAAATATAAATCTTAGAACATGGAAGTCGTGTATGGTTCTCCATACCGATTTTTTCATTTTACATACGGGTCCGAAAATTTTTACTGGAATACCTGATAGGCCTTTTATATTAATATTTACCGTATGTGATTTCTTTTTTAAGGTTCTGGCTCAACGAAAGAAATATTCTGACTTTCGTCTCCCCATAGTACGACGTTGCTTATAGCTATTGTACTCGTATAAACAAGCGGCTGAGGAATGTACAGACCGAACATCTCCAGGGATAAGGAGATCCCCTTTTACCAGATGACAACGGCTTCCGAGGAGGGAGGATGAGCGCGTAAACGTTAGGGCACCCTCTTGCCCTTACCAATGGGCATCGGCCAATTTATGTATTTGTTTATGTAACGACAGCAAGGCCTGGTGGGGTGAATTGCAACTAACCATTCTGATCCTGGCAAATTTTAAAATATTTTAAATGTTCGTAGAACATCATCGTCATCTTCTTAACGGTTTTAGGCTTTAGCGGCCTGTTCCTATTCCACAGTCCACCTTTTCTTAGGTCTACCAATTTTTCATCTGCCCCTCGGGTTGTAACCTTTAGCCATCTTCGGTATTCTACTTTCTTCCATTCTACTTAGGTGTTGAATCTATTTTCTTCTGTATTCTTTAATCCTTTCATTAACTGCAAAATTATCTAAATCACTTCTTATCTCTTAATTTCTTATATGATCTCGTCTTTTAACTAATCTCAGAAAATTCATTTCTGGTGTTTGTATCTTCTGTTCATCTTTTTTCTTTATGACCCAAGTTTCAGAACCATACAGTAGTGTGGTTATTGCCATTGTTTTGTAACATTTTTGTGGGTTTCTTTTCTACATTTATTTTTCAGCGTTCTCCAGACCGTTCTACACATTCTTGTGAAATTCGTCACTTTATTTTCTATATCTCTATCTTGATCATAAGTAATGTCACGTCTGGGATAGTTGAAATGTCTTACTTGTTGTATGCATGCGTTATCTATGCATATTTTGGTCCGAACCGGATCATCTCCTATAAAGGCCATTACGTTTGTCCTTGATTCAGATATGTTACAGATCTATTCTTTTTCTGTTTTATGTAAAATGTATATTGTTCGCTGGAAGTGGCGAATATCCACGAAGATAATGGTTTTCAGGATGTTCATAGATCGTTATATTAATCTAAGAAAAGAAAATTTAATTGTACTGTTTGTTTGTATTTTTTTTCAATACATTTGTGCTATTTGCCCTGAGATTAAGAATCTGTTTACCTTCTTCTTCAGCACTACAGCCCAACGTGAGCCCTGGCTTCGAAATCAATCTTCCTCAAAGTGTCCTGTCCATTCCCATCCCAGTGTAATTCCTCACATCCATTCTTCTGAAGTCTTCTAGCACATCATCCAACCAGCTTATACTAAGTCGGTCCTTCTTTTTGTTTTTACAAACTTGCGTTATCAGGATTTTCTTTGGCATACACTGATCACCCATCATCTTGGTCTTCACCCTAGGTGACTTGATAAGGGTCTTATATGTTTTTATTTTTGTGTTGCGAGTAATGAATTTGCTTCTCATTGTCTACTATTAGCATAATATGCCCAATTTCCTATTTGTATCCTGTCATGTACTGTTGTTTACCCTTCATTATCTATCATGTTATTCAGGTAAATGAACTTATCAACTGCATCAAAGGAATTATCCTCTATGCACAAATTATATAGATCTTTTCTCCTTTGTGATGCAGAAATTAGCATGTATTTACTTTTGCTGATATTTACACTGCGTCCCAGCTGATTTTTGATTCAGGTCTTTGTTGTCTTGAAACAGTAGTTGAATACCTCAACTAGCCGCTGTCTTGATGTGGCTATTATCACAACATCGTCAGCATAAGCACATATTCGGCTTGGCTTAATTATTATTGTTCCTCGCTGATCTATATCTTTAATGGTATAATGTCGCGCAATAATAAAGAGGGTGGCCGATACCCCATCACCTTGCTTAATTCCAGGGTCGGATTAGAAGCGCGTGGTGCCCTATGCTGCCATCAGACTAGTGCCCCTCCCGCGATTCAAAATTCAACCTCTTATCCACACTGATAAGTGGCATACAAAATTTCAAAAGTCAACAATTATTTTATTAAACTCTCAAATTACAACTAACATTTAGCTAAATAGTGATGATCATGAGCATAGTAGTACTTAAGCTTAGAAAATACTAATCGATCCATTTTTTTCTTGAATTTCCCTTAACGAAATCTTGTATAATTTCTTCTAAATGAAGCGATTCGAGTATCTCGCTTCCAGTACTCTACCTTGCTAACGTAGATAATCTCTCATCTGCCATAGTTGAACTCAACATATATTTAATGCGTTTTAATACAGAAAATGATCTTTCAGATTCGCACGTAGCTATTGGAATTGTCAAAAGCAGACGATAAGCAATGTATATATTCGGAAGTACAACAAACATTTTACAATCAATAACTATGTAGTTTAATAATTTGAGGGGACAAACAGTAGTATCATGGAATCTATCATCTTCATTCCCTCGATTTGATAAAAACCCTTTCTTCCACTTTTACTCGTGGCACAAAGTTTTCTTTCACATTTATTATCTTCAAAAACCTTGTGTGATTTAGGGTTGGATGGGGTGCCTATGACAGCTGAGGCCCTTGTGGCTGGTGCTACGGCATACCCTAGCGTTATGGCTAATCCGCCACTGCTTAACTCTTATTAAATTGCTAGTGATTCACTCAATATATTCTCATACTTAATTTTGTATTTTGAGAATTTCTTTATACGTGCCTGAAAAATATAAACCTAATTTCACTGAGCACAATATATTTAATTTGACTGTTTAAAAGAAAGTAGTAGCACAATATAAATATACCAAGTTGAAATTACATAACATAGTTCTATTGCTTCAGACCTATACAACAGGTAGTGAAATTACTTTGGTATTAAAATAGTCTATCAACTTTTATAAAAGTACAGTCGAATGAAATCGTTAGTTTTATTGCGTGCTGAGATAAAATAACAAAGTCAATCAAAATAACTTTGATATTGTCCAAGAAGTAAGAGTGCAGTAAACAAACAAAAGAAAAAGAAAATCGAATTCTGTTTGTCTGCGACGGGAACAGATTACTGGCAAATTGAACAAATTGGGCGGCAGTTGAGATTTATTTGGAAAAAGAAGTGTTTCATGTCAGGGGATGAAGAGGAAGGGGTAGAATACTGGCCCCTCACGTGTAGATTCGAACTATGTACTTTGAATATAAATGAATTCCATGGATATGGAAAACCAAGAGGCTTCTTCAGTGACAATTTCTTTTTTCTTTTCCTATGGACAGTCGGTAGCTTCTGCGCTGGCATTATTAAATTGCCCAAATGTAGGTACATATTTTTCTGAAATCTGAAAGAGATAAGAGTCTTGAAATGTTTATAGACGTTTTATATCTACTGAAACAGAATTATTTAGTTTTCATGTCTACAATAAGATTTATATTTATTTTAATATTATAAACTTTTTTCAAGGAAAATTAACGAACATTTATTTTTACAGCACCCAAAGTATATACTTTAGTTCTACAACTTTCCTTCTGTAGAGACATGTAGCTTACACCACTCTTGAAAATTTCAATACCCTAAGTGACATAGTTTTTCAGATATAAGTACCTAAGTGTTGAAAAATATGGTTTTTCAAGAAACGCGTTTAAAGTATATCAGTGAGTATTAATGAAAACTGAAATTCATGACGAAGGACTACCTTAAGAAATAAATAAATAAAACATATATATATATATATACACATATGTTACTGTAGAAGTGCGGAGTAAGGTAAATCTTAAGATTTACCGGTATATCCTAAGATTTACCGTTTTATGATGGTAAATGTCCGAAGATTCTTTTACAATATTTGCATTTCGGACTTTTACCAACAGTTAGTGGTAAATGTCAAGATTTACCCTTGCATTGTGGTAAAAGCGTAATATTTTTAATTTTTAAGAACTTAGTAGTTAATAATTTTAAAAAAAAAATAATAATTTCCATAAAAACGCGTGAAGAAAGGAGACAAAAATTAACGCATTACACTACTGTTTGTTTCTGAAATAATTTTGATTTAGCAATGTACAATGAATTGTTGTAAAACTACTAAAAATCCCTACAGCTAAAAATTTAAAAGTTGATCAAGTTAACGAAGTTTACTTAAAAAAAGAACATTTAAAACCATTTTAACCATTTTGTGAAAAAGAACATTTAATCATTTTTTGAGGATGTAATCTTACTGACGAAACAAATACGAATCCTTTTTACTGTTTTGTTTTTAGTCCAATAATTAATTGATACAAATAAATGAAAAAGTAATAAAACTAAGATAGAAACTGAGCCTTTGCGATATAAAACACGTTGACAATGAATGTGACTAACAAACATGTTGGAACATGTCTGAACAGGTCGGCAAGCCAACGAATCCACCGAGTGCACCTTTTACCACTAACTGTTAGTAAAAGTCCGAAATGCAAACATTTTAAAAGGATCTTCGGACATTTACCACCATAAAACGGTAAATATTAGGATATACCGGTAAAGCTTAAGATTTACCTTACTTCGCACTTTTATAGTAACATATATATTGTAATCAAACTCGATATCCCTCCTTAAAGCCTCACTGTTGTAAATCAATTTAGTAGTAACGAACTACTTGTTAATTATGTGAGGACGTATGTTATATTGTATGATACCAGCTGGAGACGTCAAATTGTAAAGAAATCTTTTCTATGGGTGTAATTAGTTATAAGAGACTCCTGTGTAACAAATGCCAAGTAATACGTCGTAGGTGGCGATTCGTAACTATTAAACTGCTGTTACCTGGTTTAATTAATATGTTATTAACTAATATACCTTTCGGTTGTGACCGGTGAAACCCTCAGAACATAGATTATTAAGTCAACAAAATTAGAATTATGTTCCTGAATTTATAATGGTATTATCCTATAGACTTAACTTAGTTCTCAGTGGTTGTTTAATATGAGCAATATATATGGAGTATTTACTGAATGTAAGTGACATTTGTTTCAACCCTAGTCACTCAATGATAAAAGTTTTGTTCAAATTTAGTATTAAAAAACCAGTTAGTTCAACAATCTCCCGTCCCACCAGCTGCAAATTTTAAGCGCTGTTACTAGAAATAAGTGTACTTATAGGTTAGTTATTCGGAGTGTTTGTATCAATCTGTTTATAAATTATTACACCAACTACATATAGTATTTTCTCTGCAATGATTAAAACGTTATCTCATACAACAAATGTACTTTATTTATTTTTCTCTGGTATTTAACAAGTTACGTTGTCTCAGACAAACAATAAGACGATCCAATCGACTATCCCAACATATATCGATTCTTAATTATTCAAACTCTAAAAACATATACTTTTGAAAATAATGACAAATAATTCTTATACCAGGGTTCGTGTAGTTCCTTGAACCATTAGTAAGGCCAGGTAAAACGCATAATTAAGGTTGTTCAATTTACAAAAAAATAAAATTATTTACTTAAAATACAGTGATATGAAAATAAGTTGTTTTTTACCCAAACGACGAAAGCTTCGTTAGGCGGTGAATGTTTGTCAACAGCGGTCAAAATCCAGTTTATATCGTCTTCACCCAGTAAAACTGCTCTGGTTTTCAATGAATTGATGATGGTGTGTACTGGTAAACCCACAGGAAATCTTCTGGCTTCTATTCTTCTCTTGCGGTCTTCACAAGTCTTGGTCCCAGTGAATTGGAATTAGGATCTCAGCTTCTGCTGCCAATGAAGGTTATTTCGTCAAACCGAGTCTTCTGTATTTCCAAATATTTCCGTTAATTCAGGCTTTAACTCTTTATTGGTCTTCAATTTATAGCATGAATTGGTTTGATACCAAATTCAGCGGAATTATTTAGTGAATGAGGTGAGACGCTTTCAATTCTTTTTTATTGTATTCATTGATAATTTAGAGGGTTATTTAATTTGTATGATTCATTAACATTCAAGTATAATTGTTTTGCAAAAATGCTTTTTCAATTTGGATATATATTTTCTTTATATTTATTCATATATTTTAAACATATCGGTCCATCTCAATCTAATAGCTTGTAACAATCAGAACGCATTTTTAAAATCAACAAAACTGCACATTTTAGTTGCCTTAACAACCACGTTTTCTATATATCCCTGAGCCGGCATTATAGCATATTACTACTTCTTTCCAATAAAATACTCCATGCTTGGATTAATATTGAATCACATAAAACTCTCCCCTAACCTTCCTTACTAAACAGTAAATGTTTTACTAGAGTTTCGTTAGACTGGGTTTACTAAAAAGGTATTAATTTCCTTTCACTAATATGGAATTTAGGCCTATAGATTCATTTACAACCATTATAACATTATTTGGTTTTTAACTTAATTTTCTTTTTTACCTGACCTACTGTACAATTAATTATTGGTTACATAGTTAATTACATGAATTTTAATTTACTGGTGGTTATTTGTTTTTATATTAATTAACTGGTTCTGGAACCCTTTATTAATTTATGACATAATTGTCAGAACTACTTGTTAGACTTGAAACACTGGTCACACTCCTGATCCAGTTTATAAACATTAATTAGAACAACAGTATCTTTCAATTTTATACAATACTGACAACTTAGTACAGTGCCTAACATTGGTAACTATACTGTGCTGTATAAAAACAAATCTAATATAAATATAAACATAATTATTGATTAAGTATTATTATCAAACAACATCATTTCATTTTTAGCATATTCAACATACAATATAAATACTCTGTAGACCTTAACATGTCACAGAACAAAACAAACATTTCATTACATCCAATCATTCATTGGTCTGGCTCTTTTACATTTAATGTTAGTCATTGCCTCCTTTTTACTTGAGGTACTTCTCAAACACATGAACTATTGAACAACCTTAAGTCAGGGTATGGTCCTTGACCATATTTCATTCAATCTTTTATGTAACGTTGGGGAACCTCAACTATGTTGCGTTACATAACACCCCCCCTTCGAAATAAGTTTATTTTGGTATAAACAAAGTTTAGCAAGAAATAAACTTCTAATTTGTATCTGGCCAATTGGTTTCCTATTTATAGTACTTTTATATTTCATAATTATCCGTTATATTATTATCATTTCTTCCTTCCTTCTTAAAATCAATTATTTCCCAAGTTTAAATCTTATTTCTATAATCATTCTTGTGACATTCTTTATTAATTATACATTTTGGATCTGGTTTTATTTAATTCTCTATATTTATTTGTGAGTTTTCCCTCTAATATTTAATTTTCCTAAACCTCCCTAACATTATAACTGGAATCGAATCGGTGGTGCTCTATCGGCTAACCAATTACCGTCGTCCGTTACATACTTTCTGGGATCAGAGGAACATCATCTCTGCCCAGTTAAATGATTGCTGGAATATTCTACAGTCAATCTTCATTAATAAACCTCGTAAGGTAGTCATCATGTGACCTTCAATAAAATAATAAATAATAATCATATTCTAGGGATTATTCACTGTACTTTAACTCAGATCATATTATTTCTTCATATTAATTCTTCCTTCTATTATACACTTCTCCTCTCCAATACTTGGCTATTTTATTGACATTTATTAATTGGGTTTTGTTTTCGGGTAATTCTTAACCCTTTGTTTTTTTTTTCTTTTCTTGTGATCCTATTGAGGGTTCCATTTTGGCTTCTTCATTCTCTTATCTTCATTGGCTTATATTCCTTTGTGATCAATACAGCTGGTTATGAGATTTTGGTTAGTACTATACATTACATTATGTAGCTATATTCTTCTGGCATAATCATTATTATTTCTTTTACATTCTAATTTACATTTCTCATTATTATGTTACATTAGATAAACTCATTTCGTCTTTTGGTTTTGATGATTTTTTATTAGGTTGAATCAGTGTTTTTTTTTTTTTTTTTTTTTTCATATTAGTTTAAAGCAATTTCTTCTAAATTGTATAGTAAGGTGTTCTTACTTATTTTTCGACTTTGGTTGTTTTTTTATCTTCAAAATTCTCTTTCTTATATACCTCATAAATTGTTTTCTTAGATACTTGTTTGTAAGTTGAGCTTACTTCATTTTTTTGAATTTTGGGGTATTTATCCTCTTTATTTTAAATCATACTGTTTCTGAATAATTATTGAGTAAGTTGTTCTTACATCCTTTGGAATTTTGGGTTTTTCATTTAAAATGGGTTGCTTGGTTCTGTATCCATAAAATCCGTCCCTTTTCATTATATTCTGTTTGGAATCTGTTTAACCGTGGTCCATTATTTCCTCTATACTGGTTGTTCGGGTCTCTCTAGTGTATAGAGTTATTTCTGTCCTTGTGACATATCTCATTATTGTACAGTTCTTGCCTCTTGTCACTATAAAATTGTCATTTATAGTCAAGCTCATCATCGTCCTTTGAACTGATTCTTCTGTACTGTCTCTTAATGGTTCTGATGGTTCATACATAAATTCCATAAGTCCTCCATGCTCCTTAGTTAGTTTTGGCCTTTTTGGTCCTTCTAGTCCATCTGGGAATTCAAGTGTGGTTCGTTTAAAGTTTCTCACTTGCCTTACTTCTCTGTTTTCCGTAATTGGTCTATTATGTAGCTGAACCAATCCCCTTTTAATCATTTCCAATTCTTCCCGTGTATTTATTAATTTCCTTTTACACATTTGTCTTATTCTCATTATCTTCATTTCATCATGAACCCGTTCTATACTTCCGGTTCTATCAATTGGTATCTTGTCAAATTTTTCTTGGGTCTTCGCTTGTAGTTTTCCTATTTGAGTAATTTTGGTCTCTACTTCCACTCTGAGTTGCATGATAGGTTCATCTGTCTTTTCCAGATCCACCTTAACTTCATTTATTTGCTGTCTTACCTCCACTTCATAGCTATCAACTCCTTTGCTCCGTGTTTCATTGACAATTATAATACTTCCATTGATGACTTCCCTCAATGCTAGGCCTTGTTCATTGATGATTTGCCTCAACTCCTTATTATGGTTTTCAATTTTCTCATCCATTCGTTTGGTATTCTCCAGAATCTGCCTCAAACTCTCATCATTCCTGTCAAACTTTTCATTCATTTGTTTGATTAAATTTTCGCTCAAAATTTCGTTTTGTTTTCTTGAGTTTTCATTAATAATGTCTATTTTATTTTCCAGCTTTTCATTGATTTGTCTGAAATCGGCCTTCAATTGTTCATTATTTTCATTTATGGTGTGTCTCAAAAGTTCACTAGTACTTTCCTTAATTTCCTCCTTAGTTTGCTTTAAGGTTTCCTCCTGTTTCCTAAAGTTCTCCTTATTTTCCTCATTTATTTGTTTATTGCTCTCCATTATAATCCTCAACAGCTCCTGCATACTCATGTCTTCCTTTCGGGCAGATTTATCTGGTTGGTCCCCTTGGGCATCCTCTTCCACTATTTCCGTTTCCGTATCCATAACTATTTCGGTTTCTTCTGTACCACCTGTCTGTTGATCCATTTCAGTATCTGTACCTACCTCTGTTTCTTTTTCCCTCCTATCTTCTTCTGTTTCTTGTTCCTTCTCCATTCTTTTCGTAACACCTCTCGTATGCATTCCTGTGCCTCTAATGGTTGCCTGCTCAAGTTAAGTAACAAATAATATGAGTTTTTACTTAACTAAAGCCCCACGTTGGGCGCCATTTTGTAATCAAACTCGATATCCCTCCTTAAAGCCTCATTGTTGTAAATCAATTTAGTAACGAACTACTTGTTAATTATGTGAGGACGTATGTTATATTGTATGATACCAGCTGGAGACGTCAAATTGTAAAGAAATCTTTTCTATGGGTGTAATTAGTTATAAGAGACTCCTGTGTAACAAATGCCAAGTAATACGTCGTAGGTGGCGATTCGTAACTATTAAACTGCTGTTACCTGGTTTAATTAATATGTTATTAACTAATATACCTTTCGGTTGTGACCGGTGAAACCCTCAGAACATAGATTATTAAGTCAACAAAATTAGAATTATGTTCCTGAATTTATAATGGTATTATCCTATAGACTTAACTTAGTTCTCAGTGGTTGTTTAATATGAGCAATATATATGGAGTATTTACTGAATGTAAGTGACATTTGTTTCAACCCTAGTCACTCAATGATAAAAGTTTTGTTCAAATTTAGTATTAAAAAACCAGTTAGTTCAACAATCTCCCGTCCCACCAGCTGCAAATTTTAAGCGCTGTTACTAGAAATAAGTGTACTTATAGGTTAGTTATTCGGAGTGTTTGTATCAATCTGTTTATAAATTATTACACCAACTACATATAGTATTTTCTCTGCAATGATTAAAACGTTATCTCATACAACAAATGTACTTTATTTATTTTTCTCTGGTATTTAACAAGTTACGTTGTCTCAGACAAACAATAAGACGATCCAATCGACTATCCCAACATATATCGATTCTTAATTATTCAAACTCTAAAAACATATACTTTTGAAAATAATGACAAATAATTCTTATACCAGGGTTCGTGTAGTTCCTTGAACCATTAGTAAGGCCAGGTAAAACGCATAATTAAGGTTGTTCAATTTACAAAAAAATAAAATTATTTACTTAAAATACAGTGATATGAAAATAAGTTGTTTTTTACCCAAACGACGAAAGCTTCGTTAGGCGGTGAATGTTTGTCAACAGCGGTCAAAATCCAGTTTATATCGTCTTCACCCAGTAAAACTGCTCTGGTTTTCAATGAATTGATGATGGTGTGTACTGGTAAACCCACAGGAAATCTTCTGGCTTCTATTCTTCTCTTGCGGTCTTCACAAGTCTTGGTCCCAGTGAATTGGAATTAGGATCTCAGCTTCTGCTGCCAATGAAGGTTATTTCGTCAAACCGAGTCTTCTGTATTTCCAAATATTTCCGTTAATTCAGGCTTTAACTCTTTATTGGTCTTCAATTTATAGCATGAATTGGTTTGATACCAAATTCAGCGGAATTATTTAGTGAATGAGGTGAGACGCTTTCAATTCTTTTTTATTGTATTCATTGATAATTTAGAGGGTTATTTAATTTGTATGATTCATTAACATTCAAGTATAATTGTTTTGCAAAAATGCTTTTTCAATTTGGATATATATTTTCTTTATATTTATTCATATATTTTAAACATATCGGTCCATCTCAATCTAATAGCTTGTAACAATCAGAACGCATTTTTAAAATCAACACAACTGCACATTTTAGTTGCCTTAACAACCACGTTTTCTATATATCCTTGAGCCGGCATTATAGCATATTACTACTTCTTTCCAATAAAATACTCCATGCTTGGATTAATATTGAATCACATAAAACTCTCCCCTAACCTTCCTTACTAAACAGTAAATGTTTTACTAGAGTTTCGTTAGACTGGGTTTACTAAAAAGGTATTAATTTCCTTTCACTAATATGGAATTTAGGCCTATAGATTCATTTACAACCATTATAACATTATTTGGTTTTTAACTTAATTTTCTTTTTTACCTGACCTACTGTATAATTAATTATTGGTTACATAGTTAATTACATGAATTTTAATTTACTGGTGGTTATTTGTTTTTATATTAATTAACTGGTTCTGGAACCCTTTATTAATTTATGACATAATTGTCAGAACTACTTGTTAGACTTGAAACACTGGTCACACTCCTGATCCAGTTTATAAACATTAATTAGAACAACAGTATCTTTCAATTTTATACAATACTGACAACTTAGTACAGTGCCTAACATTGGTAACTATACTGTGCTGTATAAAAACAAATCTAATATAAATATAAACATAATTATTGATTAAGTATTATTATCAAACAACATCATTTCATTTTTAGCATATTCAACATACAATATAAATACTCTGTAGACCTTAACATGTCACAGTACAAAACAAACATTTCATTACATCCAATCATTCATTGGTCTGGCTCTTTTACATTTAATGTTAGTCATTGCCTCCTTTTTACTTGAGGTACTTCTCAAACACATGAACTATTGAACAACCTTAAGTCAGGGTATGGTCCTTGACCATATTTCATTCAATCTTTTATGTAACGTTGGGGAACCTCAACTATGTTGCGTTACAATATATATATATATATATATATATATATATTTTTTCTATATAGGTAACTCGACGTTTCTTGCAGTAATTATATAATTTCTTATGTTATTCGTATATTCCATTGTTTCAGTGGCGTCACTGGCTGTTTCAGTGAGATCATGAGCAGCTGATCGTGAAGTCACTGCTTCCGGTCATCAGCTGATTGTGACGTCACACTTCCTGTTTCGATAGCCCCCACCCATCCACTACTATGATCTTTCTCAGTTTTTTTACCAAAAGCATGCTGATATATTTAGTTTCGTTCTGAGTGTAAATATTAAAAATAATTTTATAATTAATCAGAACATGGAAATCATGTATGGTTCTCCATACCGATTTTTACATGTGTACTCCGTTATCGGCAACAAAGAAGTAGTTTCTATGGAAATATTTCATTTCAATTTGTCAAACATAAAACTCGATTTACAAGGAACACACCTAACTTGTCAGAAATTATCGAACCCAATTTCAAGTAAATGATTTTAAATATAAATCTTAGAACATGGAAGTCATGCATGTGGCTCTCCATATTTTGTTTACCGATTAAAATATTGGTATGGAGAACCATACATGACTTCCATGTTCTATGGTGTATATTTAAAATCATTTTCGAAATAAAATATTTCCATAGAAACTACTTTTTTTCTATTTCTGCTTCAGCCTTAACCACAGTACTGTGGTCACTAACGTATACCACCTCACGTTAGCGCACTCGATTTTCACTGATGATGGCAATCGTTGGCACTGCCGAAACGTCTGGTTTTGCAGAAAACATTGGATCACGGCCAAAGAGCCGGGGAAGGAATATTAACAACAAACTACTTCTTTGTTGCCGATAACGTAGTACACATAACAAATTATCCCCTACTCCTTAAACTATAATTTTCATTTATAGAAAATTACCCTCTGCACTTCAACTATCCTTTTTATTTACAGATATTTCATCTACTGTTCTAAACAATGAATTAGTAATACCTTCTTTTCAGATACTTTATTTATCAAAATTGAGTACTTTACTCTTGAAAACATAAAACGTTGCAGGTAAACTACTGTTACGACGGTCTACTCGATCGTCGTAGGTACAGTGGAAACAAAATAAGTACAAGACACCAATTAAGTCACTAATCACACCTTTAATTGTTACAGTTAAACAGTTCGTAATTAACAACACAGTCTCTACAACAAATCAAATGAAAATTGTTCACACCCAATAAAATGTCCACTAAAATTGAACACGATTGTATTACAATTATACCGTCCGATTATAAAACACCACTCTTCACTAATAACCACTTGAACGCGCACAGTAATATCGCTACTGTAACTCTCGAACCGCACTATCCAAAATCGCAACTGATACTGAAAACTAAGGCCGCAGTTAATTACGTAGTTCACACAACCGCTAAGACGCAGTTTCGAAGCTTCTGGTTTGTGAGCGGGACTATAAATACATGCTGGTACAAACTTCTCGTATATGCGTCTACAAGCACGTACGCCACACGCGTTACTTCAGTTTCTTCTGGCACATTCGACAAACACGTAGATTGTTCTGTGATGCCGTAACGCTACATCTTCCCCTTAACCGATCTCCACCAAAATCAACAGACTTTGAGTCCTCTACAAACCAGGCACATATGCAAAAATTGTTTGATTCTGTTTGAATTTGCGGCTTTTATCGTTCGCCATAGAAAAAAGTCTACACACAGACACTTTTCGGAAAATGACTTTTCTTCATGTTTTGAGGGTAGTACAGTCAGACTCAGCCCTTATTTCAAATACGATTTTTTCGCCATCACCATACTTCCATTTGCTTATGGAACATGAAAGTAAAAACAGTGTCTGTCGCTTGACTGTGTTTATACAACGATAAACGAGATTATAAAGAAAGGGGAGATGAGTGACGAGGCAGACGGAGCGTGTGTAATGGTGTGTTCGTGTTTGTGTACCTTGTAAGCTGCTTAGAAAGTTTAGAAATAATCTGACCTGTAAATTGTTAAGCAGCCTGTTTACTAAGCCACTTAACAAATTGTTAACTTCATTTGCGTCAAATATTTACTTCGGTTCGAAGTTTTCCGACACCAAGCCGTGAGACCGCTTATTAAATCTTCTAACGTTCTCTCATTTTCTCACTCTCTATCTCTCTCTTTCTACACACACGCATTGCGATATACAAGGGTCGCCTAGAGTAAGCAGTCGAGATAGAGGTTACTGGAAGGAAACGGATTTCTTAATGATGCTAGTAATTTTTCAGACGATCTACTGTTCCTTTAATGCGGTTTACAAAATTAATACTTGGATCTTGTTGTCCATGACGTGTCCGTTGATTAACTAATTATAACCTATAATACTACTGACTCGGAACACAAAGTTTTTTATTAGTAGAAATGTAAGATTTTTACCTTGTAGCCTGAACATTTGTTCGCTTATAATGAGGTTTGTCAGAGGCTGCCACTAGTAGCGCTGTCCGTCTTGTTTCTGGTGACGGCGCCGTCGTTCGAAAGATCAATGTTGTGTGTGTGCGATGTGACATGTTCAAATAATACGTGTGAATTGAATTGTGTCTGTTTGTTTACGATGTTGTTTGTATGTGTTTTTGTGTGGTTTTATATTTCTAGTTGTTCAAGAGTGTCTAGTTTTCGGCCTCTTGTTTGTACGTGGAGAATATCCATGTTGCTGGTTATGTTTGTGTATGTGTGGTTTGCTTCAATGAGGTGGTTTGCAAAGGTGGATTCGTTGGTGGAGTGTAGTGCCTTTGTGTGTTCAATGTATTTCTGTTTGAAGCAACGTCCTGTCTTGCCTATATATAGAATTTGTTACATCATGACCAGTTTAGTTTGTAAACACGAGGTAGATCAAATTTATTTTGGTCTTTGTGTGTGTTTTTTGATAGTGTGTGTTTTGTTTTTGTTTTTTTTAGTTTTGTATGCGATTCTTTTTAAATTTGTGGGTTTTTTTCAGTGTGGTTAATGATGTATGTTAGTGTTATGAACTTGTTGTTTTCTGTCTTTCTCTGTTGTTTGTTTTGTGTAGGAGTTTATTAGCTATTGTTCTTTTGTATCCGTTGGTTACTGCTAGATATTTTATCATTTTCAGTTCGTCTTTGTAGTCTTTTTCATCTAGTGGGATGTTGTTTAGTCTGTGCATCATGGTCCTGAAGGCAGCTAGTTTGTGTTGTATTGGGTGATTGGAGGAGTCGTGTATTAGTGTGTCAGTTGTAGTGGGTTTCCTGTAGGCCTATATATTGAATTTGTGTCTGTGTTCAAATGTGATTTCAAATCTTTGTAGACCTCACCATCACAAAATTTGAACACAGGCACAAATTCACTATATACAGAAAATCCATAACACAACTTTGTGTTCCGAGTCAGTAATATTATACTTATAATTAAAAATAAATAATTTGTCTCTGTTGGCCTCGATAACACAAACTAAAATTAAATTTGTATAATGAAATAAATTGCTATTTAAAATTTTTGTTTGTTATCAAAACTATAAAATCTTTACTGATGCAACTTGTACTAGAGTCTTTCTTTCCAAAAAGTTTTTATACGAAGTGCGCATAAAATAATACACGTTCACGTTCCTGTTATGTCGACAGCAGATCCTTCAGACAACGGGTTGATATTATCTGGATGAAATACCGCCATTAGTGTGGAGCGGTCGTGGCGTAGTGGCTAGCGTGTGGCGCTGCTACGCTATCGGCGCGGGTCCGATTCCCGCCGGGGCCATCTGATTTAGATACGACCGTTCCCCCTCGCAAGGCGATGGCAAACCAGTGGAGGTATCCTGCCTAGTATAAGCCCTCCCCAACTATGCCGCTCGGATCCGACGTTAAACTGTAGGGTCTATATACCTGTGATAGACTCCGTAACACACGCACCACGGTTATATGCGGGGATGGTATAAACCAGTCGAAAGACTGAAGGACCCAATAATAACCATTAGTGTAACAGAAGCTTTATTATCATCATCGTCTTCTTAACGGTTTTAGGCTTTAGCGGCCTGTTCTTATTCCACAGTCCACCTTTTCTTACGTCTACCAATAAACCTTTCTGCCTCTAGGATTGTAATAGTTTGCCATCTTCGTATTCTACTTTCTTCCATTCTATTTATGTATTGAATCCATTTTCTTCTGTATTCTTTAATGCTTTCATTAACTCCAAAAATATTTAAATCACTTCTTATATCTTCATTTTTTATATGATCTCGTTAGGAGCTTAGAATATTTTCACATCCAGAAGTAGGATATGCGTAATATAGAGCCGTTTCGACCATAGCCTCTACCTACTCAAGACCGTCGGGCGTGGAGAAGAGCCACTTTGGACCAGAGCCTCTACCTGCTCAAGACCGTCGGGCGTGGCGAAGAGCCACTTTGGACCAGAGCCTCTACCTGCTCAAGACCGTCGGCCGTGGCGAAGAGCCACTTTGGACCAGAGCCTCTACCTGCTCAAGACCGTCGGCCGTGGCGAAGAGCCACTTTGGACTAGAGCCTCTACCTGCTCAAGACCGTCGGGCGTGGCGAAGAGCCACTTTGGACCAGAGCCTCTACCTGCTCAAGACCGTCGGCCGTGGCGAAGAGCCACTTTGGACCAGAGCCTCTACCTGCTCAAGACCGTCGGGCGTGGCGAAGAGCCACTTTGGACCAGAGCCTCTACCTGCTCAAGACCGTCGGCCGTGGCGAAGAGCCACTTTGGACCAGAGCCTCTACCTGCTCAAGAGCGTCGGCCGTGGCGAAGAGCCACTTTGGACCAGAGCCTCTACCTGCTCAAGACCGTCGGGCGTGGCGAAGAGCCACACCCTTTTCGAGGTGGTCCTACGGCGGATCTACACCAGAGAAGGTCGATTAAAAATCTAGCCGGCATAGGGTTGGTTGCCTTGTACGGTGGTCTCAATCAACAACTCACAATTCCAACAGTAGCCTCGGAAACGAGATCATATAAGCTTTAATCTTCAGTTGCACACCACTATATAAAAATTATATAGGGATAATTTTTATATAGTGGTGTGCAACTGTGATCATTCTGATTGTGATTTCAACCACTAACACAAATTTCTTCATTAAACGTCTTTAATCTTCAGGTAAAATTTATTCCTACTTAGCCTACGAAAAAATCCTCTGGCTACTGCGGATAATCCGCAACGCCAATAAACCGCTCCTGGATAATCAGGAGTTTACTGTATTTAGAATTTTAAGTAGTAATTGTATTTCAATATACATTTAAAGAGCAATAAATATCGTAAAAACTGTAATAACTTTGATGGAAGGAAATTCCCAAGGCGTAGAAAGAAAGAAAGAAAAACGAAAGAGCGAGAGAAAGTGTGAGTGAGTAAGTCAGAGAGAGAGAGAGAGAGAGAGAGAGAGAGAGAGAGAGAGAGAGAGAGAGAGAGAGAGAGAGAGACAGACAGACAGACAGACAGAGAGGGAGAGAGAGAGCTAAATAAAGAGTAAAGAGTATTGCTTTATTTTGGAGACCGGTAGCAAACGTCCTTGACAGAAAAAAAAGCATATAAACTTTTTTCGTTAGGGGTGGATCGGGTCTCCTTGCCAACCCTGTGACATTGCTTCCCCTCCGTTCGCTATCACAACTTCTTAGTAGTCATTATCCAGCAGAGACCCCTCCCACCACACCCTGACAACGTCGTCTTCTTACTCACCTACGCCGTTGCTTACAATGTGTTCACCCCTTTCTTTCATCCGTCCCTTAATGTTTCTTTTAAGAGTGTTTTATTTTTCTAATTCAGAACATTTTTATGTCTCTACAGAGAGATAGAGGGGTGCAAACAAAAAGAGATCTCTAAAAAAGGAGAAGTTCGTTCAAAGCGACCTGCGAGTTAATGAAGTTTGTTTTTTAAATGACTGAAACAAGAACTGCTTGTTGGTTATAACCGCAGGAAAATTTTATATGAAAAGTTTCGTATTGAAATAACGGCCCTGCGTAATAACATTTCTTACGTATTGTAAAGTAAACATGCAAATTTAATCCATTTATTCATTCATTATTTAGAGAAAAAAGGTTGGTATAATTATTTACTAAAAGTTGTTCTCTTCATGATAATTTTATATTTGTTTTAGTAATTATTTAATATGCACTTATTTAAAGCATCTGCTTTACGTAAAGCATCTTCGTATCACGTACTTCGTCTACTTCATCTAATTTAGAAATTTATTACTTACTGTCCATCAAATGAAGTTAAATACGTAAATAGAAACTCTTTTTTAATAAAAGCTACCGTTAGGAGCAATCAATAATATCATATTCAAACTGTGAAAATAAACTTAACTAACTTTTTTAATAAACAAAAACTTGTAAGCCAACATAGGCTGAAATGTAAACACATAATGGTCTACGGAAGTAATAATATCAGTCATCATCATCACTATCATCACTTCATAGATAGGATTTCTCCTGTTCCAGTCTCATGACTCCCGCCGCCTTGTGGCTGGCATCCCTACAGATCTTCTTCCAACCGGCTCATACTCATAAGCCAACTTCGGAAAGCGGGCATTGTCCATTCTTTCTAGACGTTGTTTGCAGCAATTTCTGTAATTCTGAAACGAGTTAATTTAGGGAAACTATATCCACTTCTCGTCTATTATACACGTTTCTTATATGATCCAGTCGAGTATATCCCTTTACCGATCTCAAATAGCTCATTTCTGCAGCCTGCAATTGGCTCCAGTCCTTCCTCCTTATAGTCCAGGTCTCGCATCCGTACAGCAGTGCCGGTACTGACATTGTCTTATAGAATTTGATACACGTCTCCTGTCCAGCTGTCCTTTTCAATCTCCTTCTTAGTCTTCTTTTCTAGGTTAGCAGCCTATAGGCTTGTTGGCAGCAGCTCGCCATTCTTCATGCTTCTCTGCTTTTCTTTTCAACTCCCAATATGATGTGCAGTTCATATCGACCATAAGCTGTTTCATGTAGTCTAAACGGGGTCGACCTCTGTGATTCTTCCCTTCAATTGTTCCTTCTATTATTCTCTTAACCAACCCATTGTGTCGTAGTATATGCCTTATAAATTTAGCTCTTCTGCCTTTTAAATTTCGCAGAAAGGTTTTTTACTCCTGAGCTCTTTTAAAGACTTCCTCATTTGTTATCTTCTCCCTCCAGCTTATCTTGAATATTCTTCTGTAGCACCAGGTCTCAAATGCTTGGAGTCTTTTCTTGTCACTTTCTCCAATTGTCCAAGATTCACTCCCGTATAGGGCAACACTCCACACGTATGTCTTTACTAGATTCTTCCTTATTTTTAGGCTGATAGTGTTTGAAGTGAAGAGGTTTTTTGTTTGTTGAAAGCAATTTTAGCCTGGTTAATTATGTTTATAATTTCCTTACTGCTACGTCCATCACTTGTGATTTTACTTTCTTGATTGTTATATTTTTCAACTGCCTGGAGAACATTATTTCCAAGAGTTATTCTGACTGGATCTTCTTCCCTCCGACTACAGACCTTCCACACTGTCCTTCCGACAGTCCTTCTCAGTATTCCACATATAATATTAGTTTTTGAAATATTTTGTATAACTTTGAACAAGTTTGTAACATGATTGTTTAATGAAAACAATTCTAATTGAAAATTGTTTAATCATATGTTACTGTTGTTGTCTCTTGTATTCAGTGCTGATTTAAATGTCTGTCGCTTATGGTATACACAGCACACACTGATACAAAAACGCTTGAGCTGGTTCTGGTCTACACACAAGCTCCAAGTCCTTTGGGTTTTATTTTTTAGCGGGAAAATCGGTTCGCTCACAGACAGAAACCTAATCAAGGCAAAAGATTCGCTTGAAGAAACGTCATTTCTGCTGCACGAATTCTCACGTTGCCAGTACATACTATAATCATTTTACAGAAAAGCGGGATAAAAATTGAGCAGCCACAACTCTTAATATGGGAAATTATACAATCTATAGGAATTTAAGTAATATTGTGACTGCAAAGTATACCCTTTTAGATAATAATAATATTATTACAAAAACAAAAGTAGACAACTTGACTCACAAATAGGTGGATACAAATGTGGCTTCCGAAAAAGTAGGTCATGCACAGAACAGATTCTTAATCTAACATCAATAATGACATATTTGAAAAGAAGATTTAAAGATTTTGTAATTAACTTTATTTGACTGTTCAAAATTCTTAATGGTTCTATTGTGTAATAAAACAACAAATTTATTCAAACAAACGCTAACGAATACCTACACCAAAGTAAAATTCAGAGGTGAAATTTTTAGACAGTTTGAAATTAAGACAGAAGTCACACAAGGAGATAAACTATCACCGTTGCTTTTTAACTGTGTTCTGAAAAAAATAGTAGGAGATTGGAGAAAATCGCTGCAGGAAAATTACATCACCCAGGGAATTAGACTAAGCTATAACAGGACAACCTGTCAATAGATTGCCTAGCGTTTGCAGATGATCTAGCAATCCTGTCAGATTCAGTAGAAACAGCTGTTAGATATGTGGAATTGCTGATAGAACAAGCCATAAGAGCGGGTTTACAAATTTCTTTCGAAAAAATCAAGTTCATGACAAATATTAAGACAATATCCAAGAAAAATGAAAAACGCGATATAGGTTTTATGGAACTGACAAATTCAAGTATCTCGGAGAAGTTATTGAACAAACGTCTCAGAAAAAGAAGCCATTAAAGCACGCGTCAATAAGATGAAAGTTGCTTACTATTTAATCAAGGGTACATATAACAAGAAATCAATATCCAAATTCCAAACTTAGGCAAGAGTAATTCGACCGAAAGCATTTTATGCAACTGAGTGTCTGACTTTGAACAAGAAAATGATGATGAAAGAACTGGAATTTACGGAAACCAAAATATTAAGACTAAGCTTGGGACCAATAGAAGATGGAGAACGCTACAGAAAACGCCACAATAATGAGCTGTACACACATGTTGAGTAAATCACAGACGTTAATAGGAAAAGACGAATTACTTTCTATGGACATGGTAAAAAAAATGAATCCTGCCAGACTGACAATGAAACTTTTTAACTACCATTTCAGAAAGGTCAAAATGCCTGCTTCAAAGAAAAAGGAAAATACATAGGAGAACTCCAGATTACTCAAGAAGACAGTAAAGGACGCTAACTACTCAAAAATAAATTAAAAAATGCCCAAGATTTTCAGGAAAAGTCCAAGAAGAGGACAGGTTCTATCTGGACTGACGAAAGGAGGGAGAGACATCGATCAAAAATGAAGGAGAGGAGGAAGAGAGGAGAGAACAAGGGAGGTACCAGTTGAACCAAACGTAGTCTACAGTGGCTTATAAAAAAAAAAAAAAAAAAAAAAAACATGCACATCGGCATGTGATTGAAATTGTGATTGAATTGAAATTGGCATGTAGTCCTTAGATGGCCGATAAAAAGAAATGCACATCTCAATTTTACAATCAGTAAAAGTTTATTAGATACAATAATTTACTGAAAATGAGATACCTTTTTACAATTTCACACTACTTCTAACAATTAGGTCAAAATTAATCCCGAAATCAAAGGTTGCTCTTCACACTCGTACCGGAGACTCATTTATGATACGCATTCTCACAAGTGACGAATCGCGGGTACACCACTATAGGCTACTGCTTAAACCACGAGGTCGATTATGGAGTGTCGTGTAAAAGATGAAACAACTCCCACGAACACGGAGACACATTGGCAAGGTTCTCACGGCTGTCTTCTGAGATGATCAAGGCGCTGTGTACAAAGAAAAGTGATTGTTGCGCACTCCTCTCAATCCTTCGGCAAGGTTAGAGACGCCAGACGGACACCTTGTCAGTAAAAAATTAAGCCCTTTAGACACTGAAGATGGCCTCCAATGGCGAGGTTGACACGTCTGTGTTAAATCAATAATAACAGACCACGGCCTGATAGGCCGGGAAGTAGTTCTTATAAATACGACGCCGGCCGAGAAAGCGTAAGGAATCAATACATTCTTTTACAATTGTATAGCTAATTTTTATATTCAAATAGGACTCTTTCTCATCGAGAACGTTGCGACATTATAAACTGTTAGATTTTAGGGTAGTCCGAACTGAAATTGAACAAAGAAATGACCATTCCCATGTTGTTTTCAATTATGTTTATTTTTCATCGTGCTCTATACTTCAGTATGTTTGTGCACCTACTTACGTACTGGTGTTCTACTGAATCTGATTAAGTAAACTTTTCATGTGTCTGTTTGTTAAGTTTCGCTTCCCGTGAACACTGACGTTATCTTAGCTGAACAAGACAAAGTCGGTCACGTGTACACACCGGTATTTTGTCACGAAGCGTTAAATGTATCGTACTAATGAGTGTAGCGTAGACGACGCTAAACGTTCTGATCTTTCTGTAGCGTGCACACAGTGTTTTTACGTTACAGCACACTGTGCTCAGTGCAGTACACGGTTCGTTACTTCTTGCACTTTGCATTCTGCAATAAATATTCATAGTACACAGCTTTAAAGAGACGAACCGTCCAAGCATTGTGCTGAACAATATATGCGTGAAAACTGTACGCGGTGCACAAGTTGCAACCGCAGAAGTACAGACAGAAACACAACAACAAAGGTTGGTTGCGGCAGCGGCACAGTTAATAAGTTTACTCAGCTGTAGAGTCAAAACTTTTGACTGTTAAAATATGTCTCACTCTTTGTTACTAGAGTTCCTTGCAAGTTAAGTTTAACCTTGCCCTCTGTCACTAGCATCAAATCCGCTCAGGAGTGTCAAAAGCTAGCGCTGTAGCTATGCTTTTATATACAATTTTTACTTCCATGTTCCGTAAGGAAATGGAAGTATGGTGATCGCGAAAAAAAAACCTGGTCGCGATAAGAGCAGATTCTGATTGTACTACTTTCAAAGCATGAAGAAAAGTCATTTTCCGAAAAGTGTGTCTGTCTGTCTGTAGAATTGTTTCTATAGCGAACGATAACTGCCGCAAATCCAAACAGAATTAAATAATTTTTTGCATACGTAGAGGAATTTTATTTATTTTTTGAGTTGTGGAGGACTCAAGGCCTATTGGTTTTGGTTAAGATCGTTTAAAGGGAAGGGGTTGTTTACCTGCAACGTTTTAACAAGAGTAAGGAACTTAATTTTGATAAATAAATTATCCTGAATAGAAGGTCATAATAATCCACTGTAGAAAGGTAGATGAAATATCTATAAATGAAAAGGGTAGTTGAAGGGACACCGGGTAATGTTTAGTATTGATGTTATAAATTTATTCGACTTTGATGAAATATATCAAAGTATAGAATATATAACAGAAACAATGAGAAAAAGAAGACTATTGTTTTTTTTGAACATTTATATATAGAATAGACGACAATAGGTTAACAAAGCAGATCTTTAAATATCTGTGGGAAAATAAGTCAACATCAAGTTGGATTAAAGAAGTCGAAAAGGAGTTAGAGAAGAATAATATAAACGCATAAGAAGCAATTGTCAGAGAAATTTGTCGGGCAAAAATGTTAAAAATGGAAGATGTCCAGAGTAGGAGAGAGAGAAACGCAGGTTCAAAGTGGACTGAAAACAGGAAGGAGAGACACAGTGTAAAGATGAAAGAATATTGGAGAAAAAGAAAAGAACAAGGAATAAAGATTTGAAATTGTCATGTGGTCCTCACATGGCCGATAAAAAAAATGGCGGACAGTATGTCAGCTGACATAGAATCAGCTGATCAACTGCACTTCGCTTTTCAACTGATGCTGGAAACATTTTATAAAGTGTTTATTTCAGTTGTTTTCAGATACTGTGTGTTGGGTTTACTCGGCTGGCGCGAGGGTGTAGCGTGTGCGGTTGGTGTGAACAGCGCCTTACAAAGTTCAGCAATAATCTGACCTGTAATTTGTAAGCCGCCACCCTCAACCGAGCAGTATGAACTTTGTGCGTGTCTTAAGTACGCTTGAAGTACTCGATTTAGTACAGGCTGACAGTCTGTTACCTTCACTTCTGGTTAAACAACACGCAAACAATGGAACGCCCACTGCTTTGCTTTACTTTTTGAGCATAGCCAGTGGTTAAATTGCTGTTGCGACAATTATTACTAATACTCCCGTTGCTACTGCTGCTGCTGTTAGAGATGACAACCACAACATCTGCTCTGCTGCTGCTGCAGCTGCTGGTGCTGCTGCTACTACTACTACTACTACTACTATTACTACTACTACTACTACTACTACTACTACTACTACTACTACTACTACTACTACTACTGCAGCTGCTGCTACGAGTATACGAGAATCAACAACACCAACAACAGCACAGCAGCACCAGGGTACGAAATATAGAAAACAGAGAAATGTTCAGAAAGAAAATTGGGGAAGTAAAGGAAAAAGTAAAAAAAGAACCAGAAAAACTGAACCAGTGAGTAAAGGTATCTGGCAAAGAAGAGAAGAACTTTAGAAAGTAAAGGAAGTTGTGTCACTGCAGCCGATAGATGGCTGAAACAAAATAATATTAGTAGTAGTGGTAGTAGTAGTAGTAGTAGTAGTAGTAGTAGTAGTAGTAGTAGTAGTAGTAGTAGTAACAGTAAAACAGAAAAAGACAGAAGAGCTCCAGATTACTCAAGAAAACATTGAAGATTGATTGCAACTCAAAAAGAAATTAAAAAATAACCAAGGTTTTCAGGGCAAACCCAAGAAGAGGACAGGTGCCATCTGTACTAACAAAAGAAGGGATAGACATCGATCAAGAATGAAGGAGTTGTGGGAGAGGAAGAAGAGAGAGGAGAAGAAGGGAGCGAACAGTTGAACCAAACGTAGTCCACTGTGGCTCATACGAAAAAAAAAATGAACAATAAGAAAATCAGAAAAATATTAAGAATAATAGAGCACTGTTTGTTCATGAATTGGCACAAATTTCTTAAAACGCTCCGGATATGAAGAAATAAGCGTTGTTTTCAAAGCACACGCAACAGGCACTGCAAATGTTTTGGGCATGAAAATTGATGGTGGACTGAAGAGTGACTGCTTTAGAAATCCAGTCTTGTGTGAGCGTGTATGTATGTGTTTGATTTAACAAATATATTGTCGAATAGAATAGATTTGTTACACTGGCGAGAGACTGTAATGCATGAAACAAGAAAAGTCTATTTGTTTTGTGACGGGAACAGATTACAAACAAATTGTTCAGACAATGTGTGGCAGCAAAGATTTATTCGAAAGAAAATAACTGTGTTATATGGGTGTGCGCGGGGTTGGGAGACTGATATCGGCCCAGCACGTATGCTATGGATTCGGCGCACGCATTTTGAATAAAAACGTCTTGGCAATGCCGTCCTGTTGAAAATTGTTTTATTTATTCAATTTTAGGATATTCGAGTTGGCACTATTAACCATAGAAATAATTCTGATTTGATACTGGACGGAAGAGTTATAGAAAGGGTTGAGGAATTTTGCTATCTGGGTAGCACGGTTAGTCAGGATAGAGGTGCTCTTAGGGATGTGATATGTCGTATAAATTAAGCAAAAGGAGCATTTGCACAGTTACGACCAGCATGGAGGTCACCCCATATACGCAGGAAGACAAAACTCAGAATATTTGACTCAAATATCAAATCGGTGTTACTGGAAAGTGACAAAGGACATTACCACAAGGTTACAGGCTTTCATAAACCGTTGCCTGAGGTACATAATGAGAATTTGGTGGCTCAAGACCATCTCGAATAGAGATCTATATGGGAGGCCACAAGTCAGAGTCCCATTCAACTACAGATAAAGAGAAGAAAATGTAGGTGGATCGGTCACACCCTGAGAGGATCGCCAGAAAATATAGCAGGACAGGCACTGAATTGGAATCCGCAAGGTAGCCGCAGACGTGGAAGACCGAGGAACACCTGGAAAAGGACTATGGGAAGAGAGCTGGCTGGTATCAACAAGACACGGACTGAAGGTGAAGACCCTGGCAATGGACAGAACACGCTGGAGAAATTTCATCGAGGCCACCTAAAGAATTTAAGGACTTAAGTCAAGTCAAGTCAATTAAAGGCTGTACTCTATTAGGTGTACTGAGAAATGTAGCAACACGAGAAGACCCGAGAATTAAAAGTATCGTGAACGATATACTTATACGAACGTTGATAAAATATAAATGTTATTGCCGCGAAATACTTTAACGGTCGTTAATGTTGGCAACAGTGAGCGGTGTGTAGTAGAGCCTAGACGTGCACCCTTGTTTCTATAGTCATTGATAGATGAGTCTATAGATAGATATAGATAGTTTCTATAGTCTATAGATGAGTTTTTGTGATTATTAAGATGTTGTCACATTTTGTAATTATTAAATTTATAATGTGCGAAGAGTTATAGATAAAAAGATTATAGAACTAGTCCAGCTTTCAATTACTTGGGATGTTACGTTACATATGGGACAGTAATTGACCTGGAAGAAAAATTAAACAAATTTAGGAATGTCTGTCGGACGATTCACAGATACCTTTAAAAAGACAAAGAAGGAAACAAAGATAAGGTTTTTTAACACTGCAGCCGTACCAGTCTTGACATATGGAGATAAAACCAGAGATATGATAGAAAGAGTCAAAGCAAAGATGCACGCAGCGGAGATAAAGTCTGTGAGGAGTACTCTGTGCTGTACCGTTCTCGACAGAAAGAAGAATCTGGGTATAAGGATGGAACTGGAGGTCGACGCTTTGTTGGAACAGCTAAGGAGCAACAAAAGAAGATGGTGTGAACATTTGGGAAGAATGGCGGGTGACAGGATTCCAGTGCTAGCAATGGAATGTAGGACGGTGGGGAAGAGAGATGTAGGACGGCCGAGAGCAAAGTGGGTCTCGGAACAGGTTCAGGATGAGCCTAATCCTTGAGGTTGATGATGATGATACTGTTCGGAGGTGTTAAACCAGCTGAAATCTTGCACAACTTACGTGCACACTTCAACAGTTAATACACTTTCGAAGGCTAAAGTGTACAAATTTTATTACCAGTCAAAACATAAATTTTAAAGAACTCTTAAAGACGAAAACCGTACATCGCAGACTATCACTGATGGGGTCAACATTATTAAAATCATGAGAAACCGGGCTCTTTGGACGTGGTCGATTGCATACATTATTGTTTCTATCGTTTCGGCCACACTCCAATTGATTTTAAGCCGATTAGCGAGCCAATCAGAACCGAACTTCCCTGTTATTGGCTCGCCTATGTCAAATCAGAAGTTGTATACCGAACATTGATTTCTGAATTTGCTCGCTCGCTACCCAGTTCGTCACACGCAGAGACGTCAGGAAGGTGGTAGAGTGGGATCGCCATGGCCCGGCGCTTTGTCATCGATTGCCAGAGGCGGGACAACTCAAACCGTCCGTCAAGTCGACGAGGCAGTCGTATCTGCGGTTGACGCGTCTTCTATGATGAAGCCCGGTCTCACGCCCTACTATCTGCGGATCCCAGAGGAGACGAGTGCTCTCGCTTGCGAAAGAAATCGCCCCCGGAGGCACTGGCAGGGGACACGTGATCCGACCGACAAGGCAACGTACAACCGGGCGACCGGAATTTTACGTCGTGAAATGCAGCCCTACCGGAGACGCTGTTGGGAACTCGCCGTGGCCCAAGCGGGGGAAGGCTCTGACGAAAGTAGCCCATACCGGATTCCCTCGGATTTGACGGCGAAGAGGCGCCGACCTCGCATCCCCGCCATTGCTGGACCGTTCGGCCAAGTCCTGGGTCGCCCGGAGGCGAAGTGCAAGTAATTGGGTGCGTGTTTTAAGCGCCAGTTTGCTCCGAACCTGCCCATGGACTAGGACTTTGACGAAGAAGTCGAGAGCGAAGTGGAAGACTTTCTGTTTCTTCCGATCACCGTATAGCCCGATCCCATTACTAGGGAATGGGCCTCAGATTGGCTCGTTGAGCTCGCACCCAGAAAAGCTCCTGGCCCGGACGGTGCCTCGAAATCAGCTCTATTTCGGCTCCCGGAGCCAGGAATGCTTTTCTTGGTCGCGCTATTCCGACTGGCCTACTTTCCCAAGAAATGGCGAAAGGCGACGGTTATAGTGATCCCGAACCAGGGAAAGAACGCTTCCCGACAACCTCCGGCCTATTAGTTTACTGTCAACCACGTCAAAGGTCCTCGAGCGTCTCGTATAACGGCCAGTCCTAGATCATCTAGGAAATTTCGATGTATTGGTCCCCGAACAGTTCGGTTCCCGTGTGGGTCATTCCACCACTGATCAGCTGATGAAACTGGTGGAATACATCACGGGCGCGGGCTGTCGCCTGTTTCCTAGATGTGGAGAAGGTTTTTGATAGTTTCTGGCACTACCTGCTCTTGTGCAAGCTCCGGGAAATCCAGCTCCCATTTTACTACCTTCATTTGACTGCTAGCTTCCTGACGGAGAGGACTTTCTGCGTGAGAATAGACGACCATGTCTCTTTCGAGAGACGTACTTCAGCCGGGGTACCTCAAGCTAGCGTCCTAGGGCCTCGTCTGTTCTCCGCCTACGTCAACGACGTACCCAGGGAGCCTGGAGTCCAGATCGGCCTGTTTGCCGACGACACGGCGGTGTATACCGGCGATCGGAAGCTGACAGAGCTATCATACGACTCCAGCGCGCACTAGATGCGTACATGACCTGGGTGGAAGACTGGAAAGTTGCCGTCTACGATACCAAGAGCTCCACGGTGCTATTCTCAAAGGGCCGAAAGGAACCGCAAGGACGAGTGAGACTCGGTCGAACGTTAAGTTAAGTACCTCGGTGTCGTCCACCTTAATCGTCGGCTGACCTGGCGTACCCACGCCAGACGATGAAAACTATACCATCTGCTCTTTTTGTAAAATAAAATGTCTTTATATCAGAATATTGTTCTTTTAATTCCAGTGCCAGTATTAGTCATTTACTAAATTGCAAATTATAAAGCCATAAATGTTTTAAACGTTAAAATGATTTTTTGCTTGTTTAAAAAATATGAAATTAGTTAATAAATGTACTTATAAAATTTAATATAAACGATTACTTTATTCATTATAAGTTCAATAAATAACGGAATTATAAACGGTTACTAATGACATGCCTGATAACCACTATTCTTTTTTGCATTGATGATAGACGTAGAATTTACTAAATAACAAATCGAACTATCGATTGAAACAAAAGTTATATGTGTATGCACCAAACAAGTAAGAATAGTTAGTACATTTTTATATTTATAGTAGTTATATAGAGTTAGTTATACAATTTTAGAAGTTGCCACAGATGTAAGGAGGTGTTAGTGTTCAAGATGGAAGAATGGCATGAAAAAAGTAATGGTAGTAAGGATTCCTGGGGAGTAACGCAAAAAAAAGTTATGCCACTGTCGCAATATACATAAATGAAATGTTGAAATTATAATGGTGATATTTATAGTATTCAGGTAAATAGGCCTATAGAGATAAGTTATGTTGATTCGTTTGTGTCAAATAGGAAACGTCCTTGATAACAAAATGAATAAACAAAATGAATATATAAAACTTCTTTTTACCTTGAAAAGTTGGTTTCTTCCCCTCGTTGCCAAGCGGTGCTTCCCCTTCATTTACCATCACGACGACCTCTCAACAGTCATTATCTTACCCCTCTCATACAGTACAGTGTGTTCGTTCGCCCTTCATTGTGACTCTCTTCAGCGTTAAATGGTTCTTAAATCTACTTTACGTTCAGTCGTTTAGGGAGACGTTTGTATGTCTCTTTTGTATGCACGCCCGCTTGTGCGTTCAACACAGGAGTCGGTGGCATTGGAAGCAGTTCAACAAACACAACATGGGGGTGCAACTAATGTAGTCTCGAAAAGAAATAAAATAAAATTTAATGTTTTTTTTTTGAAAGTCAAACAACAACTTTCGATCTGTCCGGCTACTCCTTATTTGCATTAACGGAGACCATGCTTTCAGGGGCCCAGAACGGTTTCAGGAAGGGTAGATCATGTTTAGATTGTATCATTACAATAGCTCAGCTCATTGAAAAGCGTAGATAGTATCAGCTGCCCTCATACATAGCTTTCATCGACTTCGAGAAGGCTTTTGAAAGAGTGAATCGGAGCAAACTATGGGCAGTAATGGCAAGGAAAGGGGTCCCACAACATCTAACTAGAGCAATACAGAGTCTGTATATGTAGAATAAAACCTTAATAGAAGCAGGGAGACCGAGAACAGCTCCTAGAGTTGGCCTGATCACTTGTGCAGCACGACAAGGGTGTCCATAATCACCTTCTCTAATTAATTTATATATTGACGATGTCACACAAAACTGGCAGATGTGTCTTCCAGTACATTTTATGACTGGTCACTCTACAATTGACACTTTGTTGTTTGCGGACGATCAGGCTATTCTATCGGACTCGGAAAACAGATTGCAGAAGAGTATAAATTTGTTAAATCTGCAAAGACTCTGGATTGCAAATATCCACACTTAAAACCAAGGTGATGGCTTTTCGTGGGATTGATCCCGTACGGACAAAAATTGTTATAGATGGTACAGTCCTGGAACAAGTTAGCAGTTTTAAATACCTGGGCTACAGTGTGTCTTATAATGCACGCAACGACGTTGTGAATAAGTTGCATAAGTTCAACCTTATGTGCGGGACCATTAGATGAACCCTTAAGTCAGCAAGTAAAGGAACTCGCCTAAAATTCTACACCGTAATGGCTCTTCCCACACTTCTTTATAGGTCTGAGAATTGGACTTTAACGAAAGGCCAAGCTAGTCGCAACCAAGCGGCTGTAATGAAATTTCTCAGTATGCTAGGGTATACTCTCAATGACCATAGAAGAAACACAGATATACGGCAGGAGCTGAATATTATGAGTATACTCGAAAGGATCTCCCAGTATCGGCTAAATAGGTGGGAACATCTTTGTGGAATGGATGGCTGCCGCATCCCCAAATAACTACGGAACTATAAGCCGAAGGGACGGAGAGGTGTGGGACGTCCGAAGAAGCGCTGGAGTGACCAGTTGTAATCTTTGTCTATTTGAGACCGGAACAAACCATCCTTGGTTTAATAATTGAATACGATGGTAATGATGATGATGATGATGACAGGCAAACCGAAAAACAAGAGAAGAATCTTGTTACTAGACTCCATTCAATTTTCTTCTGCCTTTTCGCAATCTTTTTTCGGGAATACAGACAATTATTTAAATCTTTTAATTGATTGTATTTTGAAAAAAAGATGATGTACAAGGAGTAGTGAAAAAGTTAGTTGTACTAGCCAGGAGCGTATTTACGGGTCAGAACTTCCACCAGAGGATCGAAAATGTTGACAAATTTGGTCAATTTCTTACCTTTTAGACTGTTTTATTATTTTTTTCAGTTGTGTACGATAATATAGTAGCTTTTTTACCAGTTTTGTTAGTTTTATTAGCAGCCATCTTAAAACCAGAATTTGTCACTACTTGTTGCCACACTGCTAAATACTTCGATGTTGACGAGGCCTTTCGGTGTCTCCACCATCTTCAGGCTTAAACGATAATTTTTTACCTTTACAAACCCATATATATACCAAGAGACTCCCCCTAATTGTTTGAATTCGCTCGGAATCAACCAACCCCATATTACGTGTCCAACTAGGCCACGTCCCTCACCGAGCATCGTCACTACCCTTATATATATATGGGTTTGTAGAGGTAAAAAATTGTCGTTTAAGACCTGACGGTGGAGACACCGAAAGGCCTCCTCAAAAACGAAGTATTTAGCAGTGAGGCATCAAGTAGTGACAAAGCTGGAAGTCTTTTTTAAATGTAGGCCCTACAAACAGATTTATTACGCAGCATTAGAGCGTATTCACGTTTCAAATATAGAAAAGCCAATTCAGTCAATCAATATCTTGTAAACATTGTTTCAATAACGCGAATTTGTAATGTTCTATTACTGTTTACTTTAATGGGAGTGATTTCAGCCCCCTAAAAGATAGTATTGTTGATCAGTCTTAACTTGTTTTCTTTTCTTTTGTACGAAGCCGACACGACCTCGGACCTCAAAGGCCGAATTTGGCACTAGCATAAAAAACAACAAGGGAATAATTGTGGAAATTCTTTCATTTGTCTGTAAGTACAATTAAAAAAATACTTTTCTATAAAATCGACAAGTTTATTTAAACCTTTATCGATGTCTTCGATGCTATTGTTAAAAAGTTCCCCTCCAACATTTGGCAACTATTTCTGGGCACTGTCAAAACTTTCCTATGTAGGCTATTTCATTCTCCGATATCCTCAATCGGGTATTTCATCCGGCACACCTCAATCTTGATAATTTACTATATTTCATAATGTTTACGTACCTAAAGAGTGCGTATAATTCTTGATTATAACTTATCCGCCGTACGCCGCTTTCACTTCTTCTTCTTCTTCTTCTTCTTCTTCTTCTTCTTCTTCTTCTTCTTCTTCTTCTTCTTCTTCTTCTTCTTCTTCTTCTTCTTCTTCTTCTTCTTCTTCTTCGTTTTCTGCACTACAGCCCAACGTGATCCCTGGATTCCAACACCAACCTTCTCCAGTGTCTCCTATCCATTGCCATCTCAGCGTAACCCCTCACATCCGTTCATCTTAGGTCTTCTAGCCAGCACATCATCCAACGACCTTATACTAGGTCAGCGCCTCTTTCTGTTTTTATATACCTGCACCCTCAGAACGTTTCTTGGTATACGCTGATCATCCATCCGCTCTAGGTGATCTAACCACTGTTGAGCCTTTATGAATCTTACAATGTCTTCATAGTTCAATACCTGATCTATCTCCTGGTTATTTCTTATTCTCCATTCGTCGTCTTCTTTAACCGGACCATAAACACGTCTTGCGATCTTTCTTTCAAACCTTCTTAGTGTTTCTTGTTCCTTTTTTATCAGTGTCTGTGTCTCGCCGCCTCCACCCATTTCACATACTGGAGCATAAATCTTTTCCGTAATGTCTTTCTTTCATAAATTAAAAGATCTCTTTCTTTTACATTGGCGATGATCCATGTTTCTGGTGTATACGGCAAGACTTGTCTTTTTAAAGTTTTATAGGGGGTGTATCTTGTTGTTCTAGACTCTACTTCTCATCTGCTTTAACAGTTCAACGTAGCATGTATTTGCTGCTGAGATTCTCTTTTGGATTTCATTTGTAGTATCATTATTTGTTGATATTAATACAAAATTCAGGTCACAAATAAACACATATTAGAATACACGAGATCGTCTGCTTTAGGACATTCGACTTTCGCACATTTCGTTCTTTCAGACATTCAAAATTGATACTCTTATTGAGGTTTCGTGCTACAGCTTTGGACTTTCGAACACTGGCGGAGGTGTAGGGATCTGAATAAGCGTTTAAGACAAGTCCACACATTCGTTATTACTCCAGCTACTATGCTTTTTCATAATTAATGTTAGTCTATCACGAATAGAATAAAATTTACCCTCTTTTATCCGTCTAGTGGCTTTTCCTTTTTTATATTTCACTTCGCGTTTCTGGACATATGTCCCATCTTCATGTATTTTCCGTGTGTATGTCCCATCTTCAGGTGAATGTCCCACCGCGTGTGTTCCGTGTTCATATAATTTATATTTCTTTACAACAAGTGTGTAAATTATACGTAATTTGTTTTAATTATCTGACGAACTTTATTGAGGGATTACCATGAAGATGGGTCATATGTCCACAAATGCGTAGTGAAATATGAAAAAGGAAAAGCCACTAGACGGATAAAAGAGTTAAATTTTATTCTATTCATACACGTATAAGTGGCTTGGATACTGAAACCGTGAATTTAATTTAGTCTATGAATATGAAAAATGAAAAGAGTTGAATGATTAACTTTTTTTATATATAATAAGACTCTCCTATAGACTGTTTCACAAATATACTGCTTATAAATTTTACTAATGTAAAAAATTATTAATTTTGTATGTTACTGTACTTACAATTACAAAATAGAAGAAAATTTTAAAAAGAACGAAACATGTAGGCTACTAAACATTATTAAATAACAATTTCTGTTCGCACGTTGTAACAAAACAGTAAATTTAGTCTGGAAATCTAAACCGGCAGATGACAAGGTGAAGATATCAGTAATAACAATGGAGACGTAATACGCTGTAAACCTTATACTTGGCAAATAAGAAAAAGAAGACAGTAAAACAATGTGAATTATCTGTTATTGGATAATTAATATTTTTCACTCAAAGTTGTTTGAATGTGCACTTATACTTCTTATTATAATCGCAAAAAAGAAGAATAAGAAGAAAATTTTAAAAAGAACGAAACACTACTAATCTTTATTAAATAACAATTTCTGTTCACACGTCGTAACCCGGTTCATACAGCAAAGTAACACGAATCTGTGTTTTGTTTCACAGTAAATTTAGTCTGGAAATCTGGAACGACCGATGAAAAGATAAAGATATCGGTTGTAACAACAGAGACGTAATACGCTGTAAGCCTTATACTTGGCAAAGAAGAAAAAAAGACACTAAAACAGTCTGCATTATCTTTTACTGGATAATGAATATTTCCACTCAAAGTTGTTTGAATGTATGCTTATACTTTTTCTTATAATCGCAAAGAAGAAGAAGAAGAAGAAGAAGAAGAAGAAGAAGAAGAAGAAGAAGAAGAAGAAGAAGAAGAAGAAGAAGAAGAAGAAGAAGAAGAATGTAAAAACAACGAAACAATATACTAAACATTATTAAATTCCTGTTTGCACTTCGTAATCCGGTTCAAATAGCAAAGTAGCACGAATCTGTGATTTGTTTAACAGTAAATTTAAATCTATTTAAAGAATCAGAAAACAGATGCTCTGTCATACTGGACGGGACGGGATGATCGCAGATAAGCGGATGTGACCACTTAGTCGTTGTAGCTGCTGGGGACGCTGATTGTTGTCTATTCACTGGCCGGCTACTGCATTCACTTCGTATGAATAACGACATCACCACTGTGTTGTTGTGATTTAAACGTGCGATAAGTGGCCGGTTATTTATTATTCAGATTTTTTTGCCACTGGGATTGTGTGGGTTAAATACGTATGTTGCAGTCTTTTGCGTGTACGGTAGACAGCCTTTTATAAAGGGCCGCCAAAATCGAACTCTCCGAACAGTAGCAGTTAAAAAGCAGTAATCACTCACGTGATAAACTATTTGATGTTTATGCACAGTTTTCCTATAAGACATACACAACTTTTTTTTTAATAAAAACTCATTTGATTTTTGTAAAGGTAGTTGTCAATTTTACGGACAACAGCTGATTCTGCGTCCGTTGACATACCTACTGTACGCGTACCAGCTTTGCTCCCGAGACACCTGTGGAGCGGGCGGTGTACTGAATGATAGTGTATGCTCGTGTCGTGTTGGTGGGGTATTATTGGTTCTGAAAACATTGTTCTGCTGTTCGGAAGAGATATTCAGTTTTGACTTTGTGTGCGTATTAGATTGAGCGTTCGTACATTATATGTCAGTGTAATAATATTTTGTTAAAGTGCGTTTTATTATTTGCTACAAGAAATGCCGCATGACAGACAGTCGAGTCACACCGAATGTCTATTAAACGTATTTTAAATGTGTAGTATTACAGTGATGCGTTGAGTGGAATGCCATACGTTACCACATTCCTTGTTCGGTAGCAAAGCTCCTGCTGCGTGAGCGTCAGTAGCAGCCGAATAGATAAATGAATAATAATTCAACTGTAAATCCATTTGTTCACCTAATAACATAAATAATTTCCACAAAGTTATGGGAGTCCCAGCAAGGAACCAATAAGAACAAAAATAATGATTAGTGATCAAATCCTAGAACAGGTGAGCCACTTTAATTATTTTGGAAATCGTATTGGCTATGATAGAAATTATAATATTGATGTGAAGTTAGGTGCTAAATCGTCGTGGTTTAGTACTTGAAAATTGTGGAAACACTGAAAGGGCTTCCCCGGAACATGACAAGTAGCAGTTCAACAAGCAAACACGACAAAGTCGGAGCTATCTGTAGTGCTTTACTCTCTCTATAGGCGTACGTACTGGTGAAGGACGTACCAGTTGCTCAAGTCGTTACACTGAAGATGAGGCCGAAACGTCAACGGTGAGGCCGAAACGTCTCTTTATGCGCATTCGAGTTTCGAAACCGATTTCGGGTACGTATTATTTTAGAAAGTACCAAAGTACCGCCTTTGTCAATTTTAAAAGAAATAAACATTATTAAATAACAATTTCTGTTTGCATGTCGTAACCCGGTTCATACAGCAAAGTACGTAGCACGAATCTGTGACTTGTTTAACAGTAAATTTAGTCTGGAAAACTGGAACGGTCGATGACAAGATGATGACATCGGTAGTAACAACGGAGACAAAATAGGCTGTAAGCCTTAGAGTAAGTAAAACAATCTGTATTGGTTTTTTTTTTCGACTATCTATGGACCACATATCAATTTCAATTCTTTATTCTTTGTTCTTTTCTTTTTCTCCAATATTCTTTCATCTTTTTACCGTGTCTCTTCTTCCTATCTTCAGTCCACTTTGAGCGTGCGTTTTTCTCTCTCCTACCCTGAACTCCTTCCATTTTTAACACTTTTGCCCGAAAAACTTCTCTTTCAATTGCTTCTTCTGCGTGTATATTATTTTTTTCTAAATCCTTTTTGACTTCTTTAATCCAACTTGATGTTGACTTCTTCCCACACAGATATTTGAAGATCTGCTTTGTTAAACTATTGTCGTCCGTTCTATATAAATGTCCAAAAAATAATGTGGGCCTAATATTTTCCTGTATTATCTTTTAATGGATAGTGCGGCAATAGCGGATCACGGTCTAATTGCCCGGAGAGTTGTCAAACGAGTTTCAACAGAGTATGTTTAATTATATTTATCTTTCAATTCGTTATACATTTCAACCAGTGGCGGATCCAGAGAGGGGGCAACGGGGGCAATTCACCTCCCCCCGATAATCTTACTTGGTAAACAATGGCCCTATTTACATATAGTAAAGTTTTAGTAGGTTGGTAACCAACTAACCAAGTGCCTGTTTACATAAATAAAGACACTGTAACTTTATTTTATGTGTGATATCTTATAATGTTAAAATATTTTAAAATACATTTTCTTCACATATACAGTAGCGGCGAATGACTTTGATTCTGTTAAGTGGCTGATTCTAACAAGTGGTAAGAATATTAAATGCATTAAACGGCATAGGAACGGTACCAATAACTGTGATCACATTCAGCGGCGGTCACTGTATTTGATTTTTATTATTTTTTTAAATATGTCCACCGTCCATTAATAGTAAGTTCTTGTCTGTAAAATTTTAATATAATACTGTTATGAAAAAAAAACGACATTTCTTCTTATGTTAAATAGAACTTATTATGATTAATTCCATCCCATTCTACAGCTATTAAGTATGTCATACTTTATTTTTTATAAAAACAGGTTTGAAGGTAATAATCAATTAAGCTATTACCGTGATCTACAAAATGAGTGCGAATTTACTGAAAAGTAACATTATGAAGAGCAAACATATAGCCTACTACACTCTTTGTGTAACACTTGTATTAGATAATAAAGAAAAGTAATATAGGACTATGTCATAAAAGTTTATAAAGTTTACGTTTACACATGATTTAATATATATAAATTGACAATAAATTGTGCTTTTGTGACTTACGTTTACAAAAAAAATTCGGTGGGGGGGACCCCCGACCACCGGTTTGCCCCTCCCGACATCAACTTTTGGATCCGCCCCTGGTTTCAACAGGTATGTAGTTCCGTACTGGTGTTCTATTGTTACGTGTAAACAAAATTTTTCTTGTGTCTGTCTGCAGTTGTGTGCAGTTTTCATTTCCGTCGCGTTATCTTATCTGAACAAGACAAAGTCGGTCACGTGTACACACCGGTATGTTGTCACGAAGCGTTAAATGTGCCGTACTAACGTGTGTGTAGCGTAGACGACGCTAAACGTCCTGCTTTTTCTGTAGCGTGCACACAGTGTTTTAACGTTACAGTACATTGTGTTCGGTACAGTACACGGTTCGTTACTTCTTGCACTTTGCATTCTGCAATAAATATTCATGGTACACAGCTTTAAAGAGACGACCAAGCATTGTGCTGAACAATATATGCGTGAAAACTGTACGCGGTGCACAAGTTGCAACCGCAGAAGTACAGACAGAAACACAACAACAAAGCTTGTCTGCAGCAGTGGCACAGTTAATAAGTTTGCTCAGCTGTAAAGTCAAGATTTGTGATGGTTAAGATATGTGACAGTCTCGGTTGCTGTTACTTTTTCTTGGGCACTTTTAGATATAACTTGAATGCAGTGGCGTAACAGCAGGGCCTGTGGACTAAGGGCCCCTCAATGCCCCTAATTTTTAAGAATGGGTATAAACGTTTGGACTTAAGTAAATCCAAATTACCTTGTATGTATTTAACATCAAGAACAAATATATTTATTTTTTTACTGTTATTCTACCTAATGATATAATTTGAGAATATGTTACGAGATTACAGAACAAGCTACATGTTTCTCGGCTATTCCAGCGGAGTTCGGCTATAATGTGTGTGTGTGTGTGTGTGTGTGTGTGTGTGTGTGTGTGTGTGTGTGTGTGTGTGTGTGCGTGCATATTGCTGCTACTTTGAGATGAAGGACAATTACGTGACACTTGTCACGAGTCCGCAACGAGACATTTCCAAACCATACCGATCCGCTCGCGCTGTGTTCAAGGCCGCAATCGATTACGTTCTAGTGTCTTCTAGTACACGCCTATTATGGAGTACTCTGGAACCTCAGCGGGGTATAAATGCAAGTACTCAGCGACACTTAGTTCAGTTTTAAGTTGCGATTTGTCCCAGTGCGGTTTCGAACTTATTGTCGGGCGAATTACACAGTGCGGTTCGAAGTGGGGAAGTATTATGTGTTTTATAATTGAGCGTTACTCTATTAGTAAACATTTTTATTGCGTGTGAATAATTTTTATTTGATTTGTTGTAAGAGACTATCTTGTTGGTTACAAACTGTATAATTGTGATACCTTAAATCTGGTGAATAGTAACTTAATTGGTGTCTTGTATTTTGTTTTCAACTGTACCATACGACAATCAAGGAGAGCGTCGTAACAATATACATTATATGGTTGACTGCACAAGAGAGCGGTGATTCCAGTTAAGAATGCACCGAGGCCACCAGCCAGGCATTTTTATGAGCTATGAAAAGAACCTAATAAGTGGGTCAAAGTACTGGATAGTATTGTTAGTCTGACAGTGGCAGCTTCGAATTTAGCCTCTAGAGGCCATAAAGAGAAGATAAGCCAACCCAATAGCGGAACGTTTCAGCAATTGTTAATCGTCATCATCATGAATAACATCTGCAAGGATTAAACCAAGAATGGTTTGTTCCGGTCTCAAACAGGCAAAGTCTAGAGCTGGTCACTCCACCGGTTCCTCAACGCCTCACACCTCTCCGTCCCTTCGGCATATATTTCCATAGTTGTTTGGAGATGCGGCGGTCATCCATTCGGCAAAGATATTCCCACCAATTTAGCCGATACTGGACAATCCTGTCGAGTATACTCATAATATTCAGTTCCTGCCGTATAGCTGTGTTATTCTATGATCATGGAGAGTGTCCCCTGCGAAGTGCCTGAGATATCTCATTTCAGCCTCTTGTATACGACTGGCCTGGCTTTTCGTTGAAATTGAATTCTCAGACCCATAAAAGACTGTGGGAAGGGCCATCACCTAGTAGAATTTTAGGCGTGTTTCTTTATTTGTTGACTTAAGAGTTCGCCTGATGGTCCCGCACATAAGGTTGAACTTATGCAACTTATTCACAAAGTCGTTGCTTGTATTATAAGACACTCTGTAGCCCAGGTATTCAAAATTTCTGAATACGAAAGCCATCACCTTGGACCTAAGTGTGGCAGTCATCCAGTTGTTAATCTTTTGAGTAAATATGGTCCACTGATGGAAGAGGTAATAAGTTGTCAGAAGAACAGGGAAACGTATATGAGTCCAACAAATCAAAATGAACTCATTCAGCTTTTATCTAAAAAAGTTGAAAATATTATTTTTTAACAGATTGTCTCTTTTCAGTTTTTCTATAATAATGGATAGGCCTACTACAAAAGACATTAATATAAAAAATCATTCTTAGTAAAATATTCAGATGTTATTCAATTTCTGAAGATGAAGCGATAATGTTAACTAACTCAAAAATTAATGAAAGCTTTTTAGGATTTATAGAAGTGACCAATGAAACTGACTTTAGCATAGAAGAAGAGATTTTAAACAGTATCGAGGAGAACTCATTCTGTTTAAGTTACATTATTTTAGTGACTGACACAGCTGTACGAAGGGTTTAGTGTTCAAGAGGGAACAGTAGCATGAATTAAGTGTAATGTTAGTAGGGAGGACCCGCAGAAGATTCCTCCGGGAGAAAAAGAGTTACGCCACTGTTTGTTTGGAACATAATAAAGATAATGTTTGGGAGATTCAGAGAGATAGGAAGCTGAAGAGAGAAACAGAAGGACGAATACAACTAGAAACGACAGGAAAAATTAGAGTGACAGAGATAACAGATAGAAGGGAGAAGTAGTAGAGAAACGCTGACATGTTTAATACAAAAATAGTGGCAAGAGCGAAGAAAGAAGTAATTGGTTGAACCGTTGGTTACAGAATGCTGTTAAGAAATTTACCAAGCTTACCAAACGTCTTCTTCTCTCTAAAGGTACTGGAGTATCTAAGAAAAGCGATTATTTTCCTACAGTTGTTGAAGGCACAATCTGATGTTTACCCTCCCCCCCCCCCACCATTTTTAGAGAGGGAACAATGTTTGTTGAAATTATTATTACCCCCCCCCCCCGGGCTGTTAGGTCGTGGTCCATAGTTGTTTCGGTCCCACCGTCGGAGGCCATCCACAGTGTTTATATACCCTGTACCTCATCTCTGAGGTGAATTGGCGGTCACCGTGCATGTATTAGTAATGTAATTTACATGATCTTATATGTTATCAACAATTAATTGGGTTTCGGACAGGTAATTAATTCCACACTCTGATAACTTCTGTAACAAGCCTTATCACACACACACACACACACACACACACAACAGCCTTTTTTGTACTTTACGTTTCCATATTTCCTTACTCGCCGTGTAAAAAATATCTTGTTTGCACTTCACTTGACAAAATTAAATTTTGACAAAAGCTACTGAAATACTGTATTGTGTCTTTGAAGTTCAGCAACGGTAACTGTACGCTCCCGTCGTGTCGTTTGCTTTAAAGCGAAATTTATTGTCAAAAGACGAGCGACCGTTTGGGCAAAAAAAAACGGTTCAATGAATTTTTTTCACATGTTTTATCCAGTTGAATCGTAACAGCACCCGGAAATTACTTTGCTTAATAAAACGCTGACCGGAAACGGGACTATTTCAGTGTGAGAAACGTTCCGCCAAATTCCCCGTTCGGTGTTGTCAAACCCCATTTTATCGTACCGACTCTTATTCCCCCCCCCCAATTTTCTCTTTTCTGCTACTTTGATGCACGACTACAACACACAATTTAGTTCTCTCGTTTCTCTACTGAGCCCCCATTACATCGCCATTGTCAATCGATTTCATTGATAGAATAAAATTAAAAATTTTTCCAGTATCTTCTAATTTTAACTGTACGAGGTTTGATCAAAAGTTCATTCATTTCTCATTTATTTTAAAAATTATGCCTTCATTCATCGACATTTACGGTGCGCCCTTGAAAATAATCTCAGGCGAGTGTAACAGGATTAAGCCGTTTATTTCATTTCAATAATGCACTTTTTGGTACAGCCTCGACACGCTTAGGAATTGTCATCATTTTACGTCTTCAACGGTCGCGAAACGTTGTCCTTTAGTGGAAATTATCACCATTGGGAGGACGTAAGATCGCGTTGGGACACATCTGGTGAATACCACAGTTTCTGTGTCATTATTATGACCTTTTCTTTTGCCTGGTCTGGCAAAGTTCTTAACAACCAATCACGTGCGTCCAGGCGCATTATCGGTCTGTAATTTTCATAAATTATTCTTCTGTAAATCTGCCCGTTTTCTACGAACATCTTCATGCAAATGGGGTAAAATGTCCGAACAATACGCTTTATTTACCGCTGCGCCTAGCGATGAAATTTCATGGAGCAGAAAAACATAATCTTCAGCTGAAACTACGATCTTCAACTCATTTACGCCAGTCTTTGAAATTTCTAACCCGCTTCTCCATGCATAGCAGTCACACCAGAAGCCTTCTGAACACGTTTAGCAGAACAGAGCAGTTTATCTCACAGTTTACACAAAATTTAATCCATGTTCTTCGATCTTGCGTTGTAGAATGACAAAACATCGCCTAATACACCTATGGACGACCCATTCAATTAGCTGTGAAATCTAATAGCGCCAAAAATTTTAGACCACTGTCACTAAAGTGTGTACGAACATGACATCAGTTTTTTATTCTGATATTTGTAACGGTGGAAATATCAAAATTGCACAAACTTTTTGATCAAACCTCGTACTTTTCAAATTTTCCCAGTATTTTTTAAGTTTTACTATACGTTTCATTTTAATGTTGAAATAAATATATTATTAACGTTATAGCCATAAAACTTTACATACGTTTTTAGAAATATATTTTTATAACTTCTTGCAAGTAGCCAGTCAAATATGCCGGTTTCAACGTCCAGCCAGACCACGTGAGAGGTCGGCAGAGCGTGTCTGAGTATAATGGGCTTCTGCAGTTGTAACAGAATAAAGAATAAATAAATAAATAAAAAATAAATAATTTTTTAAAAGTTGGATATCTTTTAATTTCATTTTGCGTGTAAATCAAAACTTAAACTACAGGCGTAAAGGTCGTTAGATAAAAAGGTATAGAAAGACTAGTAAAAAGACGGAAAAACAAATCACATGAGGCCGAAACATAAAAAAACTTACGGAAAAGAAGTGATAAGGATCTTTTTTAGTTTCAGACGGGCTCCGTCCCATGGACGGACGACACGGTACACACACACAGATGACGTCATTGCAACGAGTTCAATGATCGATCGTAAACAGTCGTTTTTCGCTTCTGTGTCAATGGTGAGATCGCACGATGTAGCCTGCAACAGGACGCTACGGATTTGTTGTGTAGGTGAGAGCCGACGCGGAGGAAATGTGAACAAAAAATGATTCGATTGGGTCTGTGGTGATGCAAAGCCAGTTCCAAGGCCGTGAGACAGTAATAAACGCTCTGATATCGGTTCAAAGTAACTCAGTCGCGTAGAATAATTTAAAAATGTTAGTTCTGTACAAAAAAGATCATAAAATATGTATCAATAAATACTTTTAAAGAGAAATAATAAAAGAGACTGGATCAGCATCTTCACAACACGGCTTAGGCAAGGCGCTGCCTGTTCCGCCTTCGAAAATCCTCCAGCCATCTCTTCTTCGCTCTACCCACACACCTGTGTCCTATAGGTTTGTGTTTACAGACTTCTTTGGCTAGTCTGGAATCTGACATTCTTTCTAAGTGTTCTTTCCACCGTTGTTTATAATCTTTTAATTCTTCTTTCAAGTTAAAACTTGTAATTCTTCTCTTATACTCTTTAAACGGCCATGTTTAGAACAGCTTTTAATTAAGAGCGCCATTTCCGTGGCCTGTATTTTACTGTCTTGTTTCTTGGTGGCGTCCATAATTTACACCCATAGGTCAGTACAGGAAGCGCCATAACTTTATAGATCCTTAATTTTGTATCTCGACGTAAATACGATTCCACAGATCGTCTGGAACTTACCTAACTTAACATCAATATCATAATTTCTATCGTAGCTAATATGACTACCAAAAAATTAAGGTGGCTCACCTGTTCCAGGATTTGATCGCTAATCATTTAGGTTATTTTGTTCTTATTGGTTCCTTGCTACGAAATACCAATACCTTCATTTTTATAGTGGAAATTTTCATATTGTATTGTTAGCAAATCTCATGAAGCTTAAAAACAGATTTTTGGAATTCAGTCTCTGTATTCTGAAACACAAGCAAGTCGTTAGGAAACAACAGCACATACAAAAATCTGTATTAAGTTATTAATGTAAAAGAAATAAGCTTCAATAAGGCTGTACCCGTGACAATTCATTATTCTTAATATAGGTTTTGAGCACGGATTTGCTTCCCGTAATAATAAAAGCTGTAAACGGTCAGCAATTCAATAAAGGTCAAACTTTACGATCGCGTTCTGCAAGACGAATTCGTGCCCAGAATGGAAAACGTAACCACCAGACGAGACAACACAGACTGGGCAATTTTATAGTTTAATCTTTTCTCTGCAATAAAACTGTGTTTCAGTTTCTTTCATCGCTCTCCGTACGTGGGACTAGATATTTGTCAGGCACGTTGTGACGAAATGTAAAAAATGAGTGTGACAAAAATAAATGCAGAATGTGAAATTATAATTAACTTGAAGTTCGTTATTACTCGATTTGATTGTCGCCTACAGGCAGTAATAATCTGTACGCGGTTTCGCAAAGCTTATATGCGCAAGTACACGCGACTATAGATTTAGTATACTAATACTGGTTTACATTGCTACGAGAATTACGTATGGCACTCGAAAAGTGGGCAGGTGCAGTTACGTGAAACGTCTATACTGTTTCCGTTCTTAGTTAAATCCTGATGTAAACAAACCCTCGTGGCAAATCTGAAACGCTATTGGTCAGGGGCGTTGACACTGTTCACACAGTAATGTATTACGCGCATGTGCAGAATGTCTGTATGGTCATGTGAGAGTTATCTTGCCACTTTAAAATCGGGGCACGCCGTTTTAAGACTTCCTCCTTATCACTTTATTGTAAGTCGTATTGAATTAATATGAAGTCAGTTGAAAAAATATGTTGCCCGTCAAAACATAGCATTAGCTGCTTGATTTAAAACAATTGTTTGAGAAGGCGGTAAATGAAACAACGGCAGACAAGTGGAGTCATTGTGTGCAGCATATAATCAACGAAGATGATAAACTATGGCAACTGGCCCACATTACCGACGTCGTTATGGACAATGGACAATATTATCAATAACGCTTATTTAAATGATGATACAAGTTCAGACACAGATATAGAAGGCATTGAATTACTCTCTGACAGCAACTGATAGTATTCAGTACACTGATAATTATCGTTGCTTCTGTTTTCGTTTTAGATAAACTTTACTTTTTTGCTTGTTGCTATATTTAAACAGTTAACAAAAAAGGCCATTAACTGGAGTTATAAAATATTTCACTATCGGTCTCACACAGTTACACAAATTTTACTTTGGTCAGGACAAATTGTTACAATTTACGTGTGTTTATACAGTATCAACATTATATGTACCCTGTCTGTACTCTTTCTGTCAGAGTTACACGCCTCTAATTTCAAGTAGCAAATAGCGTTTCAGATGTGCCACGCCTGCTTGTTTACATCAGGATTAAGCTAAGGACGGAAACAGTATGGACGTTTCTCCGTTAGCCGGGCAGGTGCTGTGTCTCTGTTAAGGCCGTGCACTAAAGTAGCTTCGAGACTTCGAACACTATGAACTATTCAAATTATGCGGCACGCCGCCAAAAGGATGGACAATTATTTTAAAACTTCTGCGCGGTGTATATATGAGGTTCTTCGGCCGGTTTAGTTAGTTAGTTACACCTGGCGATATTGTAGATTGCGTATCAAGTGATTGTTGTGGACTAGTGGAAAATGATTATTGTGTTATATTTATTGCGGGACTTTAATAGCTGATATTATTATTGCGTGTGAACAACTTTATCTTGAATTATCGTATGAGAGTACTTTGTTGTTTTCAAATTGTTATTTGTGACTAATTTAAGAAATTCCTTGTTTAAAGGATCAGTGATTGATTAGTACCGCGATAAGTCAAAATTGAAATTACCAAACAAGCGACTTATCAAACTATTTACTTATCAGATCAGAAATCAATGTTATCTGTTAATTATTATTGTTAGGTAATTTCCACAGGATTGCATAAATTTCCAATGTGTTCGAGTACACCATTAAAGTTAGGTATCATGTAGAACATTTACTTTGTACAGAACTAGTACGGAAACTTTTTGTAGCTCCATATTTCTATTCTGTTGAATTCTGGTTAATTTTATACACGCCATGGGCTCCGCAAATTTCATCAAAAGTTTGGTATCCTTCTTTTGGTCTCGTATGACAAAATTTTTAAATTTCAAAACTTGAACGCTATTCACGTTGTAGATACAATTCTCATCACTTTGACACCTCACATTCTGTGTGTTTTTTTTTCAAATTATCCGAAATATTTGGGGCTGGTGGCCAAAAATGTTGTAATTTAAAAAACCGAACATTACGTTCAGATTTTTGCTAAAATTCTCTTTAATTTGCTAATCAATACCTATATATTTTCGGGGATTTTCAGAATTTTTTACTACTCTCGTTTTTTCCACTAGTACCCCTATTTTTGGATGACCCCCTACGAAGGTCAGTTGAAAAGTTCGCGGAGCGACAATTTTGTAGCTTAGCGGTAAAACTAAAATTTTTCGTGTGCTGGAAGATTTGTATTTTACGTAAACTGAACTTCCGTTAATTTCCAAATCTACCTATATTTATTCATTGTTTAGAAGCTGTTTAAAATTGACATGTCATGTGTGTTTTGAAAAACGGACAAAATCAAACATCGCGGTGTGATTCTTTGTTAAAAAAACTGTTTAGCGCCAACGGAAATTCAAAACGATATTGTAAATGTGTCAGGAGTTGCAGCGACTACAAAACCAACATGACTCTGTGGAATAAAGTTATGAACACCATGCAACGTTTTATGAAACTCGGTTGACGCGTTCAAAATTTATCTTGAGACAACTCCCAAACAGACAGATAGATAGACAGACAGACAGATGCAAACCGGTAGACTTACAGCTGAGAACTTGCTTTGCTCATTCGACTATCAGATGTACTGTAAATAACAATATTTTTAGAACGTGACTTTGCAAATGCCAGTGCATAGGGAAGAGTGGCATTTGTGATGCAGTGCATATGAAACTGCAGAGAAAACAAGGCATATTGCCCTTGACCCTTGGCTGTTTGGCGGATATCACAAGGATAATGGTCGCAGTCGCAGAGTATGAGAGAGAGATGAACTGATAAAACGTCAGACGAGAAGTACTAAGTCTACCCAACGTGAGATGCATAATAATGAAGCGACCGCAACTTGGGGCTCGGTACCCCCCTCCGCAACCACCCAACGACCGGCTTACTCAAATAACTTTTTCCTTGTGCAATACGATATTACAAGTGAGACATCATTTCCCAAAGTCTGTTGTTACGAATATTCTGCTTTTTCATGCTTTACCAGTGACAGCTCCAGACATCCACACGTCCTTATGCCATATTCTAAGAAAGCAAATATATTAAAATATATTTATGCATAGTATCCAGTCCGGCGAGTGTGTAGATGGTGAATTGCGGTAGTAACCACCGTTTTCTTTGGACTAGAAATCTTATTTTCCGCAAGCAGAAGTGTAAATCGGACGGAGAATAGCAAGCAGAGAGAAAAAGTCAACAAAGAAGGTACAAGTTTTTAAGCTATCACGGCGGGCATCAGCATTGTTGAAATTATTATTATCAGCCGGACTGTTAGGCTATGGTCCACAGTTACCGTTATTGACAAACGTTTCGGCCCCACCGTTGGGGCCATCATCAGTGTTTTGATTGGCACGATGTCCGCCAATTCACCTTATAAATGAGGTAGAAACGACTTGTTTTTCTTTAGAAGGTCCACTTTTATAACCGTTTGTACCAGGACAACCTAAGCTGGAAAGCAGCATCAAGTGCTATCCGATTAGCTTGCGAGCACTGTATGCCAAATCCTATTCAATAGTTGTCGCTTGAGGCAGCCGGAAAAATCTGCGGTGGCCGAGCATCCACTCTCTGACGCTGACCATCGCGTTCACTTTGAGGAGACCAATATCTTGTCCTCGGAGAGTGCTTACTGCCCTCGGCTGGACACAGAATCCGTGGAAATTTTCAAACATGGTTCCGTCGCGATGAGTCGAAGGAGACAACGCGACCAGACTTAAAAAAATTGTGAAATTTCAATAATGAATACTATATACTGCAACGTTACAACAATTATACAAACATATTATCATATTCTCAACGCAACTTTATGTACTACACCGGCCAGGTCGCAGGATTTTGTGTCTCGTTGCGTCAAGTATAAGTGGTTGCACAATAATTAAATAATTTTTAAAGAGGAGTGAGATGTTGTTGACATGAATAATCAATTAAACCCGTTTCAAAATAATCATTCTAAGATTTGTTACTTGATAGAAAAATATTTAACTATTAAAATTTCAGACATTATACAAATAAATAAATATTCACCTTTATAAGCTTTACAAATCTGTAACCTGCTATGCTATTCATAACATACAACAAGAATAAACACCCAAATAATCTTATTAACTACCCAAACATTTTAAACAAGTTATTTAAATTCTTTTTATTTGTGTGTCTGAAATTAACTCAAATTTTAATTACTGATAGCAACTCATTTACCAACAAAATAATATTAAGATTCAAGAATGAATTTATTGTTGCTATAAATACATAAAAATGATATTACATGTACTTCCAATCTATTGTTGACTGACACACCCAAAAATACAACAAAAGATTAGTATTTCTTTTCTACAATTTGTTGTTAAATTACACTCTCTTATCTAACTACTATTTTACTTTAAAACTCTAATTATTATCTGTTCATATTTAAGTTCTTTTTCGAGAGCTCTCTTCACAATAAAATTTAATTGTTTTTGTATCACCTGCGTATATCTGCCGTTCCCGTTGCGTGCGTGTGTGCGTGTGCGTGCGTGCGTGCGTGCGCGCGCGCGCGCGCGCGCGCGTGTGTGTGTGTGTGTGTGTGTGTGTGTGTGTGTGTGTGTGTGTGTGTGTGTGTGTGTGTGTGTGTGTGTGTGTGTGTGTGTGTGTGTGTGTGTGTGTGTGTGTGTGTGTCCAGAATCCTGAGAGTATGCTGATGATGATGATGGTTATTCTGCTGCTGGGGTCGTTGTCTCTAACCGTTGCTGTTGTTGATGCTCCAGAATTCGTCCTTACGTCTTGGTGTGAGTGTGGTAGTGTGTGTGTGTCCATGTCGATCCGCAACGGGCAGCGTAACGTCGTCTGTAGATTTCTTGAGTCTGAGTGTGTGATCGCCCAAAATTACCAGTGATAATTATACTCGTGGCGATTAGACAGGAACAGGCCTGTTTTCGACAAGCTAGAGATTGCCAAAGCGTCCTTTTTATTACACTCACTTTTTGGTTAATTATCGCGAACTCATGACCGTATTCGTCACATGATCGATTTCATTGTTTGCGTTATTTTTCTGTGGTCACTCACATATGCCACACATATTAATTACTCTTCAATTACACTACTAATTAATATTAATTAGTTAGCATCTTTAATATTGCAAATTATAGCAATATTTTTATATCACTATACTCGTCAAAACTTCCTTTACGTAATGGTGTCTTTATAATTGGCGTAAGTCTTTGCTTACAGGTTTAACACAAATAATTAGTTTATTATAATCCTGTTAAAACCTGATTACGGCTGTAACGCATCACCCCATCTTTTCGTTCAATGCCTGTCGGAACTGGCGTCACACACACGAACGCTATAACTTACGCTGGCGAAGCAGGTGTCCCTCTCGACAGGACTCGGCCTGCATTTTCACGCACAAAATTGTATAAAAGTGTTCCTTATTCTATTTACGCTATTTACAATACAAAACATACCGCACTGGGCAAATATGCACATATATGTATTGTTGCATACATAGATGATATGTGTATATATATATATATATATATGTATGTATCATATATGTTATATTATGATTAAAACACACTTTAATTTGATACCCCGCATAGGCTTTTCAGTTTTCCTCCACAATTTTAACCCCTGATATTTTTGCCTGGTAATTTTGGAGAGGGATCAGTCTCAAAAACCGTAACGTTCTGTAGAGTAAAAGCATGATACACATGCCAAGTTTTACGAAAATCGGTTGTTGCGTTCATACGTTATCGTTACATATACACCAAACAGATAGATAGACAGACAGACAGACAGAGGGACAAACAAAAGCTAAAAGGTCGAGTTAAAACTGAAATCTCGTTTATCTCGTTCAATTAATATTTGACTCTCACAGTGTGAATGCTAAATGCTGCATTCAATACGTATAAAATTTACTTTAAATTCATTTTATGTAATCATAAATAAATATATAAATAAATAATTTGTTAACATACTTTCCTTCCTTAATTTGACGTTTGTAATACGCCCATAGAATTTATTTCTAAAGCATTCACCGCCTGCGTCATAATTATTGAAATTAAGACCCGGGCTATTGGGCCGTGGTCTGTTGTAGTTATCATTCTGAAGATGTTATTATCAGACGTTTCGGCCTCTCTCTGGAGGCCTCCTTCAGTGAAACACGATTTTTAATACAACTGACACGGTGTTCTTTGCCATTGTACTGTGGTCACTGACGAACACCGTGTCATTTGCATTCAAAACCGCGTTTCACTGAAGATGGCCTCCAGAGGTGAGGCCGAAACGTCTGATAACAACATCTGTCAGAATGATAACTATAGTAGTCCACGGCCCAATAGCCCAGATCTTAATTTTGCCCATAGAATATTTCTGTGTCATTTTTAATGACTCTTTATAAAGGTCTATAAGCACTACACACACACACACACACACACACACACACACACACACACACACAGAGAGAGTCCCGTAAAATAGGGAAAAACGATGAAGGCAAAATTAAAATATTTTCAATTCACGGTACTCAATTATTAACTTTTCGTTTAACCGTTCAATCCGTTTCAATGCTCTCAATTTTTTTCTATTTGCAGTGTAAATGTTTAAAAACGAGAAATCGTTTAACATCCCTTTTCGTCCTTCCATTTAGGTTGATACAGTCGTCAGCAATACGAGTGGTAAAGGAGGACCTGCATTTATTTACGGTATTTAATTAAGGCCGAAATTCTTTCACAACAACAGTGAGAGCAGCCTCTAATTGTGACCGACCGGGCGGATCTCGTGGTGTTCAGTGTTGTGGATAATTCTGTAATGGAATGGCGTCCGGCTACCCCACTGCCACCCTACCGCCCCCGCTGTATGAAGCATCTGTCCACTGACGCGTGATAATCGCAGTAACCAACAATTTTTGTGAAACCGTTATTAAGAATTTTTTTTTGTATCCGACCTGATGTCCGCTCAACGTAATGAAATATTTGTTCAAATTAAATTCGATACGTACAAAATATTAAAAACCTGTATACACTGTTTCCGTCCTTAGCTTAATCCTGATGTAAACAAACAGGCGTGGCACATCTGAAAAGCTATTTGCTACTTGAATTAGAGGCGTCTCACTCTGACAGAAGGAGTACAGACAGGGTACATATAATATTGATACTGTATTAACACACATAAATTGTAATAAATTGTCCTAACCAAAGAAACATTTGTGTGGCAGTGTCAAACCGATAGTGAAACATTTTATAACACCAGTTAATGGCATTTTTTTATTAACTGTTTAAATAATACACCGCAACAAACGAAAAAGTAAAGTTTATTTAAAACGAAAATAGAAGCTGCGATACTGAATACTATCAGTTGCTCTCAGAGGGTAATTCAATGCCTTCCATATCTGTATCTGAACTTGTATCATCACTTGAGTCAGCGTTATTATTGATAAGATTGTCCATTTTCCACAACGACGTAGGTAATGTGGGCCAGTTGCCATAGCTTATCATCTTCCTTGATTATATGCTGCATACAATGACTCCGCTTGTCCGCCCTTGTTTTATTTTATTTACCGCCTTCTCAATAAAATGTTTCATATCAAGCAGCTAATGTTGTGTTGTGACGGGCAACATATCTTTTCAACTGGCTCCATACTAATTTCAATACGATTCAGAATACAGTGATAAAGAGGAAATCTTAAAACGACGTGCTCCGATATAAGTGGCATGATAACTTCCACATGACTATACAGTGTTACAACACAAAAAAGCCACCCCAATACCAGGGAAAAAACTATGAATCAACTATATTAAATGATTAACAAATGAAAATAAAATGACTATGACGCGACAAACGACTATGACCCAACCCAAGTGATTGACTTAATAAAATGAAATCAAATGAGAAGGTAAACGAAAAGGAACCAAACAAAATATAAATGAAATAAAATGAGAAGACATAGAAAGACACAAACAAATCATAAAGAAAAGGAAACGAGAAATAGTAAAATCAAATGATAATTATTAGAACCAATAAATAATAAATGTAAATGATAATTATTAAAATCAAATAAAGTAAAGACAACCAAAGTACACTAACCAAAGAAATAGAGATTAAATGTTATAAATAACTCTATAATGATATGAAACTTGTTAACAGTATAACTAACCATTATGAAGTGAGAGATAGATAGATAGGGAACATGATTAAGTGAGAAAAGAGAATTTAATGTTAAGGAATACCCACTAGTAACACTTAAATACTATAAAAATGTGCAAAGTGCCAGTGTAAACCCCTGAAATAAATATAAAACCCTACAGATAGGTATAGACACCTAAAAACCAGTGATAATCACTATAGTTTAAGGGTGAAAAGTGCTAGAAAATAAGAATATTTTTCTTATTAGGATTAAGAGTAATTGTAGATTAGGAATACAATCGTATTCAGGGAAAGAATCCCATGAAGAGTCAAAATATTAGTGTTACCATGGTTAGATAGTAAAGTTTAGAAAAGAAAAATATACTAAAGAATAGAAAAGCAAAATAAGTAAAACATCCTATGTTCAAAGGGATAATTAGGTAAATAAAGTAAATGGTGTGATAATGTTAGTCACAAAAAAATAAATAAGAATAAACAAAATATAAACAAGATTAGCATAGTAACTGTTAAAAGATTTGTTCAATTAAGTTTATGAGAAGGAATATGGCTGAAAGGGGTATACACACCATAAACCTAAATGTTGTGTTATGTTTTATAAATAATAGTAAATAATAGACAAGTTATAAAGTAAACAGATAAATTCTTAGGAACTTAATAATACTGGACAAGCCAGTTAGAAAACCATAGACAGGCCATAATTTGGTAAAATAATGAGAACATACAATTATTATAAAACAAGCCAAATCAATTCCAAAAGTAAACAAATCATTTGTGACACAAAACAAAACATGTATAAAGGTAAAATAATATTTAATTTATGTAAAATAAGAAAATATAGCCAATTACTACTTAGGCCTATAAAATGCCTAACTGTATAAATCCAAAATCAACAAATTATAAGAAATTAACTATAGTATTAGAAAATCCAAGGTAAGTAACTAATTAATGATAATTAGTGAATCATATTAAGACGTAAAAAATAAATTTAGGACATAAAATAAGAAAGAAATGTAATTACATAATATCAACATAATTGTCAAAACATCAATACATACGCAAACCCAGCTTTGGGGGATGTCAAAATGATCTTTGAAAGAAAATATAAACAGTGGTGATAATATCTCATACATAGATAAGAAGACAGAAGAATAATGGCAATCAGAAGATATTTAGTCATTGAATAAAAATTCAAATATTATAACAATGGGCTTAAGTTATGAATATCCAATGAGAGGCAGTCAGTTGCCATAACAACGGAACGTTATTTATGATTATTCCGTTAGAAACAGTTAGTCCATTATTGAAGCTCAAGACGAATAGACGCCAAGCCGTAAATGACTCAAATTTTAATTTAAAACAATAAAAAGTGACCAAAATTACTAACATGAAGAACCAAGCAGTCTGATGAGGAACTAGTCCATTCAACCGAGGCCAAAGACCAGATTATTAAATTCCAAACTAATAAATTTCGATCAGCTTATCCTAAAAAGACGCAAGGCGTAATTAAATTAAAAAATGATGGAAGATTGATGACAAAAAAGGACCCAACCTATTTCAACAGAAGAACTCTTCACCATAATTCGACAGATTTGATAAGTATTGCTGAATTACCCGAATTTACGGAATAAATTCTTACTAACTTTTTCTCACAACACTATTAGCTCTCACTACGAACTGATAATCCAATTTCTTTCAAGGATTAATAAAAAATAAAACACTAAACTTCTATGAAGCCAGAATATAACCTGGATAAAAATTACGAACTATTAACACACACTTTTTAAAACTTCAGGAACAAATTGTAATTATACCTTATAGTGTACTTTATTTTAATCATATCTTTATTTTTTCGTAACCACAAGAATCCAGAATTATTGAACGAAATTAAAATAAACTGTTGTAGACGCAATGTCTGACTAAATCGTTCTGAAGCATTCGCCAAACCTTGAGAAATAATTGTCTTATTAATTGCCGGAGCAAATTTGTTTAAAATCCAGATATAATTTTGTATAATATAAATAACAACTAATTACAAGTAAATAAACTAGTACAGAGTTGTAACCACTGTTCTTTATTTCATAGTAAATTGTATTATATGATTTGTGTACATTAGCGATAAGCGACAGTGACGGTAAGCGCTAGGCATCGGAAACTCTGCGAACTACCAGCTATATTAATCAACCCGCACGTGGCGGGAGTAATTTGAATTCACCATACCGTCATAGAACGAACGCTCGATATTCCAATTTTTGATTTGTTTTCAGAATAAACAATTTGGCGCCACCCGGGATTTACAATCACATATCAAAGGACAGGTAAGGTTCACACTCGCGAGTACTGGTAATTCGTGAGATCGCGACGGACATCGTCAGCATAAACCTAAAGTAACGACTACAACGTGTGAGGCGAACACACACGAAACACACTTTTACAGAGCACATACAAAGCTAAACGTTACAACAGACATTCTTCACAGCGCGTAATACATTACTGTGTAAACAGGGGCAACACCCCTGACCAATAGCATTTCAGATTTGCCACGTAGGTTTGATTACATCAGAATTGAACTAAGAACGGAAAGTTTTTACAATTTAACTAAAACAAAAACTTTTGTCACTATTGATGAAGACTCTCAGCTGTCAGTACAACAGGAACCATATACGCCAATTCTGTGCAAATACTTCCGTGTGCTGGTAACACAAACATTGTTGGTAGACCAGAACGGGGTATTATAGAGCAATAAAATCGCAGCTAGTCCAGTTGTATCGGTAATAAATACCATCATCATCATCAACCTCAAGGATTAGGCTCTATCCTGAACCTGTTCCGGGACCCACTTCGCTCTCGGCCGTCCTATATCTCTCTTCCCCACCCGTCTATATTCCATTGCCAGAACTGGAATCCTGCCACCCGCCATTCTTCCCAAATCTTCACACCACCTTCTTTTGTTGCTCCTTAGCTGTTCTAACAACGGGTACAACCCCAGTTTCATCCTTATATCCACATTCTTCTTTCTATCGAGAATGGTACAGCCAGAGTAGCTACTCTTCATAAACTTATCTCCGCTGCCTGAATCTTTGCTTTGTCTCTTTCTGCCATAACTATGGTTTCATCTGCATACATCAAAACGGGTATCGCTACCGTGTTAAAAACCTTATTTATTGTTCCAATTGTTCCACAGATATCCCTAAATTTATTTAATTTTTCATCCAGATCAATTTCAGTCCCATATATTGCAACATCCCAAGTAATTGAAATACTGGACTTGTTCCATAATCTTTCCAGCTATAACTATCTTAGTTTTTGCCGGTTGCTTCCCTCTGAATGCCATTGTTTTAGTCTTGTCTGATGATATTTTAAAGCCATTGCCTTTAAAATGGCGTTAATAAATACCAATAAAACAAATTTGTATGCTGGCAACTCCTATTAGAAGACTAATCCTGCATAGGCGACAAGATATTAACCTGAGCTGACACGGTTTGATTAGCGTTAATCCGCCACATGCCACAATATGTTTCTGGTAGGTTTAAAATGTGCTGAAGACGTTTTGGGACCATTTGGGAATCGAATTTGTGCGCTAGAAGCCTGAATTTGGATGTAGGATGTGGCATTTGAAATCATTCTTAAGGAGGTGACTGCCATAAGAAATCAACGCCTTCGATCACACATCTTTATAATGTCGAGTATTACCTTGTATAATGTCGAGGATTATGTATCAAGATTATGTATCATGGTCCTTTGTCAATTTAAGTACTGTAATGTCAGTTAAAAATTGTTACGCTAATCGAATGGAAGCCCGGCACTTGGTACAATTTTTTTTTTTTTGTATCGCCCATCTGAGGACCACATGCCAATTTCAATTCTTTATTCCTTGTTCTTTTCTTTCTCTCCAATATTCTTTCATCGTTGCACTATGTCTCTTCTTCCTGTCTTCAGTCCACTTGGAACCTGCGTTTTTCTTTGCCCGAAAAACTTCTCTTTCAATTCCTTCTTCTGCGTTTATATTATTTTTTCTAAATCCTTTTTGGCTTCTTTCATCCAACTTGATGTTGATTTCTTTTTCCACAGATATTTGAAGATCTGTTTTGTTAACCTATTGTCGTCCATTCTATATAAATGTCGAAAAAACGCTAGTCTTTTATCTCACTGTTTTTGTTATATTTTCTATTATTTGATATATTTCATCATTACTTCTTAATTTCCAACCTTCTGAAGTTTATCGTGGTCCTAATATTTTCCTAATAATTCGTCTTTCCAATATTTCTAGTTTGTCTAAATTATAATTCAATGCTAGACATTCACTTGCATATAGGCATTCTGGCTTAATTACTCTACTGTAATGCCTTATTTTTACATTTTTAGATGTGCACTTTCTATTGTAAATATCTTTAGTTATACCATATGCTATTTCCATTTTAAGAATCTTTTCTTTTATAGCAGATTTTTCTAAATCATTTTCTTGAATTATTTCTACTAGATATTTAAATTTTCAGCCTAGGTACATTTGCCCCTTGCTATATACTACTACTAGATACTTAATATTTCCCCTAGGTACAACATTTTATTAACACCTGAATTTAAACACTCGGTACAATTCTACAGATACTTTTATTTTTCCTGACAATTGTGTTGCCAGTTACGTCAGCTTCAGAGTTTAGCAACTACCACGTTGATCATACAATGACCTCCATCCCTCCACCGAAAAAACATACATTTCAAATCTGTCAGTTCGAGTCTAACCTCTGAAGCAGCCGTAACTGGTGAAACAATTGTCAGGAAAAATAAAAGTATCTGTAGAATTGTACCGAGTGTTTAAGTTCAGGTGTTAATAAAATGTGGTAACAAGTGCCGAGCGTCCATTCGATCAGTGTAAAAACTTTTAACTGACATTCATCATCACCATCTTCAGCAAGGTTTTCAATCAAAAATGATTTAATCCACAACTACCGCCACCATCAGCATCGTCATCATCTTCTCCACACCTATACGTTTTTTCGGATTATAATTCAATCGTTGTTTGGTCATAAGGTAGTTATCCATTTGGTTAAGATCTTCCGACCGTTTTACCCGATATTAGGCAATCCTGTCGAGCACGCTCATAATATTCAGTGTCTGATGTACATCGACATTACTTCTGCGATTTTGGAGTGTATATCCTGCCACGTGCCTGTGAAATCTCATTCCGGGCGCTTCAATACGAATTTCCTGGGATGTTGTTAAAGGTAAAATTCTCAGACTCATAGAGAAGTGTGGGGAGGCCCATCGCCATACAAAACATTAGGCGTGTTTCTTAACTCGTTGATTTTAGCGTTCTCCTGATGGGCCCGCACATATGGTTGAACTTGTACACTTTCTTCGCCGCATAAATATTTGTAATGCAAGATACGTACACTACAGGCCATATATTCAAAATTTACTAACCTGCTCCATAAAAAAACCATCTACAAGAACTTGGGCTCGTTGGGATCAGCTCCGTGAAATGCCATCGCCTTGGTTTTCAGTGTGGAGACCTGTGTAGTCCAAATCCCTTGTAAAAATTTTAAAAAAATCACAAATAATTTCTCAGTGTTAATGAAGTAATGTTAGCTACGGTCTCCACTCAAGACCGTACTACGTGGAGAAGTGCCACATCCCACAAGAGGTGACCCTTTGATTCACGGCTCTAGACCGGAAGGTCGATAAAAATTCCAGGTGGATGGCAGCAGTAGCCCACCAGTACCAAGTTAGGGGGTGTAATGGAAATGATCCTGGACCGGCTTATCTTTGGACTATTACAGGCGGCGTGCTTCTTGCAATAATTTTGCATCACCATACGCGTTATATGTCCTTAATCTAAAGATGTTCTTAGGATTATAATATGTCTTTGGTAGCAGGGAAAAATATATTTATTTATTAATATTAATCCTGTCAATACTCGATGAGGTGCTATCAGAAAGTTCCCGGACTGTACTTGGCACGGCTGTTGGACGTGACTGTACGAACTGGCATCCCAGTGTCCGATTCCGTAATACGTAATGAGTCAGTCTGCCGAGTTTCGTTGCATTGTGAGGTTGTGTTCGGTCTACGCGTTGCGTTTTGTAATCGTGTGTTAACGTTCATTTGCTAATTTTATGATGGCTGATAAATTCGAGCAACGCGCGTGCATTAAGTTTTGTTTTAAACTTGATAAATCGCCTACTAAAACTTTTGCAATGCTTCGAGAAGCTTTTGAAGAACATTCCCTACACAGAACACAGGTTTTTGAGTGGTACGCTCGTTTCAAGGCCGGCAGAATGTCACTTGAAGATGATCACCGTTCAGGACGACCTTCCACGAGCAAAACGGATGAAAATGTTGAAAAAATTCACGAAGACCGTCGTCAAACAATCCATGAGTTGTGTACAAGTGCCGGAATAAGCTATGGAAGCTGTCAAGAAATTCTAACTGAAAATTTAGGCATGCGTCGTGTTGCTGCGAAATTCGTCCCTCGGCTTTTGTCTGTGGATCAGAAACAGCGCCGTGTTGATGTGTGCAGTGAACTCAGAGAAACGTCTGAAAATGACCCTACCTTCATCTCCAGGGTCATAACCGGTGATGAAAGCTGGTTTTATGGTTATGATCCAGAAACAAAACAGCAGTCGTCACAGTGGAAAAGTCCACAATCACCGAGACCAAAAAAAGCACGGCAGGTCAGAAGTGCAACAAAAACCATGCTCATTGTGTTTTTCGACATCAAAGGCATTGTCCATCGCTAGTTCGTGCCAGCTGGTGTTACAGTGAACTCAGATTTTTATTGTGACGTTTTGAGGCGGCTGAGACAAAATGTGCGATGAAAAAGGCCCAAATTGTGGGAAGACCAAAACTGGCTGTTGCATCACGACAATGCACCTGCTCACGCTTCACTGAAAACAACAGAGTTTTTCACCAAAAACAATATGGCCACCGTCCCACACCCTCCATATTCACCAGATTTAGCCCCCTGTGATTTTTCTCTGTTCCCGAAAATAAAAATTCACATGAAAGGTCACCGTTTTGACACTGTAGAAGACATTAAGACAAAACGCAGGAGGTGCTTGACAGCCTTCAGCAAAAGACTTTTTTTGACACTTTCCAGGCATGGAAACAACGCTGGATTCGTTGTATCAATTCGCAGGGAGACTACTTTGAAGGAGATGGGAGCCATTAATGGCCTAGGTAAGCAAAAAGAATTTATTAGACCTAGTCCGGGAACTTTCTGATAGCTGTGTGGGTATTTTCTCAGTGACAGCACTTGCTCGGCAAATTTCTCGCTCGTCAGTGTTATGCTCTTCCATCTGTCTGTTGGGTTCCAATAGAACCGTATTCGGAGTTTTTACCATCTTCTTTTCTTTATTGAGACTGTTTACAAGTTCTCTCGATGACTACTTCGGTTCTTGTTTGAATATGAACGACTCTGACTGATAAGCAGAACAACCGTAAACATCTATATTCTTCTTTCTCTTTCAGCATTCTGTTATCCTACCTAAAATTATTTTTAGCATGCACGTTGTCAGTGGTATCCAAGTCACGTGTATAAATAGATAAACTAACCTTTTCAAATCGCCTTATGACTTACTATTTATAGTTGATGATACGTTTCAAAGCATATGTTCCATCATCAGATCTTAAAAAAAAAAATATTTCATACGGGGTCGTCACATACTAACAGTACAGTGCAGATGCAATTGGAATTTTAACTAGTGACGCTATTCAGCATTCGTACCTACAGAGGCGTACCTAGAGTAGACTGACATTTATATGTTTTAGACGATTAGAACTCAGTCTAGTGCAATAAGACGACAGTCAAGTAAACAGACACATATTTACAACCTTTTCAAGCAATTAATAAGTAACGACTACTAAACGATTTTTCTGGTAATGTTAATTCTCGTAAAGTGGTCGAGTCGTATTAAGTTTCGCTGCATTCAAACGAGCCTGCGCTAAGATGGACAGAGGTCAGCAGCGTGTTTACGTCCTTGTAAACAAACAAGTCGATGGAATTCGTGGCATTCGCCGGCTGAAAATTTGGCAGATAGTCAAGGATTCGTGACACGGCCTAACGAGACAGCATAACTTGCGCAGCTAGTTCTGGACAACACGTAAAAGTTTGACAATGCAGTCTACCTTGTGAAGACGCTGTGCTGGTGACGTTGCATACGTCTGATTTAGATCCAAGTTCTCTGTTTCGTGCGTGTCATAGTTATCGTAAACAAGAGACTGAGTTTGCGATGTCTACATTTCACTATAAGGTGCTCAAGTGCTCTTTTTATTCTAACATTTCCTATAATGGAGTGTTTAAGACTGTTGAGATGAGCTTTCATTTTCCAAGCTTTCTTGTTTCGCGAAACTTTATCAATCTTCTACGATGAAATATATCCCTCTTGACTGTTTTTTTTTCATTTTCCATTGGCGTGAATTTCTTTTTACACGTGTCTGTTGACTCCATGTTGACTTCACTTCTATATTTTACTGAGATTCTCTATCCAACAAAACTATGTCTGTCCCCACATTCCTGTATGCTAGTGAGACATGGAGTCTTGGTAAAAGGGACGTGCAGAGGATTCAGGCAGCGAAATTAAATTTCTAAGAGGGACGCAAGGTTGTTCTCTGTTGGATCGGAGAAGGAATGAGGATATTAGACCCGATGGTGTGAACACTTGAACCGCATGCCTGATATCCGTCTATCCGTCGTTGCCTTGGGTTATCACTCTACTGGGAAGAGAGTTGTCGGTAGACGGAGGAGGAGATGTGTTCAGGAACAGGTCTAAGGCCTAGTCCTTGGATTGTGGTGGTGATGATGATGATGACTGCCTATCCAACTTAGTTGCTGGCCTTCTTGTATCCTTGTCAATCAAGGGCGTTATTTATAACTGACTCTGATAACCAACGTCCTCAAGTTTTTTCCTGACCACCCTTATTTTCATTTGATAATTTCATATTCCCCTGTTACATGTGAATGTATTTCAAAGAGTTACTAGGTTTTTAACGACTCCAGCATTTATTTTATTTTTGAGCTCATCTCACCACCCAGTACGGATTAGCAAAACAAAGATAACAGATCGTAACACTTAGGAAACAACAGAGGTGGAAGAGGCTGTGGACAGAAGGGGGTTAAACAAAAAGACATTCTTCTCCTTTTCAAGGATTAGGTTATATAAACCTGTTCCGGCGTCCATCTCATCCTCGGACGACCCACGTCTCTTCTACCAATCCCTTTATAGTTCAGTGGTGGTTTCGGCAATCGATCCTCTGTCATACTTTACAGACGATCTCACCATTGTCTTCTGTAAATTGAAATAATTTCATTTATGTCTTTTACTTCAAATTCTGCTCTGATATCTTCATTCTTTACTTTATCTTGCCATGTATAATTTAAAGTATTTCGAAGAAACTGCATTTCAGCACTCTGAATCTTGCCGCTTTCCCTTTTTGTCATAACCCACGCCTTACTCTCATAAATCAACGTGGGTATTGCAATTGTCTTATAAAATTTAATCCTTGTGCTGTGCCTTGATTTATTTCTATGATTTCTATGAATGGTACCACAATATTCCTAACAAGCAAAGAGCTATATCAGGATAAAAGCCAGTGAAATCTAGAATGCGAGAGAGGGTCACGGGCTGTATATTGACTCGCACATGTATACGTAGACACACACACACACACAATGGTTTTTGTTAATCGCGTTGTCATTGTTGTGTGTGCGTACATGCGCACGTGCGTCTTTATTTAACCTGCGAATTCGACGTATAATTTGAAAGTTTGAAATACAGTAAATACAACACGATAGGATTACCGACTTAATCCTGTAAGCGATACGCATGAATATATGTGGTCTGTTCTCCCATCAGCGTGTGAGCACGTATGAAATTACTTTCCTCGTTTCGCTGGAAAGGAAAATCGGCTGACTAGTTTCGACTTTCTAACCAGTTGTTTCGGAAACAAGTGTCGCCCGTCACGGATTTCAAGATACACCTTGTTATTGCAATCAAACCGGTTTGTTAACAATAAAATATACACGGTTTAAAGTATGATATTTATGTTACATCATTTGGGTTGATAAACGGTTATATATGCAGCTACAAGTCCGCATTGTGTGTTATGTCTACACCATGATCCTTTGTTACAGTCCTGTGATAAAAAGTAATTTTTTATGGTTTTTACGAGGTTTCTCTGGTGGAATTCACGCCACAATATTTATTATTGGTAGACTGGAAATTTTAAGATTTTGAAAACTCATTCTGTGACTATAATATAGAATAAGTTATATACTAACTCATTCTTGTAATTATATCATCATTATCATTATCTTCAAGGATTAAACCAAGGATGGTTTGTTCCGGTCTCAAATAGGCAAATATTAGAGCTTGGACGTCCCACACCTCTCCGTCCCTTCGGCTTATAGTTCTATAGTTGCTTGGAGATCCATCAGTCATCCATTCGGCAAAGATGTTGCCACCAATTCAGCTGACACTGGGCGATCCTGTGACTCATAACATTCAGTTACTGCCGTATATCTATGTTTCTTTTATAATCATAGAGAGTACCGTATACCCTGCCACGTGCCTGAGAAATTCATTTCAGCCGCTTGGATACGACTGGCCTGGCCTTTCGTTAAAGTCCAATTCTCAGACCAATAAAAAAGTGTGAGGAGGGCCATCATCTTGTAGAATTTTAGAGGTGTTTCTTTACTTGCTGACTTAAGAGTTCGCCTAATGGTCTCGCACATAAGGTTGAATTTATGCAACTCATTCACAACGTCTTTGCTTGTATTATAAGGCACACTGTAGCCCAGGTATTCAAAATTGCTCTGAATTGTTCTTGTAATTATATAATAAGTGCAATTAAACTTGATTAAGTATTTGAGGAGTACGATGATATGGAACAGAAGCTATAGAAGAAAATAATGAAATAGGATTTTATATGTAAGGGAACTTTTGAAAAGGTTTGTACATTGCTGACAAAAAGAAAATTTTCGAACGGTATAAAATATAGATTTGCCAAGTGTCTTATTTGGAGTCTGGTTTTATGTGGCTGCGAAGCGTGGACTGTAAGAAATTAAAAATAAAGATATGTAGAGAACTTGGAAATGTGGCTGTGACAAAGAATGGTTAAGATAAAATGGACTGATACTGAGAGAAACGATGACGTTATGACGAGAACAGGAGAGTAAAGAAAACTAATGAAAGTAATAAGAAAGAGAAAAATGTATTGGTTTGGGCATGCATTGCATAGAAACTGTGTGCAGTTAAGGATCATAGAGGACAAGGCGGAAGGAAAGAGAGGAGACGGAAGAAGAAAGGTTGGAATGCAGAAGGTCCTCGACTTTCGAACATAATGCGTTCCGAACTGTGCACGTAAGTTAGTAGGATCTGTAATACACTGTACTGTAATGAAATCGGATATTATACTCGCTTAAATTTACGTCATATGACCAGCTTTACTACAGACTACTCTTAGTATACGTAACATGCTAAATTAATAATTCTTTTTAAATAATTGCTTTGGGCATTCTGTCGTCCTCCATGCACATCACACGTCCCAACCTGATCCTCACAGACTTGATGAACCTCACTTTGTCCTCGCCATCTGTCAATTCCTCCAATTCCGTATTGTTCCGTATGCGCCATTCTCCACCTTCCTTCACTGGTCGAAAGATTTTTCTTAGAATTCTTCTTTCAATCATCATCATCATCACCTGCACTCCAAGGACTAGGCCTTAGACTTGTTCCGGAACCCATCTCCTCCTCGGTCTACTGACATCTCTCTTCCCAGTAGGGTGATAACCCAAGGTAGCCACAGGTAGACGGATATCAGGCATGCGATTCAAGTGTTCACACCATCTTCTTCTGTGGTCTTCAGTCTTCTTTGTGCAATGATACAATGTTTAAATCGCGTATAACATCCTCGTTCCTTCTCCGATCCAAGAGAGAACAACCTTGCTTCCTTCTTAGAAATTTCATTTCGGCTGCCTGAATCCTCTGCACGTCCCTTGTACCAAGAGTCCATGTCCCACCAGCATAGAAGAATGTGGTGACAGCCACAGTTTTATAAAATTTCATTCCGGTTTCCTTCATCGATTTATTTTTCAGATACCTATGAATCGTTCTACAGATACGTCTAAATTAATTACTAATTAATTACTTTCACAGGTAGACTAACATTAATTATGAAAACCGTAGTAGCGGGTATAATAACGAATATGTGGACTTGTCTCAACGCTTATTTAGTTCCTCACATCTCCGTCAGTGTTCGAAAATCCGAAGCTGTAGTACGAAAATTGAATAAAAAGGTATCAATTTTGAATGTCAGAAAGAGCGAAACGTGCGAATGTCGAATGTCCGAAAGCTGAGGACCTCCTGTACTTGATAACACCAGCGACGGAAGCAGGTACAAGCAGACGCACAGGATCGAAGTAAATGAAGAGTATCCAGTTGGAAGCTGTCGTAAGACAGTTTAACGAAAGAAGAAGAACTAGGTTGTGCGCGGTGACGAAAATAAAATATCGGTATGGAGAACCATACATGACTTCCATATTCTAAGATTTATATTTAAAATCATTTTCGAAATGAAATGTTTCCATAGAAACTACTTCTTTCTACTTCTTGCTTCAGCCTTAACCACAGTACTGTGGTCACAAACGTATACCACCTCACGTTAGCGCAATCGATTTTCACTGATGATGGCAGTCGATAGCACTGCCGAAACGTCTGGTTTTGCAGAAAACGTTGGACTACGGCCAAACAGCTCGGGAAGGAATTTTAACAACAAACTACTTCGTTGTTGCCGATAACGTAGTACACATATAAAAAATTATCCCCTCCCCCTTCAACTATCATTTTCATTTATAGAAAATTACCCCCACCCCTTTAACTACGCTTTTAATTTTTAGATATTTCATCTACCTTTCTACATTGTATTATTATAACCTTTTTTCAGGATACTTTATTCAAAAAAATGAAGTACTTTACTCTTGTTAAAACATAAAACGTTGCAAGTAAACTACCCCTTAACCCCTTAACCGATCTTCACCAAAAATCAATAGGCCTGACTCCTCTACAACTCAGGCACATATGCAAAAAAATATTTGATTCTGTTTGAATTCACAGCCGTTATCATTCGTCATAGAAAAAATTACTCTTGTTAAAACATAAAACGTCGCTGGTAAACTACTACCCCTTTCCCCTTAACCGATCTTCACCAAAATCAACAGGCATTAAGTCCTCTACAATTCAGGGACTTACGCAAAACATTATTTTATTCTGTTTGAATACAGTTATCGTTTGACATATAAAAATTCTACACACAGCCACACAGACAGATACACACACAGACACTTTTCGAAAAATGATTTTTTTCGTGTTTTGAGGGTAGTACAATCAGCCCTTTTCTCGAACACGAGTTTTTTCGCCATCACCATACTTCCATTTCCTTATGGAACATGGAAGTAAAAAAAGAAAGAAAGTACAAGGCGAGGATCCGCGGGCTTGAAATTATTAACGCGAACGGAAAAAAACTGACAAGTAATGAACGATACGCTCACGGTGAAACAGAGACCAGGGTCGGAAAGTAGGTTCGTAATAAAATAAACTTTCAGGTTGGTACAAGATAAGAGTGGATCTAATCAGTAAAGTAAACAAACGTGAAGGAGTTCGAGACGTTTGGAGGAGATTGATATCGATTTATGGTTACCTATGCGTCGGCGTAATCCAGTGATTTAGTTCAGGTTTGAAATAAAGATCAACGAAATCTTACATTATTTATTCAAATGAATTCCTAGAATCCCGAAACGGTGTCGTTGTTTTAGGAACACTAGTTTCTTTTAGTGCGTACAAATTAATTTACAACAGAGACTGAACATTAGTTCATAAATGTATCACAGTGCATTAGGTTGACTGTAGTCCATTAAAATTCAAAGTATTTAAATATTAAATTTCGGAATCGTAAATAATATTTTTAATTTCTCGCTTCTAACTAACTATACCATTGCCGCAGTAAGAAATTCTATATTAGCGAGACGGGGCTCTTCTCTTCCCCTGGCTCAAGTTCTCTTTGCAATATGTCATCGTTTTATTGCATATTAAAGATTAAAATATTGCAGGACGTGCTGACATGAAAGAGCTAACGTAACAAGCTTTATAGCGTGCTAAATTATTCCTGCCGACTATTTAAATGCATAAAAGCCAATTATAGTTTTAATACCCGCGACGGTGGAAACAGTTTTACTGGCGATGTGTAAAACACTAAGGCTACAGTTACACGAACTTTTTTTTCCAGCCGTGCACGCGCGTGGAGTTTGGAAACACGCACGAGGGTGGTCACACGTGCGTTTTTTTTTCTTGTACGTGCATGGACAGAAGTGTAGTCACACAGGCGGTTTATAATCGGACGCTGAGACGTCTCGGACGCGCATCTCTACTGTTCTGGCTATAAAGGTTAAATGCGTATATAAAAGTTAAAACGCAACTGCACAGAAACTTCCGTGTTTAGATTTAAAAAAACATTGGTTATCTATAGTAAATAAATCTTAATTAAGTAAATTTTTTACATTACATATATTTTTGTCAACAACACCATGGAGACCAATATCAATTACTATAGTAACAAGAAAATAAACGAATGTTATTTTAGCGGCATCTTTGAACAGTTCGTGTGACCACCCTCGTGCGTGTTAAAAACGGACTAAAAACGCAGCAGGTTCCATTTCGATGCTGGAGAAATTGAAAACGCAGCAGAGTTGACGACCCGTGCGTTTTTTCCACGTCCGTGTGACCAATTTCATTGCCGCCTGTGTGTTAAATTCAACCCGTTTCCCAACCGCACGCAGACGGCCGGGGGAAAAACGTTTGTGTAACCGTGCCCTAACTGTTAGTGATGATCACTAACCTCCCCGACTGGTACTTCCATTTTGGTTTTTGCGTTTTTAATTTTATCGACAAATAAAACGCAGACGGAGACACAGCTAAAGTTCTATAAGTTTGTGGCTGTGCTGACTTTAATGTATTGATGTGAAACGTGGACTCTCCTGCAAAATACAGGCCGCGAAAATGAAATTTTCAAGAGCAGTAAAGGCATGTAGTTTGAGAGATCGTCTGCGAAACGGAGATATCAGGAAAGACCTGAAATTATAGTAGGTTCTGGAGAGAATAAAGGAATACAGGCAGAATTGGAAGTCCCATACGGGACACATCTATACTATCTATTGGAAGTCTATACACGGGACGAGAGATCGTGGAAGACCCTGGAAAAAACGATCAGAGACTCTGTGAAGTCGAAACGGGAATTAGTCCAAGCCATGTAGTAAAGAAGAAGAAGAAGAAGAAGAAGAAGAAGAAGAAGAAGAAGAAGAAGAAGAAGAAGAAGAAGAAGAAGAAGAAGAAGAAGAAGAATTTTATCGACAATTCGTAAGACTGTGGGAAAGAAAGTACGAAAAGTCAGAATTGAAATGTTATAAACTAATGACGTGACGGCACCAGTACTGATGTACGGGAGCGAATCGTGTACACTCGCCCAAAATAGAGAAAAGGAATTCAAGCTGCTGAAATTAAATTCTTAAGGAGTGTCAAATGATGCACCCTAAGAGATTACATAAGAAATGCAGACATAAGACAAGAGCTAGAAACGACAAAATTAAACAAAATAAAGAAAACTGGATACAACACAGAAATAGAATGGATGACTCGAGAATACCAATAAAGATAATCCAGTATAAGCCTCTTGGAGAACGAGATAGAGGCAGATGAAGAAAACGGTGGCTGTGAAGGCGGAACAGATTGCAAGCCTACTTTTTGAAGTGAAGAAGAAGAAGAAGAAGAATTGTATCGAGTATACGTAAGTGATGTGGCGTTTTGTCACTACAACATGCACCCCGCTTTGAGTGTTTAGCACGTAAGTGGCCTTCCAGGTAATGAGCAGCAGCGTTTAATAATCTCGCTGGTTACTATGTCAAGCATCTTTACGCTGAGAGTTACACTTAAACAACGCGTCTGTCTTCTTATCCTCGTCCCAAGTCCTGCAATTGCTTCCTTTCCATCAGCAGTCGGCAACACTGCGGGCGCGAACCAATTTTATTTTATTTTCAACGAAGGAACGCACCCGAATTGTACCTGCATCGAAGTACTGTATTATAAAATAGTACCAGCCATTTAGCAAACTGCACTATGTCTTCCCCAATACGATTGTCGAGCTTGTAAACACCTTTCTCCCCAAAGGAGAAACTCGATTCTGTCAACTTTTACATTTCTGTAGACTTTATGAAAATAAATAATGTTACTGTGCTAAGTTCTTTAATTTATTTTTATTAAAATATTTTCCTGTTCAACCATTTTGTTTCGTTTAAAGTTTTGATAGTTTTAACGTGCGTGTGCATGATGACCAATTGTTGATGACCTACTCCCAATGTAAAAAAAATTTCACAAATTTATATGAAAAATACTACACAGCATTTTTTGATTCGGTGTTCCACGTCGCTAAATATAAGCGCAAGTGTATTATAAAGCGACAGTTAGAGGTCTAATGCTTGTAACGTCGCATATTCAACTCTGCACCTTTCTGTTTTCTATTGATGTGGTGAGCCCATCGAACTGGTCATCAGTTATATATGCGCCCACATAAATTCACAGGTTGCCGATGACTGCTTCACATAGATAGTCTCTCAACCACCACGTAACTAGAGACTCCCACCATTCTCAACGTTTTGAAACAAGGAACGGGAATCCTATTGGAGTGGTTTCCCGTTGCCTTCTCCATCCTGTGCCGTTGACCTTACAGTTCATTCGCTCGTAGGGATGGTTTCCCATTCTAAAGACAAAGAGCCCACATAAATTCACAGGTTGCCGATGACTGCTTCACATAGATAGTCTCTCAACCACCACGTAACTAGAGACTCCCACCATTCTCAACGTTTTGAAACAAGGAACGGGAATCCTATTGGAGTGGTTTCCCGTTGCCTTCTCCATCCTGTGCCGTTGACCTTACAGTTCATTCGCCCGTAGGGATGGTTTCCCATTCTAAAGACAAAGAGGTGCCCTATTCTTTTAACCGCTCCTCCGCCCTACTTGGAGGTCGTTGGCACTTGGTAACAGGGGATCTCCTTATCCCGGAGATGCTCGGTCCCTCCGATAGACGTTAGACGCTTCTTTATACAATATGTATATTTTAATTAACTTTGTGTGTGTGTGTGCGCGCGGGCGCGCGAGTGTGTTGCGAATATAACAGTTGATACTGTTGAAACAGTGCTAATATGTAAAAAATATGTTAATATATTTTTGTGAAAAATATTATTTATTTTTATTAAAAATATACGAGGAGTATAAAATGAATTTATACCGTATATAAAAAAATCAAAAAGTTAATACAATTTTGCACTTTCCACCGGTACAAGTGTCCGATTAAAAAATTGTTTTCAATGTGATTTTTTGAAGTGTTTTCAAAGTCATCTTGTCAACCAACCAAAACTATTTGAAAAAAACTTTTACATTAACATACTTCGTATGCTTACATGGCCGGAGTCAATGCTGTTAAAATTCATTCCCGGGCTGTTTGGCCGTGGTCCATTGTTTTCGGCAGTGTCATCGACTGCCATCATCAGTGTACATTCGAAATTTTGCTAAGGTAAGGTGGAAGATGTTAGTGACCACAGCACTGCCGAAACGTATGTTTTTTGTGAAAACAATGGACCACAGCCAAACAGCCCGGGAATGAATTTTAACAACACAAACTTTTACATTAATTATGATAAGAAATAGAATTGCTATTGTACGGGCACCAGAAGTCAGTACAAACGGATGTTAACCAATCGAACATGACACCTAGAAATGTGGCAGCCTTTCTTGGTTGCTGAGCTGCGCAGACCCAGAGAATGAATTACCCCCCACTTAAGTTGTCTAGAGAGGAGTAAGGGGAGATAACGCGCTCACAGTTCACTGTCACACTTTACTCACTAATTCCCTCTCTGTCACACACATGCTTCCATTATTCTCGCCAGTCTGTTGCAGACGATGATCACGCTTCAAACACTGCACAAGACTGTTGTGCGCATGTGCGAAATGACTGAAAATTTTGTCGCCTCGAAACTAGCTGTTTGTCCACTGCGCATCGTAAAGTGAATGTTCAATTTCTATCGTCAGGTTTATACCAGTATTAGTCGCTACGCGAGAAAATGTAATAAGCAGTTCCATGTTAATCTCTTCTATTCCCGCTTCTTTCCTACTCTTCACATTGTTTAAGACAATCTCTAATTCTTCCGTTTTTAAACTATAAACGGATATTATCTTCATCGGTTTCCGGGCGATTGAAACTTTGATTCATTAGCAGAGTGCATTGGTCTGAAAATTCCCTGTGTCCCTCTCAAGTCTTTTTAAATGCTTCAAGATCCTATAATATATAGTTTCCAATAAACATCACTTTCCATATACGAACCATATTTATCCCAGCTAAGGCGATAAATCACTCAACCATCATAACCATCGCACATTTATGTTTGTAAACTACTTTTTTAACTACGCCCCTTATTTTAAAATATTTCGTACAAACTTTGTTTCTGCATCAACCAACTGAGAAAGATCTTTGATTCCAAATTCGCAGTCATTTCGAAACCAGACAAACATATGTTGTGGCAAATTTGACTTTTGCATCTGTGATCACAAGTAGCTTCTTCTGTTTTTTATTTATTTTATAAAAATATTGTTACAACGGACTCACTGATCGTCGTATGGTACAGTGAAAAAACAACATACAAGACACCAATGAAGTCAATAAAAACCAACTTTAATTATCACAGTTAGCAGTTGTAATCAACAAGTTATTAAAAAAGTTTATACTCGTACAATAATTCAAATTAAATTTGTCCACACGCAATAATAATACCAACTAATAGAATCCCGCACGACAAACACTTTTCACTTATAGCCATTTGAAACGCACCGAGTAATCGCCCGAAGTAAACTGAACTGAGCGGAAGGTGTGGGCTATTTACAGTCTGCAGGGTTCCATAATATGCGTCCTTAACGAGCACTCGAAAATTCTAGAGGATACTTCAGCGCGGCCTTGGCAGAAACACACACCGTCTGGGCTAGTCGAGAAGCTGTAGAACGACAGTATCGAACGTACGAGAATGTTCCGTATTACGTAACACTATATGCAAGAACAACAGGCAGAACAGATAAACATTCCAATCCCCCCCGAAACGTATTTTCATTGCCTGTTATCAGTTGTGCGTTTTGTAAAGGAAACTGGACTACATTTCTACACTGCCAGTATTTAAAGCGACGTTTCTTTCCGTTTCTTTAGTGTTATTTGATGTGATTTCATTACGTCATTAATCAAGCCTACTATAGTTTGTAGAGTTTATTCATCAGAAAAAGCGGTTTCTTCTAGAAGTAAAAAATTAATGAATTCATGTAAAATTTCACTCTTCTACAAATCTGCGTAAATATCCATCACTCGGATTTTTGCTGTTTTCAAGATAAAACGATGGTTCATATTTCTGACAAACCCGGTGTATTCATTGATTTCTTAAGTGATCAGATTGCAATAGGAGTGCTTCTAGAAGAACCGTATTAATCGTAAGGATTAAATACCGAGTCCAAAACAGACGTAAATATGTGTGTGTTGTGCCTGTATGACGCAGTGATTAATGAAGTTTTTTTCGAAAATAAAGATGTCGGGCGTAAATTTGTGAGCGACGACCTGTACAAACAACCCAGTGTCGGCAGCTAGCAGAGAGAGAGAGAGAGAGAGAGAGAGAGAGAGAGAGAGAGAGAGAGAGAGAGAGAGAGAGAGTCATTGTTTACCTGAACGACCGGCGCGCGCTTAGCCAGATTAAAAGAGGTTCTGTGGGCCAATTCAAACGCCGCCACAGAGCCTAGTAAAGCCTATTCATGTGCTTGTCTACGCCGCTGTTAATTCAACGGATGAGCGGAATTTGATGACGACCATGTAAACACACACGCATGTGTTCTATTTGCTGACCTCTCTTCATTATCCAATGAGAGATTCGTACACACTTATATATAGGTGCTTGTGTTAAAGTTCGCAGAGCAACATCTATAGCTTAGTGGTAGAACTAAAATTTTTCGTATTTCATGTAAACACTTGTCAATTTTCAAATTTGTCTATCAGGTTATTCATTGTTAACGGTCTGTTCGATATTAAGTGTCACGTGTGTTTTGGAAAATGGACTAAATGAAGAAGATCGTTTGTTGAAAAAGCTCTAGCTCGTCCAATGGCAAATCACAACGAAACAGTACACGTGTGTTACAAGAGATGCTGCGCCTTCAAAACCAAATGGTTTTAAGTGAGGACTGGAGCTTAGACGTGGTTTACGAGCTCTGAAGAAGATCCTTGCAGTGGACGCACAAATGTGCAACAATTCCGAATGCAGCATTCACCACACAAAGGTTTTTAACAGAAAGCTCTTGAGTTAAAATATAATGTACACACTCTTGTGAGATGCCTATGATCTCAACAATGTCATCATCATCAGCCGTCGCTCTACAACCCTTGGTGGGTCTTGGCGTTCTCCAACATTCCTCCCTATTGCTTGCCCTGGCTTTCCAGTTTCTTAAGTTCAGCTTTCCGAGGTCTTCCTCTATCTGGTCTTTGAATCTACTTCGGTGTCTTCCCCATTTTTTTTGGTAGAAAATATGTTTCGTAGACTGTCCTTCCTCCATTCTCACTATGTGTTCAACTCATCTTAGGCTGTATATTTTGAATATCCTGACAATATCCGACTCTGTAAAGATGGTATACTTCATAATTATAGCGCCTGCGCCACATTCCATTTTCTTGTACTCCTCTAAATATTGTTCTTAGAATAGTTTTCCACAGCAACCTAGAAGTCTCTCGCTATTTTTTGTCATTGTCCAGGTTTCTGAAGCATATGTCATCAGTGGCCTCAACAATGTCATTCACTCTCTACATCGCCGGTCTTCCAGCAGCTGAATGAATTTTTGTATAACGATATCTGGAGTTGTTGCAATTTTTGAGCGTCGACTGAAGGGATCATCTTCAGCGCTCCAACGACCACGTTTAAACTAGATTGCTCATTACAAACCACTATTTGGAGGCGAAGCGTCTCTCGCAACACATGTAGCCCTACTATTTCGTTGTAAATTTCCATTTGACCTTGAATAACAAAACAAAATCCTCATAGCACGATGTTTGATTTCCAAAACAGGTCATTCTGTCGTCGTTGTCGTCACCCTTTACGGCTTAGGCTAGTAGCCTGTTCCAGTCTCAATGGAAGTCATCCATCCATCGTATTCCCACACGTCTCTTCCCCCTTGGATGATAGTCTAGGGCTCTTCTCGAGAATCTTGTGTATCCATTCCATTCTCTCTACGTGTAACCGCCACTCCGATTTGTACCGGGAGATTTTTAAGCTTTAAGCTATGCTAGCTCCATTCTAATATGATCATTTCTGATAAGATCTCTCCTGGTACACACCTTTACAGCTATTAAGAACCTCATTTCCGCTCCTTGTATTATAGATATATGTTTGGCTTTTCTAGTCCAAGTCTCACTACCATACACTATTTGAGGTATGGCCATTACATTATAATATTTCAAATGCGTCTCATTCTTTGTTTTCTTCTTTAAGTGTTTAATGATACATCCCCAAAGCGACTGGAAGAGACTAATTTTGATTTCAACCTCCTTATCATCGTAATATGTAATTCTGCACCCTAGATACTTGACATCTGCCACCTGTTCTATTGGCAACTCCTGTATGAAAATCTTTGTTCTAATATGATTTGCCCAGAAAAATCCATAACTGTTGGTCATTCTGTCGTTAATATTATTAGTGTTTTTTATGTCCCATTTGATTTTACGTTAAATTACGGTTTAACATTTTCTAGTAAAGTTGAACAAGTGTGCTCACTTTACAAAACTTCATATTTAAAAATCATTTGCAATGTACACACTTTAAAACTCTCAGCGAACACAGTAGCTATTTTCGGGCACGGTCATGCTTGCAAGTAAAAATTGCACATATTATAAACACCCACATACATATGCATGGAGCTCACACGTTTTCATAAAGTCAGGTGTTAAATGACGTTTAGTGAAAGCTTGTTGACTTATAAAATCTGTTGACCTTAGCCCATTCTATTGGCTTCAATTATACGTTATTAAAACCGACTTATCAGAATACTGATAAAAGTGTGTATTTTTAATAATAAGAGAAATAATGAAAAGGAGAAAAAATGTTCCAAAAATAATAAAAGCGTTTTTAGCTCTGAAACAATAACATTTTCTTGAAAGGGATCACAGATTCAAAGACGAGGTTTCGGTTAAACAAAAGATTTATTGTTTTAAGTAAATCTTCCTTTCTATTTTAAAAATAAAGCTACAGCAGTGGATTGTTATAAAATGATATTCATCATTATATGTTTTGATAAGTAAAATTAAAAAGTAATGTTTTATAACGTCGAGTCCCACAATTTTAATTTTAGTAAGTATGAACATTCATATTTCTTTGTTAAACCTAAGAAGATTATTCTTGTATTTCTGTGTAATTATATACGAAGCTACTACTGTCGCTTGTGACCGATATAAAAATATACAAATATCCTATACAGATATCGAATATTTGAAATCATTAAGAAGTAAGTACGCGTAGTATAATCGAATCCCGTAGTGTGTGACAAAGAATGCTGTCTCATCTATTTGCCTTCACAAAGAATCCAGCAATACTTCTTCTGTAACTTCCCTGTTAGGACTCTGTACTGTTCTATAACAACGGTCCAACATGCTGTCACTCCACCTCTTACTTGACCGACCATTACCTACTCCTCTTCGTGTTTGGTTGGCTATCTCTTGCTTTTTCACTAGCCTTGTGTCACCCATTCTGGATATGTGTTCATTTCATATCCTTCTTTCCGCAATCCAATAATTAATATCTGTTATATTACACGTTTCTCTCATACTATTGTTTGACAACTTATCGTACCTCGACTTGTCTAGTACCCTCCGTAATATAGTCATTCCTATAGTTTTAGTTGTATCTGCCTTGGTCTCTATTGCATAGGATACTACTGGATGTATTGAGCTTTTGTGAACCCTACTTTTTGCTTCTTGTGTGATGTATTTATTATTCCATATTATTCATGCATCCAGCAATTTATCACGGAAAATTGCATTCTCAACAATTTTACGGGGACAAAGCCATATGGTACCCAGGGAGAAATATAAATTTATAGAAAGCGGTGGTTTTCTTTAGAAGTAAGAAAGCATTAAAATATGTAGTAAGGAGCGGTAGAATTCAAAAGACGACCTTGCGTTGACGCCAATAAGTCGGCTAAAAATTTACAAATTTTCGCGGACGGGACGGACCGTCATAAAACTGTATTGTTTGCTAGGGTGTAAGAAACATTTACTAAGGTTGTAAAAGTTAAGTGCATCTAACAAAAGGAGCTATATTTTAGAAAGAGGCGTATGAGTGAGATGGAAGGTGACGCGAAGTTTTCATACCACGTGTTCACGCGCATTTTGTGGACGAATAACGGATAGCGTCATTTTTTACGCGGGTTGTTTCGTTAAACAGATTGGGTAGTTTTGAATTTAGCGGTAAGTCAGACCAATAGGCGTGTAGTTTGTCGATATTGAGTGAGGGTAGTTTGTAGCGAAGTATAAAAATACGGAGTGTAAGAAGTTAAGTCAGTCAACGGAGAGATTACAGATATTAGACCCGTAATATTTATTTTAGTCTACGGGAAAATCACAACACTAAGAATCATATTAGTTGTAATAATAATTTCTCAGTAATTTTATTAAGAATATTTCAATCGCCACGTAAGTCAGTCACGGTAAAGCGATAGTAATCTGTGCGGAAGTTAGCATCGTAAACACTTAATAAATGTTCATAAGAAGATCAACGTAAAACCGAGTAACATATCTAAGTTTAATTAATACAGCAACCGTTTAAAAAGTCGAGTTACCTAGCGATTTAAATGTGTGAAACGTCATGGTGCGGGACGGTCGATCAATAAGCAGTTATTAATCTGGCGTTAGACCACTTAGCTTTGTTAATGAAATACTGTGTTTTTCTACAAGTGTATTAGTATACAGCATCTTTGTAATTATCACTAAGCAAGTTGAGTGAATGGTGTAATACTTGTGAAACCAGTGTAATTAGTCCGACCTGACAAGGATAAATATTCAACGGATAACTTCTGATCACCAGCCTGGAAACCACATCGCAGATGACATCGCATCGCAGAGTAATTCAACAGACACGTAAATAACAACAATGAACAATCATTTTATATTGCTTATTAATATCAAATATATGTCAATCTTGTTTTGGTGACTCAATCAGTCTAAGAATCCATTGCTAAGAAATAAACACTAATAAATTTGATAGTAAATGAATAAAGTACTGAATGATAAATTTGTAATATTTGAATGCAACTGGTATTAAAAAATTTAATTAATAACAACTAAATTGTGTTTATTTATTACTGGCGCCCTGGGATAATTCTAAAGAGTCGGTACACGAAAGTAAGTGTGATATCTTATTATTAAAATTTGATATGTGATAAATATTAATTTTGTCATTGAATAATTTAATTTGATCAACTCTTACTTTATACATGCTCGTAGGCCAAGTAGTATGCAAAGTAGTAACAAAATAGTAGTGATATATGGCCTATATTTAAGAGTGTATTACAAGTTGTTCTTGCGTTCATCAATTGGTGCTCCATTTCTTGATCTGCCCTATTTTTACTTATAAGCTTTGTTCCTAAGTAGTCTATCAGCATTACTTGTTCTATTATTCTGTCATTTATCACAAGCTTACACATTTAATGGGTTACGTGAAATTATAATTGGTTTCGTTTTCTCTTCCTGTTATATTTCTGGCATGCTTTGTTAAAATTATACATAAGTTGTAAGTCATTTTCATTTTCCGCTATTATAATAATATTAGAATGCCTGCATAACATAATTTTAAACACACTTCTATCCATCCTATATTAAATCGTATGCTTTATAGCCTTAATAATTTCATCAATAACTACATCGAAGAATATGGGATTTAGGGAATCCCTCTGTCTGATCCCCTTTGTTACAGGTATAGTATCTAATAATTCGCCATTGGCTTTTACTCTCATTGAAGTGTTTGTGTAGATCTCTTTTACTAACTTTGTGATGTCGACTGGGACTCCTCATTGTTGTAAAATCTTTAACACCTCCGACACTCGGATTCTATCAAACGCCTTCTTAAGATCTATCAGACACATATAACCTAGTTTTCAGATACAGCAATACTTTTCTGCGTTATTATTAGATTATTAGGCTTCTACGAAATCAATAAGCCACTTTTTGTTTATATAGCAAAAAGTTTCGCTTTTCTTTAAGAACATTACAAGGTTTGGTATTGGGTTACTACCACTTGACAATTTTACCGAAACACCATGGAATTCTGACGTCTTAGATAAACGAGGTCATTTCGGAACACTTTGGTTACAATTATCGTTTTTACATAACGTTAGTGATGGGTTAATGGCTCCTTATACTAGTCAACAATTGTTCATTCTTCTTGTCAAACTTATATAAATTGTTTAACCCACGTTTGATTATTATGTTTTTGGAGTCTTTTTTCGGTACGGACCGCGCCAAAAATGTCTTGAATGACAAAGTTTAACCCATTCTACAATGAGCTTCTTCAGAGCTATGTAACCGAAGAGCAGCCAAGGCCCAAAAAGTTAGGAAAAAGTTTGATAAAACTGCAAATTCCATGTGGACATCAAATTAAAGAGAATGTTAACTAAAATCTGAAGTTATTTAGAGTTTTGAAAATATCAATATTTTTTGCTATCAAGGCCAAAAATTGCATTGAAAATTTGAAAAAAAATTCGTTAAATCCAGCCGGGTGTCAGACTAAATAGAATCTTAACAAATCAGATTTTTTTTCGAATTTTTATTGTTTATTGTTCTAGAATTCTTACTTTGCTAATCAAAAAAATAGCAAAGTAATCATGACTTCCGTATTTTTTTCTAAAATTTGAAAAATTGTCTGATATAAAAATGTATTTAATAATAAATGTGCTTCATTCAAAATAGAGACTTCCGCTCCTCAGGTAGCATATTAGTATATACTGTAAATAGTGGACTAAGAAGGCTGTTGTTTAATTTTATGAGGATATGGAAACTTAAAAAATGATCTCCAGTTAGCAGTTTTCCACTTGAGCCAAATATGCAAACAGTAAAATCTTAGAATACCAACCCAGAAAACAAATGTTATGGCCTTCAGAAGGAAAGAATTCGGTACGTTCCAAGATAATTATAATCAAACAGGCTATAGAACAAGTATCTCATTTCAATTTTCTAGGGTGCCATGTAACTTATGAGCATGACGGCGACATAAGTAGATATAAAAATAAATAGATTTGATATTATATGTGAAACTATACACAGAACACTTAGAAACAAGACAAGGAAAGATACCACGATAAAATTCTATAAAGTAGTGGCAACACCTGTTTTAACTTATGGATGTGAAACGTGAACAATGTGAACGAAGAATTGACGATTGACGAACAAGTGAAATGAAATTTTTGAGGAAATCCAAAGGTTGCACCCTAGATATCAAACACGAAATGAAGATATAAGAACCTGAGTTTAATTTATATTCTAGGGCCAGCAGAATAAGGGAAAGACAAATAAAATGGAGGCAGTATTTCGAGAGAATGGAAGATATGAGACGACCTAAACAATTAATAGTATACAGACCTCAAGAAAGATGAGATGTAGGTAGACCAAGGAAGAGATGACTTCAGTGAAGGCGGAATAGGCTGTAAGCCTATACCTTGACGTGGAGAAGAAGAAGATATAGGGAGTTAAAGGGCTCCGCGGCTGCTAACAGCGGCTGTGCCAGCAGCTATTTTGAGAAAAAGCCACTCCAGCGTTACATACCGGCTGGTAGACTACGTTCTTCCGCAAATCTGCGTGGGTGCACCCGATCGACGTGTAGTGTGACGTGACCCGCGTCCCCGTTTCGCAGCCTATCACGCGGAGACGTCTTGACGTAATTCCGTTTCCGTGTTTGGTCACCAGCGCACAGAATTAGGCCGCGCGTCCGTTCCTGCTCATGCTTGGTCGACCGTGCGCCTGGCAACTGTCGCTTCCTTTGTTTAACGCTACGATCGAGGTGACTTGCAGACACGATTCTTAACGCCGCAGGAAGTTGCGTCCCTCCTTCTTCACTGACTGAACACAAATTCGACTGTAACGATCCTCAATTGCACTCTGATTACGATATATCGTTGGCCGTGTTACAACGAAGTGCATGTTACATTAGAATCTTGTAGAAGAAGAGCTTAATTATCTGCACTGTGGAGATTTTAATATACATAACATTTATTCAAACACTTTTTGCTACAGTCTACTTCTTGATGTATATAATGTATTTAATATTTATATGAATTTTACCTCAAGATGTATTTTCCTTATTTGGAACATGTTTCGGGACGCTTTGTGTTCCCATCCTCAGTCTTACTAGTTTTGAGTCTTGTGAAGTACTTTTGTGTCGGTTGGTTGTTGTTGTGGTATCCTGTTGGCTTTTGGCACTTTAAAATGGCATTATTGTGTGTGATTGTAGTGTATGTATTAGTATTTTGTGTATTTTCGATATTGACTGCTTTGAAAATTGTGTCATGTTTTGTATTGATTTGTATGTGTTCAGGTATTAGTTACAACACAAAGGCACCGTAATGAACATTTGGGAAAATTTACAAATATACAAACATAAAACACAAAACAAACTAACACCTGAACAAATACAAATCAATACAAAACATGACACAATTTTCAAAGCACTCAACATCGAAAATACACAAAATACTAATACATACACCAAAATCACACACAATAATACCAATTTAAAGTGCCAAAGGCTAACTGGATACCACAACAACAACCAACCAACACACAAGTACTTCACAAGACTCAAAACTAATAAGTCTGAGGATGAGAACACAAAGCGTCCCGAAACATGTTCCAAATAAGGAAAATACATCTTGAGGTAAAATTCATATAAATATTAAATGTACATAACAGTTAGTATAAATAAGCGTTTTGTGAAGCTTTTACGGAACTTTTAGAATAAAACATTTCTGCAACTATAATCGAAAGTGGAAAGTGAGTTTTGTCCTCAACGTGTCGCGTTTTGTGAAGCTTTTACGGAACTTTTAGAATAAAACATTTCTGCAACTGTAATCGAAAGTGGAAAGTGAGTTTTGTCCTCAACGTTTTGCATTTCTCTGTCTGCGTGTTTATCTGTTCGGAAATGTGTCTCACAACTTTTGAACGCATTAACCGTTTTTCGTAAAATTTGTGCATTCGTGTCCATAATTTTAATCCACATATTTTTATTCATTTTGCGATTGATCGCCCTCTAAAACAGAAGGCGGTAGCAAACATATGAATGGAAAAATTTGGTAAAATAGCAAAAATCCAAATTGGGGTATCAAATTAAAAAGAATTTTAGCCGAAATCTAGATGTTGTGCTCAGTTTTGCAGATTTACAATTTTCGATACGCCAGGCCCAACATGTGAATCACAGTTCTGAAAAAAATCGTGTATAAGTTATCGTTGCCAGGTATCAAACAAGTGGAATCTTAATTCAAAATCAGAATATAGTGTTTACTCTCATTTTGTTTTTCAACATTAGGGACACCACGACCCAAAAATAAAACTCAACATTAAAAAAAAAAATTATAAGTGTTTATGCAGCTGATCAAGTTAGAATGAAAAATTAAGTAACGGTTTGCGACAAAAAAGGCAACACAACAGTGCAAATAATAATTAGTGGTGACGCTTTGGAGAATGTAAAAGAATGTTAGCACCTAGGTAGTAGAGTTACGAAGATGGAGAAAGCAAGAAGGAAATAAAAAGCCAGGACTGCTGCAACAAAAATAGCATTCAAAAGTAAGAAACGTTTGTTAATTACTTCTTGTGTAAGAGAAATAAAATTCGCACAGGTCGAGGCAAAGAAGTGACGAGCAGTTATATTTCACTCAATGAAGCAATCAACTAAGGCCAGAAACGAAAATTAAAATTTATAAGACATTAATGGAACAAATGGGGATGAGCTGTGGAGACTAGAGAACATATGACGAAAAGATTACGAGCCATGGCAATGGCATGCTGGAGAGAGTGTATTGTAGTCTTACATTGCTGAACACAGTAAAAAGTGAAAAAACAAGAGAAAAAATGTATACATGTACTAATATAAATAACATAATTGATACTAAAAGATTAAAATGATACGGGCATGTGTGCCGAATGGGTAATGATAGAAAGAAATTCTTAGAATGGAGCTCTCCTGAAGTCTATCGCGGAGGTCGCGACAGACTTGGGTCATGAGTCATGATGATTGGAAAGAACGTAAAGTTTAGAAGCTAGAATGTGAAAAACGACTTCAAATTTTGGTCGAAAATCGCAAATATATATGTGTGTGTGTGTGTGTGTGTGTGTGTGTGTGTGTGCTGTTTGCTACTTAATCATGAAATCAGTTGGATAACAAGGGAAAGGTTACTAAGGCATACGTTTGGAGAGTTGCCTTTAACGGGTGTGACACATAAACGCTAGGAAGAAAAGAGGAAAGGAGATTACACTGGCTTTTGAACAATGGAGGTAGGAAGATTGATGAAGGTGAGCATGTGAGACAGAAGACGTATATCGAGGAGCAGGAGAACACAATGAGGAAAAGTATAAAAAATCAAAACGGACGAAGTAATTCGACGTATTCTAGACACGGGAGTTTGGTCAAAAATATACGGGGGGGGGGGGCTTAGAAAGAAAGAGTCAAAGAAGAAGACTCCATTTAAGATATGTCTAGAAAATCGTGGAAGATATTGGTTGCGGGATGTGTAGGGCAGAGAATCAAGGACTGCCGGATTGCTGCAGACCGATCTGTAGGCTGCGTACCCCCAACAGATAAGATGAGAAGCGACTGCAAGCCCACCATTGGTCTATAGACGGGATGGGGAAAACTTTATTCAGAAATATATACTACAAGAAACGAACCAACTAAATGCACATAGTCCCCCACGTCTTGAGCTCCCATACTTAGTTAATTAATGGTATTGTAACGGCAGAACGGAAAATGATTGTTTCACTGTTAATTACTGGAGAAAATCAGGCGAGGCAAACACAAAAACAAAAGTTTTCAGTCATTCAGTAATAACAATATTTTAATTGGGTAAGCATTGGGTTGCGGCGACAAAAGAATAAGGCAATTGAACACAATGAAGGAGTCGAATACAATAGAATGGGAAAAACTCTGGTGTGTAATCTGCAGTATCCTCTGAGTTTTCTCAGTTACTTCTTTTCATCTGTTTTAACCTCATTCGTAACGTTAATACAGAGACGTATCTCGCTAGCGTACTGTTACGCCGGTCTCCTTGATCGTCGTATGGTACAGTAGAAAACAAAATACAAGACACCAATCAAATTACTAATCACCAACTTTCAATTATCACAATAATAAATTGTAATCAACAAGATAGTCTCTTACAACAATTCAAGTAAAATTTGTTCACACGCAATAATAACGTCAACTGTAAAGAATTCCCCACTATTAACAACGCTTCGCTACAATACTTCTACAAACACTCGATCCGCGCAAAGAAAAATCGCTCAACCAACTGACTTGACAAGCCGGCTGCTATTGCTTTTTATGGGTAGTGCATGTCTTCTAGAAATCTTCCATCCTCACTTCACGCTACTTTAAGCGTGTCTCAAGTGTTTTTTAATACATTGGATCCTACCTTTTTTTCGGCCTTGACTGAGGCAACTCCTGCCACATTTGTCGTGGGGGGGAGGGTTCTTGGTTATTCGATAGGGTTCTCGTTACAATATGTTAAAACGTGTATCAGTACGTACCTACGTACCAGTACCAGTACCAGTGCCAGTGGCGTAACTAAGGGGGGATTAGGGGGATCAATCCTCTCCATCTATTAGGGTACAAATTTCAGCAAAATTCCATGACCAATTAACGTAACTCTATTTCTAAAGCATTTGTTAAAACAAGGCTTGTAACTAAACCAACTGTAAGTTGTCACCGCCATTGTTTACGCTGTCACAATTTTCTATCACCTCGGAAACTTTTGACAGAGTAAGACTTATAAATAGTTGTAGAGATAAAAGGAATTACAGTATTTGTAAATCAATAAACTAAAGTTAGGGATTTTTTTAGTAACGATAATCACTCACCATTTAATAAATAACGTAGTATTTAAAGCATATTTAACGTTGGTTTACTCAAAACTTTGAGTCGGAAAGAATTTATAGAATTAATTTATAAAATTATACGGGAAATTTCTCTTTTAAGAAAGGCCAAAAAGAAAGGCCTTTAAAGGTAAATATCCAGTGGGGACTACGATAGTTGTAAACAACAGCACTTTAGAACAAGTGAGCCGTTTTAAATATCTCGACTGTGCAGTAAGCTATGAATCTGAATATGATATAAGAGAGAAGGTAAATAAATTTAGGAATATTTGTGGTATGATTCATAGAAAGTTTGGAAATAAGACTACACACAGCACAAGAATTAAATTTTATAAGACAATTGCATACCCACATTGACACATGCGAGTGATGCGTGGGTCACAACAAAAAAGAAATGCGGCAAGATTCCGAATGCTGAAATGCAGTTTCTTCAAAGTACTTTAAAGTATACATTGCAAGGTAGAATAAGGAATGAAGATATCAGATCAGAAGTGAAGGACATAAATCAAATTATTTCAATTTACAGAAGACAATGGTAGGATCATCTCCAAAGGGTGGCAGAGGATCAATTGCCGAAAGCGGCACTGAACTATTATGCCATTGGTAGGAGAGACGTGGATAGTCCGAGGATAAGATGGCTGCCGGAACAGGTTTATATAACCTAATCCTTGAAGAGGAGAAGAAGAAAAATAAGAACTATAACTATAACCTAACCCAATACTTGAAGAGAAGGACAAGAAGATTTCTCATTTTTCCTGAGGAAATTAGAAACTCTAATATATTCAAACTAGTCTCATCTCCCCGCCCGAAATATGAGCTCTTATTTACGTCACTGGGAAGTAACTTATGCAATTTCATTCAGACTTTCTTCCTTCATTCGAACCAAGTTTCTTTACTGTGTTTTATGTACTCACATTCTAGTACATAAAACACAGTATCTTTTGTGTCAGATTTTTCCTTAGCTAATGGGTCTTCTCGGCTATAACAAAAATATACCGGATTTGTTATTTAATTTCTTCCCAACTAATTCTTCAAGGTTAAAATTATGAGACACAGTAGAAACACGTTTCTCAACGTATTTTCTCTTTTCCATTCTAAATGGTTCTTAGAAAAGATTATGTACCGTTACGATACTCAGTCTCAGTACTACTTCACTAAACAGAACACGTTGACATCACGTGACCACGGCGCTGGCTGTCTTTCCATGTTGTGTTGCCTGTATGGTTTCGTGCGTACGGTAGTTTGGCCTGATTCATCTCCCTCGTCAGACTTATTAATCATTTGAGTAAATATGATCCACTGTTGTAAGAATTAATCAGTGATCAGAATAACAGAGAAATACACGAGTCCAAAAATTCAAAATTAACTCATTCAACTTTTATCTAAAAGAGTTAAAAATATTATTTTAAAACAGATTGAATCTACTCAATTTTATCTATAATAACGGATACTAAACAAGACATTGGCAGAAAAGATCAACTGAGTAAAGTAATCAGATATGTCGTAATTTCTGAAGATGAAACAAGAAGGCTCACCAACTTAAAAATTAATGAAAGCGTCTTAAAATTATTATTAATCGATATAATCATTACAAATTATAAGATTTCGGACATTGGCCATCGTTAGTTAAAATTAATAAACACGACGTTTTGACCTCTATAGAATCAGAGGTCGTCTTCAGGCGAACAATAAATTAACACAAAGAAAAATCTATCATTAACAAATAGATATCGTCAAAACTCCAAACCTTAACTATACAAATATAGTGCTAAAATAATAATAATAAAAGACCCATTTAAAAGCCCTCACCACAAACTACATACATTCCACATTCGCCACATATTTACAAAACGAAAACCACAGTTACACAAACATAGAACACAACATGGAAATATTACACTACTTACCTAAAAGTAGAAAACTAAACACAGCTGAACAATTTGAAATATACAGATATCACGCACTACAACCAAACAACATATTAAATGAACAATTACATTATAGATCACATACATTATTCGATACACTGATCCAAATACACAATTTGAACTTCAGCGCCAATTCCCTCCCACCATCAACCCCCACCACACACACCTATAGTCCATAACCGTTATTCTGTAAAATGACATTCAGTATTTACTCCCACTGAGGAAGAGGCACATCACCTCGAAACGTATGGGGAAGTGATAAAGAAAGTAAGTTCATATGTGAAAGTGTATATATATAATAATATAATAAAACAGTACTCATCATTACATCAATAAAGGATTCCTTCTTTGATGGTTGTTTACGTTGCAACCACGGGAGGAATCCTTCTTTGATGTAATGGTGAGTACTGTTTTTTAATATTATTATTATTATTGTTATTATTATTTTAGCACTATACACTAAGGTAATTTAAGGTTAAGGTTTTGATAACTAAGGTTTGGAGTTTTGACGATATCTAATTGTTATTGATTGATTTTTGTTGTATTAATTTATTTTTCGCCTGAAGACGACCTCTGATTCTATAGAGATCGAAACTTCGTGTTTATTAATTTTAACTTACGGTGGCTAATGTCCGAAATCTTAAGATTTGTAATGAATAATGAAAGCTTGTGTAGGGTTTGTAGAAAACTCCGATGAAAGTGGCCTAGGCTTAGAAGAAGGGATTTTTAACATTCTTGACGAGAACGTATTCTGTTTACGTTATATAATTTTAGTAGCTGCCATATCTGTAAGGAGTGGTTAGTATTAAAGTCTGGTAAAAAGTCATGAGTTAAGTAAGGGTAGTAGTAGATGAGACCGCAAAGGGTTCCTGCGGGGGGCCCAGAAAAAAGAGTTAGGAGGAGTAATGGGTGCAGTAAATCATTAGGGAAATGTGGATACGTATTGAATGTGTCGGATGTGATAAAGACATTTTTGTCTAAGATTCAGTTGGCGCAGTGCATACGTTGGCCTTGAAGTAGACATTAAGAGACAAAACAGGCCGTATCCTAGAACTTGTATTATAGTGATAAGTTGTGCAAATAGAGTCAACATTTTTGAAGTAATTTGATATTACAACTAAATTTTCATACAAATTTTATTTCACAAATTTACTTAACAACACAACCACAATAATTATAATATAATAAAGTGCAATTATTTTTTACCAGCTAATTATTCTTTTCAGTTCAATCATGGCCGACTCTAGTAGAAGGCCGGAATATTAAACACGGCAACGTTGCGTCTGAGGCCTATAAAGATAGTGTAATAAAATAGCTAAATTGAACATGTTGTATTTTGATTTAATTTCATAGCATTACTAAAATCATGAGTAGGCCTATTTATAGTAAAATCTAAATTATATGTCTGTGCGCACTTAGTACTATACGTTTAAGTTGAAGAAATTAGTGAATTAGTGTTAGGGCTAATAAATAATTTTGTTCGAATTATTGAATTCATATCATATGAATGAGTTAATTAGTATATTTCTTAAACAATATAACAGTATTTTACATAATAAACTTTTTATTTGCAAAAAATGAAGAATTATGAAACTGCTGTTAACCGGCAATTAAAAATGACAAGGTTTGATTATTGAATGCGTAAATTAAAAGATCGTCTAGCCGGCCTCAAATATCAGCTGGTTCCAGTGTTCCCTCCAAGAGGCAACGGTCTCTTCGGAGGACGGATGAGCGGGTAGAGGTAGGGCACTTTCTTGCCCTTGGGATGGGAAACTGTACCTAAAGGCGGATGAACCACTTGGTCAACGGCATGAGGATGTGGAAGGCAACGAGATACTACCACATTAAGGATCCATGTTGAATATCCCTAGTGGAGCAAATGGTATGACCCTCTATGTACGGAGGATGAGAAAAGATTAGAAGGATTTGATATGTGGGTTTGGCGAGCGATGGAAAAAGTGAGGTGGGTTGATAAAGTAAGGAATGATGATGTTTTAAGAAGAATAAGGGAAGAGAGAAGAATCCTGAAGGTAATAGAAAATAGGAAAAGGAATTGGTTAGGCCATTGTTTAAGAAGAGACTGCTTGCTTACATCTGCCATGGAGGGTGTCATAGTGGGAGGAAAAAGAAGAGGGCGTAGAAGAACGAAGTTGATAGATAGCATTAAAATCAGAGGGTTTTACGAAGAAACGAAAAGACTGGCATGCGATAGGGCAGCTTGGGGAGCTTTTACCATTTGAAGACCTGCCTTAGGGCAGAACACCAAATAAATAGAAAACTAGAGCCGGCCATGGCAGAGATCATAGTGTAATTATGAAAACCAAACCATAAGCAAACAAATTTTTTTATTTATTACTCTTTGTCCCAAATGGTAATTTCAAGAATGCGATTTTCAGTTAATGTTTGAATACGACACCTGCCAAATGACCCCCCCCCCCCCCCGTCTGTACTACATAGGATTCTTCTAAGCGGTGCTGGAGGCTGTCCGTTATTCCTGGTAGCATATCGCCAGGGATATTGCTGACTGCAGCTCCCATGCAGTCCTTGTATTCGAATAATAGTCCTTGTCCTTGTTATGTGTTGGCATAACTTGTCTGAAACACGTCTTGCTTTAGAAATCCTCTTAAGAAGAAACTAGCACATGTTAGATCATGGGGTCGGGCCGGCCAAAATATGTCGCCATAACGAAAAATTAATCGCTACAGAAATGTCTGTTGCACTCTGAATCTTGTCGCATTCCTTTTTTGTAGGGCAGGATGAGGTTATTTCAACCCGATTATTGCAGAAAGCTAGCAATACCATATATGGATGGACCAAAAAATGGAAAATTAAACTTAACGAACACATTAATTTCACCAATACAAAATTGAATAATCTTCCATGATTGGTCATAAATGTAACGGTAGCTCCTTATGAGAACAAAGCCAAATGCCTGGGTATGACATTGGATACCAAACTGAGATGGAAAGAGCACGTAAAAAAGAAAAAAGAGGAACTTAACACAAAATTCCGACCATATAAATGGCTCATAGGAAACCATTTTCCAACCTGTCTGTATACAGTAAAACTCTGATCTATAATCAGATAATTAAACCCACCTGGCTGTATGGAATTCATCTCTGGGGGGGTGCGCGAAAGATAGTAACATCATGATAATACAAACATTCTAAAACAAAGTTTTACGGACTATGGTGAATACACCATGGTATGTTAGAAACGCCGATATCCACAGAGATCTAGGTATTCCAACAATTAAAAACAGATTAAAAGGTTTGCGAAGAAGCATAAAGAAAGGCTTTACCTCCACAAAAATGCAGAAGTTTTTCGGCTGCCGGACAATCAACACAGTTCCGAAGACTGAAGAGAACAAAGCCATTTGAACTTGTGTAGTGTTTTGTGTTATAAAAGCAGAGCATTGTGCGCGGGTGAGATTATTTAGTTAAGAACACCAGTACTAACTAAAGGATGTCATTGGACTTAATTTGGCTGATATGTATTTAGTATTAAGAGGTATTAGAGATAAGTTGATGGTTCGTGTTACAGACCAGTTTTAACATGTTAAATTCAATTTTTAAAACATCCTTTTTGTCATGACCCACGCCTCATTCTAATATGTCAATGTAGGTATTGGAATTGACAACAGCTGTGCCTTGGTACAGCTGTTAACTTATCAACTGCTTGTGTCTTGTTTTATTTCCATGATTTCTATGAAACGTTCCCCAAATATTCCTAAATTTATTTATCTTGTACTTTATGTCAGATTCAAACCCATACCTTACTTCATACTTCATAGATATTTAAAATGGCTCACTTGTTCTAAAGCGCTGTTGTTTATACATTATCTTAATCCTCTCTGGATATTTACCTTTAAAAACCGTGGTTTAAGTCTTTCCTTCTGAAATTGTAAGTGAAACATAGTTCTCTGTAAATTAGTCTCATTTTCTCGACTAATAACTATACCATCTTCATATAGCAGGGATCCCGCACAAATTTATTAACTGAACATAATTTAAAAGTTATATTGCGTAATTGTAGGCAACGAATAATGGTACAAATCACGTTATATAAAGAAATGCATACGCGTATTGTGTGTCAATATATATTCTTACTGGATTTGCTTGCAAACAACAGCAGCGTTCGTTTTAAATGTTTGGAGGGAACTTTGTTAAGCGTTACTGTAAACAAATTGTCTAATATACACACACTTATTATTTACTAATGATATCTATCAACTCAATTTTCTATTGTAGTATATTTATTGTTCATAGCCTAAAGGTACCATACATATGATTTGCAATAAAGTTTTAATTACTCACATTTTTAAACACGATCGATTTCGGTCATAGACCATTGACAATAACTCTCAAAAGTTAGCCAGAACATTTACAAAATACGACTATCAATTAGCGTTCAGAACAAACAATGACATTACAACAATCTGAAAATAAGCAATACAAAAAAGAAAAGCATTTATGAAAAAGCTGGAGTTTACCAATATCAATGTCAGCCTGGTACCTCGACAGAACATAATGTGCGGTGCAACAAAATATACATAGGATTCTAGGATTCACTTCAAGATCCTTTAAACACAGATATATTGAACACACCAAACATTCTCAATATTCAAATCCGAACTCAACAGTAGCCAAAAATAAAATAACTGTCTTGTGAATTTGGCGCAATACAGCAACATTTAACCGTATTGAAAACATGCAGTGATGAAATAAGATCTAATTTATATGAACAATACCAAATATACAAACATGTAAAAGAAGAGGGCCACGAAAATCTATTGAACATCATGACGGACTTCAAAAATCGTATCACATTTGAAATATTGCGGCAAAATGAAAATCAACATACAGTAATCAGCTGATATGTAATATATAGACCTGAATGTAAACATAAACACTCCGCAACAAAATCAGTTCTCGAGAAACTTTGGACACAGACGTACGTATCACGTTCATTAATCAATGTCTACGAATTCGTTTTTGGAAATAGTGGCTGTTTTACGATATTGTGACCGCAAGTGCAATGTATATCACCTGACGATGGTCTGTGACCGAAATCGATCGTGTTTAAGAATGTGAGTAATTAAAACTTTATTGCAAATCATATGTATGTTACACAGTATGCTGAACAATAAATATACTACAATAGAAAATTGGGATTATAGGTACCATTAGTAAACAATAAGTGTGTGTATATTATAAATACACCACATTATCATTATAGTAAATCAATATTGTAATCCAGATTTTATTTACAAACAACAAATAAAAACCTCGATGAGTCTCACTGCTACTGAATTGAGAGAATAAAAATCAGAATCGGGAGAGAGGCGAACACAAATTTAGACGCCTAGTGGGAAACTAGTTAAACAAGTAAAATCAGGAACCGAAACATCGTTAGCCAGCAGTATCGACTGAGTGGGCCGTGGAGGTGATTAACTGCCTTGACACGTCTGCGCTCATTCATCATTCATCCCTTCTTACGTCCTGTCGTTTTTGCGCCCCTAAATTTGTTTTAACCCGAAACCCAATACGCGTGCAAGGTAAAAGAATTAACTAAGTAATATTTGTTGATAAGGGGCTCAGTACAACAATGGGTATGGCATAGGGTTACTCATCTAGGAACTAGGGGTTCGTTTGGGTTTGATTACAGGGCGCACCATAATATGTTTTACTTCCATGTTCCATAAGGAAATGGAAGTATGATGATGCCGAAAAAAATCGTGTTCGAGATAAAGGCTGATTCTGATTGTAATACCCTCAAAACATGAAGAAAAGTCATTTTCCTAAAAGTGTCTGTGTGTATCTGTAGAATGTTTTCTACGGCGAACGATAACTGCCGCAAATTCAAACAGAATCAAAAAATGTTTTGCATATGTACCTGAGTTGTAGAGGATTCAAGGTCTATTGATTTTGGTGAAGATCGTTAAGGGGAAGGAACAGTTTACCTGCAACGTTTTATGTTTTAACAAGAGTAAAGTACTTAATATTGATAAATAAAGTATCCTGAAAAGAAGGTCATAATAATCCAATGTAGAAAGGTAGATGAAATATCTATAAATGAAAAGGATAGTTGAAGGGGAAGGGGTAATTTTCTAGTTTGTGTACTAGGTTACCGGAAACAAATAAGGAGTTTGTAGTTAAAATTCCTTCCCGGGCTGTTTAGCCGTAGTCCAATGTTTTCTGCAAAACCAGATGTTTCGGCAGTGCCATCGACTGCCATCATCGGTGAAAATCGAGTGTGCTAACGTGAGGTGGTATACGTTCGTGACCACAATACTGTGGTTAGAGCTGAAGGAAGAAGTAGTTTCTATGGAAATATTTGATTTCGAAAATGATTTTAAATATGAACATATTGTATACGACGTGTTATCCGTGTATGATTAAATTTAAGATGTAATAAAACTTTGGTTGTTAATTAAAACCTTTTTTTTAAGTGTATCTGTTATTTCCGTTGATATTTATGTTACGTGTTTATTCCTCGTATTTGTTAAATTTATTGAATTATAATTTTAAATTCTGAATGACTCTTCCTTATCTATTATTTCGAGAATTAACTGAAGAGAATTATTCAGTCCATCTGTTCAAATTTGAATGTAACGGTTGGATTGTCCCAAAACAAATTCTCAGCGATTACATTCGATCTTCATCTTAACCCTATTCGTTGAGGTTAATTTTTGTTTTGTAGTTTCTAATATTCTTGCGGCTCGCCGACGTCTTCTGGATCTCCGTGAAGATAGAATGAATCCTGATTGTACCTTACATTCAAGGAATAAAACACATGGATATGATTTTTGTAATATTAATATTTAATCTTTGCAAAATTAATTCAGTTTAGGAAAAATTATCATTTCGAGATACACGCTAGGAATAATCGATTCTTTATCTCAGGGTCAATAGTAAAAATTAATTAAATATATAAAGTGTGAATTCTTTTGGCTGCTACGAAAGGTTCCCTTAATTAATAACAAACAATATAGAGTACATTACAATATAATCTTAATGCTTATGATCTAATGTGATATTATTAACAATTATGAATGTTGACTAAAATGGCTTGCAATATTTTGTTTCGTTATGGGGCGCAATGCATTCTGGTTATGACATGACGTCACAAACATGGCAGCCTCGTGGTCAGTTAATGTGTATAAAATTGTCCCCAATGTATTTTAATAAAATACGTTCACTTTGTATTCACTCCTTCTTATATACTGTTTTTTACTTTTCTTTACAAAACCTCCATCAGTGATTAATTGTGGTGTGAGTTATTGGTGTTACTAGTGATTGTTCATGTTGGATTACTAAAGTTGTTTGGTTAAAATATTTGTAGAATACGTTACAATTCTTAGTTAGTTTTAGTTAGGCTTCTTCTTGTTAATCACTTGATATTTTATTATTTTTCTTACGGTAGTCGTTCATATGTTGAGCACTCCTCAACCGTATTCAATCGTGGTTAACAATCAAGTGTCTGATTTCTTCTTTTTGTCATAGAAACTGACCAAACCTTCTTGGATTCTGATTGGCCCATCAGGCAAAGTTCAAATGTTAGATGACCAAGACCCGTCAGTTACATTACATTTTATAATTTGCCTTTAACTTATTATTTTATCATTATACACTAATAGTTAATACAATGTTTATGTGGTTAATAAGAATAAAATTACAAATCATTTGATACTAAACATGTCCTGGTTTAGTCCTGTAAAATTCAGTACTTGGTGAATTTTCCATTTATCTTATTAAATAATTTATAATGATGGATGACAGCTAACTATGACCCCTTGATATTACATTATTTTAAATTGATTTGCTGGTAACATGAAACTTTTATAATATAAACAAAACTCTTAATGATACTCCTTATATCAACAATTATAATTTCCTAATTTAACTAATTGCACACTGCTAAACAATTGTTTGTGTGATAATTCCTACATCACTACTGTCAATCATGATTGACCACTTCTTAATCTAAATAATAGCACACTTTTCAACTGTAGTTTATGTGACTATTATTAGGCCATCTTTTATGTGTTTATTATCACTCATAGCACTATAAGTGGTTGTGCCCTTTTTCTCATTTTAATTTATAATAAGAATAATTTATAATAATTTGATGATTTCTGTTTATTAGTTGTTGATTATAGTGGTTGGTTCCATCCTTGAATAGGGTTTCATCGATTATTATTTATAATTATTCTTACAGCGTTCTGTTTCGTTACAATATTTACAATTTAAATCTTAGAACATGGAAGTCATGTATGGTTCTCCATAGCGATATTATCAACTCCCCCCCCTCCACGAGCGATTCAGTATGTGGGATAATGTTCTTGGATAACATCATTCGGTACTTTCCTAATTATCGTACCTGCACTGATTTCCTGTATGTCTATTGCGCGATAGTTCGTAGTGTGTATTTACGGGGGAGGGCCAAAAACGTTGGCATCATCGTGTTGCTAATACATATACTATATATAATATTGATATTACTTTGAAGAATGCCAAATAAATGAAAATAAATCAAGGCATAAATTTTCAAATAAGTGAAAAATGCACGGACTCTTTATTCAATCCTGTTATATAAAACACGTTCCATTTTAACTGAGAGATACAAAATAAGTATTAGTCTGTTGTTTATGAAACGTCTAGCATATGGGGACGGTAGAGCGCATACACGCTGAGTTGTTTACGTGTCCAAGTAGTATATCTTTCTGAGTGACACGGGTTACAGTCCCTCGTGAATTTCTGTTTTTCTGTTTTTGAGCCAAACATATAGACCTACTTATATATATTAGACACGAACTTTTATATTGCTTTCATTTCTCATCTCTACGTCTGTGATTTCTCAAAGTTTGCTCTAACTACTGAAACTGACACCGTGATATTCCTTTGCTGTGTTGTTAGGAACTTGTTACCTATTTACACTGCCTAGCCTGATACTACTGCCTCGACCAAAGTGACGACAGACGGAAGCGTTTTTACGAGTTCTTAAAAGATGTAATTAATGATGCAATAATGAGTTGTGAATAAATTGCATAAGTTCAACTTTATGTGCGGGACCATCAGACTGCTAACTCTTAAGTCAGCAAGTAAAGAAATTCTTCAAGGCGATAGCCCTTACCACACTTCTTGGTCTGAGAATTGGGCTTTAACGAAAGGCCAGGCCAGTCATACCCAATCGGCTCAAAATGAGTTTTCTCAGGCACGCGGCAGGGTATAGTCTCCATGATCATAGAAGAAACGCAGATATACGGCAGGAACTGAATATTATGAGTAGGCCTATACTCGACAGGATCGCCCAGTATCGGCTGAATTGGTGGGAATATCTTTGCCGAATGGATGACTCCCGCATCCCCAAACTATAAGCCGAGGGGACGGAGAGGTTTGGGACGTCCGAGGAAGCGCTGGAGTGACCAGCTGTAATCTTTGCCTATTTGAGACTGGAACAAACCATCCTTGGTTTAATCCGTGAAGATGATGATGATGATGATGAATAATGAGTTCTTAAAAGTCAAGCACTGTGGGTGATAATATGATATTATCGTTTTGAGTCTACGTTGACGCAACGTTGCCAAAATTAGTAACCAACAACAGCAGCTAACCACCTTCAATAGAACTTTCCCGTTGTGTTATCGTCATTCTTTTGTCAACTTGGGCGTTAAATAACGATATTCAGAAACATTTCAACAACGTAGCTACATTGATAAAAAATTATTTTCGACTGATAACAGTTATTTCGGTGGCAACGGGTAACGGTTTAAATAAAGTAGTTGAACTTTCGGCAAGACCGTGTCACTTCTTCCCACAAGATTATGGTGTGAGTTGTCACAAATTCTGACAATATCAGATTCAACAAGGATAGCTTTAATCTTATTCTTCTACTTCCTCACTACATGGCTTGGACTATAGCCCGTTCCGACTTCACGGCCATTTTTTTCAGGGTCTTCCACAATCTCTCATACGCAATGGCCTATAGTCAAACGGTTGTTTAGGAATTCGCTTGCCTACCATGCGTTCCACATGAGACTTCCAATTCTGCCTGTATTGCTTTATTCTATCCAGAATCGACCGTAACTGCACGTCCTTCCTTATGCCGTCGTTTCGTAGTTGATCTCTCAAACTGCATCTCTTAACTGCTCTTAAAAATTTCATTTCCGAGGCCTGTATTTTTGAAATATCTTTTCGCAGGAGACCTTATAGAACTTTAACTGTGTCTCCCCCTGCATTTTATTCTTCAATAGTCGTCTGATCGTTCCACAGGTCTGACTGAATTCCGGGGGGGGGGGGGAGCTTTAATAAAACGTATTGGTACGACGGTCTACTTATCGGTACAGTGGAAAACTAAATACAAGACACCAATTAAGTCATTAATCACCAGCTTTAATTATCACGATTAAACAGTTTATAATTAACAAGACAGTCTCTTACAACAAATCAAATAAAAATTGTTCACACCCAATAGAAAAATGTCAACTGATATAAAACACAATTGTGTTGCAATCGTGCCGCACAATTATAAAACGCGTAACACTCCGCCACAGTATTACGAACCGCACTGTGATAATTCGCAACTCAAACTCACGGTGTAATCGCCCGATAATAACTGACTGATCGTAGCTGAGTACTTGTATTTATACCCCGATGAGGTTCCAGAATATTCGCTAATAGGCGTCTACTAGAAAACACTAGAACGTAATTCATTGCGGCCTTGAACAAATCACGCGCGGACCGGTATGGTCTGGTATTGAACCGATAGTTGACGCGTAATTGTCTTTCAGCGCAACGTACCAGCATTATGTGTACACACACACACACACACACATTACAGCCGGAAATTCGATAAACTTGTAGAACGTTCCGTATTACGTAACACCTTTTCCGCATTACGCAACAGTATACAAATTGGTAATAGTGGCCAGTATAGCGGACTTGCTGAAACTGTTAGTCGGCTGTCACACCAACTTGTATCATTCGTAATTAATTTGTTAGCTCCACTCATGGAGTTGCATTGGCAACACGTTTCTGTATCACTTAAACAAAGGCCTACACTGACAGCAGAATGACAACGACGTGACGAATCAGTTTCATTGCAGTTGGTCGCCAGCGACGCAACTGTGGTGACTACGGACTTGGGATCAAACTATAACCGGGCTATTTACTGGGGGGGGGGGGATCAGTAGTGGGTGTTAAAATAAAGCTTGTATATAATTGTAGAAATGAAAGGGATTACAGTATTTGTTAATTAATATAATGAAGCTAAGCGGCTGAAATGAGATTTCTCAGGCACGTGGCAGCGTATATACTCTGCACGATCATAGAAGAAACACAGATATACGGCAGTAAATAAATATTATGAGTATACTCGACAGGATCGCCCAGTATCGGCCGAATTGGTGAGAACATCTTTGCCGAATGGTGCGAACTGACTGTCGCATCCCCAACTAACTATTGTAACTATAAGCCGATCGGAGGGAGAGGTGTGGGACGTCCGAGGAAGCGCTGGAGTGACCAGCTTTAATATTTGCCTACTTGAGACCGGAACAAACCATTCTTGGTTTAAACCTTGAGGATGTTTATGATGATTATATAATGAAGCTAGATTGTTCTTAATAATGACAATCACTTCACATTTTGTAACTAATATAGGTAATTGCAGCATACTTCACGTCGGTTTACTCGGAAATGTCGAGACGCGAGTATATTATAAAATGTATTTGTAAATTTTATTGGGAAGAATTGTATCCTAGCGGCGTTTACACTTTCTTGATTCCGAAGAGAGACTGATTCATCCGTTCAAAAGTCGGTTTCATCGACTGAATACTCGTAAGTTGATCGGTTCTTCGGCAACCCCTATTCATAATTTTCTACAAACAATAAAATGTTCTTGTTCAAGAAGGCTTCCGAACAGAAACATTATTTTTCAAAAAACCTGTAATGTTTTATGACAAACAGAAACTCATACATTTAGTTATTAATTTTTAAAGTAAGTAGGTTTTGTATTACGAACATTCTGATATAAGTGCCATCTGAAAATTTCTAATGTCTCAAAAGTTATTTAAATTAAAATGTTTACTAAGAATACTTCTTAAAATAATTACGTACCCTCGTACAGGCGTATTACACGCGCGGTTAAGCATCCTTACGCACCATCTCACTGCACGTAAAAGTTTTTTTTTCTAGTCTAAAAATACTTCAAACTAACATTTTTCACAATGTTCCCTTTCAACTAATTTAAAATGTTCAAACGCTCAATCTCTACTCATTCATATACCGTCTTTATATGCTAGCATATGCTTTATTCACTGCTGCATTCGATATGCTGAATTTAACTTGACGTTTAAATTATTCTGTTGCAGGTAATGAACGGAATCCACTGTAATTTACAACATTCAGAAATCTGTATATTTTCAAAGCACATCTTAAGGTATGTATCGTGTAAGTTTAGTTTTTTCACACTTCTTATTATGTATTTAATACTGACAACTAAGAACTACTAAACACCTCTAACTTTCATGAGACTATACAGTATGTAATTTTTATTAGCGGTAAGGACAAAGAGTCGGCAAGCAAATTATTACTTCCTTGAGAGAAAATAATAAGTCCATTCATTCACTATTCGTTCCTCTGGCGCTACAACCCACGATGAGACTTTGCCTCCCCGACTAGTTGCCTCCAAACGCCTCGGTCCTCCAGCCTCCGCCTCAAATCCCCGATACCAATCCTCCTGACGCCACCTTCTTCTGGATCTTCCTTTCCTTCTTTGTCCATCTATCGTCCCTCTAAAAGTTGTTTTGGGAATTCTGTCGTCCTCCATCGCATCAGATGTCCCAACCTGATCCTCACAGACTTGATGAACCTCACTATGTTCTCACCATCTGTTAATTCCTCCAATTCCCTATTGTTCCGTATGCGCCATTCTTCATCTTCCTTCAGTGGTCCAAAGATTGTTCTTAGAATTCTTCTTTCAATCATCATCATCATCATCATCACCACTCCAAGGACTAGGCCTTAGACCTGTTCCGGAACCCATCTCCTCCTCGGTCTACCGACATCTCGTTTTCCAGTAGGGTCATAATCCAAGGCAGCCACAGGTAGACGGATATCAGGCATGCGATTCAAATGTTCATACCATCTCCTTCTGTGGTCTTCAATCTTCTAGTGCAATGGTAGGCTATAATGTTGAAATCGTGTCTAATATCCTCGTTTCTTCTCCGATCCAAGAGAGAACAACCTTGGGCCCCTCTTAGAAATTTCACTTCGGCTGCCTGAATCCTCTGATCGTCCCTCTTACCAGGAGTCCATGTCTCATTAGCATACAGGAATGTGGGAACAGCCACAGTCTTACACAATTTCATTCGTGTATCCTTTCGTGTTTAATTTTTCAGGTACCTATGAATCGTTCCACAGATGCATCTAAATTTTGTTAGACGCATTTTGTCTAAATTTCTCCTTTCAAAGATTCTTAAGTTATGTATGTCACTATTAAGTAGTGTCCAGGTCTCCGCAGCATACGTCACAACTGGTTTTATTAAGGTTTTGAATAAAATTTGATTCTTTTGCTGACTAAACTGTATCTGAAAATTTTCTGATGGGCATAAAAAGCTCTGTTACCATTCATTATGCGATTTGCAATCCGTATTGCTAATTGTGTTATCATTCTTTATGGAGGCACCCAAATATTTGAATTCCCGGACCCCTAAAAAGATAATAAGTAGTCTATAATAAGACAACAGTTATGGAAAGACGGTTGCGCTTTCAAGTTGAAGACATTGAAGGTTACAGGAAAAGCTATCAAAACTTGAACAAAGTAATCAATATGTGTATAAAGTGCTATAAAGTAAAGTAATTCAATATGCGTATTGTCATAACACGCATGGTATGTGAATTTCGAACGGCTAGTACACAATGAATAAATTAGCAGATTAGTTTATTGCTAAGCTACAGATATAACTCCGCGAAACTTTCAGCCGACCTTCGCAGTAGAATTTGTTTGTAAACATTTTGGAACACGTGCCATGTAATGCCATGAACACATGCCATGCCATGGATTCACACGTGCCATTTTGAATGTGCCATGTAATTATGGATTGTTTGTTCACTCAAACAGCTGCAGAAATAAACTGATTTCTTGGACACATGCCAAGAGAACGATTTCAGCAAATGTCCATTTACCAATCTCGGGATTGGCTTTGCGACGGCAAGTAGGCCAATAAGCACTATCTTAACGCTACGTTTGTCCACTATTTTGTACCGTGGCATAATTTATATAAGATAGATATAGGCCTGTACAAATTGCCCGTTCACTGGTACATTCGATTGCAGAAACTTTCGCTCGTAAGCACGACCAAACCGGTTTGCGCTCTCCAGAAAATATCTGTTTACTTTAGTAAAAACTTTGATATTATCGTATAGGTACTGTGGGTGAAACTTATATATTTTCACAGGTTATTAGTTGTATAGTTTAAATTTCTTTATGCAACCTTCAGAAGTTTAAAACTGTTATGATAGTAACCAGTGGCGGCTCGCCCATAAGGTTAAATGGTGTATTGAACCCCCCTAAATAATTTAAATATTTTCGGTTTAAATAAGAATTTGTTTCGGTTTTTAAATAATGAGATTTGTGAGATTAATCGTGTTGACTGACCAAAAATCGATACGCGTAATAAACGAATTGCAAATTAGCTCTCAGTACCTCCTAGACTATGTAAAGAGCTTTGGAGGGGGAACTCACTATACGCAAAATTACACTGAACTGTCGCTAACATTCCAGCTTAGCGACAGAGGCGAATAGTTCCGACGAAGGCCGAACCGCTCCGTCCGGGAACGTCTACAATTTCTTACCACCATCATTATGATTTTTATTATATGATTTGTCCGTTTACTTTCGCATTTGTATCATATTTCCCTGTTTCATACATTGTGCAATGAAAATGTGTGCAGTGAAGTTAAATCAAATAAAGTAGTGGTATGCTGTCAATGGAGAAAGAATTTGTTCGGCAACTTGTAGGATAGATTTTTTACATAAACATTTATCAACTTCAGCAGTAAACAATGCAACACAAACTGTAAAAGATACTGGGAGCAGCGTACCAACTGGGACTTTAACTATTTATCCACAAAATATGTGATTCGAAAATAATGTAGGCATTTAACTATCCTACTATTTTAACTATATATTTTTAGAATAGTTTACAAATACCACAAACACAACCTAATATTACTAATACAACAGTCATTTCTTCAGTTGCGACCTACCTCGTGTGTTATTTAGAATGAAGTGAATTGCTCTTAATTTACTAGAAACATTCAGACATTGAACCCCCAACTGTCAGAAGCATGAACCACCACAAATTGTAACTCATAAATTATCACGAAATTCCTCGAGCAATCAATCAATCTATCCCTTTTTGTTTTTCGCAGTGCAATCTTGGATATTACAAAATTTTCTGCTCTTTGTGTACATCTTTATTGTAAAGTCTGTTCCTTCACATGGAGCCTTTGACAGATCGCGTGAATCTCATCCCCGGTGCCTGTATTCTACTAAGACGTTTCTTCACCGGAACCCAAGTTACAGAACAACAGTAGCACCTTATGCAGCCTTAGTTGAGTCACTTTCCTTGACGATCGACTGAAACTTGGCCAAAACACGATGACATCATTATCTACGCCATAAGTGACGTCACAATCAAACTCAATTCAGATTATCCAATAAAATTTTAGTTCCCACGAGGTATCTTCCTAGAAAAGTCATTTTTTCTCTTTTAAGCTACCCATACACTATCAATATTATTGCACAATATAAATATTGTGCAATAGTATTGACGGTGTATGGGTTAGATTGAAGGTCTCAAATGGGTTGCACAATATATTGTGTAAATTCAAAAATGTTTGAAATATATTGCACAAACTGGAAAATATTGCTTAGTGTATGGGCGAGATTGCACCATATCGGCTCGTTCGCCCCGCTTTCGTCGGCCAGAGCACGCCGTCTCGCTCTCGCTATGTTGCTGTCGGAGGAAATAAAGTTCATTTCAGAGGTGATTGAAGTTTATAGGTCTCTACCTGCCTTATGGAACGTTAAAAGTAAATATTACAGTAATAGGACAAAAAAAATGATCAGTATGATGAGTTATTAAAAAAGTATAATGAGTAATATCATAATATAAAAAGAAACTGATTAAGAAAATTAATTCATTGCGAACAAACTTCAGAAAACAGTTAAAAAGAATAAATGATTCAGAAAAAAGTGGGGTTGGAGAAGACAAAGTGGCAGAACCAACGTTATGGTACTATTTTATACTCATGAAAGTATAAAGTTGTACGTACTTTCATGAGTATATTCATTCAATTTCTTGTACCATTCTTTCATCCATATGAGATCCTTTCTCTTTTTGTTTAATAACACAGAATCAGTCCAATTACCAAACAACTTGCCTCGATATCACTCAACAGGTTCGCTCGAAGACGTTCAGGAGTTAACCTAGGTTGTACAATAAAATTGCACTTTGTAGGGGCACCAGCCAATATTATTGTACAATATTATTCATAGTGTATGGGCAGCTTTACACAGAACGTTTCATGTTGTAATTTGAACAGACGTGTTGTAACTAAAATGGCAATTTCAGGCGCTCGTATTAATTGTACTGGATAATTACCTGGTTCATCGTGTTCACGCATGTTCATATATTTATTTTTATTCCCGAATCCACTCGTAATATGCAGTTTCCAACTCTGTCATCTATACAGATATTAAACAGTGTTGCAGTCATGCTGCAGCCTTGGTGCACTTCCTGATTACAGTAAATCTCCTCTGCCAAATCCTCTCATTTAGACAATATTGTTACGTAATGGAGCAAAAGTCTTACCCCATTCCTGAACATTCTACGTGTTTCTCGCCTATTCCAGTGGAATCCGGCTGTAATGTTGTGTGCGTACGTGATCTCAACACGCGTTAGCCAGACTGTTCTAGTCTTCGCCGGCTGCGCGCACTGTGTCAAGGCCGCAAGCAATTACGCTCTATTGTAGCGCTGATGCGTAGTATGGATTATTCTGGACATTCAGCGGGGCATAAATATAGGCATTCAGCGGCGCTTAGTTTACTTTTAGTGGCGTTTTATTCCAGTGCGGTTCGAAGTATTGTGGCGAAGTGTTATGCGTTTTATAACTGTGCAAGACTCTATTTTAATTGACATTATTATTGCGTGTGAACAATTTTTATTTGATTAGTTATAAGAGACTATCTTGTTGATTACGAACTGTTTAATTGTGATAATTAAAACTGGTTATTAGTGATTTCGTTGGTGTGTCTTGTATTTTGTTTTTTCACTGTACCATACGACGATCAAGGAGACCGTCGTTACAGTATCATCCTTGTGTGATAATATAAACTTCTCAAACGTCTGTGAGGTGTTTAGGATAACGCCGTTTATGCATAATGTTCCATAGAATGGATCTGCTAACTCTGCCAAACGCTTTCCCATAGTCAGTAAAAGCAAGGTGTTACATTCCCTTCTGTTCTCAATAACATCTTCAAAGAGAATACGTCATCAGAGCACGATCGGCCCTTACAAAATCCTGCCTGATCGTGAAGAAGTAAAATATCCTAGGTCGAATGAAGCCTTTCAATAATAATTTTTCCATATAACTTGCAAGTTATATTTATCAGTCTTATACCTCTATAGTTGAATTGCTCTCGACGCGCTAAAGGTCTGTAATAAAATTGTTGTTATTATTATTAAGTAGGTTAACACGTATATTTTTAAATTTTTTTCTTGACTTATGGCTGGTGTTATATTGTCATAACATTTTTTAATTTGTGCAATATTAAACACTTCTGTCCATTCATTTATTTACAAGCTGTTTGCTCTTGCTATGTCAGTTATTAACGTTTTACGATAAAAAGTAGCCCCGTTTGAAAATGTATATAGCGTACAAAACAATTCCCCTACAGCAATATTTTGTAAAATGTTATATTATCGACTATCGTACTTCGGAAATTAACAGTTTTTTCAACATTAGACGAACTGCAATAAGTATGTTCTTCATGAATGGAAAAAACGAAACAAAAAAATATAAATTGGAACACACCACACTCTTGCTACAGTATTGGCAGAAAAAACCTTGCATAAAATATTCATAAAATATTCGTGTTTTTTATGTTACTGGAGTAGCATTGGCAAAACACAGCGCCAGTGTTAGTGTACATATTGTTGTTAAGAGCTAAATTCAATACGCTACTTCCACTGTGGCGTTCCTTTCTGTCTGTTGCAGCGCATTCCATGTTCCCCCGTAACAATAACTTTGTACAAATAAATTGCAGGCAGAATTTTATTCACCTTTTTACTATACGCTAGTATTAGTATATGTTTTATATATATATATATATATATATATATATATATATATATTAAAAGACCTAAGGATAATAGCTATACTGTACTGAAACCAATCTGCAGTGGTTAGAGTAGATAAAAGGAAAATTGAAGAGGTACAGATTCTGCGTGGAGTAAGACAAGGATGTATACTATCTCCGCTTTTATTCAACATCTACTCGAAAGGTATGTATAGAGAAGCTTTAGATGCATGTGATGTGGAAATCTCTCTGAACTGTGAAAGAATAAATAACATACGTTATGCGAATGATACCCTCATATTTGCAGATAGCTTAGAGGGGCTGAAACAACTAATGGATATAGTGACAGAAAGCAGCCGTCGATATGGTCTAGACATCAGTGTTAATAGAACGAATCTAATGATTGTATCTAAGAACAAGTTCACAAACTGCACCCTTAATATAAACCAAAGGCCAGCTGAACGTGTAAGGCAATTTACATATCTTGGTACTATAGTCAATGAACAATGGGACCACTCTCAAGAAATGAAGAGCAGAATTGAAAAGGCAAGAGCAGCGTACGCTAGAATGAGCAGTTTATTCAAAAGTCACGATTTAACAATAAACACAAGGATGAGACTTCTACGCTGCTACGTATTCTCGGTCCTCTTCTACGGTGTAGAATCTTGAACTTTAACTGAAGCCACAATTAAGAAATTGGAAGCTTTCGAAATGTGGCTCTACCGTAGAATACTGAGCATTTCATGGAAAGCGCATATAACTAATGTTAAAGTTCTTAGAAAGATGAAGAAAGATTAACACAGTAAAGATATTAACACAGTGAAGATAAGAAAGCTTCAGTATCTGGGACATTTCATGAGAAATGAACAGAGGCTTTACTTATTGCAGTCCATACTACAGGGAAAAGTACTTGGAAAGAGAGGAGTTGGGCGACCGAGAATATCAAGGCTGAGAAATTTAAGGACCTGGTTTGGCATGAATACAACTGACTTATTCCCTACAGCAGTGCAGAAAGTTAATATTGTTTGTATGATATCCAACATCCGAAACGGATAGGAACTATCAGAAGAAGAGATACATTGACTATTCCTACAACCAATACTTGGCATTTGTTTTTAAGTCAGTTAGCAGTTTTAGTGCATAAAAGACACTGTGTTACTTATCTGTACAGTTGTACTTGCAGTTTTCTTCGATGTCACTCACGGTTTCGTTCACTCACGCAATATGTGATGCACTTTTTTGTGAATTCGTTCATTCGAGTAACTGACCTGATTTCCGCACTCTGAATTATCTACTATTTGGTAAAAATTCTGATGAGAGGTTTTAAATAAATTGTTTGGTGTCTTAAACCTAATTTTCCAAATGTGGAGGCCCCCTAATAAGTGTGAGTGCCCGGGGCTGTCCGCCTCCACGTCCCCCCTTTAGTTCGCTACTGCATCATCATCATAATGCTGAATGACTGTAATAACTACATGGTAATATCTTTGCTTGATACTGTCTAAAAAATAAATGCATTGATCATAAAACAACGTCTGCAGACTATTTCAGGCATCATACTTTTTGAGGAACAAAACGGTTTCAGCAAGGGCAAATCTGTGCTCACAATGGTTTTGTTATTACACAAATAAGTGAGAAGCATCGCGAGTCCAATAAAGAAACGCATGTAGCTTTCATTGATTTTGACAAGGCGTTTGATAGAGTAGATAGAAGTTTGCTGTGGCAAGTATTAGATGACGGGGACATCCACAACAACTTATAAAAACTATCCAAGGCCTATATAACAACAACAGCTATTAAAAATAACTGTAGGATATCTCAACAAATACCTGTCAATCAAGGTGTTAGACAAGGGTGGGGCATATCACCTACTCTTTTTAACATATATATATATATCGATTATATAGTAAGGAAAAGGAAACTAGTATACTCTGGTATTAAGGTATCACGAGATAGATATTTGAATGTGCTGTTGTTTGCTGACGACTTGCTTGCGCTTTAATAAAAAACAATCTAGTTTACAACAAAATGTTTTGAAGCTTCATCAGATTTGCAACCAACACAGTATAAAATCTCCACTACAAAGATAGTTGTATTTCAAGACAATGAACCAATAAGAACAAAAATAATCATTAACAGAACAGGTGAGCCATTTGACTATTTGAGAAATGATACTGGCTATGATAGAAATTATGATATTGATGTCAACTTGGGTAAGGTCCAGACAGTCTGTGGGGCAATCAATCGTATTTTTAAAAACAGGGTTTGTTGAGAGACAAAATTAAAGTTCAGCAAAGTTATGGCAGTCATTGTACTCTCCCATGGGTGAGAAGTATGGACGACAGCCAAGAAACAAGAAATTAATACAAGCCACGGAAATGGTGTTCATAAGAAGAGTTAAAAAGTTTTCTAAAATTATTCGTATAAAAGGATTAATTCATAAGAGAAGAATTACAAGTTTCCAACTAAAATGAAAGTCTAAAGGATTATAAACAACGGCGGTAATAATACTTAGAAAGAATGTCAGAGTCACGACTGTCCAAACAAGTCTAGAAATATAAATCTATAAGATGCACCTGTGTGGTTAAACCCAGGAAGAGATGGCTTGAGGGTCTTTGGTATGACGTGATGTAAAGATGACGATGATGATTCTGTTGTCCTTTACGGTCTCCATCGTTTCTCTGTTGATCAGTGATTCTTGTTCCTTTTACTTTGTATATTGTTGTTTTTCAAGGTAATCTGTTTTCTTCAATCCTTTACAAATATTCGTCCCATTTAACTCTGTTTTCGTTTATTTTTTAATTCGCATTTAATATTTGAAATCCTTTTCTGATTATTTCGGTCCTTATCATACGTCTCCGGATACATCTTTGACTCTTCTTAAAAATTTCATCTCTTGAGCTTGCATTAGTCTCTCTTTCGCTTTTGCTTCCGGATTTCACTGCTGTAGCCCCTACATAAACGTGGGTAATTCTAGCGTTTTATAAAACTTCAGCACAGTCTCTTTTCTTATTTTATTGGCGCGTTGGTGAAGGGTTCTGACGCTTCACGTTCCAACCAGTCTTTCGACTTTAATCTTCAAGTTGCTGTCCTGGAAAGCGCAAACTCCAGCAGTACCCACCATAAGAATGTATTTTTTAACGATGAAAGGTTTAGAGAAGATCGGTCAAAAAGTGTAGAAGAAATTTCAAACTTTTTATGTTAACGTTCCGACAGTATTCATAGTCATCTTCAGGACAATTTTTGTTGAGATGATGACAAGAAATATTGTCGAAACCTCGACACAGGTAATTAAAAATCTGTGTTATACTTTTTGGCGGATCGGCGCTAAACCTTCTATCATAAAAGAATTTATTGAACGACGATCACTACTAAATTAAGGATTCATAAAAATGTATGCTTCCTTAAATCACTGTCAACTATGTGCTTAAAAAACTGTCTACATGAAGGTGAAATTAATAAAGTAGTCTGTGTATTTCCGATCTGTATAATAATTCTTGTCAACGCACGGACAGTAGCAGTGGCGTATCCAGAATTTGGCTTTTGGGGGGGGTCCGGGGTTGGGTCAGGTTCATACAAAAGAAAAACAAATTAAGGCTATTCAACATAACTATCTTTAAACTGGCTGAAAAACGTGTGATAACATTCTGAAATCAATCCCTTTAAAGTAAACGGTGGTAATAACACAATAAAAATACGCGTTCCTGAAACATTGTTAAAAGATACGTATTGACTGAATTGAATTTCCTATATTTCATATTTCAAACATTTACCCTAATGCTGTAAAAGAAACCTGTTTGTATAGAAAAGAAAACACTACTATATTCGCGTTCACAGCTGAAAAAAATAAAGAGCCTAAAAATTAACAGATTAAGAAAATTCGTGATTTGTCGAAACGTTTAGCACTTTATGTTTTTTTTTACGAATGACGAGTCGCTGGCACGTCGATTCAACCTTCAGACTTGCAGGGCCAGGATTTTCTGTAGGGGTTTTCTCTCTTAGCTGATATGCTCCAGATATTTGTAGGACGCCAGAGACTCGCCCTTCACCCTCTCTCGTCTGCTACATAACACACACCCATTGTATGCCATGTACCCAGCAGCTGGGCGAGATACGTGTATCACTACGAGGACGTGAGAGTAGGATTTGTTGGCAGAGCTGAATTCGATTTCTTGAACCCCCGACTCAACAAAAAATGACATCAAAAATAGGATACAACAGGGAAAAGGCTATTCCTTGGCTAAACTCGTTACTTTGGTCGAACAAAATGAAACTTCAAACTAAACTGACAATCAACACAAATATTGTGGAGCCATTTTAACTTATGGCTGCGAATGTTAGAAACTTTCAGATAAAGAGAAAAAGATGATAGAAACTGTGGAAATGGACTTCTTAAGAAGAGCCTGTAATATTTCTAGAATGCAACATGTTAGAAACGAAGATATAAGAAGGCAAACAGGGCGCGTATGTACAACAGCAGAAAGAATAGAATCCAGACAGTTGCTATGGTATGGTCACGTAATGAGGATGGAGGAGAAGCGATGGCCAAAGAAAGCATTGACTTACACACCACAAAACAGGAGAAGAAGAAAAGGAAGACTGACAACACAATAGAGAACAGGACTTAGGAAAAGCATGACAGATCGAGCTATTGAAGATGATGGCTGGAAGGATAGGGAGAAATGGCGATCAATATGCGGAATGCGACATAAACTGTAGGACCCCCGCTAATAAAAAAAATTCGTCAATTTTTTCGACCCTCTGGGGAGGGGGTCGAGCCCGTTCGTCCCCCCCCCGTAATATGCCCTTGGACAGTAGAGTAAAACAATCATCCCGTTTACGTGACCGCCAAAAAGAAAAAAAAAACACTAAACAGATGTATACTACAATGTTAGCGTCATATGACAAGACATAGTGTGTTCTGTTTGCGCGCAACAAAATTAAAACGAAACAGACAAAACGAGAATCTCAGTCGCAGACTAAACTGACGATGTGCAGCTGCGGATGTTAATATTTTACGTCGCACCAATAAAACCGGCTCCACTGTGCTGTCGCTGGTATTAATAATAATTCACTTTTATGGGATGGCCAGAGTAGGCTTGAGTAATTTTGCATACACTGTAATACTTTTAATGTTTGTTTTATGCCGTCTCGTCCTTCTATACTGTAATCACTAATGTGTTAGTAAAAATACTGGACAGAGAAATAAAACTGAGAGACGTACAGTAACAGAGTGAAGAGCCGACTGGGTTTTATAGAACTACATAACATAAGAGTAACAGAGTTCACCACGTTTGTTTAGGAGTAATTTAAAATTCTGCACTTTTATTTTGTTTTTTATAACTAACTGCTAAGAGTGTTGCAGCAGCGCGTTCCTAGCTTCAGTGAGCACCAGTCCCACGGACAAAGATGAAAATTGTTGGAGTTTTATCTACGGCCTACTATTGGCCCAAGGGGTTGAATTAGGCCATGTGTCCATGTCCGGATGAGAGTTCGTTGAACCAGGGTCCAAGATAAACCTGGCTATGATGGCTTTTTGTGATGTTTGAGACTTGTCCTGTATGACAAGTTCTGGTCTGTTCTGGGGACTAGCACCCTTCAGCCGGTTTGGTTAGTAATGTGGTTACGACGGTCTAACTGATCGTCGTATAATACAGTGGAAAACAAAATACAAGACACCAATGAAGTCACTAATCACCAGCTTTAATTATCACAATTAACAGTTTGTAATCAACAAGTTATTCAACAAGATTATACTCGTACAATAATTCAAATTAAATTTGTCCACAGGCAATAATAATGTCAACTAATAGAGTCCCGTACAATAATCACTTTTCATTAATAGCCACTTGAAACGCACTGAGTAATCGCCCGAAGTAAACTGAACTGACCGTCGCTGTATCCTTATATTTATACCCCGCTGAGATGCCAGAATAATCGGTCACTTTGGATGACGTGTCGAGCAAACTGAGTATTACAGGCGCCCTAGAATTCACTAGAAGCAGTGTCGTGTCTGGCCTTTAACACAGTGTGCGAGGACCGGTATTGTCTGGAACAGCCTCGATTGTTGTCACGTGATAAGTGTCACGTTGTCTTTCATCTCAAAGTAGCAGCAATATGTACGCACACACACATTACAGCTGGGCTCTGATGGGATAGCCGAGATACTTGTAGAACGTTCCGTATTACGTAACACTATGGAAGGGGCACCCCAGTGCTGGCCGGGGGCAGAGAAGGTGGAGGCACCTGGTATAGAGATGGTAGGTGTGTGTTAAGTAAGGAACAGCCACGGTGGGGAAAGGTGTAAAGTATAGGCTTTTGTGCCAAACGATAGGGTGTGACTGGCATAACGGTAAAGATTGACGATAACGACAAAGTTAGAAAATCGCGTCAAGAGTACAGCGGTGGACTCAAGTGAGGGGAGAGAGTGTGGGGTGGTAGATGAACTGATGGGTTGATGCACTAACGGGCTGACCTGGGACCCTTGTTAGGGGGTTGCCTTGGAAATGGACGCTGAACGGGGGTAGAACTTCTGGCAAAGTGTCTTTATGGTGGCGTTTATGGAACAGACGGCGAGGGTAGCGCGGCTCGTCCTGTTAGAACTGAGGTGACGAGCTTTGTAACCCCAGCGTAAACTCCAGTCCATGATAGACTAGAGCTTACCTTTTTGAGATTTAGCCAAATAGCCCCATACCGGTATCGCGTAAGTAACCATCGGTTTCCCGTACGTGGTAACGATGAGTTTACCTAGGCGGCGGAATATGGGGAGTTGCTGCACAGCAGGGGACGGATTGGTTAGACAGGACTGGCTGTTTTGCGGTCTACTTGTTCGGAAGGAGATCGCCACGTGAGACATCTGTCTCTACTTTACACCCGGAGACAGTGCAAGTTTAACTTCTTCTTCTTCTTCTTCTTCTTCTTCTTCTTCTTCTTCTTCTTCTTCTTCTTCTTCTTCTTCTTCTTCTTCTTCTTCTTCTTCTACCGCAAGGTGTAGAGGTTGAGGAAAGATCTCGCCACCGTGGTCTCTGCATGGCCAGGGCCTTGGCTTTATTCCACTGCACTCCCAGCCCCTGCAGAGAGTACCTCACATTGTCCTCCGAAGTCACTCTTCTCTGGCCCCTGGGTCTTCTCCCAGCGACTCTTGCCTCATACAGTTGTTCTGGACTCTCCTATCCCCTTCCATCCTTTGACGTGTCTAAACCAGCGCAACTGTGCTTTCATAATTTGATCTTTCAGAGGTACTGTCGTAAGACTCACTCTTATAGTAATATTTCTGACTCGAAGTTTAACTTACTTCTAATAATACCACGCGCCGGGCAACATCGAAGTTCAAGAGAGTTCGACGTATCCAATACCTTGTGTAAGCAACGTTACGTTCCTCGCGTTCGGAGACTTGTTCAGGGAAGACGTTGAGGAAATGGCGCAATCTGACCGGAGATAGTCAACCCGGCCAATAGACTGCCCTTCACTCGGAATTTTCATATATTGCGGATTTGAGAGTAACTTAGTGACTGTTATCATAGGCCCAAACATCTGGCACATTCAAAGCCTCGTTCTATTACCAAACGGCAAAGTTATTTCAGTGTTTATTCCCCGTCGCTTCTTCTTCTTCTTCTTCTTCTTCTTCTTCTTCTTCTTCTTCTTCTTCTTCTTCTTCTTCTTCTCCACGTCAAGGTTTAGGCTTACAGCCTGTCCCGCCTTCACTGAAGCCATCTCTTCCTTGGTCTACCTATATCTCGTCTTCCTTATATCTTATTACTTGTTTAGGTAGTCTCATAATTATCTTCCATTCTCTCGATTTGCAATCTCCATTTTATTTATCCTTCCCTTATTCTGCTGGCCATAGAATATACATTTAACTCGGTTCTTATATCTTCATTTCATATTTGATTTCTAAGGGTGCAACCTTTGGTTTTTCTCAAGAATTTCATTTCACTCGTTTGTATTATTCGGTCATCATTTCTCGTCATCGTCCAAGTTTCACTTTCATACGTTAAAACAGGTCTTGCCATTACTTTACAGAATGTTATCCTTGCCTTATTTCCAAGTGTTCTGTGGACAGTACCGCATATCCTTTGAAATCTATTTATTTTTATATTGATGTAGTTGTCATACTCATAAATTATATCGCATCCTAGAAAATTGAAGTGAGATACCTGTTCTATAGACTGATTATTTATAATTATCTTATTATGTATCGGATTCTTTCCTGTAAAGGCCATAACTTTTGTTTTCTGGGTTGATATTCTAAGATTATATTCGTTGCATATTTGGCCCATGTAGAAAACTACTAACTGGAGATCTTATCCTGTTTTTTTTTTGCATAATAACCTGATCATCCGCAAATAACAATGTATTTATACACTGACTGATTGGTGTCAATTTCATTCCGGAGTTTATTTTTTCCTTCTATTGTTGCACAGTATCGTCTATGTACATATTAAATAAAGTGGGAGATAAGCTACACCCGTGTCGAACCCCTCTAATAATTGTTACAGGTGCAGTTTATCCTTCTCCTGGATTTATTACATTTCTACCATGTTTGTATAGCCCTTAAATAACTCCTATCAATTGTTTGGGATACCCTCGTCTGTTCATAATTTCCTATAGTTTTGTTCTGTTGACCAGCTCGAAGGCTTACACGTAATCAGCGAAACCAACGTGAGTTTCCAGATTATATTCCCTCCTCTTTTCTGTTATCTGTCGTGTTATTGTGACATTATCTATACAGGATCTTCCTTTCCTGATTCTGTTCTTCTAGCAATATGGTGCCAGCAATCTTCTTTTGCTATCTTAACAATATTAAAAATATAAAAAAGGTAAACTAAGCTTAATGCAGTTTAAAGTATACTTTTAAAATTTTACGACCGGTTTCAATAAAATGTTTACAACACACGAAAAATTGTAATTTTACTGCTAGGCTATAGATATCGATCCGTGAACTTTTCAACTGACCCTCATAATGAGCTATATGAGAAAATTGACACAAGTATCACCTATACGAGGTCTGATCAAAAAGTTCGTGCAATTTGGAATTTCCACAGCTACAAGTGTCAGATTAAAAAACTGTCTTATGTGATGTTAGTACACATATTAGTGACAATCGTGTAAAATTTTAGCCGTACTTGATATATAGGTTAAATTTCACAGGTAACTGAGTAAGTCGTCCTTAGGTGTATTAGGAAACGTTTTGTCATTCTACAATGCAAGATTGAAGAACATGGATTAAATTTTGTGTAAACTGTAACATGAACTTCTCTGTCCTGGTAATCGTGTTCAGAAGGCTTCTGGCAAGACTGCTGTGCCTGAACAAGCGGTTTACAAGCTTCAAAGACTGCCGTAAATGAGTCGAAGATCGTGATTGTCAGACGAAGATTATGTTTTTGTGTTTCACCAAATTTCATCGTTAGGCGCAGTAGTAAATAAATAGTACGATTCGGAAATTTTACGCCGTTTGTGTGAAGCTGTTCGTAGAAAACGGCCAGATTTATGAAAGATTAATTTATGAAAATTGCAGGCCGATAATGTGCCTAGACGCACGTCATTGCTTCTTAAGAAACAATGACGTCAGTTTAGGCAAAACAAAACGTCATAATAATGACACGGCAACTGCCCTATTCACTAGATGTGTCCCAATGCGACCTCTCCTCCTGCCAGTAGTGATAATTTCCACGAAAGGACAACGTTTCGCAACCGTTGAAGACGTAAAACAAAAGTCGCTAAAAGAGGTCAAGGCTGTACCAAAAAGTGCATACTTGAAATATTTTGCAAAACAATCGTGTTACTACTACTGAGACTACTTTTAAGGGGGCAGTATAAATGTCGATGAATGAAGGCATAATTTTTAAAGTAAACAACAACTGTATGAACTTTTCTATGAAAGCTCGTATACTCGTGATCATTCTGTTGGAATTTTAAACCAGCCACAGACCGGTCTAGGTCGGTTGCGACCAAGCGGCGTTCTTATTCGGCCAATTGCGCCTCCAACTTTAACGTGCTTGCGTGGCAGCACGAAGAAAGGTCGGTTCGTGTTCCAAACTTTGAACTTAAAGGTGAGATTGTACGTTTCGTTAGGGCTAACGTGATGGACCTATATGTCATAGCCTCTTAGATGGGAACGTAGCCAGCAGAAACGACTAGGAAAAGGGGTCAAGAACCCACTCTAATCCTTCGATGTCAGTAATAAACATGAGTGTTATTTTTAGTACCCCGCACATCGATTGATAGGCCAAAGGCCGCCCGTTTCGATTCCTACAACAAATTAAAAAAATAATTTGGTTTAATTCTAAAATTTATTATTAAAACGGAGTTTATCATCATCTTCATAAAACGTCATAGGCAAGATGATGTCTGTCCCTCCTTTAAAAATCCTCCAGCCATCTCTTGCTGGGTCTACCCACACACCTGCGTCCTATAGGTTTGTATTTTTCAGACTTATTTGGCACAGTCTGGATTCTGGCATTCATTCTAAGTGTTGTTTCCGTTCAAGTTAAAAACTTGTAACTCTTCTCTTATGGCTTTATGTCTTATTCGGCTACGTTCCGAGACCTGTATTTTACTGTCTTGTTTCTTGGTTGCTGTCCATAACTCACACCCACAGAACAGTAAAGAGACCGCCATATTATCTTTGTAAAACTTTAGTTTTGTATCTCGACGTACCTTTTTTTATAAAAACACGGTTGATTGTTCCACAGATCGTCAGGAACTTACCTAACTTAACATCAATATCATAATTTCTATCGTGACCAGTATGAATTCCCAAATAATTAAAGTGGCTCACTTTTTCTAGAATCCGATCACTAATTATTATTTTTGTTCTTATTGGCTCCTTACCTCGAAATGTCTTTACTTTCTTTTTATACTGGAAATTTTCATATTGTATTGTTTGCAAACCTGATGAAGCTTAAAATCAGTAAATATCACTATAATATTGACGACTCGGAACACAAAGTTTTTTATAAGTAAAAACGTAAAGTTTTACCTTACAGCCTAAACCGGCTTTCACCTATAGAAGGCTTCATCAGAGGCTGTCGTTAGTAGCGCTGCTCGTCTTGTTGTTGGCGACAAGAAAGTGTTTCGAAAGATTGAAGCTGTGTGTGTGTGGTGAGATGTGTTCGAATAATGCGTGCGATTTGAATTGTGTCTGTTCGTTTAGGATGTCGTTTTTATTTGTTTTTGTGTGTTTGTATATTTCTAATTGTTCTAGAGTGTCTAGTTTTCGGCCTTTTGTGTGTACGTGTAGTATGTTCATGTTATTGTCGATGTTTTTATATGTGTGGTTTGCTTCAATGAGGTGGTTTGCGAAGGTAGATTCTGTAGTGGTGTGGAGTGCTTTTGTGTCTTCAATGTATCTCTGTTTGAAGCTACGTCCTGTCTGGCCTATGTAGAATTTACTGCAATTTGAACAATTTAGTTTATATACACCGGGTAGATCGAATTTGTTTTGTGCTTTGGGCATGCGTTTTGATAGTGTGTGTTCTGTTTTGTTAGTAGTTTTGTAAGCGATTCTGTATCCTGCTTTTTTGAATTTGTGGGCAATTTTTTCTGTTTGTTTGTTGATGTATGTTAGTGTTATGAATTTGTTGTTTTCTGTCTTTGTCTGTTGTTTGTTTTGTGTTTTGTGTAGGAGTTTACTGACTATTGTTCTGTCATAACCGTTAGATTCTGCTAGATATTTTATCGTGTTTAGTTCGTCTTTGTAGTCTATTTCATCTAAGGGGATGTTGTTAAGTCTATGTATGTTGTGTTCCGAGTCGTCAATATTATAGTGATATTTAGTTAAGTAACGGACACGTCATGGACAACGAAATCCAAGAACTTAAAATCAGATTTTTTCAAATCAAATTGTGTATTTTGAATTACAAGCAAGTCGTCAGCAAACAACAGCACTTTGAAATATCTGCCTCGTGATAACTTAATACCAGGGTTTATTAGATGTTTCCATTTCCTTACCAGATCGTCAGTAACAGTGTTAAAAAGAGTAGGTGGTATACCGCACCCTTGTCTAACACCTTGATTGACAGATGTTTGCTGAGATATCCTGCAATTATTTCTGACAACTATTCTTGTTCCATTATATAGGGCTTGTATAGTTCTTATAAGTTGTTGAGGGTATCTCCTAATATTTGCTCAACAAATTTCTATCTACTCTACGAAAGGGCTTCTCAAAATCAACGAAAGATATATGCATTTCTTTATTGAACGATGCTTCTCAGTGATTTGTGTAATAACAAAAGCATTGCCCGTACATGTGCCCTTCCTGAAGCTGTTTTATTCTTCCAAAATTAGATGCTCGGAAATAGTCTGCAGACGGTGGTATACTGTTTACAATATCTGTATCCAGTATCAATTAAAAGAAGTTTTAGCGTGTGTTCTACTTTTACATTTCCCTGTGCATTTTCATTTGAAGGTAAATGTTGCAATCTGTTTTGTACAAAATACTCAAACGTGTGATTCGTGTACGCAATTTCAGTGGCCGGCAGTGGAGATCATTCATAGTTCCGATTATCTGCCGTAAAGCGCCCCCCCCCCCGGCCTCAACCCCTTATTGGACGTATTTCATCAAATTTATTCGTCGTCACAGCACAGCCGTTTTACAGCGTCAAACCGCCACTTGGACCGCAGCCAAACAGCCGCGCGCCGCGGTTAGGGGTCGTAAATAATAATACGACCGCCAGCAATGTCATTAAAATTCTTTACAGCCACCCTTCGTAGCCACATGATACGATGCTAGAATTTTTAACGTTGCCGTAAATTAATTTCGTTTCCCCCTTTTATTGCTTCATTCGCTTTACAGACAATAAGGAATGTCTGCGTTAAGATATTCCTAAGACTATGTTATTGTTTCGTTAAACTACTGTATAGTTAAATTTTGATTTATTAATTTGTCCGTAATACAAAATTTTTGGGTGTTGATTATATACATATATTGTATTTATATCTTTAATTTTCTTAGATTGTATTGATTTTATATTTTCTTGTCCATAACTTTGCGACTATTAATAATAATATGTCTACCCTTCTATTTGTTAAGTTGAATCTGCAAAAACTCTGGATTGCAGATATCCACACGTAAGACCTTTGAGATAGCTTTTCGTGGAACTGATCCCATACGGCCAAAAATTGTTATAGATGGTACTGCCCTGGAACAAGTTAGCAGTTTTGAATACCTGGGCTACATTGTGTCTTACAATGCATACAATGACTTTCTGAATAAGTTGCATAAGTCCAACTTTATGTGCGGGGCCATTAGGCGAACCCTTAAGTTATCAAGTAAAGGAACACGCCTAAAATTCTACAAGGTGATTTTTATGAATTGGATTTTAATGAAAGGCCTGGTCAGTCGCATCCAAGCGGCTGAAATGAGATTTCTCAGCCACGTGACCCTTCCCATACTTCTTTATGGTCTGAGAATTGGATTTTAACGAAAGGCCTGGTCAGTCGCATCCAAGCGGTTGAAATGAGATTTTTCAGCCTCGTGGCAGGGTATACTCTCCATGATCAGAGAAGAACCACAGACATACGGCAGGAACTGAATAGTATGAGTATACTCGACAGGATTGCCCAGTATCGGCTGAATTTGTGGGAACATCTTTGCCGAATGGATGGCTGTCGCATCCCCAAACAACTCTGGAACTGTATGCCGAGGGGACGGAGAGGTGTGGGACGTCCGAGGAAGCGCTGGAATGACCAGCTTTAATCTTTGTCTATTTGAGACCGGAACAAACCGTTTTTGGTTTAATCCGTGAAGAAGAAGAAGAAGAAGAAGAAGAAGAAGAAGAAGAAGAAGAAGAAGAAGAAGAAGAAGAAGAAGAAGAAGATGGTGATGGTGATGGTGATGGTGATGGTGATGATGATGATGATGATGATGATGATGATGATGATGATGATGATGTCTACTCTTTTCTGACACGGAACACGGAACATCATGGTCATCAGGAGTGCTACAACCCTTGGCGGGTCCCGGCCTGCTGAAGGAGACCTCACCAACGATCTCAGTCCGATGCAACCGTTCATCAATTACGTGTTCCTGTAATTTCTGGATGATTTCTGCACCCCACATCGCCACCTCACCTTTGGTCTTCCCACTTTCCTTTTGCCATTTGGTTCATACAAGAAGAAGCGGTTTACAGGATCCTGGGCTTCCATCCTGACAACATGACCTGTCTGTGAATACCCAGCAATACGGCAAAAAGGAATGTCTCCCTTAATTCATTCCAAATACTACGTTATTCTTTCGTTAAGCTAGTGTAAATTTAAATTTTGATTTATTAATTTTTTATAAAAAAATGCAAAATATATTGTAAAATTTATGCAAACACAGATATGAAAGGGATTGTATTACTCTCTCACAGCAACTGAAAATATACAGTACAGTGGTAAATATCACAGCTTCTATTTTTGTTTTTTTAAATAAACTTTATTTTACTTCCATGTTCCTTAAGGAAATGGAAGTATGGTGATGGCAAAAAAAATCGTGTTCGAGATTATTGCAGATTCTGATTGTACTACACTCAAAACATGAGAAAAAGTCGTTTTACTTTTTCGAAAAGTATCTGTGTGTCTGTGTGTCTGTCTATGTGTCTGTGTGTCTCTAGATTTTTTTTATGGCAAACGATAACAGCCGCAAATTCAAACAGAATCAAATAATTTTTTGCATACAGTCCTGATTTATAGAGTACTCACGGCCTATTGTTTTTGGTGAAGATCGGTTGAGGAAAAGGGGTAGTTTACCTGCAACGGTTTTTTTTATCAAGGGTAATTTTGTTTGTTTGGCAAACGATACCAGCCGCAAATTCAAACAGAATCAAATAATTTTTTGTACACTGCCCTGAATTGTAGAGTTCTCAAGACCTGTTGTTTTTGGTGAAGATCGGTTAAGGGAAAGGGATAGTTTACCTGCCACGTTTTTTGTTTTAACAAGAGTATTTTATATGGCAAACGATAACAGCCACAAATTCAAACATAATCAAATAATATTTTGCATACAGCCCTGAATTGTAGAGTTCTCAAGAGGTGTTGGTTTTGGTGAAGATCGCTTAAGGGAATAGGGTAGTTTACTAGCAACATTTTATGTTTTAACAAGGGTAAATTTTTTTATAACGAACGATAACTGCCGTACATTAAAACAGAATCAACTACTCTTCTGCATACCTTTTTGAATTATACAGAACTCAAGGTCTGTTGATTTTGTTGAAGATCGGTTAAGGCAAAGGGGTAGTTTACCTGCAACGTTTTATGTTCTAACAAGGGTTTTTTCTATGGCAAACGATAACAGCCGCAAATTCAATCAGAATCAAATGATTATTTGCATACAGCCCTAAATTTAGAGTTCTCAAGGTCTGTTGATTTTGTTGAAGATCGGTTAAGGGAAAGGGGTGGTTTACCAACATTTCATGTTTTAACAAGGGTATTTTCTATGGCAAACGATAACAGCCGCAAATTCAAACAGAATCAAATGATTATTTGCATACAGCCCTAAATTGTAGAGTTCTTAAGATCTGTTGATTTTGTTGAGGATCGGTTAAGGGAAAGGGGTAGTTTACCTGCAACATTTTATGTTTTAACAAGGGTATTTTCTATGGCAAACGATAACAGCCGCAAATTCAAACAGAATCAAATAATTTTTTGCATACAGCCCTGATTTGTAGAGTTCTCAATACCTATTGGTGTTGGTGAAGATCGGTTAAGGGAAAGGGGTAGTTTACCTGCAACATTTTATGTTTAAACAAGGGTAATTTTTTATATGACGAACGATAACTGCCGTAAATTCAAACTGAATCAACTACGTTTTTGCATACCTTTCTGAACTAAAGAGAACTCAAGGTCTGTTGATTTTGTTGAAGATCGGTTAAGGGAAAGGGGTAGCTTATCAGCAACGTTTTATGTTTTAATAAGGGTAATTTTTCTTATGACGAACGATAACTGCCGAAAATTCAAAGAGAATCAAATAATGTTCTGCACACTTTCCTGAGTTGTAGAGAACTCAAGGTCTGTTTATTTTGGTGAAGATTGGTTAAGGGAAAGGGGTAGTTTACCTGCAACATTTTATGTTGTAACAAGAGAAATGTTTCCATGACGAACGATAACTGCCGCACATTCAAACAGAATCAAATATTTTTTTGCATGCATCCCTGAATTGTAGAGGACTGAAGGTCTATTGATTTTGGAGAAGATCGGTTGAGAGAAAGGGATAGTTTACCTGAAACATTTTGTGATTTAACAAAAGTACTTAATTTTTATAAATAAAGTATCCTGATAAGAAGCTCATAATAATCCACTGTAGAAACGTAGATGAAATATCTATAAATGAAGAGGTTAGGTGAACGGGGTGGGGTTAATTTTCTATTATTAAAAATTATAGTTGAAGGTGGAGGGGAAATTTTTTATGTGTACTAAGTTATCGGCAACAAAGAAGTAGTTTTTTGTTAAAATTGCTTCCCGGGCTGTTTAGCCGTAGTCCAATGTTTTCTGCAAAACCAGACGTTTCGGCAGTGCCATCGACTGCCATCATCAGTGAAAATCGAGTGCGAAAACGTGTGGTGGTATACGTTAGTGACCACAGTACTGTGGTTAAGGCTGATGCAATAGTAAGAAGTAGTTTCTATGGAAATATTTCATTTCGAATATGATTTTAAATATAAATCTTAGAACATGGAAGTCATGTATGGTTCTCCATACCGATATTTTTATTTTGTTGCGAATAAAAAAAGCCATTAACTGGTGTTATAAAATATTTCACTAACGGTCTGACACTGTCACACAAATTTTACTCTTGTCAGGACAAATTATTACAGTTTACATTTGTTTATACAATATCAATATTATATGTAGCCTGTCTGTATCGTTTCTGTCAGAGTGACACGTTTCTAATTCACCACCAAATAACGTTTCAGATGTGCCACGCCTGTTTGTTTACATCAGAATTAAACTAAGATCGAAAATAGTATAAAAACGTAAATGCAAAATGAGAATCTCAGTCACCACTGATGTGATCTGAATCGTACGTTACGATGTTTTACGTATCGTCAATAAAACCGTCTGCAGCCTCGCGGGCATTAAAAATAATTTGCTTTTATGAATTATCGACGTAGGAGTGTGTTGTTTAGCATATTATACTATTACAGTTTTAATGAAATATTTTATGGCAACGCGTCTAGCAATATTTTAATCTTTAATGTGTTAATAAAAACGCTAGAATATATATAATTCAAAATCTGAGGATTTATGTGTACTAAATACAAATCCACACCGTTACACCGATTGCCACCAAATTTTGCACAGGTAGCCTTTGACACAAGCCGAAAAACACTGTCTAACTGCAATTAGATATTTTGCTCCGTTCGCACGATTTAGGCCCTTTTAATTATGCCTTTTCTTTGACGCGTATAAAAATGTCAAAAACAACATGTGGAGACCTGAATTAATTACCATAGTCACAAGTAAATAAACAAAAGCTAATTAGCGGCATCGGAAATGTACATTTATCCATTCCTGCAGTACATTTTCGATGTTTTATGTAATATGCGATTGTATCTACATATTACGATGTGGAAAAGAAGAAGTGTACTAATTGTAAATTCTCCTATTACTTAATGCAAAGCGAAAATATGTGTCGTTTTCATTTGTGAGGTTAGATGACAACTGTTTTTGGTTTTTATTTTACTGCTGAAATAAATAAGGTTGAGGAAAACATAACGTTTAATGTGTTATACAATGCTTCTAACACAGTAACACTTAAAATAAAGAATTTAGCGTTTTTGATTTAACAGGTACTTTATAAATATCTCCAAAGGCTTTATGAACGGTACTTTTAAATCTCCAAAGGCTGTTTTACCAACATAATAAGTTAGTACAAGTTAAAATAGTACAAGTGTTGAAAACAGCTGTGGAGAGAATTTGACTAATGAGTACAAAATTATTATACGAGCTGACAGAACACCATATGGACATAGATAATAAAAATTATATTAAAATACTTATTAAAAGTCAAATATTTGCATTCCAAGTCGCGGGTAACAGCTAGTTGCAAATAAAACGTGACTGGTCTACGTAAAGACGGGGAAAAGCTGACTTGCTTTCATAGTTAGATATTCATTACGACTTTTTTTAAAAATAATTAGATTGCTCTGCCTGTGCGCAAAAGGGTGTCACTCAGAACCCTTTAGTATATTACTACGTTCCTTAAAATTGTGGAATTTCCAACACTGTCTCTGCGAACCACTCGGATTTCACTGTCAGTAAGATGACATTACCGTTCTGAGTTCGCGTTGATGCTGCGTTGCCACAATTACTATTCATTCCAGGGGTAGGCTAAACTAGTATTTTAAAATAACAGGTATGAAAATATCGTTCCAAAAAATATCAGGTACAATACCTGTTAATATATACTTATTATACATAACCTATATTATTCCTTTGCAAGTAACTCGTGGAGTTTTCTGCAGGTCTCCTACGTAATATCTTCAAATAAACGTGAGGTGTGCAGTGAAGTTAAAATCACATTAACATAAAGTATAATATGGCCTATCAACTATCAGCCACTCTGTAGATTATAAAACAATATAATTCGTTTTTTTTAAATTTACTAAGTTGGTGACTAGTATAATATATAATTTATTATAATCTGTATTATATATGGATCTACTATGGGTGTAGTATTTGTTTTATGATGTGCACAAATCGTGTCAAGAATGTAACTACACTGACGCTAGAAAAAAAAGAATTAATTACGAATGATAACAGTTGCTTTCATGCCGACGAGTAACGGTTTAAATCAAGGAGTTATAACACTTCACTGTTGTTTTACGATAATAATGAGATGTTTATCGGCCAACGGAACAGGGTGCGGAAGGCACAGACAGGTAAACAACCGCTTTAGAGATTCATAGGACATTCCAAGTATCAGTGTAGCTAATCTAAGTTCTACCCAAATATGAAGCGTGTAGGCTTACTACTTGTAAAAATTGCGGAGCGGCCCGAGGTGAAGCTAAAGGACCAAACTTGAAAACAACAGGAGTCACTAACGTAATTGCACTGTTACAACGGTCAAATGGATCGTCGTATTGTGTAGTGGAAACAGAATAACTTACACCTGGTGAAATCACTAATAGGCCTATTACAAGCTTCAAGTCACAAACAATAATTATGAATCAACACAAAGGCACTCTTGGCAACAATTCAAATTAAACGTGTCCAACAGATAACAACAGATGTCACCTTACTTCAGGTTTTCTCTAATTAACACAATTATTACTTCCCACTAAACCGTAACAATCATTTCAATCCGCACTTGTAAAATCGGCAGGTGTAACTGAACTACTAAGCCGACCGTTGACACTTATGTACATACCTCGCAGAGGTTCCAGAGAAATCTACTCCTTTCCAGGCGACTAATCGAGAAAATTTGCATAATTGCAAGTGTCCTGGTATTTGTTAGAAGCTAGGTCAGTGCACGACCTTGATACACTGTGCCTGTTAGAAATGTGACAACCTTTCTTGGTTGCTGAGCTGCGCAGACCCAGCGAATTGATTTCCCCCACTTAAGTTGTCTGGAGAGGAATGAGGGGAGACAACGCGATAACAGTTCACTGTCTCACTTTACTTACTAATTCCCTCCCTATCATAAAATGTTCTCGTCAGCTTTGTTGCAGCCGATGTTCACACTATGAAACACTGTACAAGCCTGTCGTGCGCATGTGCGAAATGAATGAAATTTTTGTTAGACTCAAAACGACGTGTTTATCCATTGCACACCTCGAGGTCAGTGTTTATTTTCTATCGTCAAGTTTCTATCTCAGGAGGTACCCTATCGAAGTGTTTCGTCTTTAACGTTTTCCACAGCCACGGCTTCGGCTCCTCCGTTCCCCTCAACTCTTCCTCGTTCGTCACTTTGCCCTCCCAGGAAATGTGCAGCACCCTCCAGTAGCACCACTACTCTTCTCTTTTCTTGTTCCCCGAGTGCCCAAATCTCACTTCCTCACCATGGGGTTTCCTTAGCTGCATTTCAACGTTCCTGGAGATGTTAGTCTTCTTCTTCTTCTTCTTCTTCTTCTTCTTCTTCTTCTTCTTCTTCTTCTTCTTCTTCTTCTTCTTCTTCTTCTTCTTCTTCTTCTTCGTCACGGCTTAGACTGTTTAGTCTGTTCCGGCTCAAAACTGGTCGGACCAAGAAGCCTGTCTTGATTCACGCGGGTGAAGTGTCGCGTAGTTGTCTTGTCTTCTTAACGTAGCAGTATGCGACACGAGTGCGAAGTTTACGAAAGTCGGTTGACGCATTCGAAAGTCATCGTGAGACTACCTCTCAACAAACAGACAGATGTATAGGCAGACGGACTGATGCCAAACGGTCCAGTTAAAACTAATAAGTCGCTACTGTCGTTCAGTTACGATACTGTACATTTAAACCATTAGACGAAACGATAATTTACACTACATAAAATGAACTTTTTGATTTTTAAAAGGGAGTAGTCCAAATGTGAATTACAAGTGGTCCTCTACTTTCCAACATTCGACTGTCACACATTTCGTTCTTTCGGACATTCAAAATTCATACCCTGTATTCAAGTTTCGTACTACGGCTTCGGACTTTTGAACACTGAAAAGAAGTGAATATATTAAGACATGTGCATATATTCATAGTGTTACGTAATGCGGAAAAAGTGTTACACCGTTACAGAACGCTCTCGGCTATTCCAGTGAAATCAGCTGTAATTTTGTGTGCGTACGTGATCTCAACATGCGTTAGCCAGACTCTTCCAGATTCGCCGGCCTCGTGCACTGTGTCAAGGTCGCAATAAATTGCGTTCTGGTGTTTCCTAGTAGAGTTCTTGACGCATAGTATGGAATTTGCTGGAATTTCAGCGGGGTATAAATACACGTACTCAGCGACGCTTAGTTCAGGGTGATTGTCGGGCGATTTACACAGTGCGATTCGAAGTACTGTGGGCGGAGTGTTATGTGCTTTATAATTGTGCGGGACAATTGTAATACAATTGTGTTTTATATTAGTTGACATTTTTATTGCGTATGAATAATTTTTATTTGATTTGTTGTAAGAGACTGTCTTGTTCATTACAAACTGTTTAATTGTGATAATTAAAGCTGGTGATTACTGACTTTATTGGTGTCTGTATTTTGTTTTCCACTGTACCATACGACGATCCGGAGACCGTCGTAACACAGTTAAGACAAGTGTATATATTTGTTATTATTCCAGCTACTGTGGTTTCTCGTAACGATTGTTAACCTATTAATATGAAGAATTCAAGTGTTAAAGTGATTATTTTTTTATATACTGTGTTGTAGGCTGTTTCGCAATCACTTATAAACATTACTAATGTACGAATGTAAGATGATTTCTTTAGCATATTACTGTATTATGTATTTTTTGCAGTAAGAGTGATCATATGATATTAATTTAAACGAGAGTAATTTCCGATTTCATTACAGTACAGTGTATTACAGTTCATAGGATCGATCCTACTAACTTACTTGCACAGTGAATACAGCCCACTGTAAGTACTGTACAGTACTTGACTTTCGGACAAAAGTACAGCCTCGGTTGTATGGTGCTGACGAGGAAATGGCGACCGAATGACTACCGGAATAAGTAGTCTGCCGCTTGCTAGTCTACAGCTTCGGGTGGATGAATTGGCAAGCGGTAGGGCACCTCATTTTCCTGGGGTTGAGAAATCGCCCCCGAAGGCGGATGAACCAGTTACTAGTCAACGACATTGGGATGTAGAAGGCAACGATAATCCACTACAGTAAAGAATGGTGATAGGCAAGTTATTAATACAGTGAAGATAAGAAAGCTTCAGTATCTGGGACATCTGATGAGAAATAAACAGAGATTTTACTTATTGCAGTCCATACTACAATGAAAAGTACTTGGAAAGAGAGGAGTTGGGCGACCGAGAATATCATGGCTGAGAAATTTAAGGACCTGGTTTGGCATGAATACAACTGACTTATTCCGTGCAGGAGTGCAGAAACCTAAAACAGCTGTACGATATCCAACATCCGAAACGGATAGGAACTATCAGAAGAAGAGTACACATGGGTCTGTTTCAAAATAAAATTTATTAATAAAAGTAGAATTGATGATTTAAAAAGATTACGCGTGTTTTTGAACTCTTCGCATTATAATTTACGCGAGTGTATTAATAAAGAACACAGATATTTTTACATTCATCATCATCATCTTTACGTCACGGCATAAGCGAAGTGCTGGCTGTTCCGCCTTCAAAAATTTTCCAGCTATCTTCCACCTGGGTCTACCCACATACCTGTGTTTTATAGGTTTGTTTTATACAGTAAAGTTTAGAAAACCTTTTAAATGGCCTCGGAACGCCATTTCCGAGGCGTTGAATTCTACTTTCTTGTTTCTTGGTTGTTGTCCATAATTCACACCCGTAGGACAGAACAGAGACTGCTATAACTCTGCAGAATTTTAATTTCGTATCTCGACGTGTTTCTAAAAATACGATCGATTGTCCCACAGGTGACTGTAATTTGCCTGACTTAATATCGATACCATAATTCTTATCATAGCCAATAAACGTTTTTCCAGATAGATAAAATGGCTCACCTGTTCTTTAATTTGCGCATTAATAATTATTATTTATTTGCTCATTTGATCATTAACGAGATTATCTTTCTTATTGGTTCCATGCCACAAAAATCCATTGTTTTGTAGTGCAGATTTTCATAGCATATTGTTTTGTTTGCAAATCTGATAAAGCTTGAGAACAGATTTTTTTATGATATTGACAATATATAGCAATTAAAAAAATGTGAAACGGTATTTGATAAGATAATGAATAAAAATGTAGAAAAAATCCCAATATAACAGAGAAGCAGAGTTTATAAATTAAAATCTAAAGAATGTAACCAAGTGTATCTAGGTGAGACAGGACGGAACTTCGTATGCCAGTTGTTTGCCACAAACGTGGAGAAGGAAAATAGAACAACCAATTCGTTATATGCAAGACATTTCATAGAAGAGAACCATAAGTTTGTAAACCCTTTGGAAGACTATGAAAATTTAAAAGTAGTGAATATAACACAGTTGAAAGAAAGCTTAGGGAGGAGTCAGAAATATTGAAAGAAAGAGAGAAAGGGTTAGGTAATTTAAGAAATACTAAAACTAAATTTGAAAATGAAGAAATATTTTATAATATAATTAAGATGTAAAAGGTAGAGGACGGATAGATATTATTAAAAATTAAATTCCATACATGGGTGGTTTTGAAATAAGAGTGAGTGGCCGCGCCCATAGGAGGTGATAGGAAAGGACGAGAAGGGTGTTTACCTAAACTGTTGTTGGCGTTGAATATAGAAAGAATAAAAGGGATGGTTTCCACAATATAACCCATTGTAAAACTGAACAGAAAAGGAAATTCCAGTAAAAAGGGTGATGAGAAAGGTTTTACAACGTTAGGTTTTGGCAAGAATGTATACACACACAACACACACACACACACACACACACACACAGTGTGTTAGAAAAATATGTAACTGTACAGACATAGGTGAATGAAGTCGGTAGTTAAGAAAGAACATTTAACTTATAGCTTGTTTGCGGGGGTGTGTGAGGAGTGAGGGGCGGGTGAGGGTATGATGAGGTTGTTTGTCCTGTTGTTATTATTTCCGATCTGACGATGAGCTGTGAAGCGTGAAAGCACTAATCGGAATAATTTTTCTATAGTGGTGTGCACCAGTGATAATTCTGTTTGTGATTATAATCACTAATACAACTTTCTTAATTAAAAATATTTACAATAATTAAAAAATAATATGGCACTGTTGTTTGTGTGAAATATTTGCCAACATATGACAAGATACTGGTGAAGTTGTATAGAAGCTGAGGTGTAAGACTTATGCATTCAAACACGTTGGCTCGGGATGCGTTATAATCCCTCGTGATATCTCACAGTCTAGCAATGGGAGGCAACGCACACACAGACAAGTAACTTTTATGTTGCTCTCATCTTTTAACTTTAGTCTGTTACGTTTCAAACTTTGTTGGAACTACAGAAATTGTCGCTGTGATTTTTCTCCGCTGTCGTTTGTAACTTGACACCTATCCAGAGACAGAGTAGCCTATATAGTACACAGACACAAGGTGTACAAGTGATTTCTGTTGGATTGTATCTTTGCCATCCCACGGGAGCGGGCTGGCTTTGCGACCGTTAACTTTGCAGCCAATTTCCTGGAAAGCAACCGGACCGTACTAGCTCGATTATTCATCCCAACACAAACAAATTATCTTTTTGATATTTGTCTTACAACTGTACTCAGTGGCGTATCTAGAATTTTGCCTTGGTGGGAGTGTTCGGGGTCCGGTCGAGTCAGCTTTATACAGAAGAAAAAACTGAAAAACGTGTGACAACATCTTGATTAAATCAATCCCATTAAAGTAAATTGTAATACCACAATAAAAATATGCATTAGTGAGAATTTGTTGAGTAGATACTTACTGACAATTAATTTTCCTATATTTCGTATACCAAACGTACACTCAAATGTCGTATAATAAAGCTGTTTTTATATTTAAAAACAGAGTTACTAGCTGAAAAATACAGCTGAGAAAAGACCCTAAAAATTAAGACACTGTTACGATGGTCTCACTAATCGTCGTATGGTATAGCGGAAACAAAATACAGACACCAATGAAGTCACAAATAACCAGCTTTAATTATTCACAAATAACAAACAATTCGTAATCAACTCGTACAATAATTTATCTTAAATTTGTGCACAAGCACATAATGTCAAGTAATAGAGTTCCACACTAATTATTATAACACAGTAAACACTTTGCCACAATACTTCGAATCACACTTGAATAAATGGCCACTTATAACTGACCTCTAATCGGTAGCTGTCGCATATCTATAGCCTGCAGGATTCCAGAGTAATGTTCCATAATATGCATCCTTAACAAGCACTCGAAAACTCTAGAGGTACTATAGTGCAGCTTTGGCAGAAACACGCACTGTCTCGGCTGACCGAGAAACGCGTAGAACGACACTCTCTATTGTTTGAGAACGTTCCGTCCGTCGTTACAACATTAACAAAATTCGTCAACTTTTTCCGACTCTCTGGGGGAAGTCCGGTCTCGTTCGGCCCTCCTGCCCCGTAATACGCCCCTGACTGGACTGCGACTTAAATTTTGTAATAAACTTGAAATTTCATTTCAGATTTGTGTGTGTTACAAGACAGTTAGGGGTGTGTTGTAGAAATAATTAAGAGCAAGCTTGGAAGAACTTCTTTTCGACACGGAGGCTTTCAACACAAATTGAAGAGTTGTAACACCCCGAATGGGAAACATACGGGGTTGCGCGTCCTACGAATCTCGATGCAAAACGTTTTAAGTGCTGATGGAAAATTATCTACGGAATTAATGAAGTACTTTTCTCCAGTAATCATTCGCGTGGACCGGATTTAAAAGTATCAAATTTTTGTGTTCAGAGCTAAAAACGTACCAGAGGAACATCCTAAAGATGTGTAAAGAAGCAAGAGAAGATAAAACAGGATAAACAAAGATAATGTAAATAAAAGCTAAGAAAGCTAAAAAAAACGAGAAACACATACACAGCCAAAGTTTAAACATATAATATGCAAGACTATCAGGAGATATCTACGATCAAACAGTAAAGAAAAACGCCTGATCTTTTACAAGGTTGTAGGTGGTAGCCCTTCCCATATTTCTCTATGGTTCTGAGAACTGAACTTTAACAAAGTCCCAGGCCAGTCGTATACAGGCGGTCGAAATGAAATTCGTCAGGCACGTGGCGGTATATCCTTCTGAAGATCGTAGAAGTAATATCGATGTCCGACAGGAACTGAATTTTATGAGTGCACTCGATAGGACCGCCCAATTTCCGCTGAAATGATTGGAACATCTTAACCGAACGGATGACTGCCGCATCCCAAAACGACTATTTTGAATTATAAGCCGAAAGAACGGAGAGGTGCGGGACGTCCGAAGAAGCGTTGGAGTGACCTGCTCTAGTCTATCTGTTTGGGACAGGAACAAAAATTTGTTTGTTTAATCCTTATAGAAGAAGATTAAACAAATATATAGAAAAAAATCACCATCATACATAGCGTTTCCTTCTTGTTATCAGGTGTAAGACAACAACGTTTAATGTTTCAAGTAAACTATTGTTACGCCGTTGCAGAGCGTTCTACACGCTACAGGCTGTCCCAGCAGTGCCCAGCTGTAATGTTGTGTGGGCACGTGGTTCTTAACGTACGTCAACGGGACTATTCCAGACCATACCGGTCGGCGCACTGTGTTCAAGGCCGCAATCAATTACGTTCTAGCGGAGTGCTGACGCGTTTTATGGATTATTCTTGAACACTTTTGCTAGATATTTAAACAACGACAGCTGCCGCTTATAGTCAGTCTTACGTCGGCGATTAGTCAGTTAGGTTTAAGTGGCGATTTATTCAAGTGTGGTTTGAGTTTACCTCGGGCAATTACTCTGTGCGTTCAAGTGATTAATAGTGGAAAGTGACTATCGTGCGCGACTCTGTTAGTTGACATTATAATTGGTGTGGACAAATTAACTTGAATTGTTGTACGAGAATAATCTTGTTGAATAACTTGTTGATTACAAACTGTTAATTGTGATAATTAAAGCTTGTTTTTAGTGACTTTATTGCTGTCTTGTAATTTTGTTTTCCACTGTACCGTACGACGATTAAGGCAACCGTCGTAACACTATATTATGGAAAGGGATTTTTAAAACTATAAGAGAGCATCGGAGTTAACTCATCTATGGAGCAATAAAGCTTTTAACATCTTTTTTTTAACTCAGGGTCAAAACGCCCTACGACGTCGTCCGACGCCTAATCTCCATTGTTGGCTATCGTTGCAGTTTTCGTCGTTTAACCCTCTCATTGATCTTCTTATGTCCTCTATCCATGTTTTCTTGGGTATTCTCTTCTTTCTATACTCTCCAGGTATCCGTCTCATTGTTTTCTTTGGTCTTGTCACATTTTTTATACGTGTCCGTACCAGGTTAGTTGTTTTTATTCAATGCACTCGTTGATTGTCTTTCATACGTCCATTTCTTCTTTGATCGTTCCATTTCTTCTTTCGTATTCGCTGTACCCTTGAAGTTCTGGCAGCTCGTTTCAAATCATCCATTTCTATAGCTTCTAACTTTCTTTTTACCTGTCCTTTTATTCACCATGCTTCGGATCCGTACATCAACATGCTTTTAATCGTATTATCGTTTATTCTTTTCTTCTTTTTTCCAATTTCTGTGCTCCATAGAATCCCATTCAATAAACTAATCATTTGTTATCCTTTGTTTATTCTTGATTTTATTTCAACATCATCTGTTCCTTCTTCATTTAAGATTATTCCTAAGTATTTGTAACTGTTGCATTTTGTTACACGCTCGTTGTTTTCTAAGACTAAATCTGTCGTTTCTTCTCCGACACACAGATAATTCGTTTTTTCTATGTTCATCAGTAATCCTCATTTTTCATACTCTTCCTTCAGTTTGCGTGTCATATCTTATTTTTCATTTGCACATATGACTTGATCATCAGCAAACTGTAGGGTGTACAGACATGTGTCATCGTCAGTCTCAATACCCATCCCTTTGCATTTTTTCTTCCAATGGGTTAGAGCTTTTGCAACGTAAATTTTGAAAAGCATGGGAGAAATGCAACTGCCCTGTCGTAATCTCTTATTTATTCTGAACGGTTCCGATACTATATTTCCCCCTTTTATTGTGGAACTCATATCGTTGTACAAGTTTTGCACAGCCCTAATAAGTGTATGGTTGATGTCGATATCTTGAAGCACCTCCCATAGTTTTACGATAGGTATATTATCGTAAGTTTTCTGTAAGTCTATAAATATTCAGTGAGTTGGTCCATTTCTTTCTAATTTCTTTTCAATAACTTGTTTTAGACAAAACACGTTGCCTGTACAAGACCTACCCGCTCTGAAGCCACACTGCTCCATTTCTTCATAGCCCTTATATTTGTGGGGGAGATGCTATAGCCCTGTCGTATTCCATTAATTACTCTGAACGGTTCTGATACTTTATTTCCCACTTTTATTGTATACGTCATATCGTTGTTCAAGGCTTTTAACACCTATTAACGGAAATTAGCAGAATGTGCATTTATTCGTTTTTAAAGTCCAATAAAAGCCAAGCGTGACATCAAGTTTTTGTTTAGAGACAATCGTACAATTAACAGAAGCCAAGGTGGTGTTAGTGGGCTGGCAGTCGTTCATAGTTACGATTATTAGTCATTACAGACACTGTACGCGCTCTGCCTCAACCCCTTATCGGGCGTATTTCATCAAATTTATTTGTCACAGCCGTTCTACAGCGTCAAACCGCCACTTGGACCTAAGCCAAACCGCGACTAGGGGTCGTAAATAATGCGACGCACCAACAGCAGGGTGTCATTAAAATTCTTTATACCGACCCCTCATCTCTCTGTGACACGAGAAGTGAGCGCGATACTAGAATTTTCAACGTTGCCGTAAATTAATTTCTTTTTTTCCATCCCCTTTTATTGCTTCCTCCGCTTTATACAAAGAGAGTAATGTCTACATAAGTTATTCTTGCCATTACCTTAATACTTCATTCTATTGTGTTCGACTTAGGGCTATATTTCAGTTTTGTTTATTAGCTGCCCGTAGAAGAGAATATTAACAACTAAGTGTGTATAGGTTGTGTGAAACGCGCGCGCGCGCGTGTGTGTGTGACAGACAGACAGAGAGGGAGTGATGGGGAGAGAAAGGAAGAGAGCGCATGGTATACTTCGCCTACATATGAGTAACATTTCCTTTCCATAAAGAGAAAAAATGATAAATGAAGTATAAATAGTATATGAAATTTATATTTTATATAAATAATACCACTTTTATATATACAATCCTCTCCATCCTCTCTCTCATTTGCTCTCTCCCCCTCACTGTCTGTCTGTCTGTATATCTCTCTCTGTCTCTTTCTTTCTTCTATCCCTCAATAAAACACGTACATACAGATAAATTAATTGAGTGAATGTGTTTGTGTATCTGATGCGCGCGTATGTGTGAAGGAGTTAAAACGGTTTGTTTTACATTATTAAAGTAATTGCGTTCATTACCTAGTGTTTTCCTTAAACACATTTTCTATTCCTACTTAGTTTTTACAGTCACTTGACTTTCCCTTTACTAGCTCCTCCGTCCTCTCCAACATACACACCCCACACACGACCCTTAACACATGTTTTCTACCCTACAGTTTCTTTGTTTACTAGTTCTTAGCAGCTTTTTGAGAATAGCTTAATACAGCTGTCACAGGTTAGAGGTTAAGAATAAACTGTGAAACTTACCAATTGTTTGATTATTATTTTAAAAAAAACCTTTGTACTAATATGTTTCACCAAGTGTCCAACGAGTCACCAAACAACATCGTAAACCTGATCTCCTTCTTGGAAACCCACAGTACTGCTGCGAATGTCATACCGAATTTTCATTTTATCACTGGAAATCTTCAGCCGTCCTCTTATCAAGCGATTCATTTCTCGCAGTTGGTTTTCTTATTGCGAGGAAGAGTTCTGTGGCTTTTGGGACTGAGTCTCAGGTGATCCGAACATCAGTCCCCGGGAAGACGAATCTCCAGCCCAAACACCAATTTTGCTGGAGTCATGCCGGTTGTGTTGTGTACTGATGACCTATACGCCATGAGGAATAGTGGTATACTTTGGTGCCAGTCTGTTTGGTTCTCGTCAACAACCTTCGAAAGATGCTGCTCGAGTGTCTTATTGAATATCTCAACCATCCCGTCCGACCGAGGATGGAGAAGAGGCGCTGTCCTGGTCTCTCGAATTCCTAGTAGACGGCATAATTTTTTTAACACTCGTGAGTCGAAATTTCTTCCTTGATCCGTATAGATTTCCACAGGGGCTCCATACCGGCAACAGAAGTTGTGAACGAACTCCTTTGTTACGTTTTTTTGTAGAATGATTTAGTTCAACGTAATTTCGTTTTATAAGAGAAATTACGAATATCAAACCATCGTACCATGGTAGAGTAGATGCGGGGTTTTTACGACCTTGCTTCGTCCATTGTCCAGCTTGTGCGTGTTAAAATTTTAATAACATGTTAACATTGGCCACAGAACGTAGTCAATAAATTGTTTGAGTGTTGTTGTGCGTGAATGTACGTCGAGCGAACTTTGTTAAATCCGCCGTAACTAAGGATTATACATGACAGAAATATATATATATATTAAGTATAACGTACGTTTTAGGCATTTGACAAGGGTTGTGCAGAATTTAATATAGACGCTGAACGTGAAACAATTGTAATTTTTTCTTGCCACTTTCCCGTTTTCATAAGTTTTACGCGTTCTTTGTTAGAACTGACACTACTATTCAACAAATTTTAAGCCCCCGTATATAGTACGATCTATGCGCTTTGCCACCATAGAATAGTATGTAAAACAATTGAATACGGATCGTCATATTGTACAGTGGAAACAAAATACAGATACCAATGTAATCACTAATTAGCAGCTTTAATGAGTTACGAATAACAATTCTAAATCAATAAAGTACTTTCATCCAATAATTCTAGTTCAATTTGTCCACACGCAATAATAATGTTAACTATTAGAGTGCCGCACTAATTAAAACACAATAAACACTTTCCACTAATCATAACAATCACTTGATCCGCACTCTACAATTTCGTCAGGTGTAACTAACTCACTAAGCTAGCCGCTACTGCTTATATAGGTCCCGCAGATGTTTCAGACGTTTTCCATTCTTTTGGCGGCGTACCAAAATTTAACTCTAATAATAAATGTATTTCGTTCAACATAGTGATCGAGTCATTATAATTGTCAACTAATAGAGTTCCGCACTATCTATAACGCAATAATTACAACCATTTGATCTGCACTCTACAACATCGTCAGGTGTAACTCACTAACTAAGCCGGCTGCTGTTGCCCATATAGATTCGGCAGATGTTCCAGAATAATTTTCCATACTCCTGGCCGCGTGCCAATATAATTTGCGTAGTTGTTGCAAGTGCTCGAAAAGTCTAGCCGTTGTTTGAGGGCACGTCCTTGGCAGAGACACTGCACCTGCCGACTATTCGAGAACGTTACGTAACTGCACCTGCCGATTATTCGAGAACGTTACGTAACTGCACCTGCCGACTATTCGGGAACGTTACGTAACTGCACCTGCCGATTATTCGGGAACGTTACGTAACCACACCTGCCGACTATTCGGGAACGTTACGTAACCGCACCTGCCGACTATTCGAGAACGTTACGTAACTGCACCTGCCGACTATTCGGGAACGTTACGTAACTGCACCTGCCGACTATTCGGGAACGTTACGTAACTGCACCTGCCGACTATTCGAGAACGTTACGTAACTGCACCTGCCGACTATTCGGGAACGTTACGTAACTGCACCTGCCGACTATTCGGGAACGTTACGTAACTGCACCTGCCGACTATTCGGGACGTTACGTAACTGCACCTGCCGACTATTCGAGAACGTTACGTAACTGCACCTACCGACTATTCGGTAACGTTACGTAACTGCACCTGCCGACTATTCGGGAACGTTACGTAACTGCACCTGCCGACTATTCGAGAACGTCACGTAATTTCGCAGCATATTGTTTAATGACATTCGCTAACCGGGACGAGACTTACCCGACAGCTGAACTAGCACGGTACACAGATGGTACGGCCTACTGCAGTGGTTCACACACTTTTCAGTCCGCGGACCCCCCAAAAAAAATTTCACGGACCCTGTCTGAGTTATGAAATAAAACAAACAGTAAATACGGTACAAACTCTTATGTTTTAATTAAAATGTATTAAAATCAAAGTTCTCTTAAGTTGCAAAATTATAATGATATCAAACATAGTTAAATGTGAACAATGAAGCTGCTTTTGAACAATTAGCTCTGCAATATTAGGTTTAATGTCTGATAATTTCAATATTAAGTCACCCTCGACATCAAGTTTATTTCTTAACTTTGCCAGCCTCGACTCTACCTTTCCACCCACACGAGTCGAAATCCAGCTACTTAGGCGTAAACCCAGCTACACGGAAAATCGTTTTGCTTAGATACACTGCTTATAAGCAAGATACAGTGGTTATACGTGGACTAAAACAGCGCGATGGGTTCTGCGTTGATGCGGCGCTCTAGTCAGTTCGGCTCAAAAACAGATCTGCTACACGACATGACTTAAAAACATTATTAAAGCCATTAGTTTGAAATTACTTTTACAATTACAATTAGTTTGAACAAAAAAAAATAATGGAATCTTCTACTAATTGTTATAAGATTATAAAATTTCGATTTTTGCCAATAAATAAAAAGTCGGAGAAAATTATGGTATATTCATTTTTTCTTAAAAGTGTCGGCGGATCCCACTTTGGGACCACTGGCCTACTGGGTTTCAACTGAAAATCACCGGCAGGTCCGATCGAGACTCCGGGAGGTTTACACAGTCTTTCTTCGACTACTGTAGTACCTGGAGGATTTCAGTAAACGCGGACAAAACACTACTAGGTGTATTTAATTCCACAGATGACCCACTTCTGTCAGACCACAGCCGGCGTCGGCCCATCAAACATTACTCCGAAGCGTGATTGCAAACATATTGGTGACACGCTTGGTTCCAAATTAACCTGGCAACAACACTTCACAAGAACAACGTCCCAAGCAAGCAAATCAATCCGAGCACTCAGGATCCTTGGCAACAACCTACGCAGACGGTTAACAGGTTCTACACAGGATGCCTATGACCCATCCTGACGTATGCATACTCGATCCTACCACCAGAGACCCTGCAGCGAATAACATAAAGGCAAGCTCTTAGACTAATATACCGTCGCCCGAAATATACCTGAAGGTATCACCGAAATGGACGGCAAAAAAATACGACAACTCAAAATTCGGAACCCCGATTCTACAAACTTATTTTCCACTAAATTTCTTATTCATCTTCTCCTCTTACCAAGTAAATGCGTATTAACCATGGAAATAATTCTGATTCGATACTAGACGGAAGAGTTATAGAAAGGGTAGAGGAATTTTGCTATCTGGGTAGCATGGTTTGTCAGGATGGAGGTGCTCTTAGGGATGTGATAAGTCGTATAAATAAAGCTAAAGGAGCATTTGCCAGTTACGACCAGTATGGAGATCACCCTCAGATACTCAGGAAGACCGAACTCAGAATATATTTGTCTCAAATGTGAAATCGGCGTTGCTGTATGGATGTGAGACCTGGAAAGTGATAAAGGATACTACCACAAGTTACAGACTTTCATAAACCGTTGCCTGAGGTACATAATGAGAATTTGTTGGCCCAAGACCATCTCGAACAGAGATCTATGGGATCCCACAAGTCAGAGTCCTATCCAATTACAGACAAAGAGAAGAAGATGGAGGTGGATCGGTCACACCCTGAGAGGACCACCAAAAAATATCGCTAGACAGGCACTGAATTGGAATCCGCAAGGTATACGTAGACGTGAAAGACCGAGGAACACCTGGAAGAGGACTGTGGAAAGAGAGCTGGCTGGTGTCAACATGACATGGAGGGAGGTGAAGGCCCTGGCAATGGACAGAACACGCTGGAAACGTTTCGTCGAGGCCCTATGTTCCACCGAGGAATTTAAGGACTAAAGTAAGACTTCTCCTCTTCAATCATTAGGTTATATAAACCTGTTCCGGCATTCAACTCATCCTCGGACGACCCACGTCTCTTCTACCAATGGCTTTATAGTTCAGTTCCGCTTTCGGCAATTGACCCTCCGTCATCCTTTGCAGATGACCCCACCACTGTCTTCTGTAAATTGAAATAATTTCATTTATGTCCTTTACTTCGAGTTCTGCTCTGACACCTTCATTCCTTATTCTATCTTGCAACGTATAATTTAAAGTATTTCGAAGAAACTCCAGTAAAAGGAAACTCCACCAAACATCTGAGTAGGAATATGATACACACGTTCGTCTGATATATCTGTGATTACAGCAACGTCAGCCACTCTCAATCGTTGGTCTTCCAACACCGTGTATGAATTTCTTTTAAATCTGGAATTGGGTTTTAGGCGTCCACTGTGGGGATCATCTTCGCTCATATGATCACAGTTAAACTCGATTTCCCACTTACAAACCATTTTTTTTTTTTTTTTTTTTTTTTTTTTTTTTTTTTTTTTAAGACAGCATCTCGTAACACATTTACAATTTCTTTGTGAATCTCTACTGGCGCTAGACCTTTTTTGACAAACAAGTGAAACACAGCACGATGTTTGTTAATATTTTGCTTTGCCGTGCTATAAGGCCGTGGCCTAACGTTAACTGTGGCAAACATTTCGGCTGCTCCATCGGCGGCCATCTTCAGTGCGAAAGAGCTGAACTCTGACACGGATCTCACCGTCAGTGAACCACAGTACTGTGGCTAAGGCTAAGGCACTGAAGATGGCCACCGACGGAGCGGCCGAAACGTTTGCATCAGTTAACGTTGGACCACGGCCTTATAGCTGGCAAACAAAAATACAGTACACAATTGTACTTTTTATTGAGTTCGGATAATAGATCGTTCGGTTAATGGATGTTCGGATAATCGATGCTCTACTGTATTAACAACTATAACGCCAGCCGTGAAAGCCTCGGACTACTGCACGATGTTTGATTTTTGTCAATTTTTTTAAACACGCGTGACACGGAAATTTAGAACACCTGGTAAACAATGAATACGTTTACAGGTAGATTTGGAAATAAATATGTCTTTACAAGAAATGTGAATCTTACAACAGACGAAAAATTTTAATTCTCCCACTAACCTACGAGGGACAATTGAAACGTTCTATAGCTTAGCGGCAGAACTAAAATTGTTCGTTTGTTGTAAGATTTATATTTCATTTAAACGCCTGTTAATTTCGAAATCTATCAGTCAATTTATTCGTTACTTACCATCTGTTTGAAATTTACGTGCCAGGCGTGTTTTGAAAAATGGATAAAAACATGAATTCTTTGTTAAAAATGGTCTAACGCCAACGGAAGTCCACAACGAAATTTTAAATGTGGTAGGAGATGCTGCAGCTTTAAAAACCGTCGTTTGTAAGTTTAAACGTGGCCGTACGAACTGTGAAGGTGATCCCCGCGCGGACGCCCCAAAAAGCGGACAACCCAAAATGCGGCACCCAGCTTGCACAAACTTTTCCAAGTGCTTCAGTTAAAATATGATATACACACTCATGCGAGATGCCTATGATCTTCACCAATGTTATCCATTCTCAATCGCCGGTCTTCCAATATGGTGTTGTAACATAACTTTACAAGTTCTCAATTAAGCAAATATGATATACAATTATTAATAATGTATGATTGAATTCTGAACAGTAATAGTAAGTAAGAAATTGTTATGTATGTAAAAAGAAAATATGTAGTATAAGAAGAGACCATTACTACTATTAGTCGCTAGTCGAAGGAGTCTATCAAAGTCTAATGGGTAGAAGTCTAAGTCACTCAGTAAATAACTCCATTAATGTAATTATAACGGCAACGTACTCTAAACTTATACATAATGTCTAAATTGTTATGATAAAGAGTCGGAAGAATAAATAGTACCGTGAAAGGAAAACAACATATTTATTATGTGCGCGTAAGTACAAAACAAGAAGATATTTATTATGTGCGCGTAAGTACGAAACAAGAAGGTATTTATTATGTGCGAGTAAGTACGAAACATGAAGATATTTATATCTATGTGCGCGTCGATTGTATAACGCGAACGTATGTTACAAAAGTGATAAATCAAAGGTGCTTATTAGTGGAGTGAAGTGTATTGATCAAAGTGGAAACACTAGTCATATCAGAGGAATCCTGCAAAACAAGTAACACAATTCTATAATAACAATTTATAACCAATTATTTTCAAACATAGTAATTAATGTCTACCGAACTTAACTCATCTCATTCTAAAAGACCCCACAGTTCGTTCAGATCCTAAGCAAAGTAATTTATGTATTATGACATGTCAAGAAGAATAATAAGTAGATGTGTAGATATAGCTAATTCTTTATATAACAAAACGTAATAAATAAATTAAGACATAGTATCCATTGGAAGTAAGTAAGAGGTTAATTTACACGCAAATGTTAGTATGTTAAGGAATTCATAATGGTTGATAGAATATTATGATGTGCCTTAAAATGATATCGATTAAATATTTATGTTGTGTGAGTAAATGTAATTTTGCAAACTAGTAATTCAGTTTATATGGTGAGCAATTGTAATTCTAAAGATTAGTGAATCAAGTAACCTTTTGTTTTAATAAGTAATTACCAGCTTGACAATTGATAAGTCAATTGATACAATATAAAGAATGTGTAGTATGGAGTATTAGAATTTTAATTCACATGTCAGTATTATGAAAGAATCAATATTAAGTATTATTAGAATCTGAACGAGAAAGTGTCCTTATTTGATCTCCCTGAGGTTCTCTGCTCTGGCGCTCAAAAGTAATTATTGATTTCACAAATTAAACAAGCAGATATACTTATTTATTAGACGCAATCACACTGTAGAGTTAAGAATTTTTATATTTAGCACAAAAGTGAAATTAAAACTCCGTATATAAAAAACCCCGAAAAGAAGGGGACTCCACAAAAACGTTATATTTGTCGCCATCAACGTGGTGCAGTTGTTAGCAAACGTTATATTTGGCGCATCCAAACGTGGAGCACAATCTCCAGAACGTTATAGTGTATCAAATTTTTAAATTGTGTCTTTGATTGCACCTTTTTGGGCGATCCCTCCCTACAGGGATCAACATCAATGCCCGTACGACCACGTTTAAATTCGAGTACCCACTTACAAATCGTTGTTTTTGATGGAATAGCATTTTCTAACATATTTACCATTTTCTTTTGAGAATTTCCATTGGCGATTTTTTAAAGAAACAATCCAATCACATCATGATGTTTGTCCACATTTCAAAACACGCGTGACACGCAAATTTTTTAAAAGAGCTGTAAACAATGAATAAAGTAGCATGTAGATTTGGAAATTGACAGGTGTTTACAAGAAGTATGAATGTTGCAACACACACAAAAGTTTACTTACACAGCTAAGCTACAGATGTCGCTCCGCGAGCTTTTCAACTGACCCTCGTATATTATATGTGACCCAAGTTTGGTGAAATACTTGATTATCGGAGGTTCCCGGTAGATTTACCCACCGCTTACCTCGGTTAGGGTATTAATCCCTAAGCTTAAGACCTGCCGTCCTCCGATTCAAAATTAATTCTATTATGCCATTCAATTTGTATCTCCGATATCAGTACAGAAATTAATAATGATACAGTACTTGCTTCACAAGAGGAGATACGTCTCTACAATATTTTGTTTACCTTATTATTGTCAAGATACACAAAAGAAATTGTTGTGACACTGACAGGTTATTGTACTGTTGTTTGTGAAACTTTTGTATTGGTCAAGCAGTGTATACAGTCACTGCGGCCCTTCAAAGGCGGCGCACAGTCCCTCGTGAATTCCCAGTACAGTAATAAACAAACAAGAAACTTCTGTATTGCTATCATCCTTTACGTCTGTGATTTTGCAAACTTTGTTGGAACTACTTGAATTGAAGTGTGAGTTTCGCTGTTGTTAGTGACTTGACACATGCGTTAGACTGACCATATACTGCTGATATGACATGTGCCTCTTCCAATATTGTATTTGTGATTTATTTGTAACAAAACCACGATTGTTCTCATCAGTAAAACTTTCTTACAGCAGGTTTCAACTGGACATCCTCCATTTTTCTCAATCTTGCTCATACGAGGTATGTAAATTAAGTAATGAGACTAATTCAATGAAACTTTTTATTTACAATCAAACTATATACCCCTTCAAAATCAAAATACTTCCCTTGGAAAGCCACACAGCACTTTAGACGGTTTTTCCACTCGTCATAGCTGTGCTGGAACTCAGAAACCGGAATCTCCTTCAACTGGTCGGTTATATTTTTTTAATGTTTTCTATCATCCCAAAGTAGTTACCTTTGAAATGTTTTCTCAATCTCGGGAACAGAAAGTACTCACACGGACACAAGTCAGGTGAATAAGGGAGCTGAATAACCAAGAGTGCTGTGTGACAAGGTTCATTGTCAGGATGCAACGTCCAGGTGTTCACGATCGCTGGTCTCACGCGGGCAACTCTTTTCCACAGCCTTTCAAGAATTTCTCGGTGAACATGTTGATTGACAGTCTTGTCAGTCGCCAAAACTTGATTGCACAACGTTGCTCGTAATTGGTGTCACTCATTTTTATAACGCACAACAAAAACTCACTTCACGAAAAGCTTGTTTACGTTTCACGTGGCAACAGTAGTCAATAAATATTAATACTCAATATCAATCAGCTGTTTATCTAATCGTCTGTGTTAATGGAAACTTTATAGTGTTCCCATATTGACTGCTACATGATTAGTCTCATTACTTAATTTACAGACCTCGTATGTCATCTTCACAGATAGCTTTGCCTATCCACAAACTACACCAGTGGTATATAATTAAGCCAAAAATCTTAAAACAAAGTACCAAGGCAGTGACATATATGGAAAAGGATGCAGAAGAGACAAGAATCGTCCCTGATAATAATCAAACAAAAAAGAATATAACAACCTTTAAATATTTACAGCAGTTATAAGTTATAAAGACGACAATGGTATTGTCAATAAACGTAACATCTCGAAGAGAATATAAATTTAGCACTACAATTTGAACTTTGAAGGAAACCCCATAAGAGATAGTCTAATAATATTTTACAGGATGATAGCAGTCGGCGCTTTAATATAGGGATCTCTATCATAGGTGCCATGGAAAGGAATTCTCCGACAAATGGAATTATTAGAAATAAATCCTTTAATTCGTAGCGACCGTCAAACAATGAATTTTTTAGTGAAGGGTTTGTGAGGATAGGTCAAAAATACAACACAAATTTTAACTTATTTGTGTCGACGTTTCGACAATGTTTATTGTTATCATCAGGACCTGTGTATGTACCAATCTAATATCTAATTGTTGATTATTGCTTTTATAATTAATTAAAAAGATACCATTACATTATAGTAATTTAAATTGTAATAGTGTATAAATTAAGTTCTGTGATATTATAATTTCCTCGTTGTCTTAAAGAAAACATTTAAAGATGTAAACAAACTATCTCACTCCTTCACATATACAATGATACATACATACGCACGCACACACACTCACATACACAAACACGTTCACCCAAATAATTGTTCTGTTGTGTTTGACATTTCTTTTGTATTCATACACAGGCCCTGATGATGACAATAAACACTGTCAAAACATCGACACAAATAAGTTAAAGTTTGTGTTATATTTTTGACCGATCCTCACAAACCCTTCACTGAAAAATTATAAATAAAAATTCTTAGAGCAATTAAAAGTTGTACAGGATTAGAACACGTGACAAATAATGACAAGACAAGACACCTTCATAGTTTCTTCCGTTTTTGATGTCATCAAGTTTCCGTATCTGCAAATTAAATTATTATACTGCAAATATCACAAATGCAGTATAATGCTGCATTCTACTTTTCAATTAAATGTATCGTATATCATGTTGTTACACTGAAAAAAAATTTGTAACATATAGTTTATATATGCATGTATAGGCCTACTGATAAATAATAGGTCTACGACGTGTGATATTCTTCTATTTACGTATGTTCACTGTAAATATAATTTTTTTTTAAAATAAAATACATATAATGAATATTTCCTCAATTAATAAATACTTCTGCAAGTAAAATTTTGTTGTTTTATATTGTCGTGTTTTTACTTGATGCACGTTTCTGCGAATTATTATGTATTTTCAGAGTTTTACATAAATATTCATACATCTGAATACGAGTTTCTTTTCTAAAACCTCTGAGTTCATATAAAAACCTCGAAAAATAGAGAATAATTCTGTAAAACGTGCGTCAGGTGAAAACACAATAATATAATTGAATAAAATTTTACTTGCAGAAGTATTTATTATTTGAAGAAATATTTGCAATACAGAAAACCTGCAAGGAATATTGAAGAGTTACATACGAAATAAAGATAAAATACATATGAACACTCTTATGCCCTCGTCTCATTTAATTATCCGTTCACACTTATTTTAATCTTAATTCTTTATAGCGAAATCTCTCTGACTCCTAAAACACGAGAAACCGTTTACAACTCGAATCAGTTCAGTCGGCGGCACTCGACACTAAAGTTCTCACTTCTGGCATCTGTCCTACGGCACACTCATTTTTCTTTTCTATTTGTTCAGAAAAATGTCTTTATACTGACAAATAAACGTCGATCACCATTGAATGTAAATTTACAAAAACCCATAAAACTTAAACTGTATGTAACTTAATTCTTACGTTACTCATGTTTCAGGTAAGCGGAAAATTCTCAACGTTTTAAACATAGAATGAAAAATAGCGATCCACTAGGCAAATTAAAAGGTACGTGTGAAGTCAACTTTTCTTATAATTACGTAATAAAACGTACAATTAAGCGTTACCAACTATCCCCACTAAATTGTTTATTAGGTATAACATTGCTGTAAATTGTGATACAGAAAGTCCCGATTAGTTATTAGTTAGAAAAATAAATTATACCTATTCTACGAACAAGGCCAACCAGTAAAAGAATATTCTATAACGAGAACTTCTTATCAGACCCATGAAGTTTGATTCAAATAAAGTGCTTTTAAATGAAAACACTTAGAAAATATTAAGAACTCCGAAGTCAAAAATAAAAAAAAATGTCACCACTCCAAGGATTTAGGCCCTAGACCTGTTCCAGAACCCACCTCCTCCTCCGTCTACCGACACCTCTCTTTCCAGTAGGATCATAACCCAAGGCAGCCACGGGTATTAGGCATGCGGTTCAAGCGTTCACACCATCTTCTTCTGTGGTCTTCAGCTTCTGGTTTAATTCCCGTCATCTGGTCTTCTACAATGTTTAATTCCCGTCTAATTTCCCATCCGATTTCCGAGGCTTGTATGAGTTTTTGTAAGTACATATATGTTTTACTTAAGCATGTTACTGGCCTGCTGTAAAACCCCCAACCTAGAGGACCAGGAACTTTGATTTCGGGCTGCTCTTCCCCTAGAGGGTTGCTTCCACCTCAGCTGACGAGCTCTCTCTGCCCGATCGCAGTAGACTAACTAACTTAGCCCATATGTGCAGTCGTTTGCCTACTGTAGGCTCCTCCGCCACCACGCTAGATGCGCACCCTGCTGCCGAAGTGCACCATCCTGCTAGGTCAGGATTCAAGATGCTCCAAGGCGGACCTGACAGAACCCCCATCTCTCGTTTGCTTACCGATCCACTCCGCCGAAAGGATTGGCTAACTCAACCTTGGAGTAGATTGCTCGGCGTAACAGGGCCCACCAACTTCTAGGTGAGTGTGGAGTTGGTTGGAGAGGCTGGTGCATTTCCCTTCAATAAAAGCATGTGTTCGCGTCACACCCCCTTTTGGACCCCAATTCCAAAATGTAAACTATATAATTACTTTACAAATATTAGTATACTAGTTTTGTAGGACAACAAGGTACACAAGTAAACAAACATATAGGCCTAACCAGTCACAACAAATCGGCTACAACAAATTTCTACTTCTAAATGAATTCTTATATAAACCTCTGATGAAGAAGATTTATTGTGTGACTCGTGCGTCAGGTTGAAATACAACGATAAAAAATAAGAATAAAAATACTTGCAGACGTAATTATTATTTGACATGTTTAAATACAAGCAACGACGTTGTGAATAAGTTGCACAAGTGCAACCTTATGTGCGGGGCCATCAGGCGAACTCTTAAGACAACGAGTAGAGAAACACGCCTAAAATTCTACAAGGTGATGGCTCTTCCCACACTTCTTTATGGGTCTGAGAATTGGACTTAAACGAAAGGCCAGGTCAGTTGCATCTAAGCGGCTGAAATGAGATTTCTCAGGCACGTGACAGGGTATACATAAATAAACGTGATCGTAGAAGAAACACAGATATAAGGCAGGAAGTGAATATTATGAGTGCACTCGACAAGATTCCCTACTATCGGCTGAATTGGTGGGAACATCTTTGCCGAATAGATGACTACCGCATCCCCAAACAATTATAGAACTATAAGCCGAGGGGACGGAGAGGTGTGGGACATGCGAGGAACTTTTACTCTTTGAGTGACCAGCTCTAGACTCTTTGACTGTTTGAGACCGGAACAAACCATCCTTGGCTTACTCCTTGAAGATGATGATGATGATGATGATGATGATGATGATGATGACAACATCATGTTTATACAATATACAAATGGTGTAAGAAATATCGTGTGTTACTACCTACGAAAAAAAATGAAGGGATATTTGCGCGCGCGCGTGCGCGCGTGAGTGTATGTGTAGGGAAAACCCACATTTATACGGCACATCGATTTACAACTGCAAAATCTATTAATATTGTTTGGATTCTAACTAGAGGAGACGCAGGCCTAATGAGAAGCACTGGGAGGTGTGTTTCTTCACAGTCCGTTTGTTTTGCGTTCGTGATTATTATATTAATACGCTACGCAAGTGTTCTGTGCTCTGTGTGTGTGTGTGTGTGTGTGTGTGTGTGTGTGTGTGTGTGTGTGTGTGTGTGTGTGTGTGTGTGTGTGTGTGTGTGTGTGTGTGTGTGTGTGTGTGTGTGTGTGTGTGTGTGTGTGTGTGTGTGTGTGTGTGTGTGTGTGTGTGTGTGTGTGTGTGTGTGTGTGTGTGTGTGTGTGTGTGTGTGTGTGTGTGTGTGTGTGTGTGTGTGTGTGTGTGTGTGTGTGAAGGGGTGGCCGTAGCTGCGAGAACGGAATTCGTGCCAAATTGTGTTGGCAACCGTTCGTATTCTGAATTATATTCCACAGGCATGTGCTCTGTCGCCCCTCTGTGGAAACAACCCCCTATTTATTCACCTCACTGGCTCCGGATGACTATGAATTCTGAATCCACTTTGTTGCCTCCACTTCTCGTGTATTTATTTTCGTCACTGAGACTCTGTATTATTTAGTATTAGTATTATTATGTCAAGAATTCAGAGCTGTTTATAATTTATTTATAATAACATTAAATCTATGTAAAACTTGATTTTAAATTGGGAAATACAATTTTATAACGGGTTGAAAATTTCTGCTACCTGGGGAACACCATCATTTCTGAAAATAGATATGGAACGTAGATTAAAAAAGGAACGTTTCAAAACAAAAGGAATTTACTTACAAATAATCACTTAAGTATGGAGGTAAGGAAAAGTTCGCAAAAACATTTGTGTGGAGTGTCTTAACTTATGGGTGTGAGTCGTGGACCCTCGGCAAAATAGAAAGGAGGAAGCCGGAAGCAATGGAAATGTGGGTCTAGAGGAGAACGACGAGAACGAGTTGGATGGACAAAATATTGTAATGAGGAAGTCCTCGCAGAAGTGAACGAAGATAGATTACAAATGATTGGAAGAAGAAGGGCAAAATTGATTGGGCACGTGTTACGACACAGTCAACTCTTAACACGTGTACCGTGGCGGCCGAGGGGGGGGACAGGCCTCACGCCTAATGGTTGAAGGGAGAAGAAGAAAGCTTGTAATTTCTTGCTCGTTTCCATGTCATATTCGTAGTTAATTCTGTTATACTCATTGTGTATTTTGTATTATGAATCCACACGATTTACTTACAATACCCTTTCGTGTTATAATCGGTTTTTGCGATCACCTCCCTTTTTCGTCATCACTATATACTAGTCTCGATCTCATTCTTATCATTGTCGTCGTCTTCGTTTTTCATATTGCTACGTTGATATTATAGATAACAAAAGCGCCTACGTTGCACTCGACACGCAGAACACTTGAAACTATGCCACACACATCCATTCCGGAAGTTTGTAGATCATTCTGCCCGGCATTGTAAATGGTCGGACATTGAAACAGTTTATAGCGAGTTTCGTAGCGACTTGAACTAGGCAGTTTTTTTAGACACATTATCCGCAAAGTGACAGATATTTTATGGAACCTCGGCAGAGTATAAATAAGATCACAGCGGCCGGTCAAGTTTTATTTTAGACCCGACGATATTACAAGTTTCTTTTCAGAGTGATAGATAGCGTGACTTGTCGTTTAGTGTTACTTAGTGAGAAACTGGGAAACTATGAAATAAGGTGATATTTATTGTTGGGTGTCGAACAGATTGTAACTTGAAGATTTGTATAAGAGTATTTTTGTTTACATTGTCAAAATTTTCCAGTCTGTTAGGCTGTGGTCTTGATTGTTTGTTTACTTCCAGACGTTTCGTCCGCGCTGATAACGAACATCTTCAGTGGCGCGGGTACACAGGTTATGACCACCAGCAAGCGAATTCAAATAAAGACTGTTCTGTCGCGCTGAGGCACTTACATTTTTACACTTCTCTTATGGTGTCGGTTAGTAATTTCTGGCTACTCACACATCTGTCCGAGCCAATCAAAATAGGAAAGATGTAATTTTCCAAAAAAATGAACAACCAGCACTTTGAGAAAGTGTATAAACGTTGGCACATCAACAATACAAAATGAGACCATCTAATTGACTTTGACGTGCTGGTACCCGAACAGTTTGGCTTCCGTGTAGGGTATTCCACCACTCACCAGCTGATGAGAATGGTGGAACACATCACGGACACTGGGTGTCGGAGAAAACGGTGCGTTGGCTGTTTCTTAGATGTAGAGAAAGCCCTCGACAGCGTATGGCATGATGGGCTTCTATTCAAACTTAGGGAAGTCCAGCTCGAAGACTGCTACCTTCATCTGATCGCTAGCTTTCTGACGGAGAGGACCTTCTGCATGAGAGTTGGCGATTCTCTCTCTTCCGAGAGACGAATCACTGCCGGCGTCCCTCGAAGAAGTGTTCTTGGGCCCCTCCTGTACTCAGTCCACGTCAACGACGTGCCGAGACAGCCTGGAGTTCAGGTGGTCCTCTTTGCGGACGACACGTCTGTATTTATAGCCGATCGAAACGCAGAACGGGCTGTCTTACGACTGCAGCGCCAGCTCGATTCGCTCGGGGACTGGACTGATAACTGGAGGGTGTTTCTCAACGCGACCAATAGTGTAGCCGTCCAATTCTACAAGCGACAGAAGAACCCTGTTAGGCAACTTCGTATCGGCAGGACGTACTTACGCTGGTCCAACGAGGTGAGGTACCTCGGAGTACACCTTGACCGTCGGCTCACCTGGCGTACCTACGCTCAGACAGTTATCAAGCGAGAATCCGCTTGAGTGAGCTTATTGTTTCCACTCCTGACCAGCTCGGCTATGAGCAGAAAACTGGGCAAAATGATCGTCGGCGCGTATTTGCTGCCGGCCTTAACATACGCTTCCCCGGTCTAGGGTTATCTCGCCAACTTGCATAAAAAGAAGTTGCAGAGCATCCTCGACAAGGGACTTCGACTAGCGGCCAAAGTCACCCGCCGATTTTCTTCTCGCCTTCTAAGGAGAGGACTTTGGCGTCCGCTCCTTAGACGACACCCTCGCAGATTTTATGCACGTGCGGCGAGGTTCCCAGAGAATCCCCAGCAAACGTCTGGTTATAAACGTGAACTACTTAGACCACGGCGCAACATACAGGAAAATGGTGTATTTACTAGTTTACACCCACTCATCCGCTTACCCGGTAAATACTGCTTCGTCGTTCGTCGTTCTCTTTAATTCTTATAATCAGATAAAATAATTTTTTTTGAAAGAAAGAGTAAAATCAACTTGTAAAAAACAGTCTCTCTCTTGCAGAGTAAAACTGTATTTTTGAGAGAACGGAATGAGACGGTCTCATGGTCTTCAATCTAAAAGATAACGTTTCGTTGCTAATTGCCGTGTTTCCTTTACAAGAAAAGTGTAAGGCAAGGCACTTTATCTGAAGAGAGAACGTTTTCTTTCACCACACTGCTCAAATGAAGCTAATCATTTTTGCTGGTAAACTCACAACTGTTATTACGGCAGTGGAAAAAATCGGCGAAAGGCAGTGTGTTGTTGCTTTTCTATTCTTAGAGAGTCCAAACAAATGTCCGATTTTTATAACATTTCAGTAGAAACTAATTTAGTGTGAAAGAGGAAAGGTGTACCTTCTACCCAATGACTGTGATAACGTATTTTGAAAGTAAATACTTTTTTCGTTAGTTGTTGTCATCATATATAGCAGTCTCATTATTGTAACTAGATAAACAATGCCTAGAAATCGTCGAAGACAGACGACAATGATAGAACAGTGGTTGATTTCTAAAATTATAAGTCCCGGAACGCATCAGTTCAAAAGTTGTACAGACACAAATATACTTATATTTTATATTAGCTCAAGATCTTTTTCACTAAGCAGTCTGTTTTAATAGATTTTTTCAGTACCTCATAACTTTTGGCAGCTTCTACGGGATTATTGTTTTTCCTACCTTCCTTTTTTTGACGCGGAACTCCGAAAAAAAATTAAGTCTTATACTGCTTTCAGGCCCATAGAATAATGGGGGCCTGGTACTGATTTTCTGCTTTCAAATAGAGAAGCTGTAATTTTTCAGTTTTTCATTGGCAAAACACAGATTGACATTGCGATTCTGCAAAAAATGAACGATATTAGTTAAGATAACAATTAGTGCTGGTGTTTGATTTTGACAAATGTTTAGTTTTGCAGTTGGGCTGATGAGGGGCACAATTAAAAAAGTATTAGTAAATTTTTGTAATAATTAGATTTTTCGTTTCATATATTTTTTTTGGTAATTGTTTTTGGATCCAAGAGGTTCAGGAACGCCGTTCCGGCGCGTTCCCCCTGAAATCAAGCCCTGCTTATATTATATAACTCTTTATGTAACTCTATATGTATGTTCACTTCATGTATGTGGTATATATATTTAAGTTTAAGTATGTTCCCATAGATACCCATGGAATACATTTTACAAATATACGTAACTGATAATACTTTTACCTCATTTATTTTAATACACAATTTTTTCCACCAAGTGACAGTATTAACCGCTATCTGTAGACTGTTCGTTGATGTTAATAATGCGGTGTCGTCAGTAAATGTAGCTGTTGTCACACCATCGCATTTCTGAACACTCCTTTGTATTACAAATACGGAACAGGTCCGAGACGTTTTCTTGCGGTACCTCAACTGAAATACCATTTAGTTTCTGTATAATCGTCACCACACTTTACTCTGAACTGTGGTTTATAATACATATATGATGTAGTGATTTGACTCATCTGCAAAGGTAAGTTCATTTTCTACTTATGTATCAGACCCACAAATATTTCTATTTGTGTAACACCCACAAATATTGTTGTGCATATTTTGTCGTCTTGCAGTGACTGCTTAATTATGTTACTGATACGATGCACGTACTCATTAGTTGAGTGTTTATTGCGAAATCCAAATTGGTAGGTCTTCTTCTTCTTCTTCTTCTTCTTCTTCTTCTTCTTCTTCTTCTTCTTCTTCTTCTTCTTCTTCTTCTTCTTCTTCAAGGATTAGTTTATTCAAACCTGTTTCGGCACCCATCTCATCCTCGGTCGCCCTCACGTGGTTCTACCAATGGCTTTATATTTCAGCGCCGTTTATAGGAATCGATACCCTGCCATCCTTTGCAAATGATCACTTGCTTATCAATTATATTTCACACTCATGTGTATTGTCTTCGATAAAGTGAAATAATTGTATTTTACTTCTAGTTCTGCTCCTACACCCTCAATCCTTCTTCTATCTTGCAATTTAGACCAATAGTTGAAAGTAATTTGAAGAAACTGCGTTTCAGCACTCTGAATCTTGCCGCATCGCTTTTTCGTATGGATGAAAGCTACACCTTGTCTCACTCGTATTTTACAATCTGGGTATGGCAATTGTCTTATAAAATTTAATTGTTGTGTTGCATCTTTTTTCATATTTAAATTTTTTTTAATTAAATACAATAAGAAGTCACACGACGGACGAACAAAAGGTAAATTAAGTTTAATCTTTTTTTTATGTCTAAGATTTCTATGAATCGTTTCAGAAATATTCCTTGTATATTTAATCTCAGTTGAAAATGATCTGAAAAAATGTTATAAACCCTTCAGCCGCTTGTATCTTTAACTTCTAATGCTAGTTTCTTATAAACTGTTATGCAGCCTATTGGTCTAGAACCTTTCGCCGGCCACGTGTTTATGAACATTCTTCTCTCTAAAAAATTCACTTGCTATCCTTAAATCACTGTAAATCACAAGAAACCTTAATATTCCACCAATTCTCTGTAATATTGGCTTTTGTTCAATTTTGTTCAAACGATTATCTACAATTTGTATCTAATAAATCAAAAGCAAGTATTGATTAAAAAACCCAAGGATGAAACACGTTCATTACTTTAAACTTACCCGTCTCATTAGACAAAAACTTAGAATCATGTAAACTCCAATACTTGTGTTAACAAAATTACACCGTTGCTTATACCTCGCTCTAATGGACACATCACCCAGTCAGTACAGTACACAAAATAACTTTCATACAACTAATAAAAATTAAAAACGAGAGCTCGTGTGCTAATGTAAAAATAACTGTATTATACGAAATTTATAATTGTACAGCAACATTCGTTGTTGAAGTTAAGGGAAACTGGGTTAATGAAATAATAGGTGTTGCAGCAGTGTAAAGTGGAAATTACTTTTTATGTGGACACAAACTGCTCGAATAGTGGACGGTAGTCTAATGCTGAGAAAACTGTCTTACAGTTTTAATTTTTAATTATATCGTTGTTGATGCTCTCTACAACCACCCCTCGGTGCACAGCATAATATTAAATTAAAATTTTTCACTTTGCGTTTCCTCGGTGCAAAATGCAACGTAATTATATTAAAGAGAATGTATCCTTCCCGTTCCGTACAGAGCACCACACCCAGTCTTTAATGACCTGATCCTATTCACCGTGCTCGTGTGAGGAAGCGTTGTCAAGATTTCTTAAACGTGCTGTGAAACTACTTGATAACATAAACTGCTTTTGCAGTTTACAGATTTATAATTTGTTTAGATGTATTGCCTACTCGGTATTTTATTAGATCATAGATCTCTATTTTATGTAAGATGTATATTGCTCGCTGGAGACCGTCTTCCCATGTAAATTGTAATTTTATTAAACATTAATTAATCTGTTATTATTAATATTAATTATATTGATTAATTACATCATTATTAATTTTAATCTGTAAACATGGATGCCAGTCAGATGATGGAAAATTTCCGGCGCTGCTGTTGCAGACAGTAAAACGACAGGATGAGAAACACAGACAAGAGCCGGAAGAGACAAAAAAAGAACGCCGACGGGAAAGAGAGGAAGCAGAAAAGCGACAGGATGAGAAAGCGGAAGAAGACAGAAAACTTGTCTGCTGGAAACACAAGAATGCCAGAAAGCATTACTGCTCGATTCAGAGGAACGACAGGAAACACTAATGCTGGAAGCAGAAGAAAGACAAAAAGCACTGTTGTTCGAGTCGTAAAAACGGCAAGACTAGAAACGTATGAAAGAAGCGGATAAAACGGAAGCTAGTTTTGAAGCTATGCAGAAACAGATGCAAGAACATACTACCGCAGAATTGGGTATTATACGTGGTGACTTGGGTGAATTACGAGGTGAGCCCAATAACCAAATTACTAGATATTCATCTGACGTAGAAGAATCGATCTCACCCGCTTAGCTTGGTCATCCGCGAAGAGAATAGTTTTCAAGCTTTTATTTCGGTGGATTTTAATACCGTCAGGGGATTGTTCTTTTCTATAGAAGAAAATTGATTCAACACATCAAACATACTAATACCCAACACTCTTCTACACCGTTTAAATTACACTAGATCTCCTTTTGTCTTCTTATCATCCAGGCTTCACATCCATGCAAGGGAACACCCCAAACAAATTCTCTTCAGGAACCTCTTTATTGTAATCCAGCTGATGTTATTATTATTATGTAGGAAACAAACGTCAATTGAGCAATATACATCTTGCATACAATAGGAAAGAAATGTAACTGTAACATATCTGAATCAAAGACAAAAGTAATGGCCTTTATAGGAGATGAACCGGTTCGGACCAAAATATGCATAGGCAACACGTGCATAGGACAAGTAAGAGTAGAGGGATAATGACAGTTCAAAGCCACAAAGGTATGCCGCCTTTCTTAAAAAACAATAAAAAACACTAAAAAACATGATCTAAGAGATGACGCCGCCACTGCTGGACCCGCAGCATCCCAATGGACCACAGCACCGCGAATTTCCGCGAATACATTTTTTTATTTTTTTATTTGGTTTTTTTATCGCGAATTTCCGCGAATAATTTTTTTATTTTTTTTATTTGGTTTTTTATTTTTTTAATTAAATTGATTTGCATATCAAGGGGTGGGATGAGGTTCAATGGACCACCAGCATCCGTGAATATAATTTTTTATTTTTTTAAGAAAGCTGATTTGCATATCAGGGGGTGGTGTTGGGCGGGTGGTTTTTTTATTTCATATCAGTGGGTGGTGGTGGGTGGGGGTGGTTCCAACTCGATGCATTATAGTGTATATTAAAATATGTGATCAGGTGTACCAACCTTTGCATGAGGTCAAATTTGTCGTGTGTTATAATGTATATTAAATCTATATGATCAGGTGTACCAACCGTTGTATTATTATTATAGTGTATAGATATTTTATATGAGAAGGGTTGTCAACATTTTCTGCGGCGGGGGGAGGGAAATTCAAATATGTGTTATACAGTGTATATATTAAAATATATGATCAGGGTTACCAATCTTACATTATTGTGTGTGTATAGAGCAGATCTGCCAACATTTTTTTCTCTTCTGTGGTGGGAAATTCAAACTATATGATCATAATTATTACTCTCTCTCTCTCTCTCTCTCTCTCTCTCTCTCTCTCACATTTGAATGTAAGTAAAACTATCTCTCTCTTGTTGTCAAACGTTATGTTCAAACCGTTTTCTCCTCTCCCTCTCTCTCTCTTTCTCTCTCTATCTCTCTCACTGTGTACATTGAGTAAATAATTTTAGCTCTCTCTCTCTCCCACTCGTTGTGTATGTCTCTCTCTCTCTCTGTGGTCAGTACCGCGCGCATGTATGTGAAATTAGAAAGTTTATATTTATTCGACAAATATTAACGCCCCCTCTCCCTCTCACTCTCACTTGTGTCAACTGTGTCAACAAATAGTAACGTCTCTCTCTCTCTCTCTCTCTCTCTCTCTCTCTCTCTCTCTCTCTCTCTCTCTCTCTCTCTCTCTCTCACTCTCTCACGCGTTTCAACTATGCAAGGTTTCATACCCTTTCTCCTGTCTCTCTCCCGTACATTGAGTAGTCGGTGTGATGAGTAAATAATTTTAGCTCTCTCTCTCGTTGTCAAACGTCGTCTTCATTTTTCATGTATCAAATAATTAATTAATAGTTTATAATGCAGTCAGTGTGATTGATCCTTGTTAGAAATACATATATTTGGCAAATATTAACTATGTATGTGTGTTGTTGTCAATGAACTACTTACCTGTGTGCTGTTACAGATGACAAATCCATACGTTAACGGCGTAGCAATCTTCAATACACTCTTCTTCATGTGGTACAATACTTCTGTTTAATGGGTACAGTTTACACACGCACATAGGTTCAGTGGTGTATAGCGAAATAAATTAAAATTATACACACACATGAAAACGGTGGTTGAAATTCAAACAAATCTTCTGATGTAACAGTTCACAAAAATAAATTAATTGTACACATGTTCAGAGGTGTAGAGTGAAATAAAATAAAGTCATAATTTGTTTAAATATATTTTAAAATTCATAATATAAAATTCACAATTCATAATTAAATAAATACATTATAAAATTGAAAATTCACAATTCATAATTAAATAAATACATTATAAAATTGATATATATATAATTGTGTCGTATTTGTAGGAGAAGCAACCTGCAACATAACAATACAACAATATTAAAATCATGTTAAATATCACACACACACAGATATAGTTGGCAGAATCAACGCTTTACGCGAGTAACTTCTTAAATTATGTGTCATTTTCTCTCTCTCTCTTATACATAATTTGTTTAAATGATTAAATATATTTTAACATTCACAATATAAATTCACAATTCATAAATAAATAAATACATTATAAAATTGATATTTTTTCGAAAGTTTATATATAATTGTGTCGTACTTGTAGGAGAAGCAATCTGCAACATAACAGTACAACAACATTAAAATCACGTTAAATATCACACACACACACACACACACACACACACACACACACACACACACACACACACAGATGCACACGCAACGCGCGCGCACACAGACGCACACGCAACGTAATCACACACATACATACGACGTGCACACGTTTGGGTTACACCACACACGCAACACGCACACACACAGACGCACACGCAACGTAATCACACACATACATACGACGTGCACATGTTTGGGTTGAATCATGTACATGTAGGTCCAATAAAACAGATAACAGATTTAAATATGCTATAGTCATTGTAAGACGTTACAATCCTTGAAGTGTTTAATAAGTAAATTGTATGTATATATCACTGAATAATAATATAATCGTTCTAGTGTTATCGTTTGCTGCAACAGGTAACGCAGTTTACAAATAATTACATATAGGTTCAGAGGCGTATAGTGAAATAAATTAAAATAGAAATTAATTTCCTCATAAGTTAATGTCCTTGCATCAAAACTTTGTAAATTAGAATCTGCACTACATTCAAACACGCGCACACACAGTGATAAAAAAATTGTTTATTAAAAGTAGTTTGTCCCCTTAACGAGGTACTATTTCCACATGCGCTGTCTGGTTCCTCATCCCTCGAAACACGAGATGTAGGTCGCTGGGATTTATATGACGGAGTTCTTCATCTGTAAAGACGTCAGCATAACTCTTAGGTAGATATACACGATAGCGGCGCTCACAATCTTCCAACGTTACAAGCATAGACTTCCCATATCTCGTGTCCACATGCACCATGTTAACGATCGGATACTGCTTGTTCATTGTTAATTCTGCACACCGTTTGTACTCAATAGCAGAAACTGCGTTGAATTTTGTGATAAACGACATTATTAGAAGTGAAGACGTCTGTATCAAACGAGGTGGAATCAAACAATGTCAGAATATTCGCTACAAAGAAGACTAGTGAAAGTAATGGTGGTGGTGGTGTGGTCATCAGGAAAGTTCACTTTCATCGCCTGAAGCTTTGCATGTACATACACACAGGCAGAATTAGCGCTGTTACAAAATATATATATTAGGTAATACAAGAGAAAAGACATACTTTACGGAATTTCTTGAAATTTTTTTTTTGTAGTTCGTCTTCACCTCATCACCCTTGCATGTACTAGCAGTGTGTTTGGGTACAATTAAAGATTTAAATTCAATGTTCTGAGAAGTACACATATTCATCTGCTCGCCTCCCTCCCGTTTACTGACAGTATGTTTGGATGCAGTCAACCACTGATAAGAATTCATCTTCTTGTTCCTATAATAATAATAACAGTACCTGCTTCATTATCATATACATTACAGTATCACAAAATACTTGTGAAAGTTATGCATGTAATATAATTAAATATTTAATTTACAAGCTAGAATAAAACTCCTCCTTTTACCTATTTATTAATAGCATAGTTTTCCAAAATGTCAAACAATCCCTTTAAAGCAATATTCACTCAAAAATGTATTATTTTTAATCGATGTTTCCTCACAATAAAAATAAGAATTCATGGCTGGTGAATTTTTTGAGATATATTATTATATTTTCACATTAATTTATAAATCATGGCATCAAACCTTTGTAAACAGAGCTTTTACAATAATATTCACTCATTTGAGTAATCCCGGCTTTTAAATATTTATGATTTTATACAGTATGTTTATAGTTAAGTTAAAAATATTAATGTTAATATTACTGTATTACCACATTTATATATTCATATATAATAAATATATATACATATGTATATATATATATATACAATAGTATGTTTTTCTTTTTTTTTTATTGAAGTATAAAAAAAAGAAAAACATACTATTATTATTATAAATATTTATATAGGTTATAGGTTGCAACCTAATACGTGTGTATGTTATTTAAATAATAATTTAAATAACATACACGTGTGTGTGTGTGTGTGTTTGTTTGCATTTTAACCTAACATGAAACGTGAATGGACTGCATTTTAACCTAACATATGATAATTTGATATTTAACATGATTTTTATGCTGTTGTATTTGTATGGAGGTCATCTATAAATATCATGTCAGTGCGACACAACGTGTAACAAACCTAATTGGACCTATCACTCCCGTTGCGTCATGTACTGATGACCTAAACACTACTGGCTGATCCAAGTTTGTTTGGTTCTCGTCAACAACCTCTTGCATAACTTTGCACTCAGGCGCTTCTATCAACTCATGAACAAGCAAGAGTTTTGTCTCGACACCCACAGTTGGCTTTCCAATCACTTCTTTTATTGTTACACTTAATTGTATTTCCTATGCTAGTTCTTCCTCCATTTCCGTGCGTGCGTGTGTGTGTGTGTGTGAAGTTAACATAGCTTAGACAAAATAACGATAATGTATGACTTTCATTATCGTTATACTGCCATCGTAACGTTAGATTGCTAATGACAGATACAGGCAGTCTGATGAATAGTAATCACGTATAGGCTACTCATAGTACCATATCAATATCTGTAATGTTATTTATTTCCAACTAAAGTCAGAGACACCCCAGTAGTTTTTCACCTAGAACGTATACAAAACATCTGATTCTTGTGTGTTATAACATCTTGGCTTGTGTTATAACGTAGGGAACCCGCGTTAATTGGTTATGCCAATTATACAGGCTGCCTTTCGTTGTGACGAGCTGAAAATTAATCACAACAAATAAAACAATTCTTATATCAGGATATTGGGAAGGGGAGACTGTTGATTTATGGACTCAGTTTACTCGGTACTCAGATGACATCTCTTTATTACATTATGAGATAAAGTTCTCTATTTAAAGTTCTCAACATATATAGTTTACAGTATAATTATATATATATATATATATATATATATATATATTCTTTCATAAGGGCCCTCAAAATATGATGTACATCTATTTAATTTATTCCACGGATCCGGGAGTGAATATATATTAAGTTAATAAATGGTCACCTTGCCATATACAATATTGAAAACTACACCTCTGAACATGTGTACAATTAATTTATTTTTGTGAACTGTTACATCAGAAGATTTGTATGAATTTCAACCACCGTTTTCATGTATGTGTATAATTTTAATTTATTTCGCTATACACCACTGAACCTATGAGCGTGTGTAAACTGTACCCATTAAACAGAAGTATTGTACCACATGAAGAAGAGTGTATTGAAGATTGCTACGCCGTTAACGTATGGATTTGTCATCTGTAACAGCACACAGGTAAGTAGTTCATTGACAACAACACACATACATAGTTAATATTTGCCAAATATATATATTTCTAACAAGGATCAATCACACTGACTGCATTATAAACTATTAATTAATTATTTGATACATGAAAAATGAAGACGACGTTTGACAACGAGAGAGAGAGCTAAAATTATTTACTCATCACACCGACTACTCAATGTACGGGAGAGAGACAGGAGAAAGGGTATGAAACCTTGCATAGTTGAAACGCGTGAGAGAGTGAGAGAGAGAGAGAGAGAGAGAGAGAGAGAGAGGACGTTACTATTTGTTGACACAGTTGACACAAGTGAGAGTGAGAGAGAGAGGGGGCGATAATATTTGTCGAATAAATATAAACTTTCTAATTTCACATACATGCGCGCGGTACTGACCACAGAGAGAGAGAGACATACACAACGAGTGGGAGAGAGAGAGAGCTAAAATTATTTACTCAATGTACACAGTGAGAGAGATAGAGAGAGAAAGAGAGAGAGAGGGAGAGGAGAAAACGGTTTGAACATAACGTTTGACAACAAGAGAGAGATAGTTTTACTTACATTCAAATGTGAGAGAGAGAGAGAGAGAGAGAGAGAGAGAGAGAGAGAGTAATAATTATGATCATATAGTTTGAATTTCCCACCACAGAAGAGAAAAAAATGTTGGCAGATCTGCTCTATACACACACAATAATGTAAGATTGGTAACCCTGATCATATATTTTAATATATACACTATATAACACATATTTGAATTTCCCTCCCCCCGCCGCAGAAAATGTTGACAACCCTGCTCATATAAAATATCTATACACTATAATAATAATACAACGGTTGGTACACCTGATCATATAGATTTAATATACATTATAACACACGACAAATTTGACCTCATGCAAAGGTTGGTACACCTGATCATATATTTTAATATACACTATAATGCATCGAGTTGTAACCACCCCCACCCACTGATATGAAATAAAAAAACCACCCACCCAACACCACCCCCTGATATGCAAATCAGCTTTCTTAAAAAAATAAAAAATTATATTCACGGATGCTGGTGGTCCATTGAACCTCATCCCACCCCCTTGATATGCAAATCAATTTAATTAAAAAAATTAAAAAACCAAATTGAAAAAATAAAAAAATTTATTCGCGGAAATTCGCGATAAAAAACCAAATAAAAAAAATAAAAAAAATTTATTCGCGGAAATTCGCGGTGCTGTGGTTCATTGGGATGCTGCGGGTCCAGCGGTGGCGGCGTCATCTCTTAGATCATGTTTTTTAGTGTTTTTTATTGTTTTTTAAGAAAGGCGGCATTCCTTTGTGGCTTTGAACTGTCATTATCCCTCTACTACGTAAGACATTTCAACTGTCTTGGACGTGACATTACTTATGATCAAGATAGAAATATAGAAAATAAAATGATGAATTTCACGAGAATGTGTGGATAGATTTGGAGAACGTTGGGAAATAAATGTAGAAAAGAAACCCAAATAAAATTTTAAAATACAGTGGCAATACCTACACTACTGTATGGTTTTGAAACTCGGGTCATAAAGAAAAAAGGTGAACAGAAGATACAAATAGCAGAAATGAAATTTCTGAGATCAGTTGAAAGGTGTAATAGACGAGATCATATAAGAAATGAAGAGATAAGAAGTGATTTAGATATTTTTGCAGTTAATGAAAAGATTAAAGAATACAGAAGGAAACAGATTCAACACAAAGATGGAATGGAAGAAAGTAGAATACCGAAGATGGCGAAAGATTACAACCCTAGATGCAGAAGTAAAGTTGGTAGACCTAAGAAAAGGTGGACTGTGGAATTTACAGCCCGCTAAAGCTTAAAACCGTTAAGAAGAAGAAGAAGAAGAAGAAGAAGAAGAAGAAGAAGAAGAAGAAGAAGAAGAAGAAGAAGAAGAAGAAGAAGAAGAAGAAGAAGAAGAAGAAGAAGAAGAAGATAAATCGCCATTAGACCGTAAGTGAGCTCTGACTGTTAGTAGGTTGGTCTACACCTTCTCCAAAATTGGCACATTATTGAACAAGCGAAACGCGAGTTCATAGCTTTACGCAACCGTCTGGCGTTTGTCTGTTTGTCTCTCTGCCTATTTGAGCATGTCTCACGATAACGTTTAAACGCGCTAATAGATTTTCATAAAACGTGGCATGTGTGTTCAAGTGTTCACACCTTTAGCCTACAGACTTCTATTGTTTCAGAGATTGATCGCCTAAAAAAATCGGTATGGAGAACCATACATGACTTCCATGTTCTAATTATAAAATAATTTTTAATATGAACACTCAGAACGAAACTTCACAATCATCATGCTTTTGGTAAAAACGCTGAGAAAGATAATCAAAATACGAATTGTACATAGTTGTTAATATTTAAAAAATAAAGAATTAATTTGATTAAATTATTTAAACAACGAGAAAGAAAGAGAACACCGCCTAACGTTTGTAATCATCTGTGAATTTCTGAAAACGAAAAATTATTTTCTTTACGTAACCGTGGTTAAGATTTTTTGTTTACACGCAACAATATCAATTACACGTAACAATATTATTGAAATTGTATTAGGTTTTCGGTGGATTAAATTTATAACATCAATACAAAATATTACACCCTCTCTCTTCAACTACTCTTTTCATTTATAGATATTTCATCTAACTTTCTACAGTGGATTATTATGAGCTTCTGTTCAGGATACTTTATTTATCAAAATTAAGTACTTCACTCTTGTTAAAACGTAAAACGTTGCAGGTAAACTACCCCTTCCCCCTAACCGATCTTTACCAAAATCAATAGGCCTTGAGTCCTCTACGACTTGGGCGCATATGCAAAACATTATTTGAGTCTGTTTGATTTTGCGGAAGTTATCGTCGTTCGTCATAGAAAAATTCCACACACACACACACACACACACACACACACACACACACACACACACACTTTTTGGAAAATTACTTTTCTTCATGTTTTGAGGACAGTACAATCAGAATCAGCCCTTATGTCGAACACAGTTTTTTCGCGATCACCATACTCCCATTTCCTTACGGAACATGGAAGTTAAATAAGAGAGCGGAAGACAAAAAAGCGAGATGTTTTTAACGTCTCCAAAACCCACTTGTGCTATCAAATTAAAGACGATTTTTAACTAAATTTTGAATAAGGTGTTAAGTTTTGGAAATTATAAAAATTTTTAAAGTGCCCAAAAAAGTGTCTAAAAATCTGAAACAGATGCAAAAATCTATTGCGGTTATCATGCTAAAAGGGAATTTTAACCAGATTCGAAGATTCGAGTGTAGCGCTTACGTAGTTGTCCCGGGATGCGACAGTCGTCCATTGGAATACGATGTTCCAACCAATTTAGTGTAGGCCCTCTATATCCGGCAATCCTATCAAGTATACTCACAATATTCAGTTCCCGCCGTATATCGTTTTTTTTTTTTGCGATCTTGAAGAGTATATCCTGCCGCGTGCCTAAGAAATCTCATTTCGGCCGCTTGAATACGACTGGTCAACACTGAAAGTCCAATTCTCAACCCATATAGAAGTGTGAGGAGAGCTGTCACCTTGTAGACCTTCACGCGTGTTTCTTTACTCGTTTCACTTTATAACCGTCCTGACGGACCCACACATATGATTGGACTTACATAGCTTCTTCACCATGCCATCGCTTGTATTGTGACATGTGACATATTATAGCCCAGATTTTCAAATTTACTGACCTGATCCCGAACAGAACGACTCCGTCTAAACCAATTTTTGCTCTGATGGAATCAGCTCCATAAATATCGGTATGGAGAACCATACGTGCCTTCCATGTTCTAAGATTTATAATTAACGGGAGCAGCCGTCAGTGTAGTCTAGTAGTATTACTGAACAAAGTTGGACAAACCGATGTTTTCAGGTTAGACAGTAGTTTGATTACGTCTCACACTTCCGCTTCTCACGCGAGAGAATTATTTGCGGGACCATACAGTACGAACGGTGACAAACCGCACGGTGGAGAGTGTTTTGTGTCTGCGTGCGCGCGCGCGCGAACGTAGCGTCAGTTTGTCTCGTTTACTTATCTATTCCAGGCATTAGATGTAAATCTAGACCGCTGTGTTATTAGTCCGTAGCGTACGGGGGTGGCCACGCACACTTTGTCCGGATCTTGATTCGATCCCCACGACCGCGACCGCAGCAGAGCCGTTGCGATAATTTGTCGCAAACGAAACCACTGTGCTGCCCTTCTGTCACAACCAGTAAAATTATTTTAAAATGAATATTAATAAAATGAATTAAAAACATTTCTACATTAAATGGAACCCTATGGGATAAGCAAATTATTTTCTAAACTAAAACCAAAATATTAAAACCATTCTTAGAAGTATCGTGACTTACGGCTCAGAAGTTTGGACAACTAATAAACACACAAGAACAAAATTATTGACAGCAGAGATGGACTTTTGGAGACGTTCGGCAAAAGTATACAGACGTGAGAACATTAGAAATCAAGTTATTACGGACAGAATGAATGTGAAAAATTCTTTTGTTGATTTTATTCAAACAAAAAAATTACAATGGTATGGACACATAAAAAAAAAGACACAGAGGAAGACCACCTATCACCTGGATAGAAGAAATCATACTATATTGAGGAAAGGAGAAATCGACGAAGATCTTTAGATGGACAAGCAGCAGTGGAAGATGAGAATTCACTCACTTCTGTAATCTTAGGTTCCGTAAATGTGTTAACATTGTACAGCCGAGATAATAATAATAATATTAAAAATAAAGTCTATTTAATTTAATTTAAAAAATATTATTTTCTTGTACTGTCCGAACGATAACAGCCAGGTTTATAAAGTAAAGTTTCTTAGAAAAAATTATGAACGCATAAAATTCATTATAATGCCTCCAGACATGATATAGTTACAACGTACTTAATTGTTTAGTTTATCAATTCCAAAATGCGATTTTATCAATAACGTTCCCTGACTTAACTAATAAATACTGTCAACGAAAATTAAGAAGTAGATAAATTGATTTTTCTACGATAATGAAAAAGTGAAATTAGCTGTTTTTGTTTAAAGAAAAGTGTACTTCAGAGGAGCCGGGAAGCATCTTCAATCGACGGGCTAAGTGTTTAGTTGCAAATTGCCATCCTTCTTTACTAAAGAAAGTAAAGCGAGGCACTTTCTCAGAAGAAAGAGCGTTTTCTTGCTTGCTTCACACTACTGCAATTAAGGTAATAATTTTCCGCTGGTAAACTTACAGCTAGCTATGAATACGGCTCTCGAAAATGTCAAGAAAAAGGAAGAGTTTTTTACATTTTTGTTCAAGCGATTGTGAAGTAAACTATTTAAATTTTATAGTTAGAGAATATCAGTGTGGACTAGACTTACTCTTAGTAACAAATCAAAAGAAAAGAAAGAAAATGTGTTATCTATGTATTTAGTAGCCATACAAACAATCTGAAAGAGAAAAAAAGTTGGTATAAGTGTATCACTGCTGAGTCAATCTCGGTAACAAATTCTTTTTCTAACAGCCTCTCTTCCAACAGCCATCCCGGGGGACCAGGTACTTGAATTTCGGGTTGCTCTTCCCCTAGAGCAGTCACAGGCAACCTTTGAATTTATGGGGGCGCATATATAACTGAGGACGAGTTGGACGGGCGCACCCCTCCCCACCCCTTCAATGGAAAATAGAAAGGAGCGGAGTTCAATAGCCGGATGTTACAAACATTAACTGTCGCTTTATAATACCCTTACACTTAACCTATATTTAGCGACGAGGAACACCGAATCAAAAAAAAGCTTTGCAGTATGTTTCATATAAATTGTGAAAATTGTTCACATTAGGAGTAGGTCATCAACGATATGTCATCAAGTATACGCACGTTAAAAGTATCAAACCTTTAAACGAAGAAAATGGTTAAACAGGAATACATTTTAACAGGAATACATTTTAATAAAAATAAATTAAAGAACTTTCTACAATAACACTATTTATTTTCATGGAGTGCACAGAAATGTAAAATTTGAAAAAAAACGCATTTAAAACACAAATGAAGGTTTCAGTTCCTTCGAAAAAACTAACAGTAATTATTGTATTAAAAAAAATCGGCATGGAGAACCATACACCTCTTCCACGTCCTAAAATTTATATTTAAAATCATTTAAATATTAATTAAATAAGTGGATGCTTGACTTCTGAAGAAATTACGTATCAGCTAAAATGGTACCACCATGTCAGGTGGGTTAAGACTATCCTCAACCTTCGTGAGGAAGGACTGCACTTTTGGATAAAATGTCTGTAGGTCGAAAGAAGAGCTAGCTAAAGGTAGCTGCGATCTGATCCCTGTAATGAAATTGGACTCTCGCTGCGAGGGGCCGAGGGATGTCTATAGTGTTATCAAAGTCTTTCCTGTCAATACTATACTAGTCATTTTTCTTTTTTAAAATCGAGTCTTGATTTCTTTCTTTCCATTTGTCTTCTGATTTCCTGAACGACTATTCTGTTCACCCGTATAATTATAAATTTCTCAGCAAAACATTGCTTCCTTAATACGTTTGTGTCTACTGTTTAACACCTACCATTCTGGTCCAAGTCATAATGCTATATTCCACACAGGCTAGTAAATAACTAGCCATCAGGGAGACGTCAAAATATTTTCAAGGAGGGGCAAACAATTTTCCAAAGGAGAAAAATATTTATATACTTTTCATACACACACACACACATGCACATATTAGTTTATAATTCTCATATCATAATAGACATAAGTACACAGATTGTATTAATTGCTTTAATACAACAACACTGTCCAGCGATCCACAGGAAGCAAATCGATGTCCATCTTTTCGGCTTGCACGCATTGTGTTGGTGTGGGCTTCGGTACTTTCCATTTAAAAAGCGTGCAAACATAAGAAAATAAACATGAGTGAGGCCCGAAATAACGCGAATTGTGTGTGTGTGTGTGTGTGTGTGTGTGTGTGTGTGTGTGTGTGTGTGTGTGTCCTGCCGGCCTTTTTATTGCGGTAATCACAATAATAAAACTTTGGAAAAGTAAACGTTACATAATTGAGATATGCTTGCCTGCCAGGAACGATATATTTTCACTCAAACGTGATTTAAATTAAAATGAAAAATATAGAATTTTCTTAAAGTGAAATGAAATGTTTCCATAGAAACTACTTCTTTGTTGTCAGTAATGTAGTGCACATATACAAATTATAAAAATTTACCTCCTCCATCATCAACTACCATTTTAATTTATAAAAAATTACCCCCTCCCCCTTCAACTACCCTTTTCATTTATAGACATTTCATCTACCTTTCTACAGTGGATTATTATGAGCTTCTGTTCAGGATAATTTATTTATCAAAATTAAGTACTTTACACTTGTTAAAATATAAAACGTTGCTGGTAAACTACCCCTTTCCCTTAACCGATCTTCACCAAAAACAATAGGCCTTGAGTTCTCTACAATTCAGAGCTGTATGCAAAAAGTTATTTGAGTCTGTTTGAATTTGCGGCTGTTATCGTTTGCCATAGAAAAAAATCTACACACAGACAGACACACACACACACACATTTCGAAAAATAACTTTTTCATGTTTTGATGGTAGTACAATCAGAATGTGCCGTTATCTCGAACACGATTTTTTTCACCATGACCATACTTCCATTTCCTTATGGAACATGGAACTAATAGAATACTTATTACTTATTAGATTTAAGTAAAATTTGAAACCGCTTATACTATTTTACAATACAGTACTGTACTTCGAAGCAGGTACAATGCGACTTCGTCCCTTCGTTCAAAAGAAAATAAAACTGCAAATTGGTTCGCGGGAGCAGTGTTGCCGACTGCTGCCTAGAGAGTTGTTTTCATCTCACCTGACGAGCTCCCTCTGTCCGATCACAGTAGATTAACTAACTCAGCCCATGTGTGCAGCCGTTGGCCTACTGTAGGCTCCTCCGCATCCACACTAGGTGCACACCCTGCTGCCGATGTGCACCATCCTGACAGGCCTGGGGGACCCAGGATACCCCCAGGCTGCCCTGACAGAATCCCCAGGTGGCAGGTTAGAGGAGTAAAACTCTGGACAGAGAAGAATCTGGAGGAGAATCATTGAGCAGGCCAGGGTTCCACAGGGGCAGTAGTGCCAGAAGAAGAAGAAGAAGAAGTTTATCGCTAGTATGCAGAACGCACTCTCAGTTTTGAACGAATTACATTTAGTATTTAACAAAAGTGGATATTATATAATTTTTGGATTATCAGAAAAAATTACGAAAATCCCGATTACCCTACTACTACTTTTTTTAGTTGACAAAGTTTTTTATTCAGTAAACTCATACAATACACGTTAAAAATTTGTATTTGGTTAAAATTCCCTTTGGTCTGACACCGATTGGATATTTACAGTTTTTTTTTTCAAACTTTGGATCCTATTTTTGAGCCCTATGTTCAAACAAATTTGAAATTTCTAAAACTGTACACTATATTTGGATGCTGGATACAATTCTATTTCTATAAAATTCTATAAAATAACTGATAAAATAACAAATTCCATGTGGATTATCAAGCGAAATAGATAACACGTTGTTGATGACCAGGCTATCTTGACGAACTCAAAAGCGGTTGCAGATGACTGTACACTCATCACGTCGAATCTGCAAGGAGTTCGGATTACAGAACTTTACATTGAAGACCTAAGTGATGGCTTCTTACGGAGCCGATCCCGTCAGAATTGTTGTAGACGTAACTGTTTGGCATCAGGTCAGTAAATTTGAACATCTGGGCTATAATATGTCTTACATTACGAACGGTGACATTGTGAAGCTATATAAGCTAGACCATATGTGTGGGACCATCTGGAGAACTCTAAAGTCGATGAGTAAAGAAACATGCTTGAAGTTGTACAATGTGATAACCGGTCCCACATTTCTCTGTGGGTCTGAGAATTGGACTTTCACGAAATATCAAGTCAGTTGTATTCGAGAAATGAGATTTCTTAGGCACGTTGTAGAATATACTCTTCAAGATCACAAAAAAAAAAAATGTCGACGGACGTACGGCGGGAACTGAATATTGTAAGTATACGTGATGGTATTGCCGCATATCGGCTAAAACGGTTTTAACGTCTTAACCCAATGGTCGACTGTCGCATCCCGGAACAACTACGGAATCATGAGCCGAATCACGGAGATTTATGGGACGTCCGGAGAAGCGTTACAGTGACCAGCTTCAGTCTGTCTCCTTGGGACTGAAACAGACCATTTTAGGTTTAATCCTTGCTGAAGATGATGATGAGTTTTTGGTATTGCGTCAAGGAGATTACATTAGTCGCCTGCTCTCTGGTCAGTCCGTGGCGTACGATGTGTGACCGTCACGTAGCAGACAGTAGAATGTGTATAACCAGAACAACGTGTTTAAGGGTACGGTTATATGAGCATTTTTTCCGACCGTCCATCGCGTGGAGGTTGGAAAAACGCACAGCGGTCACAAGTGCGTTTTTTTCTCGTACGCGCACGGACGGAAGTGTAGTCACACAGGCGGTGTATAATCGGACAGCAGAGTTGGGACGTCTCGGACCCGCATCCCTATAGCTCTGGCATGTTTATATAAAGGTTAAAACACAACTGCACAGTAACGTCCGTGTTCAGATTAAAGAAAACATTGGTTATCAATAGTAAATAAATGTTTTATTAAGAAAATTTTTTACAATACAAATTTTTTTTATAAAGTTGTCAATGATACCATGGAGACCTAAATTAATTACCATAGTAACAAGTAAATAAACAAATGCTATTTTAGCGCCATCTTTTAACAGTCTGTGTGACCACCCTTGTGGGTTTTAAAAACAGCTGGGGTTTATGCTAGGTGAATCTTGGACCCGGCCTCGGCGAACCCTCACGGTCGATTAGACTTGTCTAATTGATACTCCACGGGCGGTAGGAGGCCACACCTAGTAATCCAATTATTTTCGGTTCCCGTGGTGAGATCTCAATTAGAGGTGTGCTAATCTAGTATTTGTAAATAACAAGTAAGAACAAAACCGTTCCAATAAAATATAACGTACAAATACCTGTTATAAGCCTACATGTACCTGTATTATATAATTTGTTATAAGAAATAAATTGAAACTAAAGGTATTAACAGTGTTACTTTACACTGTAATTTTATTAAACTGTTACTGTTTAAAAGAAAAGGAAAAACTAGAGAATTATGGCCTATCTCCCTTTGGGAATACTAATACAAGTTTTCACTAGGAGTAAACATACTGACATAGATTGAATATTAAATTATTGACTCCATTTTGGTTAGGCAAATCAGTTGCGAAACTCCGGCAATAAAATTTAGAGTCCACGTAATACCACAACAAATAATATCAAAAATTTTTTGTGATATGTGCAGTGAAGTCTCCGAAATCGCATTAACAATAAATACTATATGGCCTGTCACCCACTCTGTAAATTATATCACAATAAAATTCTAACCTAAAAGAAGTACAATAACTTTGTTAAATGACTAATAAATGGATAAAAGTTAAAAACAAAACTTGTAAAGAATTTAATTCTGAGAAAAATGGTGTAAATAAAGTCAATAAAAATCAACAAAAATTCCAATTGTTTCAAATTTTCCAAAATTTATGTTTAGGCAAAGATTTTTCTGTTTTACGTCGGATATCATGAAACGTATGGGAGATACAGTTCTGCGACCTGTTTTATTAGATTTCTCAGGTCAAAAACCATAAGAAACAACAGAATTCGCCCCTTCCCAGAAGTTCAGAAAGTCTTCATTTACCCGGGGGAACCGAAACCCACAGGCGAAATCTTTCGCTAGCCGTAACTCGCTAACGAAGCATTTCCGGACCTATGTTTATATGAACTTTTTTTCTTATTTTTCGATGTAGATTCATCTCCCAAAGTATTTCCGTTTCTTCGTGAATCACCCTGTATAGTTTGTTATTATAATTTGTGTTATATATCTGCATATCACACGATAATAAATGTAACATCAGTCTGATTTTTTTTGATTTATTAAAAACCGCTTCGCCTCTTTAACATAGATATATTCTGAGCCTCGATGTTTTGCTTCGTTTAGTAGTTGAATGGCAATCAGCACATGCGCAGAATCAAGTATTTAGCACCAAGAACTGTCACTTTGTACTTGTAGTATTCGTTTATTCGTTAGTTGAATGGGGAGGAGAGTCCCGCGACTCGGAATCGCGAAGCCGCGAGCAATCGGAACGGGTATTTCGACTTTTCAGTTATCGTTGAATCGGAAGAGGCATTTAAACTTTCAGTCACTGTTGTATCCGTTCCACACAAAAAATCGTTCCAAAATACCTGTTATAGGTATATCGGCCCACCGACGGGCAGGCCTTCGTCTCGCACAATCCCACATCTTGGAAACAGGACGTACACTCAATTAACGACCTATGGCTATGAAAAAGAGAGAAGAAACAGAGGTCGTCAGAGAAGAAGAAGATGGGAACCGTAGCGGGCAGCAACAATGCCTAAATCACCAAGTCGGGATTTAGGATAACGATGTTAACGGGATTTCTGTTAGATTTACGGTGTACATTTCAAAACTGGTGTAAAACGCAGTCACAGTCCGTATAGGAAATGTAACATTACTTTATAACGCGCAAAATATAAAGACTAAGTGCAAAATGGTCGTCGTGGCGTTAGACTACAGGAAAGCGCCAACCGCTGTACGCGTGTCAAACTGTTATCAAACAGTACTGACGTCACCACACTGGTACATATCAAAACAAGTTTAGCATTGTATTATTTTTCCATTGTCACTGTACGTTTGAGTGTAAACTCGGTATCGAAGTGGGTAGTGGTGGATAGCGGTGGAAGAAAATCTCTATCTTTTACACATCCCCACAAGAATAAATTACATATGGTGAGATCTGGAGATCTCGCAGGACAAGCACAAAGAGCAAGGTTCTGGGCCCCCTTCCGACCAATCCATAGTTAGGGTACATCTCATTTAAAAGCTTCGAACCATCTGGTGCCAATGGGGCGGCGCTCCATCGTGTTGTAAAATGTAGTCATTTGAATCTGCTACAGAATTATAAACAGAGTTATAAATCATAAAGGTATCGTATAACAACATTGCGCGAACAAACACACAACCTACACATATTAAACAGAGAAACACAATTATCTTGTAAGACAGGAAATAAAACTTCATTATGAGTAGAATACTTGTGATTTGGTTGGAAGTTTGAATTACTTTTCCTTAATAAATTATTGCGTTATGAATCGATTCATTCCTTTTGAATAACCATGTATTTTAGATCACTTTACTAGTTACTCATCATATGACTCTTTGCTATAAATTTAATACTTTAATTGAATTAATAAACACTTTTTATAGTTCTACAGGTAATTTCTATTTTTCTGACAATTGTTTCACCAGGTACGGCATTTTCAGTGGTTAGATTTGAACTGACAATTCTCATGAAGAACGTACATATAAAAACATGCGTCCTTCCTCAGTTACACTTTGAAATAAGTGTAGGGATTTTAATAAAAATTCATTCAGGGAGGCTAACCATTTTAAGGCGCATGACCACAAATAGAAAAGCGGATATCAGAATGTTGCGGTCGCTGGAGAAGAGGCTAATGCGGCCTTTGAGTTACTGCGTAACCAACAGAAATTGTTGTACATGGTGGTCGCGCACAAAAGTCTCACGCGGGAAGATACCTTTACATACGTTCTGCGCATGCGCCAGTCATCATTCCAAACACTAAAACATTTAGTGCTTAGACCACGTGATGTCGAGGCAAATTTGTCATTATTTGCAAAACTAGTATTATGCTTCGAAACAAATACGCTCACGTCACATTTATTGTGACGACAAAATAGCAGCCGTTAGTATTACGGAACAAAGTTGGACAAACTAATGTTTGCAGGTTAGAGAGTAGTTTGTTAACGTCACACCACTTGCGCTTGTCCCGCGTGAGAATTATTTGCGTAACCGTACAGAACGTTTAAATAGATTACACTCCAGTTTATTTATTCATAGACATTTAACCCGAGGTTCTATACCTAGGCTTGCCATACGTCCCGGTTTGACCGTGATAGTCCTGGTTTCAGAGTGCAGTCCCGGTGTTCCGCCCGATTGCCGTAACGTCCCGGTCGGTGCATTTGGTTCCTAGAAATGACATCCCGATGCGCAATCTTGGACTGATAATTGAGTAAATCTTTGGCCTTACTGGAACGTCAGTCCTGTAGAGAGAATGTTCTCATTGATGGGCAGGTGACAGAGGTTTAATGCAGGAGTCAACTGCGTGCGTACATGCTGTGTAAAAGTACATTGTTGACTTAGTTGTAATGAATTGTGATGAGTAATTTTTTTCATTGAGAAGAATTCAAGATTCGTAAAAGTGTTTGAATTTAAGTTTGAAAAAAATATTTCCGTTTATTTACACTTTTATTATGTATTAAGTATCATATTGTTACGACGGTCTCATTGGTACAGTGGGAAACAAAATACAAGACACCAATGAAGGCACTAAAAACCAGCTTTAATTATCACAATTAACAGTTTGTAATCAACAAGTTATTCAACATGATTATACGCGAACAATAATTCAAGTTAATCTGTCCACACAAATAATAATATCAACTATAAAGAATTCGGCATTATAATCATTTTTCACAAATACACTACCTAAGACGCTCTGTGTTATAACGTCAAAATTATATGCAGTGCAATTTTACGGGAAATAATCAATATTAAATAGATATCAAAAACAAATATGTACAAATAATGTTAAAGAAATACCGTTAGATGATATCAGAGCGGTGTTTTTTCAAAAGAACGCACCCTCGTGCCTGGCGACAGCTAGACGGCAGAAAGTACGAAAAAATCACGTACGGGACAGAAGGCAGTAAAATTGTATTATATTTAAAAAACAGCAAAAAATAGGTGAAATCTGTAAAAGTTAAATGCTTATAACAATGGGTACCGTTATATTAAAGCGAGAGCGTTAGTGTGAGAAACTAAGTAAAGCGTCTTTTCCCACTACGTCTAGAAAATTTTGGAACGCGCTGTTTGTTAGCAAATAAGAAAATGCGTCAGTTTTCTAGCGGGAAAACTCTCTTGTTACATTGGATAGAATTGAATATCGCGGCACTTAAGTCCAATGGGAATGTTTAGTGTAAATATGAGGTGAGGGTAGTTATAGTTCATGTATAAAAAACGTAGATTGGAAAAGTGAAGTCAGTCAGCGGAGATATTACAACAATTAGACTCGTAACCTTTATTTTAAGTTAGCGGAGCTATTACAACAATTAGACTCGTAACCTTTATTCTAAGTCAGCGGAGTTTACAACAGTTAGACTCGCAATCGTTATTGAATAATATAAGTAATCGTAATTTTTGAAGTTAAATCGTCGGAGAAGTTACAATCGTTCAAGTCGTAATTGTTAATTCAGTCATCGGAGAACAGTTATTAAGCAGTTAAAGTGTTCAGTCTTTACAGAATCTACCGTAATTCGTCTGAGACATTATCAAAGTCGAATTGTGAATTAAAAGAGAATCGGAGAAATACCACAGTGAGACTCGTCAAGTTACTAAATAATCCGACGGTATCGGTCTGTACTATCCGTGTTGCAAGCACTTATCTTAAATAATATACATACCAAGGTGTTAAGAAGATATATTGATTAATATGACATATACGTAGTTTAACTAAGATAATTAGAAGTGAATGTATTAGTGTGAAGGTGATACCAGTGTATATATAAATTTGTGATAATCAAACGAGTGGAACCAACGAGGATCTACAGCAGGGATTCTCAACCTTTTTGTGATTGAGAGCACCTTTCATACTCCGGGGCAAGTGGGAAAGCACCATGAAAATTTAATAATAATAATAATAATAAATACACTCACCAGGCTAATGAGATCCTTGGCCCTGAATGTTACTCAGAATTTCACTAATATCTAAGGAGAAGTCGCTTGCAGCCACACGTAAACAGTCCTCCAAATGTGAGTCATTTAGTCTTGATCGTGCTTTGTTCTTGATGTATTTCATTAATGAAAAACATTTTTCACACAGGTAGGTTGTCCCAAACATCGCCAAGCATTTGAGAGAAGCATTTCGCAATGTCGGAAATTTCATTGTATCATTTGCACCCCAGAAATCTGTGATCCTTTCCTTTTCGAAAAGATATTTTAAGGCTTGAGAGGACTAGAGCTCTAATAATTCAAGTTCCGCGCGAGCAAGTATGTGCTGTTGAATAATCTGAAGTTTTCTGAGAGAGTCCACATTGAATTGAAATGGATTGAGCACCATATTAAACAACGTCTCACTTTCTTCGAGTACATGAAAACGTGTAGCAAACTCTTTCAACAGATCTTGAATTGCCAGAACGACAATTTTAGGACACTCCGAGTGGGGACGACCAAGACTCGAGAGTGTATGTGCCAGTTCAGGAAAATGAACCAAGTCATTTTTACTTGCCGTCCCGAGGAATCTTTGTAACTTTGATCGAAAGGAAAATATAATTTCTTTCAGTTCACAAATTGTGTTTTTCTGACCCTGAAGACGCTTGTTCAGCTCGGTGAGATATTGAAATAGGTCTACCATGAAAGCAAGATTGATCTTGAAATCATCCCCGAATATTTCTGGAAACTTAGTGACATAATCGTTGGCAGAAATAAATGCTTTGATTTCTTCGAAAACTTTCCAGACCCTTGTAATTGCTTCCCCGCGACTTGGCCAACGAACATCCGCATGTAGGATTAGTTCTGAATGTGGCGCTGATAAATCATGCAAGAAGACGTTTAAGCGTTTATTCAGGGGTTTAGAAACCAAAAAGTTGATCAACTTAACTATCAGTTTTAACTGTTCTGAAATTTCAGGAACAGATATAAGATGACTGGCTAAGTTTTCAACGTGAATTAAACAATGATAGTGAACAAAGGGAGGAAAATGTTCATCATTTTTCAGAAGAGCGGCAAATCCTTTATTTTTACCTACCATGGAAGGTGCGCCATCAGTAACCACACACACGAGCCTTGATAAGTCAATGCCATTAGGTTTCAGGAAATTCGCGACAGCGTTGTAAATGTCTTGCCCCGTAGCCCGGGAGTGGTAAAATTGTTAAAAAGAAATCTTCTACAATTCCCACATTATCTATACAACGTACAAAGCACGCCAATTGTGCTACAGAAGCAATGTCTGTTGATTCGTCAACAGCAAGAGAAAAATAACTACATTCAGAAAGTTTCTGGAGTGCTTTTTGTTTAATTTGAGCCGCGATGAGGTCAACGCGCCTGGCAACAGTGTCATTACTAAGTGGCACATTTTTTGCCGCATTAATCAAAACACTTCTTTATTTCTCAGGTATACTTTCAGCGAGAGTTGTCACTGCGGAAACTATGCACTCCTTCACAATTTCTCCACTTGTAAATGGCATCCCATGCTGAACAAGTTTATGAGACACAGACACAGACACTTCGGTTGAAAGTTTGTTAACAGAACTATTAACATTAAATGAAAAAGACTTCTGTTGACGTTGGAGTTGTGATTTTAACTCTTTGATTTTATGTATCCTTGCATCTGATCCCGTGGGATATTGATCAGAAAACGCACTATGATGAGTTTCATAATGTCTTTGACAATTTGCTTTTCTGAAACCCGATAAAGGTGCATGACACAAAACGCAAATAACTCCGGTATTCTCGTCATTAGTGACCACCAAAAAATCTGTCTCCCAGTTACCTTGAAAAGAATACAGTTTCTTCCTTTTTGCTTCGCTACTTTTGTTGGAATCTTGGGTTGATGAAGAAGGTAACTTAGGTATCGATTCTTCACTACGTTTTCGTATTACAAATTTATCCATGTCTCTTTTTTAAGAACGTTCACAACACACTTCGAGGCGAAAGAAAAATTGCAAACTGACAATAATTACGCGTATTTCACAAATAACAGAACAGCAATACTACAACCAAAATACGTCACAAAACTGGTGTACACCGCTACACTATATCACTCCAGTCACAAATGTCGCTCGTGTAAGTGGAAATGTCCACGCAGAAACATTCATTGGCAAATTTCGAAATTTCTATTTAAAATCTGAAAATTGATTGGTTGAGCTAAGTGTAAAATGCTACGTGACTATTTCTGTGAGAACGTGCTTAAAGCTGCCAAGTTTAGGGATTTCAGAGGCAATAAAATTAAAATATTTTGAATAACCGCTTCTTTTGAGGGTACTAGTACGTGTTTAACAGCCCATTTACAAGATGAGACAACCTGGCGCCTACAGTAATAAACCCCTCGTAGGCTGTCTCTGCCTTTTAAAGCTGCAAACAATAGAGTCGGTATCGGCTTGTAAACTACGGACAATTCCGGAAACCATTGCAAGTAGTGCTCTTAGAAGTAACAAAGGTTTCCAAACAGTATTCTGCTATACTCAGTTGTTGGTGGACAACAGCTGTACGGCCGGCTATATAGTTCATAATTGAAAATTAGGGGTCACTGTTGCTCGCGAGCACTTTTTTGTACATCCATGATGAGCACCATTTTTAGATACGCGAGCACTACAGTGCTCGCGAGCACCAGGTTGAGAACGCCTGATCTACAGTAACAGCGGATGACCACAGAGCGACAGGACAGGCGACGTTCGAGTGGATAATCCTCATCGCAGATTCGGAATTCGACAAACAAGTTACGCATATAGAACATTCAAATTGTACTGTATTCATATTTAAAGTTTATTAGCCTATATTCATATTGGCAACTCAATCCGATCTAAAAGAATCCACTATAAGAAAAGAGAAAACGTTCTAAGAAAACTGACATTTTAATATTATTAATTATTATAAAAACTTATATCACTGTAATAAGTAAATGCAAGAGAATTATTAAATAACAATTTATGATATCTATATTTGTGTTAATAAGTTATTTTTAATCCTCTGAGGTGAAAGTTGTAGTGTAAATCGCCAGACATAAACTAAATTAACTGTCGCTGGGAGCTTATATTTATACCCCGCCAAGATGCCAGAATAAATTCTGACTTTGGATGACGTGTTAAACAATTGCCTCTTACGGGTAATCTGGAATCCACTAGAAACAGTGTCGTGTCTGGCCTTGAACACAGTGCGTGCGGACCGACGCTGTTTGTTGTTGACCCGTGATAAGTGTCACGTAATTGTCTTTCATCTCCAAAATAGCAGCAATATGTACGCACAGAAACATTACAGCTGGGCTCTGCTGGGCTAGCCGAGATACTTGTAGAACGTTCCGTATTACGTAATAATATTTACACTTTATATACACCCAATTAAAAAGCAATGTCATAAACACTGTAATGTTTATATTTTATTTCCAGACTCCCTTCTCACCCCCCCCCCCCCCGCCGCCACAAACAGGTGAACTATTGTAAATTGCAAAAACGCTAGTTTAATAACACTTGGGCGATATAATTAACGGTCAGTTAAACTTGTACAGTCTATAACGACGAGGGGATAAATGACTATGTAGGGATGCGTGTGCGTGTAGATCAAACTTTGACTGGTAGTGAATTTGCGCGATGAACTTGACAGGCCGCAGCCCAGCAGCACCTCTGCCGCTTGCTGACGTAAACCCAACTCCTCTACACGTCTCACTGGGTTTCGCACGTCCGTCAGTCTGTTCGCCGACCGTCTCTCAATTTCTCTTTGTATCCCTGCCCTACTCAGCTGTCCCGTCTCGTTATCTCTACCCCGAATTGTTGGACCACTACTGCCATTGATGTTCGCGTTGTTTGGATCCACATTTCTGTTTCAAATTGATATTTTAGTAAGCTCCTCCCGGCCTCAGAAAAGCCTCTCTCTTACACTCACGCACGCAAGAGGCAGAGAAAAAGAGGGCAGGAGAGAGAAAGAGAGAGGCGACAGACAGACAGACGGAGGGAGAGAGAAAATATATGTATATCTTGGAGGTTTGTTTTAAGAAACGTATTAATTTCAGACGATACGTTGTACATAGATTTACATTTGCCAAAATATAGGCCTATATCGTAAATGTTTAAAGTATTATAAATACTCTCTACGCTACAGAGAAATATTTTTACATCTAACAAAATATGGACGCCTTGCACCGCGGCCTAACATACCTGGAAATTTTAGTAATGTTATCTACATAAATCCGTTCAATACATTTTATTTTAAATTAGTTTAATGTGGCATAAAAATAATTAGTTTATTATAAAAATTATAAAATTGTGGTGACTTAGTTGATTAAAAATAATTGTAGTTGATCAAAATTAACTTGTAAATTAGCTTAGGTGGTGCCGAGTAGTACGATTTAAGAATGAATTCATGCATTTGGTTTGTGTAAAACTGTTAGTCTAGCTATGTAATAAGATCAACTAAACGCTATGCAGCTCACCGTCTGTGGCTTAAGTAAATGTTTTTTCACAATACAATTGACATGTTTCGGGACACTTGTCCCATCCTCAGAATTTTTAAAAATATCTCTTCATACCATCATACGATGGCACAGTCGTCAATATATTAAAAATATTAAAATCCACATAAACACAAAACACAATTACATTACACAAAGTACGCGCACAACAGTTTTACGGTGTACACCGCACGGCAATGGACTATAAGCGGATTTATTCCATTAACAATATGTAATAAGATGATCTCCTTACAGTACATGACAATACTTATTGGTAAACAAAAATAAAGATCTTCCGTTTTTGACCACTTTCTTTTGCTTCTCGTTCAACCATATCTCTTTCTGTTCGATTCCATTTACTTATCTCATTTCAGAAATAAGCTAACCGATCAAAAAGGAAGTGCGGTGTTATTTTCCAAAAAATGACCGACAAGCATCTTAAAAGAAGTGTATAAATATAAGTGCCTCACCAAGACAGAATATTGCGGGAATTGATGAGGCAATCATCTCAGCGGTGGACATGTCTTCTCGCATGCGAGCCGGTCTCACGCCCGGCTACCAGCGCATCGCAGAAGAAGTTTCTCTTCTCGCTCGTGAGAGGAATTACTTCCTGAAATGTTGGTAGAGTACCCGTGATCCGGCCGATAAGACAGCCTATAACCGGCTTACTGGACGACTATGTGGCAGTCTGAAGGTGGTCCGACGAGGTTGTTGGGAACTTGCCGTAGCCTGAACGGGGGATGGAGACCCGCAAAGTCACCCGTACAGAATACCTAGAGCGATGACGGTACGGAGGCGACGACCTCAACTCCCCGCCATCGTTGGACCGTTCGGGTAACTCCTGGGTCGCCCGGAGGCGAAGGACGAGTACTTGGGCGCGTGTTTTGAACGTCAGTTAGGTCCTAATTCGCCCATGGACTCGGAGTTCGACGAACAAGTCGAGATGGATGCGGAAAACTTTCTGTCTCTTCCGATCATGACGCAGCCCGATCCCTTTACTTTGGAAGAAGTCTCAGATCGGATTGCTGAACTTTACCCAAGAAAAGCTTCAGGCGCGTGTGGTGTCTCGTACACCACTTTACGTCTTTTCCCGGAACCTGGAGTTCCGTTCTTGACTGACCTGTTCAACGCGTGTCTTAGACAGGGCTACGTACTTTCCCAAGAAATGGCAAAAGGCGGCGGTCATCGTCTTATGAGTGCAGCTTCAGCTCGACTCGTTCGGGGACTGGACTAATAACTGGAGAGTCTCTCGACGCGACCAAGAGTGTAGCCGTCCTATTTTCTAAGGGACGGAAGAACCCGCTTAGGCAACTACGCATCGGCAGGACGTACTTGCGTTGGTCCAACGAAGTGAAGTACCTCGGTATACACCTCGACCGTCGGCTCACCTGGCGTACCTACGCTCAGATCATCCGCTCGTCTGAGCTTACTGTTTCCACTCCTGATCAGCTCGGCTGTGACCAAGAAACTGGGAAAATTGATTGTCGGCGCGTGTTTGCTGCCGGTCATAACATACGCTTGCCTTGTCTCGGGTATCTCGTCAACGTGCATAAAACGAAGTTGCAGAGCACCCCCGACTTCTTCGGCTAGCGGCTAAAGTCCCCCGACGATTCTGATCTCGACTTCTAATAAGGAGAGGACCTTAAAAGGTCTTTATAGGTCCTGCATTCACCTTCAGGCGCCTTGCATGCAGATTTTATGCACACGTGGCGAGGTTCTCGGACAATCCTCTAGTAGCTGGGCTGGGCAAGTACCGTATACGTCCAGGTGATTCGTGGGAACGCCCTCGGTGTAGGCTAGCACAGCCGCCGAGAACAGCCTACTACAGTAACGAACGAAGAAGAGAAAATCGCTTACTCGGGCAGGCCCATGAGGCAGGAGCTCCTGAAGGCAGCTCGGAACTCAGATTCCTTGTGGTTCATCTCTGCGACGCACAACCGCACAGCGCAGAGTCATTCAGTCGGACAGAACAGTCGTTGTTCGTATTCGTTGGCGGGTGTTGTGGTCTATGTGCCAGCGCCACGGTTCGTATTCGTTCGCGGGTATTGTGATCTGTATTCCCGCACCACTGAAGATGTCCGCCATCGGTACGGACGAAACGTCTAGAGGAACACATAGACAATCGAGGCCAGACTGGAAACCTGTGATAACGTGAACACCGGCCGTGAAGGCGTACGATTTATTAATCGCCTCTACGGGCAGGAGGATTTACATTTATATCAAAAGTTGTAGGCACTTAAAAAAAAAAAACTCAACCGCAGTGTTTTTTGTCGTTTCTGTACTGCAAGTGTATCACAGTTTTTAAGACCGAGAAGAATTTTCAACACCGCCCAAGCGTATCGCTTTATTAGTAGAAGTGAACGCTCTATGCTTCAGGACCGTATACATTATACACCGTGGTCTTTGGCTGTTTTTCATGAATTCCTTTTTGCTTATCAGTCACCCATTCCCATTCTGATCCCATTTATTTGTCTCCCTTATCAAATGCTTTAATTTTTTTATGTCATACATTCCAATTACTCCCATTAAAAAAAAAAACAAATTCATCATTGTTTAATACCTATCACTTAGGCTTTCTAATTTCGTGCTCTCGTGGACTGTATGGAGTGCGGAGGACGTGTGTGTTTAAACTGGTTAGTCAATATTTACGTAGTTCAAATTTACAGTTAAGTGCCACTGGGATTTCCATTACATTTTATCCTCATACGGGAAGCAAGCAACCTGACAGCATAATTTTGGTATGTTTGTTGTATGACTCGTACAAAAATGTTTAACATAACGACTTTAACGGTCGGAATGCAGATAACTAACTCGCTGACGTTTTTGAGTAATGATGTGTTCTACATTTTCCTCGTCTGAAATCGGTTGAGGAAAAGTTTTTGAAAATGTCGTTGAACTTCCTGTGAATCACGCGCTGTTAGTCATTAGCGAGGAATGAACAACTGCCTCGTGTATCATAAAATTAGAGCAGTTGCTGCTGCTGCTACTACTACTACTATCGCCGCTAAAAACTGACTCTTCAAACACATCAAATATTTCAAATATTTGACAGTGCAATGAAAAACTATCCTGATGTAGCCCTTTGTCTTGTTAAATCCTAATGTTACTTAATGTCAGATATTCTTTACTAAAAAAAATATTTCACATAGGAAAATATAGTAATAAATATTTTAAGCAAATTACGAGATTAGGCATTTTAAATCGAACGGAAAGGGGTAACTTCAAGATCAGTAATATTTCAGAACAACGATGGCTTGAATATTATGAGCAGCTATGGACCCAGGATCAATTGGAAGAAACAACCTTTGCTGATATCAGTGATTGTGTGGGCCCAATAACAATGGATGAATTACACCGATGTAAAAATAGAAAAACACCGGGTACTGACGGGCTGAACATGGAGCTCAAAAAGTAAGCACCTTGCTGCATGATCGTTTGCTGCAGTTCATCATTCTATGCTGGAGCACCGGTCATGTTCCTGACGATTGGCGGATTGCAAAGGTTGTTCCCATATTGAACAAAGGCGATCGTAATGACTGCAGGAACTACAGAGGAGTCAGCTTTCTTAATACTTGATGTAAATTATATGCATCTATATTAAGAATACGGCTGAATGCAATAACGGAGACCATAATTTCAGAGGCCCAGAACGGTTTTAGGAAGGGCATATCATGTTTAGATCCGATATTTACAATAGTCCAGCTCATTGAAAAGCGTAGAGAGTATCAGCTGCCCACATACATAGCTTTCATCGACTTCCAGAAGGCGTTTGACAGAGTGAATCGGAGCAAACTATGGGTAATAATGCCAAGGAAAGGGATGCCGCAACATCTAATTAGAAATATACAGTCTTTATGTAGAGAATAAAATTTTAATTGAAGCAGGGAAACCGAGAACAGCTCCTAGAGTTCCCCTGATCAGTTGCTGAGTACAACAAGGCTGTCCATTATAACCTTACCTTTTAAATTTATATATTGACGATGTCACACAAAACTGGCAGATGTGTCTTCCAGAACATTTTATGATTGGCCACTCGGCAATTGACACTTTGTTGTATGCGGACGATCAGGCTATTCTGTTGGACTCGGAAAACAGGTTGCAGATGGGTATACATTTGTTAAATCGAGTCTGCAAAGACTCTGGATTACAAATATCCACGCTTAAAAAAGACCAAGGTGATTGCTTTTCGTATAACTGATCCCTTACGGGCAAAACTTGTTATAGATAATACTGTCCTGGAACAAGTCAGCAACTTTGAATACCTTGGCTACAGTGTGCCTTATAATACAAGCAACGACGCTGTGATTGAGTTGCATAAGTTCAACCTTATGTGCGGGACCATCAGGGTAAACTCTTAAGTCATAAAGTGATGGCCCTTCCCACTATTCTTTGTGAGTCTGAGAATTGGATTTTAACGAAAGGCCAGGCCAGTCGTATCCAAGCTGCTGAAATGGTATTTCTCAGACATGTAGCAGGGTATACTCTCTATGATCGTAGAAGAAACAATGATATACGGCAGGAACTGAATATTATGAGTGTACTCGACAGGATTGCCCAGTATCAGCTAAATTGGTGGGAACATCTTGGCCGAATGGTTGACTGCCGCATCCCCAAAAAACTATGATACACAAAAAACAATGATATACGGCAGGAACTGAATATTATGAGTGTACTCGACAGGATTGCCCAGTATCAGCTAAATTGGTGGGAACATTTTGGCCGAATGGTTGACTGCCGCATCCCCAAAAAGCTATGGAACTATAAGCAGAAGTCACGGAGAGGTGTGGGACGTCCGAGGAAGCGCTGGAATGACCAGCTCTAGACTATGCCTGTTTGTGACCGGAACAAACCACCCTTGGTTTAATCCTTGCTGCTGCTGCTGATGATGATGATGATGATGATGATGATGATGATGAAATTACAAGATTAGAATAGAAAAATAAATAATATTCTTTTTCTAATAGATTGTATTTTTTTATGATATTTAATGCTTATCGGAAAAATAACCTTTTTTTTTATTTTACTGGGAAAGGATTTTTGTAGAGTCTTTATTTAATAAGGTAATAATATTTTATTGAAAATTGTTGAGTTGGTTAGAAAACTAATAGAAAATTTATTTTAAAAGAAAGGACGATTACCTCACTTGGTCATTACAAGTACAAGTGTTCAAATACGTAATCCGATGCCACGATTAGATTAAAGCGTGTAATCTTCGTAATGACGGCAGTAGTAGGGCTATAGGAAAAGGGGATAGATAGACAGGCTTGTGTGGCAGACAGCCTACGCTGAGTGGTTGGTAAACATTAGTGCAGGGAACAACGTAATCCTGCAGATTGATAGCACTCGTCTTGATAAGTGCCATCACTGCGCTTATAAATCGTAGCCCTGCCTGTGCACTCGAATGTTGCAAACAAGCTTTATATTGGAAGTTATACAGCAATCAATTATACTTGAAATACAAGAATGTACCTGAAGTTACCCTACAGAGTAAAGTGCTCTCAACGCTTGATCGTATAGTGAACACTCATTAATTGTTTTTTCGTAATACAAACTGCAGTATTATAAAATTAGCCTTCCTTAATCTAACCTTGTTGGTTTTAACCGTTTCCTTTTAAAAAATGTATTGTTTATTTCCTTAAAAACTGCTAATAAAATTTAATAAAATAACGTGCGTATTGCAGCAGTGAAGAAACCATTACGATCGCGCCAGTAAACGAAGGTCTATTAAGCTACCTTTATGATTCTCGCATGACACACTTCTCGTAACAGGGTTGTCTGTGTCATGACTCTTCTAGTCTGCGAGGGGTGACCAAGGAGAGCCAGATATATTTAAAATTTCAATTAAATTCGAAAGTAAACTTAACGTAGGCCTATATCTAATGTCATCATCATCGTCATGATTGGCTCGACAGCCGTTTGTGGGCCCTGGCCTTCACCAGAAGATTTCGCCATTCTTCTCTCTTCTAAGCCGCACTCCTCCAGTTTCTAATTTCAAGAGTCCTGATGTCCTGACTCACCCCGTCCATCCATCCGTCTCAGTTTTCCCTTCCAACCTTCCTTTTACCCTCTGGCTTTGCATCAAACATCTTCCCAACAACTCTGCCTTAACAAGTACGTACAATGTGTCCAGCCCATTCCAATCTTTTTACTTTCATAAAAGTGACCACATCAGGTTCATCATACAAACTATAAAGTTCTAAATTATATCTTTTCCTCCAGGCTCTCCCCTCTTCCACTGAAATAAAAATTTGTCTGAGGATCCTCCTCTCAAATATAATTAGTTGCCTCTCATCTGATCTAGGCAGCGTTCGTGTCTCTTATGCATAAGTCAGTACTGGGCGCACTAGGACCTTATAAATCAATACAAGGAAGGTGTCTTCTATGTATTAACTGAGACATTAGATGTTTTCTGAGGCCTGCACACACCTATTTGCTGACAAAAGTGGAGGACAGCATTTCATATTGGGATTAAGATAAATAGGGAGACTATTTTGAGTACTTTATTATATGCATATGACCAGCTCATAATGCAAGACACAGAAGATGATTTACAAAGAGCCATTCACGAACTAAGCCATTACATTACTCAGTATAATTTGAATATATCTATTAAAAATCTAAGGTAATGGCTTTTAAAGGCAAACATCTATTAAGACCAAAAATTACGATCAGTGATAAAGTACTCGAGCAAATATCCCACTCGCAGGATGTGATATTATATATCAATTTGACGAGAATATCGAGAAAAAGATAAACAGATTCCAGGCGATTTGTGGCAGTATTAAAAGTCCTTTATGGAGAAAAACAAGAAAGGAGACTCAAATGAAGTTCTATAAGGTTATGGCAGTTCCCACTCTTGTATACGCTTCCGAAACATGGGTATTATCTAAAAAGATACAAGCCATATACAAGGTGCAGAGATGAATTTCTTGAGATACGTACACGCAACGACAGAATTAGAAACGATGTGATAAGACATGAATTCAGTAGGCCTATAGTCTCTGTAAATGCAAGAATCGAAGAATGTAAGCTGAGATGGATTGAACGTATAGGTAGAGTGTAAGAGAAAAGATTACTTCAACAAGTTTTACAATATGAGTCTAAAGGGAAAAGAAATGTGAGAAGACGACGCAAAAGATGCCTTGAAAATAGAGCCCGGAACAAGTGATGTCGCCCAATTCTGGAATGAAGAAGAAGATGATGAATAATAAAACTGAGTGTTTCAAAATATCTTCAAAATACTCTGCCGCTTTGGAGCACTTTGTTTTAATTATTACGTTGTAAAGTCTTAATTTTGCAGTTCTACAGACGGTGAGTCTGGTCAAATGTAACGCTGCTTTTAGTTTCCGAATGCTTATTCGACTTGCCTCTGTTTCTTATATGCTGATTTAGATTACGTTTTCCATCTGTTGGAATTTTTGACATTTTAATATTAATAACAAAATTAATTGCTATAATCATTTATAATTGTGCTTATTAAATTAAGAAAACACTGTAGCCTGAAGAACAAAAACAGAATTGACGGACTGACTGACTCCCTGGCGCTACAGCCCACTGTGAGTCTTGGCCTCCCCGACTAAAGTGACTTTTAGTCACCTCCAAACACATCGGTCCTCCACCCTTCGCCTCCAATCCCCGATACACATCCACCTAAGGTCATCTTCTACGGTCCTGTATAGCCACCTTCTTCTTCTTCCTTTCCTTCTTTCCCCAGAATTGCTTAAAAAAAAAAAAAAAATTCTTAGGCGTAAAATATCAGCGCAGTTTTAGTAAACATATAATGAGTCGTTGTTAAAACGATTGTAAGTCTGGCTGTTATTCAATGGTCTTACGGTATTTAAACCAGACCTTATCGGCCTCATCAGCGTAAGCCACCTTCAGTGGTGTTCGCCAAATAACCGCAGTACTGCGGCAACCCGTACTGGCAGTACCATTGATGGTTTGCCTCAGTACTGCGGTTATTTGGCAAACATGAGCCACGTACTTATACCGCTGAAGATGACCTCCGAAACGTGGTGAGGCCGAAACGTCTGGTTTAAATACCATAAGACCATGGCCTAATAGCCCGGCTGATAATCGTTATACTAATGTCGACGCCGGTCGTGAAAGCCTTCTTGAAAACAGACGCTTTTTAAAGCATAGGCCTACGAAAAGAAAAGAAATCCAATTATTGCGTGGCCGCGACGAGACCTCTAGCGTAACGTAAGGAAACTACTACCCAACCTGCAAACATTAGTACGTAGCTCCATGTTATCACACCACACTCCGTGGTATTAATCACGTAAAACCACTACTTTCTGCGCTCTGTAATCGTTACATTACACTATTAATTACGTAACTCTGGCTAGTACGCTGAATTAAACAATCACTCAAAAAAACTGTGCTTAGAAACAACAGTTTTCAAACAATAAATTGTTCACTTATTAGTGCAAGCTTGCGGGCAACGTGTAATACAGTAATACAACGATTCGTTTTTCCAAGTTTAAAAAGTAATGTGAAATTCATGTAACGCCTAAGCATTAAAGCAGAAGGTCAGATTAGACACTGATGAAACACTGTTATAAAGTGGTGGCAGTACCATGCGTCTTCTACGGTAGTGAGACGTGGACCCGCAGCCGTCGTCTACAGGCTAGTGAGATGACGTTTTGAAGATCTGTGTACTTGGGGTATCCAGGAGAGACCGGATAAAGGAATGGGGATAAAGAAAGAAACGCTCTCGGAATTTACAACGTGAATGACAGGATCAAGCAGTACAGGCAGGAATGGACGGTCCATGACCAAAGAATGGACCAAGACAGCTATGAAACTGGTGTGTTATCTTTCTAGGGGATACCCCAACATCGCAAGATACAAGATAAGGTGGTCACATTAATGACTGCGCAACGGACTACAAGGTCAAGGCCTGAAGAAGAAGAAGAAGAAGAAGAAGAAGAAGAAGAAGAAGAAGAAGAAGAAGAAGAAGAAGAAGAAGAAGAAGAAGAAGAAGAAGAAGAAGAAGAAGAAGAAGAAACTAATGTGTTTCTTCACAGGGGAAACCTCAACATCGGGAGGCAGAAGATAAGGTGGTCAGATCGTTGAGAATAAACAGAACTCATAAATAATGTATTTAAGAAAGCGTGGTTGTAGATAACATAATTGATCCCTATTTAAAGTATGGCAAAAAGAGTCTTTTTTCTCTTTTATGAACAATGCTGTCTTTCAGAAAAAAGAAAAAACTCTGAACTCCGCAAAGTGATAACAAACTGTTTCTCTTTGAACGGGAAATAAGTGCACAGTTAGACAAAGGAGACGATGCCATTTGTGCGCGCGAAAACCGTTATTTTCGCATCGGTCGCCAAACTCGCTCGACAAGTTGGCCAATAAATAAGAGAGATGAAACGAACCGAAAACTTGAATGTGTTTAGATGGATGCGCGCGCGCGCGTGTGTGTGTGTAACGACGTCTGGTTGCGGCTATATTTGGAGAGTAACCGACCGGTCCTCTGTACCTTCGGCGCTCCTCTGTCAGAACTGGTTTGCTGACCCGTTAATTACATGACAGCAGAAGCACAAAGAAAACCGGCCTTCGTTGTCGAGGTGTCCAATCTTTGACGGTTTTGAGATACGGTAACCTATATTTTTAGTAACAGGTCTTGTAAGGCAAGGAACATATTCCATTCAATGTTGTAGACAGTATACACTCGCTTTCCTAGAATTTTTTCACTTTTTAATTTCCAGAACAGCTTCACTGAGTGATAAAGGGCCGTTAACAAATAACCGGATCTTTACTGCTGATGCATTTCAATATGACAATTAACATTTTTACATGTTGACTACAATTTCTCATTATTGTAATTTGACGTTGAAGAACATCATCGAATGATGAAACTGACATACGAAAATAGTTATAGAATTTGTTTTAATCTCTATGTAGACCTTCAAAAGGTGTGTGAAATGAGCCCGTTTCTTCCCTCCTTTGATTGATCGGATGGAGCCAATGAGTGGGGTCTAGCTCCTACGCCTTCGACAATGATGGAGTAACCACGTCGCAACAATTTGTTATCGATTATTCTGAGTTTACTCCAAACGCTATTGAACAAAGCTGAGAACACAATGTGACTGAACCCTTTGTCATCATCATCATCTGCATTGATTGAATCAATGATGGTTTGTTCCGGTAGCAAACAGTTAAAGTCTAGAGCTGGTTACTCCAGCGCTTCCTCGGACGTCTCAAACCTTTCTGTCCCTTCGGCTTATAGTTCCATACTTGTTTGGGGATGCCGCAGTCATCCATTCGGCAATGATGTTCCCACCAATTCAGCCAATACTGAGCAATCCTGTCGAGTATACTCGTAATATTCAGTACCTGCCGTTTGTCTGTGTTTCTTCTATGATCATGGAGAGTGTGAGGGATACTTGTATTATTTTTGGCCGCGTTCGTGCATAATCAAGCTTACAACGCGGTCGGTCACGTGTGCACACACTTATCCCGGTAATTGGTGGTGTGTAATGTAAATAAAACGCGTCGACCCTGTGTAAAAGCGATAACGATATTTAAATTAACACAATGCGTGCGGACACAAATTTTAATTAGCCGCACGATGTTGGATGTTGTGTGCAAATTGGGTAGGGTCGGGTGCTGAGCAAACACGGCCGCGGTAATTTAAACAAAAATTTATTAATTATTTAGTGTTAATATTGTTACGTGGGCGCTCTGCGCTGACACAGCTAAGCGCGCAGGAAAGTTGCGAGTGAAATCAGTTGCGAGGGGAAAGTCCCTTTGGTGGTTTGTGAACTGAAATCAACGAGTCTTGACTCGCATTTAGTTGCCAACTTCCTTTACCTGGCTTTCGAGATACACAACGGTTTTTGTTTTAAGATTTTTTTAAAACTAAAAATGTTTCAGTGTTTTTAGCTAAATACATGTAATATTCACTTCACTTCACTCAAGTCCTTAAATTCCTAGGTGGAACACAGGGCGTCGACGAAGTTTCTCCAGCGTGTTCTATCCATTGCCAGGACCGTCACCTCCCTCCATGTCTTGTTGACACCAGCCAGCTCTCTTTCCATAGTCCTCTTCCAGGTATTCCTCGGTCTTCCACGTCTGCGGCTTCCAATTCCAATTCCAATTCCTTGCGGATTCCAATTCAGTGTCTGTCTAGCCTTATTTCCTGGTGGTCTTCTCGGGGTGTGACCAATCCACCTCCATTTTCTTCTCTTTATCTGTAGTTGGAGGGTACTCTGACTTGTGGCCTCCTATAGATCTCTGTTGGAAATGGTCTTGGGCCACCAGATACTCATTATATACCTCAGGCAACGGTTTATGAAAGTCTGTAACCTTGTGGTGATGTCCTTTGTCACTTTCCAGGTCTCACGTCCATACAGCAACGCCGATTTGATATTTTAGTCAAATATTCTGAGTTTTGTCTTCCTGCATATATGGGGTGATCTCCATACTGGTCTTAACTGTGCTAATGCTCCTTTTGCTTTATTTATACAACTTATCACATCCCTAAGAGCACCTCTATCCTGACTAAACATGCTATCCAAATAGCAAAATTCCTCAACCCTTTCTATAACTCTTCCACCAAATAATTTTTATCGTCTAGTAACATTTAATATTACTTGAGTGTAATTTTCTCGTACTTCGGTACGGCAGATGCGGGGGAAGTGGCACCCCAGCTTTTAGGGTTAATGTAGAGCCCCTGCCAGGATATGGCAATGTTGCTGCCTCGCGATTAGGTGTTGGATCACCAGAGGTTAGGAGATGATAACCTTGAGTATAAAATACCTATTTCACCAGGTTGGGAGTTGTGCAGCGGGCCGGTCACCCGATCACGTTAAACACTCACTTATAAAAGTGTTGGTGGGCGAGGGTCTCCTAATCTCTTAGGTGCCTTCCGAAAACTTAAGGAGTAGGCTATACTCACAAGTCTCTAAATAATAAGCTGGACGGATTGAAAAAGAACTCGTGACCTGTTGTTTATTTTATTGTAATCAAGGAAACACGAGGTTTACATTTAAAGGACACGTCCAACATAAGAATAACCGGATCTGTACACATTTACATTCACTCCATATCAGTTCTGAGGGAGATTACCCTCTTCTGTATGTCTTCATTTTGTCGTAGGAAGAAGGAATCTCTAATGAAGTTGTTCTGTAAGGTTACGGCAGTCCCCACTCTTTTATACGCTTCCGAAACACGGGTATTATCTAAAAAAAGGTGCAAGTCATATACAAGCTTCAGAGATGAATTTCTTGAGATACGTAAAGGGATTGTAGGCTACACGAAACGGCAGAATTAGAAACGATGTGATAAGCCATGAATTGGTTATATTCTTTGTAAATGCAAGAATCGAGAAATGTAAGCAGAGAAGGATTGAACATATAGGAAGAATGGAACCGAAAAGGCTACCTCAACAATTTTTTCAATATGCACCTAACGGGAAAAGAAGTATGGGGAAACCACACAAAAGATGGGTTGAAAATAGAGATCGGAATGCCTAATGCTGGAATGAAGAAGAAGAAGAAGAAGAAGAAGAAGAAGAAGAAGAAGAAGAAGACCATACGAAACGCTATATGTCTAATTAATTTTGACAAGCCATTCGGTTGTCATACCACTTTGTGGTCAAACTATAACACTTATACACGTATAATATAACAGTGCAGTTTCAGTGTTATCGGGGCAGTACCGATTTTTTTTTCACGTTAAAAGACCGTCCATCCTCTTGTGCAGTTAGTTAGTTGTGTGTCTCATAACACGACGGATAGTAATGCAGGCGTTTGCTCAAGCTGTTTCCGTTGGCAACACTGAAACTGCGCGCCTCCGCCCATCGTAAAGTGTGTAAGATGTAAGCGTAAAAATACGGCCGACCTGTTTTGATGCACCCGAGTTTTACGACGCGAAACACCGGCGGCCATCTCGTATTTTTAAAACAACGAGATCGCACCGGTGTGTCGGAATACGTTAAAGGTGCTGTCCGTACGTATGCTGCCCGCTCAGTTTTACTGTCTCTCTCTCTCTCTCTCTCTCTCTCTTTGCAAACGCCTCAACCCGCGTCTCGTAAAAAACGTCCGTCTCTATTTCAGTGCTCGATGTGAAACCGTTTACCTGAAATAGAGGGAACTGTAGCAAAACGATTCGATTACGTCTGTACCAGTAAAGCTCCCCTAATCAAATTATACAACAGTATCCATCCAGTATATAGCCTACTCATACTATACCGTGCGATCCATTATTATTGGCGCAATAAACCTGCCAGTAGGTTATACTACGCGACGATAGCTCCATAATTACACTACATAATCTGTGCCCCAGATAAAGTCGATGTATGTGTAAAGTCTCTCTCTCTCTCTCTCTCTCTCTCTCTCTCTCTCTCTCTCTCTCTCTCTCTCTCTCCCTTTCTTTCCTCCACTATCTACTAATCCTTTCTACCAATCCATCTGAAGGGAAAGCTGTCTCTACGTAAAAATTATGACGTCTCTCTCTCTCTCTCCCCCCTCGCTCTCACTCTCTCAATTTTTCTCTCTACACTCTGTCTCTGTCTGTCTCTCTCTCTCTCTCTCTGACTCGCTCGCGCGCACCTTTTCACTCACAAGGTAATTATTTAATCCTTAATTTAGCATCAATAATGAACAATAAATAATGTAATGTTTTATTACAGATTCCGTCAATAAGTAATCACAACCATTAACCCATTTCTTTCAGATTATTCCATTGATATTTGCTTACATTATTTTTGCATATATTTTTTATTGTTATTAAAAATAAATAAAACTTTTCTTACAAGCGTATATATTTCTTGTATTTTCTGAATATTTTACAGTGTTTTGATAGTTCAAACTATCATCATAAGAAATTACAAATTAAAAAATTACAAATTACAGATCCATATCTTCTTGGCCTGAGAGTAGAAATCAGACCAGATCCTACTGGTCTGAGAGTAAAAACCAATGGCGAATTATCATATAATAAAACTGTACCAAAAGGGATCAGGCAGGGGGATTTCTAAGTCCCATACTCTTCACAGAATTCTAGAAATTTTCTGGGAGTTCTGTATAGTTCTATCTTCATTATGTGTCCCAGCCAGTCCGTCCTCTTCACTCTTTGATTTACTTTTAGAAGCAGTAATCAGCAGGATGAAAATTAGGAGACATACAGGAACAAAATCACAGAAATGTTACCTTACGCTGATGATATAGCCATCAGCCGAGAAACGCCAGCAAGAGGCGACAATACGACCTTCCCATGTTTAATAGAGGTTTTTCTGTATCTTAGAAAGTAGAAGAATAATTACATAAGTCCGGTTTTTTAAAATAACAACTGCAATGGAAACAATCTATACAATTTTTTTTAATTCTATGAATACAATAAACACTAAAAATCCGAACACTTAGTTTTTTTTTAGTTAAATGTATTATATGATACATTACCACTGGGGTTAAACAAGAAGATGCACTGCCCTATTTACTGTTTGACTTAGAGATAGAAACAGTACTCAACAAGATGGAAATTAGGGCACATATGGGAATAATAACCACAGAAATTCTTGCTTACGTTGATGATGTAGCCATTGAAAGAAGCTGTAAATAATATGTCGTACCAATAGTGTGATAGAGATAGTATCACACCAATAGTGCCACACCAATCTAGTGGGACAACATAGAGAGGACTGAAAATGAATGGTAACAAAACCAAAAATGTAGGTACACCTAGAACACCATGCAATAGATAACGTTAATAATGCAAAAATTATGAATTCGAACACGCGAATGAATTTTCCTACCTAGGGTTGCGAATAAACTACGCTAACACCAGAAGCAATGATATCCAAGAGAAAATCCTTTGTTACTACCCCTACTCAAAATTAATGAAATCGATAGCCACTGACCTATACAATCCCGCTGGCATTTAAAACGTTTCGAAACATACCACTGGTTAGCGGTGAATAAGAACGACCTTGAACAAGACCTCGCTAGGATGATGCTGCCGCGCAGACACGCAGTCAGTTTATAGTTGTCCGGTAGACTGGTCGGATACTGTTACATGTCCGCTGTGTTCACGATTACATCGCAATATCGTTTGCCTTCATCGGTGTGACAGCGCAGAGCGAGGAATAAACTGTTTGCCAAGGATATACAAATGACTAATCTTCAAGGTCAGTCAGTACGTTGTTCCTACCTTGTACACGCCTAACGCGTCCGCTTAATAAACCGCTACTGTTTACGCCGTAATAGACAAGTAATAACCTTGAAGCTTTATAAAAATAATTTATTTTTATGGAATACTTATGTGATAGGGAAGCAGCAGGTGAAGAATGGCATTAATATTATAAAAGTATGAGGAGCCAGCGGTGGATGAAGAAATAACTAAACTAATTAACAAGCTAAGTAAATCATCTAGTGAGCCATCTATTGGAAGACAAGCATGGTGCTACCTGTGTTCAAGAAGGGTGATAACAAAATACCGGGTACCTATTACCCTTATAATATCACTATATATATCACCTTACTAAACACGACAATTAAGGTAATGACAAAAGTTTGTAGCTGAAACTATTACAACATATCAACTTTGAAGAAGAACAGCATGCATTTTGAAATGGCAGGTCTTGTATTATGTATTATTTGTATTATTATTATTTGTATCTTGTATTATTATGTATTATTTGTAATTCAACAAATAAAAGAAAAGGCATCTGAGTTTCGGCAACCAGTTTTTATGTGTCTGATAGATCTCAAGAAGGCATTTGATAGGGTCCGACATGTTAAAGTTTTTACAACAACGAGGAGTCCCAATCGACATCAAAAAGCTAATAAATGAGATCTACACAAACACTTCAATCAGAGTAAAAGCCGTCAGATAATAGTCATGTAACACAAGGGATCAGGACCTGTACCTAAGTCCCATAGGCTACTCTTCAATGTAGTTATAGATGAAATTATTAAGGAGGTACAGCATATGAGAGGATATAGGATGGGTACAAGTATCTTTAATATTAGGGTAAGTGATGCGAATATCGCCACCAATTCAGTATTTTCAAAGTTAACCATCTAATATTCAGTTACATTCAAAAGGTTTTTACAGTGTGTGCTACGTGTGGCTGTTGCCTAAACGCTCCATGAAATAATCGTTTAAAAAATCTACCAATTAAATAAAAATTTTATATTTTTGAACAAAGTGCAAAATGGCGATATTGCAAACACGTGAAGGTATTATCGCCACATTTGGTTATTTAAAGAATAATTTTAAAACAGTTAACATTAAAAGTATTTTTTAATTACAAAATAAGTACACTAAAAATACAATATAAAACTGAGTAGAATTTAAAAAAAAATGCTTGAAATCGAGTTTCTGTAACAAATTTAAAAATAATAAGATACTGTCATTCATTCGTCATCTAGCATTGCACAACCGTCCTCACATTCTTGGCACAATCCACCGACAGACACACATTTCCCGGATTCATACTTTTCGTGAAACCAAATCTTGCATTCAACGCACTGTATCCAATTTCTGTTATCTTTCTGTTCATGATAAAAGACTCCACAATCGCCACAAAAAACATCCTTTTCCTGTCTCTGCTTCACATTCGTTCCTTTTTCCTTCTTGTGGAATTTTTTTGATGGGTTTGCTTGTTGTTTTGGCTTAATTTCTGTCTTCCCCTTTGTCTTAGTTGCTTCGAACTGCAGAAGTAAATCTCGTTTCAAAACTACTGATTTACTGTTTAGTGATTTCCTTACAAGATTCTTTCGTTGAATTTTTGGGGTAGATAAGATCTCGACAACACTCTTTTCCGAAGAACTACTACGCTTAGGAGACAATAATATTTCTTCACGATCCTCGTTATGGTCAGATGTTCCGAAGGCAGGAAGTAAATATCTTGGAGCTGTTGTTGAGTCGTCACCATCTCCGGTTACAACTGGATTTAGAGCTGACACACATGGAGACCCATTATTTCCGTGTAAATGTTTCGGATTGACAGCTTGTCTTTCAGAAACTGAACTCGGAGCAAACGCTGTTTCTGGAAACACGTCCGGGTTAAAAGGGTATATTCCAGATGCCTTGAATCCTGAAACAGCGTTTTGAGGTGTTGCAGCTTTGAACCACGCTCTTGAAAAAAGTCTTGGGAACTGTTGCTTATTTAAAGGTGTGCCTGGATACATTCGGCGGAATGAATCTGTGGCGTCATCCCACCCACTTTTAAGAGATTTGAAGAAGCTGATATCAAGCGGCTGTAATTCATGGCTGCAGTGGGACGGTAGACAGAGCATGACGATGTTGAATTGCTCAGCCAGTTCTATTGCAGACATGTCTCGATGGGTGCGGTGTCCGTCAAGAATGAGCAATGCTTTACCTGGTAGACGATGCTGCTGGAAGTGACGAAGGAAATCACAGAACCCTTCTTTTGTTATGTAACCTTTCGGAGTCATAATAAATATAGTGCCAGGAGGAAGGTCTTGCCCGTACTCAAATTTAGCATACTTGCCTTTGTACAAAATTAGGGGAGGTATCCACTGAGAGCCTACTGCATTAGTGCATGCAAGCACTGAGACTGTTTCACCCTGTTCGGCGTGTGTAGCTTTGTGGACACGTTTGCTTCCTTTCAGAGCCAGAACCTTTTCGTCATTATGACATGTTAACTGGAGACCACTCTCGTCACAATTATAAATAAGCTGTGGGCAAAAATTGTGTTCATCATACAGCGATTTTAAAAGATCATGAAAATGCTTCACCACCTCTTTGTTAAACTTCATGAGCCGTCCGTAGCTCAAATTTTCAGGTTTACGAAACACAATCTCAGGATTTCGCTTGAGAAATCCTTTCAGCCAGTATCTACCAGCTATTTCATTTTTAAAGGGGTTCTTAATATTCATTTCAGAACAAATCTCGTAGGCTTTCTTGCACATTAATCTTCTAGTGAGACCAAATCCAACTTGCTGTAAGCGAATAATTCTAATTTTCAGTAAGTTCTCTATTTCTGCAGGCAAAGTTGGTAGCCTTCCAAGTCTCCGACACAGCGGAATGTCCCCTCTCTTCATCCAGTCTCCGTGTGTTTTCCTGGGTATTCCGTAATTTCGAGCTGCTGAAGCCACACTGCAGCCAGCTCTGATGGCCTGAATGGCGTTTTCTAGACTTTCTTGTGTCCATTGAGTTCGAATGTTTTGATTACGGGGTCCCATGACCTGTATAATAAAACGAAGACAACTTACGATTTTGAAGTAAGAAATTTAAACAATTTTATAGAGTATACACATAAGAATTAGTTAAAATACGCGTACATGTAGGCATTAATGAAAAAAATTTTAACGAAAACAAATTTTAGACAATACACATAAGACTAAGTTAAAATGTACGTAAATGTAAGGACTAATGAAGAAAATAATGTTAACGAAAACAAATTTAAAAAATGTTTGATTAGTATACAGTTATTGAGCATCTAAAAGTATCACTAAAAACATTTTAACAGTGATTTGTCACGCAACTCCACAGTGAAGGTAATATCGCCATGTGGCGGTATTCCAAACAGCTGTGGGTGGCGATATTGTCAACATAACCTATATTTAATTAAATATGACCGTGCATAACTACAACAAAAGAGATCAAATTCTCGTACTGCTTTAAAACATCTACATGGCCTTATGTATCTACAAAATATAATAGAAATTAATTTTGAGGAAATACAGAGTTAATAGAGAAACTTACAATAAGGTAAGTTGAAAATTCCGGCTGATTTTGTTGCTGTAACTGCGTAGCGCGTCCTCACTCAATGAAGTCACAGACGAACTGGGGTAACGGGAAGTTTCTGCAATGGCGTCACAACGTTCCCCACACAAACTACTTACAGTCCTGCAAAGTAGTAGCTCACCCGCTCTGTTGGTTATTTTGCTAACTAATTTTTTGTACAACGGTGTCGATATTGTCTGCATGGCGATAATCGCATCAGTTACCCTATATGTTATGCAGACGACGTTATTCTAATAGCGAAAAATGAAAATGACTTACAAAGACTTGTGTATCATCTTAAGAAAGCATGCCAGAAATATAACATGAAGATAGCGGAAGAGAAAACAAAATCAATTACAATTTCAAGTGACCCATTGAGATGTAAGCTTGTGATAAAAGACAGAATAATAGAACAAGTAATGCAGATAGACTACTTAAGAAAACGGCTTACAAGTAACAATAGGGCAGATGAAGAAATAGTAGCCTACATCAATTGATGAAAGCAAGAATAATTGCTGGACGCATGAATAACCTAATATAGAATTAGAAATACCTCGCACAAGAAGCAAAGCTAGGGTTTACAAATGCACAATACGTCCAGTAATATCCTTTGCATCAGAGACCAAGCCAAATACTCCAACAACTCAAATAAAACGAAAAACTATAGAAATTACTATATTACGGACAGTACTAGGAAAGACAAGGTACGATAGGTTCCCAAACAACAGTAGGCTTATAAGAGAAACGGGCAATGTAACAGATAATAATTCTTGGATTGCGGAATAAAGTAGGGTAAGGAATGATCAAGAATGGATGACGCAAGGCTAGTGAAAAAGGCAAGAGATAGCCAACCAACCACCAAAAGGAGCATTGGTCGGTCAAGAAAAGGGTGGAGTGACAGCATGAAGGACCGTTGTTATAGAACAGAACATACTCCCTTACACGAAAGTTAAAGAAGAAGAAGAAGCTTATGTGATGCTGATGATGCATTCCATTTTCCCCGCTTTTCAGAGCGTCCACTGAATTCGTCACGAGACATGTGTTGGAGAACTGGGACGGATGTGTTTTGCTAGGTGGAGGCAAAATCGGCGACCTGAGACACGCTGATAATACTCTTGTTCTAGCATCCAACGATGTCGAACTTTAGCACGTGATGAGAAACTAAAGCCAGAGAGTGAAAACTACAGATTGCTGGTTACCAAAGCTAACATTAAAGTAAAGATAACTAATCGTGCTTCTACATACATCAGTAATGTAGGAGGTTTCAAAATAGTAAATTTTTGTATCTCGGTTCGCTACTGACGAATAAAGAAGGATGCAACAACCAAATTACAAGAAGAGTATTACAAGAATTACAAGAAGAGTATGGCTTGGAATGCAACTATCACTAGCTATAATCTGAAGAGCCAGGCCACAGCGATGTTACAGAACACCAAAATTTAAGTTAATAAGGACAGTTCTATTCCCGACAGAGAGCAGTATGTGTGAGAGATAACAGAAGACGTAGAAGTCTCGCAATGGAAGGATGGATGTCACAAGGTACAATGTGCTTACATGTTGGCCGCTAATCTGTGTCACATGGACCCCACATATCTGGCACCAATTTTCTTCGAATTATCCGCAAATTCTACGAAATTTGTTCTCTTTCTTCTTCTCCACGACAAGGATCAGGTTGTATAGACCGTTCTGGCACCCGTCTCATCCTCGGATCACTCACTTCTCTTCTATCAACAGCTTTATATTTCATCGCCGCTTTTCCCAATTGGTCGTCCGTCATCCTTTGAAAATGATCACGCCTTTGTCTTCTATGGTTGAAATGATTGTATTTATCTTCTTCTTCTTCTTCTTCTTCTTCTTCTTCTTCTTCTTCACCTCACGGAGTATGTGCCTGTTCCGTCTTCATAGACTGTCTCTCCATCTCACTCTTGGTCTTTCTACATCTCTTGTACCAAAGGGTCTATATTAAAACGCAACCTTAGGTAGTCGTCCATCCTCCATTCTGTCCAGATGATGTAACTCTGCTGTGAAGAATTCGAGTAAGTAATTACTCTGGAAGAGTTACCAGCCCTTCGGAGAGGGTGACGTGACAAGACTGCTGTCTTATGATTTAAGTCTAGCCATCATGCGTACTATCCCCACATGAGGGGTTGCTCCAACCGCTCATCTCTGACCGTTAGAGTCTTCACAGTTGTTACCCCGGGGGCGGGCCTCCATACCATCCCTGGGCGTTATGGATGAGATATAAAACTATGCAACTATAAGCCGAAGGGACGAAGAGGTGTGGGACTTCCGAGGAAGCACTGGAGTGACCATCTATAGACTCTGATTGCTTGAGACCGGAACAAACCATCCTTGGTTTAATTCGAGAAGATGATGATGATGATGAAATATTTCAACTGACAAAGAAAGGGAACAAGTTCGTCAGTGCTGTATTATAGCCTATGGTATCGTTTATCATTGCAGTGATAAATGTTTCCAGAAATATGTGTTGAATGAATACAATTAATTATAAATCTGGTAAATGAATTAGGCCACTTAGCGCAGAAAGTAAAAACAAAATTGTCTGTATAACCGTAAACGGTTCCCCCCCCCCAAAAGAGAAAGAATCTTACCTCTCAAAGCATAAGTAATGACCATCGAAGGTAATGAGAGTATACCTGAAACACATATTCATGATTTATGAAGGACATGTCGTCATACAGCCTACGTAACCAATCCACTCAGCGCCATGATGCGAGTTTTGTTAAAACTTAATTATGAAATATTCATTAAGTAACATGTCTGCAGACACTAATTACGGCCGCCCAAGTGAACTTCGACACCCATCATCTTCGTCTGTCAAATGGTTCCAAAAGATTTCATCCAAGTTTTGAATTTTTTTTTCAAACTGGTTTTTGTAATTGTATTACATAACACTTGTTTCCTATTTCAAGGATCTGATATTTCGCGTTTGTTGAATCGCCTCATTAAAACATATTTCTAAAAACTCAGTTATAACGAACATAGTGACACAATAACTCCTAGAGTGACGGTGACTAGAAGTTGCACCCGGGGGGGGGGGGGGAGAAAAAGTAGTTTTTGAGGACAGATAAGGGTAGCTTCTGGAAGGGGATGAGACCAGCTTGAAGGTTGGGTTCCCCATTTCCCTCAGGAAATATGAGGTATTCACTATTCTTCCTATAAAATTATAAAAATAATTAGAAACGTGTAGCTGCTGCCCCTCTCGATTCTTCCGAACACCTACTGTTCTTCCACGACGCGACCTCGTTTGTACTTCCTGCGACAAAATTCGCATCTCGACGATTTTACCGCGCCCACCTAATTTTTCCATGTTACTCCTAACCAGGTGATCGACACAAACCTCCTATCTGATGATAGAGTACCAATCAACCACCGCGTTTGTGACGATATATCCCACTCTTTCATCGGCAGGTGCTGCTGAGGGAGTCCCATCAGCACGAAAGTGGAAACTATGCCTAAAATGACCCCTGGCGCCAGTAGGCGAGAGTCGCCTATAAATGTGCATTCTCCAGCCGAAGCACTCAATGATCGTTTCCCCTTTTTGACCTTGGCGTACCGCTTTACACGCCGAAACCCCAACTTCTCCTTAGTTAAGAGCAACATGTTGTTACAAACGCGGCAAATCGTCAATGGCGTTATTACACCGTGGCTATAACATCGATGCCGGTAACAGCGAATCAATTAGTTGTTCCTCCCCTGCAAACCCCAAGAACCAAACAGTTCAATTATGCACTTGACGCACTTTTTGTTATTACTAGCAGAGACTATTGCTTCAGACAACCTCACTGAAACCGTCCTCCATGTACGGCGATACTTGACTAAGACCCGTAATTGAAATCTTCAGTCACTCCTGCACCGATGATTGCGCTGGTCGTGTAAAGCCCTCAACGGGTACCTGACTTCCAACAAGACTATCAGAGACTCCCTACATGTCCGTTCCGTGAACGCCACCATACGGACTCTTTCCCGAAAGTTTTATCGCCGCTGTGCCCGCTTTGAGGACAATCACTTCATTAGCGCCTTCGCTAATCAACTCATCTGTGCCAGGCGAATCCCTCGTCGTACACTCACCCCTCAGTTACGACATCCACGGTCAATTAAAGTTAACTAATTGACATCCACGGCCGGTAGCAGGCCAAACCCTTAACGTACAGTAAATTTTGGTCCCTGTGGCAGGAGCTCTGTAAGAAACTCGGGACGCAGCATACGAGCGGGCGACGGGCTTCGTCCTGCACAAACATCGGTCAGCAGCAGCCGAATGCGTGGTACACAACAAGTGAAACGTGTGCGGGTACAGTATATGTAACGGTATTTATTTAAAAGTGACCAATCACTGGGCAGCATTACGAAAGGGAGGTACAATCGGCGTGACGTCACGTACAACAAGCTTCGGTAAGTTTACAATATATTTTTTTTAAATTTAACTCCATTGTAACTAGTTACAAACTATCTAGCAATTTTATTCTAATACATAAGATAACACTGTGTAGGATAAGCTCCCACTGGAGCATTCCTCAGTTAGTTTACACTTTGTTCATCTGCTGAGAATTACTATACATATTTAGTTCACTTAGTTCAAATGGTTTCTATCTCTGCAATCGCCGAACGAGTCCAGCACTATCAAGCAGTTGTAGCACTTCAGTGTTTACGTGTTCATGAAGTCGTCTTTTATATCTATCCGCAACCCGTTTAATCTCGTCACCAACCGTAGGCATTTTCAGGTCCCGACGGATGTCATCATTTCCTAAGTACCGTGGTGCATCAACAATACTGCGAAGAACCTTATTTTGAAAAGTCTGAATTATTTTAATATTATATTTCTTCGTACAACCCCAAAGGTGTACACCATAGACCAAGACTGGTTTCAAGACTCGTTTACAACATGTCACGTTTGAGGATGTCAATTTAGCCTATAGTGTTTGATAGTTGACAACGTAGGCCTAATTTTAAAATTGAAACAAAAAAAACAAAGATTCCGACAAAAATCCGAATGAACACGTATACAAAAACGCTAAAAGAATAGAAAAAAGTATATTCTACGCAAAAATCCATTGTTCATTTCTACTATTACGGTCTCACGCATCGTCGTATTGTGCAGTGGAAACGAAATGCAGACACCAATGAAGTCACTAATTTACCAGTTTTAATTACTCACAAACAACAATTTGAAATCAACAAGGTACTCTCGTACAATAATTCAAGTTAAATTCGTCCACACGCAACAACAATAATGCCACCTTATTACATTACCGCACTGATTAACCTCTAACCTCTTATCCGCAACAATCACTTCATCCGCACTCTACAATATCTGACTGACGACGCCGGCCGCTCTTGCTTATATAGATCTCGGCTAGTCGAGAAACGTGTAGACTCTCTCTCGAAATTTCGAGAGAATTACGTAATTGTCGTAACAGATCAAACAAAAAGCAGAATTATTTAATTTCAATGACATTTTTAAGAGCTCTGGGGGGGGGGGATTGATCTCGCTGATACCAGTCCCGTAGTTACCCCACTGCCTTCTATATTCTGTATTTAGTAACTGATATGCTTCGCATTGTGTATTTAAATATAGAAGGTTTGTGTAATGTTTCTCTTACATCAGAATTTAATAATGCACCGTCGATGAAATAGAGTGCCGGCGTGGATTATTTAAATAAGGTTTTTAACGTTGAGCCGGAAAATCGTTCACGTTCTGCAAAATTTAACGTTCAATTAATCCTAAAACTAACTATCCGTACACTACATCCGGCACACGATTCGATAAAGTTTTGTTTTCTGTTGCACCATGTATATTACGAAATTTATTAGCTTAGTTACCATTCGGATTAGTATAAGCAAAGTTTGGGTTTTGTGATCATGTTTATGAATACCATCTTCTCTAGACCTCACGAAATGTTACACCCAAAAAACTGAAAATTCCGTTACTGCTCCAAACAGTAGTCGGTTACTACTACTGGCCAAATAATATAGTCTTCTTCTTCTCTTCTCTTTCTTCTTCATCACCATCATCATCATCATCATCATCATCATCATTTTCTTCTTCTTCTTCTTCTTCTTCTTCTTCTTCTTCTTCTTCTTCTTCTTCTTCTTCTTCTTCTTCTCCATGTTAAAGTATACGCTTACAGCCTGTTCCGTCTTCACTGAAGCCATCTCTTCCTTGGTCTACCTATATCGCGTCTTCCTAGAGGTCTGTGTATCTTATTACTTGTTTAAGTAGTCTCATATATTCTATTCTCTCCATATGTTGCCTCCATTTTATTTGTCTTTTCCTTATTCTGCTGGCCATAGAATATACATTTAACTCGGTTCTTATACATTACCTTTATTTTGTATTTGATCTGTAAGGGTGCATCCTTTCGGTTTTCTCAAGAAATTCATTTCACTTGCTTGTATTCTACGCTACCATTTGTCGTCATCGCCCAAGTTTTACTTCCATAAGTTAAAACAGAAGTTACCATTAATTTACAGAATTTTTATTTTGGTGTTTTTCCTTGTCTTATTTCCAAGTGTTCTGTGTATAGTACCACATATCATTTGTCGTTGTCATAATCGTAAGTTACATCGCTCGCACCCTAGAAAATTGAAATGAGATACCTTTTCTACATAGACTGATTGTTTATAATTGTGTTGGAACGTAACGGGTTCTTTCCACCTAAAGCCATAACTTTTGTTTTATGAGTTGACATTCTGAGATTGTATTCTTTGCACATTTCGCTCAAGTGGAAAATATGCAAATACAATAGTAATATAGTATGTAATTGCAATAGTAATTTTATTAATTACTATTATTATTACGGGGCATATTTAAAATATGAGTTGTAAATCGAAAACAAATGAGAAAATTAATAATTTATTAATGTTTCTAAATACAAAAAAACCTTATATTATTTGTTTACTAGTTACCGTTTTGTTTGATACTGTTACGTAATGCGGAAAAAGTGTTACACCGTTACGGAACGTTCTCGTACATTTGAGAACGTTGTTCTACTCTGTTCCCGCAGCTGTAATGCGTACGTGACGCTTGGCATGCGAGGAAGTAGGCCTATTACGTAATGCGGAACGTCTCGTGCGTTCGATGGTGTCGTTCTAGAAGCTTCTCGACCAGCCCAACGGTGTCTGTTTCTACCATGGCCGCTCTGAAGTATTCTCTAGAATATTCACGTGGTTGTTAAACACGCATATTACGGAACCCTGCAGACTATAAATAGCCCATACCTGCCGCTTAGTGTTCAGTTTTACGTCGGGCGATTTACACAGTGCGTCGCAAGTGGTGTATTAGTAAAAAGTGATTATAGCGCGGAATTCTTTATATTTGACATTATTATTGACTGTGGACAAACCTAACTGGAATTATTGCACGAGTTGATTATAATTTGTTATTGTGATAATTAAAGCTAGTTTTTAGTGACTTAATTGGTGTTTTGTATTTTGTTTTCCACTGTACCATACAACGGTCAAGGAGGCCGTAGTAACAGTATCATGAAACAAGATTTTTCAAACCTTTTGCATAAAATTCTGCCGCGTGGGATGTAAGCCACTTTCGCACTGACTTTTTAAACTCTTCAGTTTCCTCGCATCGTTGATATGCAATCAGTTCTTGAGCTGTAGAGATGACACGGTAGTCACTGGGCGCGAGATGGGGCTATAAGGCGGATGTTCAAAAATCTCCTATCGGGATTTTCGAATTGTTTCGATATTGCGGGCAGCCGTGTGTGCGTGCGGACGTGCGTTATCACGAAGGAGAACAATTCCTGACCCAACCATTCACCGTCGTTGGTTTTAATGGCACGGCGCAGTTTATAAACTGTTTTACAATAAACTTGCGGTATGATCGTTGTTTCAGCCTCCTTGAAATCGATCAAAAGCACCCCGTTTTGGTGCCGGAACACAGTTCCGATGTTTTTCCTTTGAGACTGGATTTGCTTGAGTTCTTTCGGTTTTGGTAAACTGGAATTGTTAATCGGCACTGCATGGATTCGAGTCAGTATTGACGTAGGAAATTCACGTTTCGTTATCAGTGACGATATGGGAAAAAGTCCTCCCCCTCTCTATTACACCGGTCCAAAAAATCACACACAGATGTCAATCTCTGGTCTTTGTGAACACTTGCCAATATATTCGGCACCCATCATGCACACAGTTTATGATAGTCTGGAGTGTCAGTCAAAATTCTGAACAGTTTTATCTCTGAAACTGCTAGAAATTCTATGCAAAGCTCATTAATTGTAAAGTGACAATTTTCTCTTACGTTTGCATTGACACGCTCGGTGAGAACGTCGTCGGTCCGGACGCTAAGCCTGCCACTCCACTCGTCATCACAACCTCACTTTTCCATCACTCACTGGAGTAAGCTCATATGTTTCTCACAGTTGACGGTGAATTTCAGCGGCATTATGTTGTCTTGCGTTTAAAGATTTAGAAATCTTCTTCTTCTTCTTCTTCTTCTTCTTCTTCTTCTTCTTCTTCTTCTTCTTCTTCTTCTTCTTCTTCTTCTTCTTCTTCTTCTTCTTCTTCTTCTTCTTCTTCTTCTACTTCTTCTTCTTCTTCTACAATTCAGGGATTAGGCACTGTAATTGTTACGGCTTTACATTATCAGATCCATTTCATTTTTGGCCTTCCTACATCCCTTCTTCCAGAAAGGTTGCAGACCTACTTGTAGACTATTTAAAATTCTGTCTTCATTAATGCTACTTAAATGCTGTCTCCATTTTCCTCTGTATTCTTCAATTTTCTTATTTAGATTATACAGTAAAACCCCGTGAATCCGAAGCCCGCGAATTCAAAATTTCGGATAATCCGAACAGGTTGTTAAAAATAAATTTTTAAATGAACCACAATAATATGCACTACTTTATCACAGCAAATTGGACGAAATTATTATAAACAGAATGTTATATACGGAAACAATCATTTACGGTAATTAACGATAGGTGTATTTACGATGTAAATCAATATTGTACAGTGTGTACAATAAACAATATTTGCATGAAAATAAACGATAAAGTACGAAAATTATTTTAAGAGATACCAGATCTTTTATAAAAACAAAGTCTGTCAATTTCTTGTGGCGAAGTTTGGACATTCGGCACAGTGCAGCAATATCTCGCGAGGGGCTTCATATACATGACCGTAGTTGGCGTAGCATTGCTCAACGTATCGTAGTGCCACCTGCGTATTGTCGTCTGCAGGGAAATGAATACACATACCGTTCTACGCCCGCTTAATCCGAACAATTCATATTCCGAACAAGAGTCGGTCCCAATTAGTTCGGATTCGCGGGGTTCTACTGTATATATTTAATTCTTATATATCTTATATGATCCCTTCTTGTGCATCCTTTAACCCTGCTTAAAAATCCCATCTCTGCTAATTGTAAGTTGCTTTTATCTCTTTGTTTTGTAATCCAGGATTCACTGCCATGTAATAGTACTGGAACAGCTATTATTTTGTAAAATTTTAATTTTGACTCGCGTCTCGTTTTATTTATCAGTCTTCTATTTATAGTTCCACATACGTGTTGAAATCTTTTGACATTATTTTGAATTACTCTGTGAACATCAAAATTTATATCGCAACCAAAATAGTTAAAATTTGAGGTCTGATCCAAAGCTTTATCCTCAACAATACGCCTTATTCATCATCATCATCATCATCATCATCATCTTCTTCTTCTTCTTCTTCTTCTTCTTCTTCTTCTTCTTCTTCTTCTTCTTCTTCTTCTTCTTCTCCATGTTAAAGTATACGCTTACAGCCTGCAAAACGAGTCAACAACGTCAACAAGTCTCAACGAGTCACAGTGTGGTGTGCTCTTGGCTCTTTTGAGCGTACTGGAAAATTTCCGTAGTGAGCCACATAACTTTTGTTTTGTTGGTAGATATCTTAAGGTTGTAGTATTGTCGTCCCAATTTATGTAGTCTGTACACAGAGCGTTGTAAGTCTGCTTCATTATTTTATAGTATAACCACATCATCTACACAGGGACGGATTAGAAGCGCGTGGTGCCCTATGCTGCCATCAGACTGGTGCCATCCTTGATTCAAAATTCAACCTTGCTAACGAAGATAATCTTTCATCTCCCATAGTTGAACTCAACATATATTTAATGCTTTTTAATACAGAAAATGATCTTTCACATTCGCATTTTGCTACTGGAGTCGTCAACTCAGACGATAAGCAATGTACATATTTGGAAATACACAAATCATTTTACAATCAGTATACAGTTTAATACTTTGAGCAGACAAACAACCTATAATTTACATTCGAACATAAAAAATATGTCGATAAACTCGTCGGAAACTGTGCACACATCTTTTTATGATTTTGGATTGAGGACATTTGTTTTTGTTTTATTTTTTCACATTTATTATCTTCAAAACGTTTTCGTGATTTAGGGCTGGATGGTGCTCCGTCTGACAGCTGAGGCCCTGGTGCCCGGTGCTGCAGCATACCCTAGCGTTATGGATAATCCGCCACTGCATCTGAATACAGCAAAACATTTAAGGTTTAGAAATCTGATCACTGATATCTAATCAGTCGTATTATTATTATTAAGTTAACAAAATCTGTTTTTAATATTAGGTTAGTTACATTTTTTATGTAAAAACATTTCTGGCTTATATAGCTTACGGTACATGTACAGGGTGACACACGGGAATAGGACGTTTTTGAACTGCGTAGTACTGAATGCATGGTGATGGGAGAAGGTTGTGGTGGGGTTCATTCTCCTCCATACGAGACGCCATTTTAGTAGCAATGAAGCAGTGGACCTTGCAACAATGGCTGTTCACATATGACAGTTTTGTTCGGAGTGGTGAGACTATCACAGCTACGCAGCGACGCTTTCGCTGTCAATTCAATGTTGGTCAACGAAGGGCCGTTCAGAGTCGGAACACAACCCTTAGAGAGGTGGAAAATTTTAGATCAAATGGAACATCATGAAGGAGCCACCAGGCCCTAGACGCAGTGTAACGACACCGGAGAACGTAGGGAGGCTTAGAGAAGCACTGATTAGGAGCCCAAGACGATTAGGGCTAGACGACATGCAAGTGAGACGGTCAGGCGAATTTTACACAACGTATTTAAATTCCACCCATACAAAATTCAAATTGTGCATCAGATGAGGGCGGTAGATTGCGGACAACGTGAGGACTTTACTGAGTAAAAGTGTGGAATTGTTAATGAGTGATGAAGCTCATTTTCATCTGGACGGGACCGTAAATAAACATAACCTGAACAACCACGTCGTATTCACCAGTGTCATCTACACTCTCAACGAGTCACAGTGTGGTGTGCTGTTGGCTCTTTTGTAATTATTGGACCGTCTTTTTTTTTAGGAAAATGGCGTCACAGTCACTGGCAATTCTGATTGTTACATTTATATGTTTCAAACTTTCTTCAGGTCATAACTGCGAAGAAAACAGATTGCTTTCAAATATGTCTGGTTTCAGCAAGATGGCGCTACAGCACACACCGCGAATGATTCAATGAATGTTCTTCGACGCATGTTTCGTGGACACCACATTTCACCTTTTGGGGATGTTCCGTGGCCTCCAAGATCTGCCGACTCGTCAATGTGTAACTTTTTCCTGTGGGGGTACTTCAAAAGCCGTGTGTACGCTAACAAACCACGCAATTTGGAAGAGTTGAAGAATTCCATCATTCAAGAAATTGCTGCTATCCCTCAAGAGATGTTGGCCCGTGTGATGCAGGATTTCTAGTAGAGACTTGAAAACTGCATTCAAGAAGATGGACGTCATTTCGCCGACATTATTTTTTACTATTACTGTAGACCTTAACACAACTCGAATGGCATGAATTAAGCTGTAATTTTTTGTCAATAAACCTACTTAAAGTTTAAATTTTACTGAGTATTGGTTATTTAAAAACTGTCCGATTCCCGTGTGTCACCCTGTACATAACAGACCGATTTGGCTAGACGTACCTCTGTATGAGGAGGGTGCGAGTGCGTGCGTGCATGTCGGGAGGAGCGTCTTCCTCGTAGTCAGTTTTCCTGCTGCTCGCAAAACGACGACTTATTGCCGTGTCCCCGTGTTTACCGTCTACTAAGCGGATTTTATTTTAACATTGTTGTTGTTACTTTGACGTGGATTTACAATTCCGGTTCAACGGCACAAAGCGTACAATAAATTGTAAGCTGCTTTGTACGTGCCTTTATGCCTTTATCTCTGCCGCCGAATTTTACTCAAAAGAAAGGTTTTACTTCTTTTCGTTACCCTGTGACTTAGTCCTCGTCAAAAGTATTTTAGCCGACAAAAAGTTACGAATGTGTGGGTTTTTTCTACCGTATATGTTTTTAGTATTTCTCAGCTTTCGTTTTTTGTTATAATCTTCAAAAGGTTTCGTTCATCTTTTAAACGCCTCTACTACTATTTATTATCACTAATAAGAGTCCTTTGCCTACTTGCATATAATGTTAACAGACTTAGAGAAAAAATCGGGGAAAGTTGGTCGCTGTGAGAAAAATGTTCATGAAATATAATTAGTATGAGGATTAAAAAAGTGACGTTTAGCAAGCTGTGTTTCTACTTCCTAGTTAAAAAAAATATGATTCAACAGCCAGTACTCAGTACACCCCGCGGGGAGCTAACCAGCGACAACCAATACCAAACTAACAAAAAAATGCCCACAATTTCACCGAGCCGAGATACTGATAGCGCTCCTAGTGGCTTAAATAGTGTTGATGTCGATATCCATCCGGGATTTTCCGGACACGTCCTCTTTTTCGTGTGAGAGGGAAAACTTCAGGGAAGGTCAAAGTCTAGGATTTTAGCAATCGCTAAAAAAAACGGCTGGTAATCCTTGTAACCCTTTTAAGTAGCATGCTAGCTCGGTTAGGTAGCAGCTGTTACCGTAGCCAGTTGACAAGTAGCCTATGTATTATGTCTATCAAGTTGTGATGTTTCATTTAAATTTTGGTAAAACTTTGCATGCTTGGCTAGACTTTTACACTACCGACCTCTATTCCTTTCAGATTTATCTCTAAAAATAGAGTTACGGGGGACAAAATCCTGACGGGTGAAAATGTTGCTAAATTCGACAGAATCATGTTCGGAGTGAAATTAAAGAGAATTTTAACGAAAATCTGAAGACGGCGTTCAAATTTGGAACTTTCAACATTTTATGACACAAGGGCTTAAAAACTGTGGTGATTCCTGACCAAGTGGGTAGGCCAAGCGTCGACTTTAATCACAATATAAACACATGTACATAAAATTCCAAAGTGGGAAAATTATTAAAAGTATTCAGGTACCCACTTGTTTGTGTCGCTGTGAGAAATATATTCATGAAGTGTAATTAGTATGAGGATTAAAAACGTGACGTTTAGCAAGCTGTGTTTCTGCTTCCTAGTTACAAATTAAAAAAAAAAAAATTATTTCAACAGCCAGTACTCAGTACACCACGCGGGGTCTAACCAGCGACAACCAATTCCAAACCAATAAAAAATGTCCACAATTTCACCGAGCCGGGACACTGCTAGCGCTCCTAGCGGCTTAAAGCATTACTAAACAGTGTATGCTGTATGCGTCTCTGTGCTGTGCTGTATAGTATTCTCCGTAAGTACCAGCTAGGCTAGATTGTTATAAGTTTTAGTATGAGCGTAGCCTAATGTAAAAAAGAACGCTAGATCGTGAAAGCGTAGATATGAAATCCTATATAAATGGTACGATTTCTGAAATTATGGCCAACTCATAGTCAGTGCACCAAAGCATTTTTGCAGTAATTGCCTGTCTTGGGGGCGGAGCGGTCAGTCAGCTGTTAAAACAGCGCACAGAACTGGAAGCGAAGCGATATTAATAAGTTTGATCAAATCAAGTCATCAATATGATTTTAACTAGATGTACCGCCGATTTTCAGAAGATGGTAGATAGTGAAACAGTTTTTGGTGACAACAATAACGTTTGTTACGTAATCATTTCTTTACTTTTGCCCGATTTTCTTTGGTCAAGCACTGCTTGTATTGTTTGCACTTAGGATTCGTCTCTGAACAAAAAGGAATAAAAAATTTCAAACAAACGTAAAACTCCAAGCCGGGAATGAGACTAATGGAAACTTTAACCCACATCTGAGTGTAGCATTTACTATGAAAATTGTTTAATTTGTCGGAGCACCATGTGCCAAAAAAAGAGATTAAAATTTTAGGAAAATGTCAAAGTCTATGTGGGTTATAAAGTTGTGACGAATTTTTTCAATATTCAAGGTACTTTGTTTTATAGAAGTTTCAAACTCGGTATCTTTAATGATTTGACAAAATTTAATTCTGTCAACAATCCTTTAAAATTTTGGACCGCCTTCAAAACGTTTGAAAGCTACGTTTGCTAAGCTAAAACTTTGTAAATCCGTGTCACTTATATATCTTTGTAAAAAGTATTAGATATAGGTCTACAGATATTTATGAAAACATACGTACACTGGTAAGCTTGGAGTAAATCATTTCTCATGTAAATATTATGGTCATAAATCTAATTACAAAAAAAAATCAAAAGCTGTAGTCAGACATTTTACTGTTTACTACATGATTATCTGCTCCACAGATGTTGTTTTCTTCAAAAAAAATATACATTTCTCTGATAATTTAATTAATTATAAAGTTGCCAATTATCCAATAATAAACACACTTCGTTAAAATAATGAGGAAGTTTTGCAGCTCAGGGAGGTTACTGGTCGGTATAAAGCGCTCACACACAAAAAACTGTTTGAATTTTCTTCGACCGAATGATAGCAACCGTTAATAAATATTCAAAGGTTGTTACGAAAGAATATTAAGCTTTGACATATGAAATGTAAAATGGGAAGGAAAGATTATCGACAAGCATATAAGGTAAAGTGTTCGATAGCTCTGCCAGCATCATTAAAACTATCTATGCAGAGTCTGATAAAAACTGGAATGCCATCATTACTTGCTGCAGCCGACACGTGTGGCGGTAGTTGCCTGTCGTTCTAATCCCAAGTAATAAGTTCTTTTAGCATTCATATCCCAGCTAAAAGCAAAAATAAAATCGTCACTTACTTTATACCAGTGAACGATGCGGTCTTATTAATGAGACCACGCCACTATCAGATTGTACAGAAAGCAAAGTCGTCTTGGAAACTACGGGTAAGATTTAACAGGAGATATTAAATTCAATGATATTAAATCCTTATACAGAATGTTCCCAAAATATGGTCCCAAATTTTGGGAACGAGTCTACTCATTAATCTGAAGGAATAATATTAATTGAAGATATGTCTAAATATTACCTAAACATATGTCTAAATGTCAATGATAAAAAATATTAAAAACTTCAAGTATTTGGGTGTAACAATGGCATCGGATGGTGACAGCAACCAAGAAATAAAAGTAAGAACAGGACAAGTTAAGGCAGCAACAAAACAATTAAACAGTCTGCTTTGGCGTCCGCGAATGACAAAAAAAAACAATAAAAACAGAATACATAAAACTATAATCGAAAGTATAGGCCTATGTGGAGCAGAACTGTGGGAAACTAATAAAAGAAATAAATCCAAAATAAGGGCTATGGAGACGGATTAGCTACTGGCGGAGGTGCTGTAGACTAACAAGACTAGATAGAGTGAGAAATGTAGAGATAAGACAAGCGATGGGAATCGACCTCGACATTATAGAAACAACAGAAGCAAGAAGACTGAATTGGTTCGGACACCTAAAAAGAATGTCGGATGAGAGATGGCCAAAGAAGGTATGGGAATGAACTCCACCCTTAGAAGAAAAAAAGGAAGACCTAAACATTCATGTAAAATGGACGTCTAAGATGCAATAAATGCAAGAGGACTTACAGAACAGGACTGTTTAGAGCGGCGCCAGTAGAAGGTAGGATGCGAGAGGCGGCGCCAGCAGTAATTAAATCCTCCCAAAAAAACATATGTCCGACAATGCTTTGTTTTCCGTGTGAATGCGATTTGCAAAATCGAATTTCCCAACATAAGTGAGCGATTTTAAATAAGACAGCAAATACAGGTTTTACAGATCATGACTTAAAACACAACCACTTTTTAAACACAAAAAACATAATGTCATTCCAGAACATAGACAAAGGTAAAACAAAGTGGATTAACTAATTTTAGAAACTAAGAAAGCAATTAAAAATAACAAAAACGTAACACACCAACAGAAAGAAATCTTCGTATCTCATTTGCTATAAGCTGTTATTTAGTTTACTTAATTTTAGAATTTGCGTTTGTATAATACTTAGTGTTTACAGTCACTTGAGCTTCCCTACAGTAGCTCCACCATCTCCTCCAACATAGGCACCCCGAGCACACATGTCCATATACACACACCCTTAGCACATGTTTAACCTCTTTGTATTAAACACCCTTTGTATTGCTCTTTGTATTTTGTTGTTGTTAGGATCTCTTTGACAGTGGACTGATAGAGTGAAGTTCCCAGAATTTAAGAATAAGTTGTGAAACTACCAACGTTTTAAAACTAGATTATATTTAAAAGCAAGAATGCATAAAGTAAGGGAAAGGATGGACGACATATAGAATATAGAATGGACGACAATAGATTAACAAAGCAGATCTTCAAATATCTGTGGGGGAAGAAATCAACATAAAGTTGGATTAAAGAAGTCCAAAAGGATTTAAAAAAAAATAATATAATCGCAGAAGAAGCAATTGAAAGAGAAGTTTTTCGGGCAAAAGTGTTAAAAATGGAAGGACTCTTGGGCAGGAGAGAGAAAAACGCAGGTTCAAAGTCGACTGAACACAGGAAGAAGAGACACAGTGAAATATGAAAGAATATTGGATAAAAAGAAGAGAACAAAGAATAAAGAAATGAAATTGGCATGTGGTCCTTAGATGGCTGAAAAGAAAGTAAGAGAAAGAATAAAGACGGGTCGACAGAGAAAATGATGGGAAACATAAAGGACAACAATAAAAACGTGAAGTGGTTGTAATGACGATGATGCAATTTAGAGGTAATTATGAAAATAAATCGTGTTTCCATTAGGAAAGAAGAACTTTTAGAGTAAAATACTTGTATAGTAGTTTTATAGTAATTTTATAGTGTATACGGAACACTAGGGATGGGAAAGAGTAGGGAAAACAGAAAACAATATCTCGATTATTTGATTGTCTTGATTATGTTGGTTAACTTGATTACCTTATTCAGAAACATGTGCCCCTAAGTCTAATTCAATGTGCAGTACCGTTACTTCAAGTTTATTCAAACATTCCTGTGTACTACATAATCAGATAGCTGAGACCTTTATCGGCTGCATTCAATTTTGGTTTGACCTGACCCAGTACTATACAAGTATGCGTGCGTTTATCTGACAGTGAGCAACAACAGATGTCTTTTATGCGTTGCACTTAGACTTGTACGCTTCACTGCGCAGCGCTCGTAAACATCGCACTTTTACAACCTCTACTCGCTCTTACGCTGCTCAGCAAACGCATGCGCAGGTTGCTGTATCATCACGATACAGCGCGTTGCAAGAATATAACCAATTGTGAAATTTTGTTGCTTTAATTTCCCAATTGAGCGGTCGTGCCGTAGTGGCTAGCGTGTGGCGCTGCTACGCTGTCGACGCGGGTTCGATTCCCGCTGAGACCATCTGATTTGGATACGACCGTTCCCCCTTGCAAGGCAGTGGCAAACCAGCGAGAGGTATCCTGCCTAGTATAAACCCTCCCCAAATATGCCGTTCGGATCCTGGGTTAAACTGTGTGTCCCATATACCTGTGAGGGACTCAGTAACGCACCACGGGGATATGCGAGGAGGGTACAAACCAGTCGAAAGACTGAAGGACCCAATAATAATTTCCCAATTATTCATTTTTTCAATGAGAATTTCTCATATATTTCTGAATATATTGGTGCCTACCACGTGAAGAGTTTTATTTACACGTGTTTTTTTTTTCAAATTATTTATTTAACAGGTCACTGCAACACTTTATTTATTTGCTATTTAGGTGACGAACATGTTAATAGCAAAATAGTTGTTGACAATATTAAGATGTAACGAGTATATGAATTCAACTTCCAGGTAACAATGTAGCATACAAGGATGAAATGAGGCTAGAAAAAATAGGTCGATTCAACTACATAAATGGTACACTATGTAGAAACCTAAAGAATAAAATAACGTAAGATACGTTAGTAAAAATTTAACAACTATGGCTATCCCGAGTTTACGGTAGACCAGTGGACCTTGGACACACTCACAGGAACAAACTAAAAAAGAATCCAAACAGCAGAGATGAAAATGCTGCGGGGGATCCCAGGTTGCACAAAGAGGGACAGAATGAAGAATACAGAAATATGGGAGCAATTACAAGTTGCCAGCTTAAGAGCCAAAATTAGAGAGTATGGGAATAAATGGTGGACAACATTTGCAAAGAATTAGCGCTGAGGGGATGTCAAAGATTGTGTAGAGATACCGACCGCAGGGACACAGATCCCTCGGAAGACCAAAAATTGAGTAAGTCGTCCTTAAGTGTATTAGGCGATTTTTTGTCATCTACGATGCAAGATTAAAAAACATGAATTGTGTAAACTGTGAGATAAACTGCTCTGTCCTAGTAAACGTGTTCAGAAGGCTTTTGGCAAGACTGCTGTGCGTGAGCAAGCGGTTTACAAGCTTCAAGGACTGCCGTAAATCAGTTAAAGATTGTGATGGCCAGATGAAGATTAAGTCACTTTTAGGCTTATGTTTTTGTGTTCCACGAAATTCCATCGCTAGGCGCAGTGGTAAATAAAGAGTACTATTGTAACATTTTACAATATTGAACATGATTACAATATTTTACAATATTATATGAGGCCATTCGTAGGAAACGGCCAGATTTACGGAAGATGATTATGAAAGTTGCAGCACGGTAATGCGCCTGCACCGGCGTCATTGTTTGTTAAAAATTTTGCCGGATTAGGGAAATGAAAACGTCGTAATGGCGACATGGGGAATGCCAATTCACCAGATGTGTCCCAAAGCGATCTTTCCTCCTCCTAATAGTTATAATTTATACGAAATGGCAACGTTTCGCGATCGTTGAAGACGTAAAACGAAAATCACTAATTGAGCTAAGCAAGCTCAAGGGTGGACCAAAAAGTGCGTGCTTGAAATATTTCGAAGACTGCACAAGGGCTGGATTAATCGTATTACACTCGACTGAGACTAAATTTGAAGGGGACAGCATAAGTGTCGTTGAATGAAGGCATAGTTGTTAAAATAAACAAGAACTGGATGAACTTTTTGAGCAAACCTCGTATTACAACTGCCGAAGTCTTGTCGCTTAATTTTAACATCCAAACGAATTTTCTTCTGACATCCAGAAGGATGTTGCAGTACATTTAGTACATTGATGGCAAAAAGCGTAGCGCTCTGAAACAAGATGAAACGTTGTGATGGCAGCGACACAGTGACTGTATATTGTAGGACGGTCATTCATGAAGAAGCGTTTGTGTGTGAGCAGGCACTTGTTATAACCACTTTATTACCTCCAGACCTCCATGCAAACGTAGGCTGTTGGTAATTTTTTTTCTCACTAGGAACAGCTTAGTGGGCGTTTGCAACTTAAATCAATCGGTGTGTAATAACCTTCAAAGTATCGGCGATTAATTTAAAAATTTTGAAACTGAAACGAGCAAGTAGAATTCACAAAAAAATATTTAAATCAAAATTTGTAAAATCGAAATGCAAAATACAGAATTTTCAGAAGATCTGAAAAATTTCTGTATACCCATTAAGAACAGTAAAATTGCGTTGCTTCTAAACAAATACACATGTATTCAATTACGGGCAGTCGTATCAACGGCTGTAATCCAGTAAGTACAACACTTTAGTATGTCTGACGCATTGTCATTAGCTTTTTATAACTTTAAGTGTCTGCATTTAAATAAACCTGACACTGTCTCAGCGTGTTACATAAGCTTCATGTATTCACGTATAAGCGTGTTCACCAGCGCTCGTAAAATTCTCAGTTTTACAGCCTGTACTCCAGTGTCGTTGAACAGACACAACCAAGCAATGTCCGACTGGTCAGCATTCAGAAAAATAATTCTCTGCAAGTTATAAAAGTGCAATGCAGTTTTAAATTTTATAGCGACAGTTTCCCTCATCTCAATGTCCGTCTCAGAAGTGGCAATGAAGGCCTTACAATAGTATGAAGCGAGCGAAATATGTTGCACTAGAATATGTGAAGCAACCTATAGTTGCTGTAAGATCAAGGTGATGGCTTTATGTGGAACTGATCCCATACGAGCAAAAATTGCTACAGATGGTACTGTCCAGGAACAAGTTAGCAATTTTGAATACCTGGGCTACAGTGTGCCTTATAATGCATGCAACGACGTTGTGAATAAGTTCCGCAAGTTCAACCTTATGTGCGGGACCATTAGGCAAATCCTTAAGCCAGCAAGTAAAGGAACACGCCTAAAATTATACAAGGTGATGGTTCTTCCCACTCTTCTTTATGGGTCTGAGAATTGGAATTTAACGAAAGGCCACGCCAGTCGCATCCAAGCGGGTGAAATGAGATTTCTTAGGCACGTGGCAAGGTATACTCTCCATGATCATAGAAGAAATACAGATATACGGCAGGAACTTAATATTATGAGTATACTCGACAGGATCACCCACTATCGGCTGAATTGGTGGGAATACCTTTGCCGAATGGATGACTGCCGCATCCCCAAACAACTATAAAACTATAACCCGAAGGGACGGGGAAGTGTGGGACGTCTGAGGAAGCGCTGGAGTGACAGCTCTAGACCGGAACAAACCATACTTGGTTTAATCCGTGAAGATCGTAATGATGATGACCTATAGTTGCTGTTGAAGCTTTTATTTCTATGTAAAATCCAGCAATAAAATCATCTCATTTTTTCGAGTCAAAGTCCAAACAACTGGTAGTTTGTTTACCTGTGTAAAGACGACGACGGTTCAAACCGTATACATATTAGACTAGAGGTGTAGATTAATGGGCTGTGTCTTCGTTTTCTGGTGTCTGCGTAATTTTCTGTTTTACAAATACAAAGACGTACGTGTTTTAGCAAACGTTGGGTGATTGTCATCATTAAAGCCGGGTTTACACCGGTGTTAGTAACAAATGTTACTAACTTTTTGTTAGTAAAAACGCTTAGTAAATGTTACTAACGTAACAATAGTTGACGTTTTGGTTGTTATTAACATTTTGCCCCATCACCCCGCCTCGCCTGGTCAGTTGGTAGAAAAATGTCGTTGGCATTTGAAGACGTTAATGTCTTTAAAAAACGGCAGCGATTCAAAAGCAAACCACTTGCTTTTTACGAAATCAGCTCCTGACCCACCTTTCCCTTTCTTAGACTCTCTCTGTTATTGGTCAATCAACGTCTTCATTTTATTCTGTACTTTGCCTTGCTTATCTTCACGTGCCTTGCAAACGTGTTACTAACACCGGTGTAAACGCGGCTTAAGATCACTCTAATTTTGTTTTATCAATTTACAAATGCCTGAAATGTTTTGTATAATTATTTTTGGCCGTTATTTTAACAACATAACTGGTTTATAAATAGGGCTACGTAGCCAGGGCCGCCGCTACCATATGTGCAAAATGTGCACCGCACACGGGCGGCCGTAGACTGCGTAGGCCTAATTCGTTAGCAGATATTGCAAAATAAATTAAAACAATTAATACCGACTAGGTCTAGGTATATGGCATTAACGTTTACTGAGATGTTCTTGATATTTGTTTTTGTTAGCATTGTCGCAGTGTACTGGCATCAGCCTTTGTTTTGACTACCAAGAAAGCCTATAGGTATTGTTGCGCGACATTTATATCTGAGTTATAGCTGCGGTCTCTTTGTGGTTTTGTAGACAGGCGCGTGCATGTCGACGCTGGGAAATTATAAATTACCTACCCGATAATATAAGAAATTATTTGTGTTTTGTTTTCACGAACGGGCGCCTTTAGGACTATCAAACTGTACTCAAAGCAACAGCAGTTTTTAAGGAGTAACAGAAATTTGTTAGTTATGCTTAGGACGTTTCCATGCGCGGTCTTGTTTTTAGTCACGGTCTGGCGGTGTAATTCTGAGACTTGTCGTATTTGTATATATGGGTTATATTCGTAATATCATCAAATTCTCTGACAGAAAAACGAAATGGTTGTCGAACTTTCAATATAAACAAAAAAGAAAGGCGAAAATTGAACAACAGAAGTTAAGTGGTGCGTTAGAAAAATGTTTAGCTGATACTGTAATAGTGAAAGTGAAACTAAGCGACCAAAAACTGATGATAATGAAGGTGTAAACGTTGGTGCTTCAACTTCAAAACAATTTGAATATTAAGTACTGTGGCAAAGTAGGGATATGAAAAGTATATTGAGGAGGACGGCAAAGGTAAAACTGCACACGACCGGCGGCCCTGGCTACGTTAAAAAACGATAGTGGAATTTCGGTGAAATTTTTTAAAGCTCTGCCTCCCCTCCACTCCAGATATTACAAATAATGAAAGCAAACCTCCCTTTGAAATTGTGCTAAACAGTTTACATATTATAACATTCTTCTTCCGTGGTAATTTTCCTCTATCAAGCCCCGCGTTGGTTGCGGCAATTTATAACAATCAGCTCGGGTCGTGATAGTTTTAATTCGACTCCTTCTGATGTTATATTAACGAAGTCCAAAACTTCGTAAATTTCCTGCTATCTGTCGCTCTCGTTACCTCGCCAATACCTGTCTCTTCTTTCTTACCTGATTTAAATTAACTATTATTTTCCCGATTTTAGGCGCCAAATTGTTTGTTTTAAAACAATTAAAAAATTTTCGTAGCTTTTCCTTCTTTCTCAATGAAACCGTATTACGTACTGCTCTGTATCGGCTGAATTCGAAATTCGCTCTCTCGCGGCAGTATTACCAACCTGTAATTCTGGTATAAAATTTTCACTGTGCTATATTAAATAAATTAACACATAAATATTGTCACATGAAATAATAAACAGGTATAAATTCTTAGTATTGGTTTATTGGATAGCGGGTCTACCTTTTATATTGGTTAATACAGGAAATTATGAAAATATATAAAGTTATGCTCCGGCTTTGAATGATTTATAACTCAGCGGTTGGCTATGTTTGTTTGGGTCGCTGACTGAGCACCAAGCGTCTAATGTCGAATTTAATTTTACAATGGTTATTCAGTCAAAAGTTCTTTGGATTACAGCAAAAGTTAACAAAAATGATTCGAGAAAGTACAATCCTTCACATAAACTCAATCAAATATTACGTTTTTTCTTTACACCACTACTCTTATTAACTAAAGTAATTGTGAGTTCACCTCGTAACTAGAGGTTAAGTTTTATATCGTTGAAAAAATATTTTGGTATTTCCAAATGGGTTATTAATTGAATTGAACAGTTTTTTGATAATTATTATTTGGTTTTTTAAAAGCTATTCAGTGTTTGAGTGTTTGAACCAAGTTAATTATATTGTGCATCAGTGTTAAAGTGTAGTGAATCCAGTCTTTTGTTTTGTTAATTAATTAAATTTTATACTTTACTCCTTCCTTAGCACCTGATAACTTATTTTCATGTATGCTTGTGGCTATGTCTTCCTTCTTTTATTTCTTTTTTCGTTTTATATTTTTTATCTTCTGTATTTCAAAATTTTGCTTAGTTCAATCTTGTTAATATGTTTTGCCCATCTTGTATTCCATTTTCATTAATTATTATATGGTTTACCTCATTTGATTGATTCTTTTTGCTAATTATATGGAGCGGCTATTTTTTCATCTGTACTCTACTGAAGCTAATAATGGACTCTTAATAAATTTGTAACGGTTTTTTGGTTCTAACTGCAAAACCTATCTATCTCATTGGTTGAAACAATTTTGTACCCATTGTTAGACATAGCTTGTGCTTTCGCCCAAAATGGATAAATATTTTCTAATTAAGATAATTTGCTTGTATTACTATTAATACTTCTGTTATTAGTACCATTGAATACCATTTCTGTTTAATATTATTTTGAAATCAAACATGACTATGTTCTATTCAGTATTGGCTGATTTAGTATCTTGATACTTTTGTTTTTTATACTTATTTTGGTTTATAAGTGTGCTTTTGAAAGTATTTCGTGTTTTTAATGTCCCTTGGCTAAATATATTATGTTTACCTAACTTTTTCCCTAACTGAATGTTGTTATTTGTTTACATTTTACAATTTTCTCACATTTCTTTAGGCCTACACTTGCCTACAATGGTTGACATTGATTATAATTTAATTTTGCTCTAGTTCCTATGTTCTTATTGCTTTGTCTTAGTTTGTTTACTATTATTATGATTTTACATACATTGGTTTATGATCAGTAGTTCTTTAAAAACATATTATTGCCTTTTACATCTATATCTATGAAATTAACAATGCATATTTTTAGGATTTCCTCATCCTTTCAGCACATTATTACTGCTTTTTAGTATTATTTTCCCAACTCAACATAACATAACTTATTCTTAAGATTCTTTTAACAATTATAACATTTTCATAGTTTTATAATACTCCTGCTACCTTCTAATATTCTCTTTATAACACAACTTCAATAATTGAGTATCCATCTTTTGATGTCTACTCTTCTTTTTACAACGTAACTTTAATACTGTATAATCCATCCTTTGATGTCTACTCTTCTTTTTAGAACATATAACTTGTTTAGGTTTTGTTTACCCTTTAACTTTACTAACATAATATGTTAACACTAACATTTTTTATAACAGTTACTTATTCTTATATTTTTTGTACATGATACCTTATTCTATCTTACTTACTAGCGTTTTGTCTTTTTCAAAACTAATTTCTATCACCGTACACCTACTTAATGTATTTTGTCATATTGTATATTATGCTAAGCACTTGTCCTTCGCACCTTTCACTTTCATATTATTTATTACTGGTAATTGACATTATTTATTTATACATTTTTATACATGCACTTGGGTTGCTTTGCTTTAGCTAGTGTTTGTTACCTTATTGTTTTTTTTCTCGGTATGCACTGTTATATGGTTTTGGCAAGATGTACTTATTATTATTCAGGATATTGGTTGTTGAAACCATCACTAGTTATCACTTAGTGTTGTTCACTTTTTGTTTTTTTGTAAACTCACTCACTACCTACTTTATGCACTCTTGGTTCAATTTAATATTAATGTTGTGATTATCAGACTAGCTCTATCACGTTTTATTCTCTATACATTTGTTTATTATCCTTTGATTTCATTTTTCTGTTTATTTACTATTTGCAGTGGCGGCTCGTACAGGGAGAGCAAAAGGGCGCAGCCCTCCCACTAAATTTGCAAATTAAACTTGTCAATAATATAACTATAATGTGTAATATCCTTATGTGAAAGATATTTTTGGGGCGACTAATAACGATCACCCTATGTTTTCGGTATGGTCCCGCAGCCGGACGCTTTCGCTGTCGCCCTCTCTGCACAGGTGGGTTTTGCGGGGAGCGAGGAAAGACGAAATGTACACATGTCTGTGCTTTTAAATCAGCAGCAGCCATTGTAGGAGGGGCTCTGCCCGGAGAAGCGGAGCGTTGTTCAAAACTTCTCTGTTGCTGTTTAAGAGCGTATATTTTCTCTTGTGTTTTATATAGTTTTAATTGTGTTCTTGTTGTATTTTTTGTGTAAACGTAATGTTCTAATAATTTATTCTTTATTAGGCAGTGTATTCTGTGTAAAATAGTGTTTTTGTCGAACCTTGTGTAGGCTACATAAACGTGTAACTTATTCTGTGTAGGCCTGAGCCTGTGTGTTCTGTGTCTATTTGTTAGAAACAAATAGGGTAGGGAACAAATATATTTTATTTAGCAATGCATGCATTTAGTAATATAATTTATTAAGTATTTAAGTTTAGGAACGTGAACTACTTAGGGTTATAAATAATTTCAGTTTCAAACACTGTTTAAATGTTGGTAGTTAGCAAGGTAGGTTTTTGATATTAACAATACTTTTAGTAGTAAAGCAAAAGGTTCAATTTTACAATTATTTCATGATAATAGCAATAATTTAGATTCTACTACTGACTTTTGTTACATATGGGTCCAAAAAATTCCCCCCCCCCCAGTCAAAAACATTACCAGCCGCCACTGACTATTTGTCTACTTAACATTTAGTCTACACTTACATACATAGAATTATATTATTTCTAACTTTGTCAAATTTTGTTGCTTCCCTGCTATATACAACTTTTTCCTCGAACGAGGCCTTTCGGTTTCGCAACCATTATCAAGTTCTTCCTACAAAAACATTAAAATACCTACTTCCCTTATATACTGTATATACTAACCCTCCCACGCATCACCGGTTACATTCAACCAATAGGAGGCAGTACTTACCGCCCAGTCCTTGTTAGCCCCGCCCCTTACTCAGTCAACCTGACCTCGTCATATACATTATCCTCTAGAAATCTCCTACAGCTTTCTACCTTCTGAACCTATCCTTTAACCGTATTACACCTTTTATACACTACTCTTTCAAAGTATAGTAAAATATATCCTTATTACTAAATTCAGTCTTTATGTTCATCAGCGCATTACTATTCTTTTTCGTTACTTTTAATATTTCTAATTCTTCATACAATTTGCGTTTACTTATGTTATTCTCTAACCTTACTATTTCGACGTTCTCTGTTGGGTCTAAAAACCTATCCCCTGTTTCATTAAAATGTCTCGCATAGAGCGAATTCGTAGTTCTGTCTCCTTCTCCTCTCGCATGCTCTCTCAATCTAATATCGAACTTACGTCCTGTTTCACCCAGGTAAACCTTATCACACTGTTTACAGTTCAACTTATAAACACCGCTTTTCTGTAATTCAGGCGTTATTTCAGTACTACTATTCTTTATATAATCAAAAACTGTCTTTGTCTTTTTTACCGCTACATCTATATTGTGTTTGTTAAAGCACTTGATTATGTTCTTCGTTTGAAATCCCAGATACGTTATTGATCCAATGTATTTCTTTTCTTTCTTCTCTTCTTGTCTACTATTTCCTTCTATTCATTTTACAATTTTCTCTACTATCCCCGGTTTATAATTATTATTTGTCGCTATTTCTTCTATTCTTTTTAACTCTTCTGTTTTACATGAATCATCTTCTAAGTATTTTATTGCTCTATAACAAAATGAGTTCAGTGCAGCCATCTTGTGACTTACGGGATGGTATGATTCCTGAGGTATAATTAAGTCTGTATACGTTTCTTTTCTAAATACATCAAATTTTAAAACACCACACTCTATCTTTATATTTAGATCTATGTAATTTATTTGTACTCCACCTATTTCCTCTTTAAACTTAATTTTATTTTTAATATGATTAATTTCATTCGTTAGTTCTGCGAATTCTTCATTTGTTCCCTCCCACTCCCACGTAGACGACATTTTGGTGGCCTCGTTCAAGGAAAAAGTGTATATAGCAGGGAAGCAACAAAATTTGACAAAGTTGTGATGAAGACTGCTAACATAGAGAAAATAACTGATATACTATTTCTGCTGGTGGTTTGTAGCGTCAAGGTTCAATTATTCATTTAATTATTGTCAATTTTATGACATTTTTATCATAGGTTTAATTACATTTATTTGGTCATTTGGCCAATCACTTGGGTGTGGTCATTGTCATTGACTAGTCTAAGTTAATGTCATTATTTTGCTATTTATTAAAATTGTCAATTTTCTCATCTTATCTCTTCTTAGCTGCATGCTTTCTCTTTATATTATAAGGTATTCCCTCGCTTTTACTGGGCGGCTTTTGGTAATGTAACAATATTAATTTACAAGAATTAGGTAGATATGGTTACATGAATTAGGTAGGAACTGGAGAGCAGCTGCACTTGACCGGGACAACTGGCGGAGGCTTTTAAAGGAGGCCTTGACTCAGTAATGGGTTGTTGCGCCGCTGATGATGATGATGATGACGATGATGAGGTAGATATGGTTACTACAGTTTTAGTGTTCTATTAGTAGACAGCAGTACAAGTTTTGCCAGTTATTATAGTTCAAGAACTACAATTTAAAGTGTAGCTGTTACTTCTGACGTGTTTCGTTCAATCATATGAAGTCAGGTTTACAGACGGTGTCGTTTATTTTTTGTTACCGCAAAAAAAAAGTTACAACTAACACTGACCGTCTAGTAACTTACAAAATCCTTAACACCTCATTAATATGTTGACCTTTTCGATGGGTAAACAGGGTAATTCAGTGCTCGTGCGCCGTACTTTCAGTGAATGTGAATAATATGCTCAGTGGTGTAACAGCAAGGCCCTCAGAGCCCCCAGTGCGGACTAGGAGGCCCGCGCAAATATTCCAGTTAGGCCTACTATTTAAGAATGGGATGTTACGTTACATATAGGACACAAATCGATCTGGATGAAAAATTAAAAATTTAAGAATACCTGTGGAGCAATTCACAGATACCTTAAAAGTAAGACAAAGAAAGACACAAGAATAAGGTTTTTTGACGCTGCAGCTATACCAGTTTTGATGTATGGAGATGCGGCCAGTGTTATGACAGAAAGGGACAAACCAAATATTCGAGCAGCAAGATAAAATTTATGAGGAGTGCTCTGAGCTGTACCATTCCCGATAGAAAGAAGAATGTGGATATAAGGACGGAACTGGAAGTCGACCCATTGTTGGAACAGCTAAGGAGCAACAAACGAAGGTGGTGTTTGGGAAGAATGGCAGGTGACAGGATTCCACTGCTAGCAATGGAATATAGACCAGTGGGGAAGAGAAATCTACGACTTCCGAGAGCGAAGTGGGTCCCCGAACAGGTTCTGGATAGAGACTATTCCTTGAGATTGATGATGGTTTTAAGAACTGGTACAAACCATTGAAGTTAATTAAAACCGTATTGCTACGACAATTACGTAACGCTTACGAAAAGTCCGCAGGTGCAGTTACGTAAACGTTGTACACGTTTCTCGGCTAAGCGAGCAGGTGCAGTGTCTTTGTCAAGGTCGTGCACTCAAGAAGATTTGGGACTGTTCGGGAGCACTCTTAATTACGCAAATTATGTTGGCATGCCGTCAGCAATATGGAAAATTATTCTCGAACACTTGCGGAGCCTATATAAGCAACAGCGACCGGCTAAGAGGTTAGTTACACTTGGAGAGATTATAGAGTGCGGATCAAGTGATTATTGCGGATTGGAAGAAAGCGATTATTGCGTTATAATTAGTGCGGCACTCTAATACTTGATAATTATTATTGCGAGTGGACAAATTTAACTTGAATTATTGTATGAGAGTACCTTGTTGATTTTAAATTGTTATTAGTGACTAATTAAAGCTAGTAATTATTGATTTCATTGGTGTATGTATTTTGTTTCCACTGTACAATACGTCATACAATATGACGGTATGTACATATTGTCATAACAGTATGTATTTAACATACAAATTTTCTTACTGTTATTTTACTAGTACTGAACGATGCACTCTAAAAGTATACATTATTTGGTTAACTGCACAATAAAGCGGTGATTCCAGTTGAGAATATACTGAGGCCAGCGGCCAGGCCTTGGTCGTTATTCGTTATGAGCTACAGAAGGAAACTAATAAATATGCCAAACTATTGAACTGCATTGTAAATGTTACTCTGACATTGTCGGGTTCAAATTTAAAATTTAGCCTTTTTTTTTTAGTAAATACAATCCGTTGTTGCAAGAGATAATCAGTGGTCGAAAGAACAGTCGAAAATTGTTGTTGTATCTACAATACTCCATCTCAGAAACTGTATAATACCCCCGAAATTCCCTACTAACAATTCTGATAACGCAACTTGCGCCGTGATTTCCCTTGCTGCCATCCCTCGTGTAAACTCATCATCATCACCACTCCAAGGATTAGGCCTTTGGACCTGTTCCGGAACCCATCTCCTCCTCGGTTTATCAACATCTCTCTTCCCAGTAGGGTGGAAACCCAAGGCAGCTACAGGCAGACGGATATCAGGCATGCGATTCAAGTGTTCACACCATCTACGTCTGCGATCTTCAATCTTCTGGTCCAATGATACGATGTTTAAATCGCAAATAATATCCGCGTTCCTTCTCCAATCCAAGAGAGAACAACCTTGCGTCTCTCTTAGAAATTTCATTTCGGCTGCCTGAATTCTCTGCACGTCTCTTTTATCAAGAGTGCATGTCTCACTAGCATACAGGAATGTGGGGACTGCCACAGTTTTACAAAATTTCATTCGGGCTTATCACGATATTTATTTCATTTAACAAATTACATTCCGTTTATAACAGATAGGATTAATAATAGGTTAAAAAAGCGTAGTCTTAACATGCTATCAGTAAACAAACTTAATCTTTTTTCCTTACTAGTCAACAATAAAGAAAATTCAAACACACTGGAGAAAAATATAGTTTATGAAATACACTGTGCGGAATGCGATGCTATTTATATCGGACCATGTGGCCGTGCTCTGAAACATCGCATTTCTGAACATAAGAAGACGATTTTAACCAATACAGCCAACACAGGTTTTGCATATCATTGTTTACAACACAATCACTTCATAGATACAAAAAACATAACACTACTCAACAACATACAAAAAGGTAAAAAATGGTTTTGTTAGAGATTCTAGAATTTAAAAAACCAACATAAAATAACAAAATTTTAACAAATGAACAAACAGAATTCTGTGTATCCCCTTTATTAAAACTGTTATTTAGTTTAGTTAATTTTATATTTTGTCCTTAAATTTGTAGTGACCGACAATCAATGAATTTTTTAGTGGATGGTTAGTGAGGATTGGTAAAAAATAACACAAATTTTTAACTATTTTGCGTCGACGTTTCGACAATGCTTATTGTCGAAAATTAAAAATAACTTTTAATAATTACGTAGTGAACATCCCCTAATCTGTTTTAGTTATAGGTAATATATTTTACTTTGCTATATGTTGACTGCTGTAGGTATAAACAATTTATGTACCAATCTAAGATCCAATTGTTGATTACTGTTTGTTTAATTAATTAAAATATCATTACATTTAGTAATTTAAATTTTAATACTGTATAAATTAAGTTCTGTCATACTATAATTTGCTCGTTTTCTTAAAGATGTAAACAAACTATCTCAAGTCTTCACATATACAATGATACATACATACGCACGCACACACTCAAATATACGAATACGTTCACCCAAATATTTAATTGTTCCGTTGTGTTTGACATTTCTTTTGTATTTCATACATAGGTCCTGAAGATAACAATAAACAATGTCGAAACGTCGACGCAAAATAGTTAAAAATTTGTGTTATTTTTGACCGATCCTCACTAACCATCCACTAAAAAATTCATTTATATTTTGTGTTGAGATTATATTTAGTTTTTACAGACACCTGACCTTTCCTTAGCTTCTGCAATCCCCCCTCTCCATCTTCACACCTCACACATGTTTCGATACACGCCCTAAACAGATGTCCACCACCCTTACATCCTCTGTTTAGGTGTTCACTCGTCTCTTTGACAATGGCTTAAGAAGTCTAAACAGCTGTCAGAGTCAAATAAAAACTGTGAAACGTAACAAGTGTTTATATATTTTTTTTAAATCCTTTATATTTCATACGGATATTCTTCCGTGTTTTATTTTTCAGGTTTCTGGTGTAAACTAGTGTAACTTATATAAAAATGTGTGCCCTAGAACGACGATGGAAATGTAACAACTGTGCTTCAAATACAGCAACAGCAGCTCTTATCTTGACCGGCTTAAATGTGGGACGAACGACCGCAAATAGCGTGTCGGAAGGAACCGAAAATTGTTCGTACAACTGTCGGGCTGTAACTACTTTGGAAGCATTAACAATAATTACTGTAGAATCACGGACCGCCTGCCTGCTCATTGTGCAAACTGTAACTGCCTCGCTGCACCCCAGGAGTACAGATGTGTCTGTGTCGTCGTATAATAGACAAACGCAATTATCCTTAATACTTTAGAGTTAGAATTACTGCAATGTAGCCACAATGTACATCGCTGTTAAGTGTTCTGGCTTAACCTGGACGACGTCGGTTAAGCATTAAACTAATTGTCATTTTTGTAACTCTACAAAATTATTGCAGATTGTATGTAGCTGTATCAGTAGCGGACTAAGGGTGGAGCGGAGGGAGCTGACCGTCCCTGGCCCCACTTAGTAAGAGGGCCTCCAGACTTGGAAAATTAATTTTTTTTTTTGTAAATATCTTAATTAATTATTATTATGATTCCGGCTGTAAAATTTTTATACATTTTCCGGAACCAAAGATTACAGAAGTGATTGAATTCTCATCTTCCGCTGCTGCTAGTCCATACAAAGATCTTCTTCAATTTCTCGTCCCCTTAGTGTAGTCTGAATTTCTGCTATCCAGGTGATAGATGGTCTTCCTCTTTTTCTTCTTCCTGGTGGGGTCCATTCCATAACTCTCCTTGGTAATCTTTCCTGTGCCATTCTTTTCGTGTGTCCATACCATTGTAATATTTTTGTTTGTAATTCAACAATTGAATTGTTCACATTCATTCTGTCCTTAATGACTTCATTTATAATTTTCTCACGTCTGAATACTCTTGCCGAACGTCTTCAGAAGTCCACCTTTGCTGTCATTAGTTTTGTTCTTGTGTGTTTATTAGTAGTCCAAACATCTGAGCCGTATCTCATGATACTTCCAAAATCGTTTTTAATATTTTGGTTTTAGTTTCTGCTGTAAATTTCTTATCCCACAGGATTCCATTTAATGTAGATATAGCCATCTTTCCCTAATTAATTTTGGATTGCATTTCTTTGTCTTGCTTCCCACTGGCCGTAATTTTTACTTCTAAATATTTGTATTCCTCTGTATATACAATTTTCCCCATGTTTTCCTCCAATATCAAGTCTTAATGAAGGTCACCTATTACCATGTATTTTGTTTTATTCACATTTACCTTAGTCCCCATTTCTGATATTCCTGTATTAATTTTCTAGTCATATGCTCTGTCTTCAAAATCTTGAGCCAAAAGTAATTCGTCATCAGCAAACTGTAATGAATAAACTGCATCACCATCAAGTAGAATTCCCATGTTCCTGTACATTTTTTTCCAAGTCTCTATTGGTTTCTCTGTTGCAGTGATGCCATGTACCTGGTCTAAGTGCTTCACCACGCAGTCGCAAGTCGCAAATTGACCCCCAAACAGCACGGACGGCAACACCAGCGGCAGCGACTCAAGAAGGCCGTACCTCGGTACGGAAACGTAAACGGCGGAGTGAAATACCGGGCGATAACATGTAGGCCTAAGCTAAAGAAGATTACACACAAGTGAACAATATTTAACGTTTCAGGACACCAACAATTTATTTAAAATCTCTCATCAGGATTTTTAGCAAAAAGTGGATAATTCGGAGTGCGGAAGTCGGGTCAGTTACTTGAATTTTCCGAGGCCAAAACTAGAAAACGGCTATTTTAGAAAGTTCACCTTATTTGCATTGTACTGCTAACTGACTTGAAAAGAAAATTGTCAACTATTGTTTTGCAGTAATGATAAATTTGTTTTTCACTATATAAGTTTATTGTATGTTATAAAGTATTGTAATAAATTTAATACAGTCTATAAATAATACTTCTATTATTTCTTTAAGCTTTGTTTTTATGATATAAAAGTTAATATAATATAAAGATTTTTATTTCAAACATTAGTACACCTTCTTATAAAGTTTCCTAACAGATGTATCAGTACAGTAATTAGACAATAAATGTGTAACAATTTAACAAAAAAAAACAATAATAATGTTAGTAGACTCCTATTGTATATAAATACTAATATATAATATGTTATATCATAGATTAATCTTATTAATATTCTATTTATATTAACGAGATTTTACAGAAACTATTGAAAGAATTCCTATTCCCAAGAAACTACCTCCACTTATATGTATGAAGTAATAACTCCTTCCCTTGTTGTTACAGGTAAGTTGAATCGTAACGTGTTCACGAATTACAGTACGTAAGTAAACGCAACTGTATTACTAAGATTCTGCATGTGACAATAACACGACAACGAATGACATGGAGAAACATAAAATGTATATTTGTACGACGTCAGACTGCTGAAAACTTCTTCTTCTTCTTCTTCTTCTTCTTCTTCTTCTTCTTCTTCTTCTTCTTCTTCTTCTTCTTCTTCTTCTTCTTCTTCTTCTCCTTCTTAGCACTTTTCAACTGGGAGGAAGTCTTCTGTCAATGAAAAGCTACTTAGTGCGGTTTGTCATGTATATTTTTCTATACGACATCAGACTGCTGAAAACTTCTTCTTCTTCTTCTTCTTCTTCTTCTTCTTCTTCTTCTTCTTCTTCTTCTTCTTCTTCTTCTTCTTCTTCTTCTTCTTCTTCTTCTTTGCACTATTCCATTGGGAGTAAGTCCTTTGTCAATGAAAAGCTACTTAGTGCGGTCTGTCACGTCTATTTTTCTGTACTACATCAGACTGCTTAAAACATCATCATCGTCATCGTCTTCTTCTTCTTCTTCTTCTTCTTCTTCTTCTTCTTCTTCTTCTTCTTCTTCTTCTTCTTCTTCTTCTTCTTCTTCTTCTTCTTCTTAGCGTTTTCTCATCGGAATCAGTGAAAAGCTATTTAGTGCGGCCTACTGCGTCGTCCGGTGTTAGGGTTTGTACTTCAAACATCTGCGTTATAGTGTCTACCCATAACAGTTTGAGTCACCGCGTGTCTTTATACCGTCAACTTTCAGGGGCAACAGCTCCTCTCAAAACATGTCCGTACCAACGAAGCCACTACTCCTGCATTCATTTATTGGATTCACCTCGCCAGCTAGTTGCCTGACAGTGGTGTTGTTGACATAATCAAGTAGCGATATTTCCGTTGTTGTTTGCTGCATCCGCATTTCAGTGATGTGTTATGAATGCTATGTGGGTGTGGAGGCAGCTCCAACACTGGGTGGCATACAGGGCAACTGCTCTCACCGTTGTGCTGTATACCCTGGACTTCCAAGCGGATTGCCATTTTGTTGTAACAAATGACCTTTGTAACCATCAACCACTGCTCATTTGAGCAGCCATTACTCTACAAAAGGGATTATAGGTTACGGTTGGTAATTTACCTTGGCAAGAGCCAGCCACTCTAGGGAATGGATTTCTAAGTACTCAAGTTTTTGACAAAGACCAATTGATGAAGACGGTCATAACGTGCTTGGACTTGACACTGAATATCAGTAAAACTGATTTCTGAAACTATACTTGTTTGAGGGAAAATACTGCTATAGATTATTGGTCCTGGTTTCCGAGGCTACTGTTGAAATTGTGATTTGTTGACTGAGACCACCGTATAGGACAACCGACCCTATGCCGGCTAGATTTTGTATCAACCTTCTCTGGTTTAGATTGTGGTGTTCTGTTATAGGACCACCTCGAAAAGGGCGTGGCTCATATAAGATCATATAAGAAATGAAGAGATAAGAAGTGATTTAGATATTTTTGCAGTTAATGAAAGTATTAAAGAATACAGAAGAAAATGGATTCAACACGTTAACAGAATAGAAGAAAGTAGAATAGCGAAGATGGCAAAAGATTACAACCCTAGAGGCAGAAAGGTTTATTAGATCTAAGAAAAGGTGGACTGTAGAATAGGATCAGGCCGCTTGATGATGATGATGAGTATTACTGGCAAGGTACAGGTAGTAACTGTAAATGGACGACTTTAAACCTCATTTCAGAGCAGTTTTAGAACTCTGATGGCAGTTATTTTCAAACAGTTGACGCGTGTATTCCTTGTGAATTGCAAATACTGACACGAAATTAAAATCATAAAGATGTTCTCGAACGTTTCCAGTTGTTTTACCAGCTTCCCGTCAGGTAACTCGCACTTAAAATCTTTGATCTTATAGCGGTCTCTCTAAAGAGGCACACTTTAAACAATATTTTACTACATAGTGCCTAATTTGAATTCCCAACCGAGCAACATCACAATAATCACGGAAAGCTTACTTTTCCAAGGTTTTTTTCAGTATATTTTATTTTGCATTCTTACTCCCTGTAACTGAATTAATGATTTTATTATTAATAATACTGATATATTGTTAATAATAACTAATTATTAAAGTCCATTACAACAACTATCCCCCCCACTTCATCTACCAGAAAATTACAGAGAAATTTTTGATGTGTGAAAATTGTAAAAAAAGCAAACTAACATGCCAATTTTCAACGAAGATTAATTGCCAATTCCCACGTTTTCAATGTATTAATTCGCGTGTCTGGATGTACAAACGTATATAAATTTCTTCTTCTTCTTCTTCTTCTTCTTCTTCTTCTTCTTCTTCTTCTTCTTCTTCTTCTTCTTCTTCTTCTTCTTCTTCTTCTTCCCTTTAAGCATTAGGCTAGATAGAATTCAGCCTTCTAGTAACCGTATGTCTTTGTTACTTATGTAGTCCAGGCATGCCATACAAGACAGCTATCCCCTCCCTCCAAGGCAAGATTTGTCCTCAGCGATAGTGGTGGGCAGGCAGATCTGGTTGTTGAGCTTGATACGGTTCCACGACCGCAGCACAACCGTTGCAACTGTGAGTCGCAAACGGACCCACTGTGCCCCCGGCCCACGCCACACGAATAGAAATACGGTACGATCATTTACAGTAGCGTTTCTCTAATCATTATAAAAATGTATCCCGAATATCAGCGATAATCTTGTATACAACATGTGTAGAGAATATTTCATGTAGAGGGCCCCAAAACAGGATATTTAATTTTTATACTACCAAAAAGACGATAAATAGACCTTACACCTCATAAATTTGAAACACGAAGAGATATTTTCTGCTTGAATGTCACTGCAATATGTGATTTGCAAAACGATTTAAATCTACTTTATTGCAGTGGATAGTAAGAATTTCAGTATAATTTCACTTTATTTATGAATAAGTAGTAATTGGTTGGAGTAGTTCTGATATTATTAATAGTAGTTCTAAAATGTCACTTATTATGAGCTGTGAAAAGAAAACCGAACTTTTATATTAACTCCGGTTCACCGCTAAAATCTTTGCCGTTGAGTTCGATTCTCTCAGCGGTAGCTTAACTTTGTTTTGTCTGATACACTTGGCTGCGTCCAGCTGATTTAACTTTCTTCCTTCCACAAAATTTACAGAACACAACATGAAAGTCGAAATTTACTTATCGAGTTTTCTCTTCTTTGTGTTTGAGAGAAAGCGCTCTACACAGAATCGTAGATACAAGCAGAATTAATTTACTTTTATCGAAAATCCTAAAGGTAAATACACATCTCATGGATATAGTGCCCGTGATCATAGTAGCTCCCCGTTGCTCATTATAAACGATACAGAACATGACAGTGTCTTCTTCGGCTAGAAAACCTGTCAAAATTATAACTTGAAATACTAAAGAAGACGTCAGAAGGCCGCAAGGGCCTTTCTGTGTAAGAATTATTATTAAAATAGTAAGCTTCATGAACTGCAGAAATTGTTCAATAAACGACAGGCCTGGGATTTCATTAACGTCCCATAGACCAATAGAGAACTACAGAGAGGGCCATCACATTGTAGAACTTCAGGGGTGTTTCTTTACTAATTGAGTTTAGAGTTATCCTGATGGTCCCATGCGGATGGTTAAACTTGTGCAGCTTCTTCACCAAAACATTGTTTGTAATTTAAGATACATTACAAACCAGATTACAAAGCCCATGAGCGGTCGTGGCGTAGTGGGTAGCGAGTGGCGCTGATACGCTGTCGGCGCGGGTTCGATTCCCGCCGGGATCATCTGATTTAGATACGACCGTTCCCCCTCGCAAAAGCGATGGCAAACCGGCGAGAGGTATCCTGCCTAGTATAAACCCTCCCCAACTATGCCGTTCGAATCCGGCGTTACAATGTAGGTCCCATATACCTGTGAGAGACTCCGTAGCACACGCACCACGGGTATATACGGGGAGGGTACAAACCAGTCGAAAGACTGAAGGACCCAATAGTAACAACCCAGATATTTAAAATTACTGAATTGCTGCATAACAGTGCCGTCTACAACAGTGTTTGCTCGTATAGGATCAGCTCCATGAAAATCCATCTCAGGACTTCGATGTGGAGATCTGTAATCTGAAATCCTTGAAGATTCGACTTAATGAGTCCCAGAAACGCATAAATTTGATTATGATTATTTGTTTTGCTTACTTCTGCTTTGTTAAATTTATTAACTTTTTTTTTTTTTTTTTTTTTTTTTTTTTTTTTTTTTATCGGCGATCTAAGGACCACATGCCAATTTCAATTCTTTCTTCTTTCTTATTTTCTTTTTCTCCAGTATTCTTTTATCTTTTCACTGTGTCTCTTCTTCCTGTCTTCAGTCCACTTTGAACCTGCGTTTTCTCTCTCCTACTCTGGACTCCTTCCATTTTTAACACTTTTGCCCGAAAAATTTCTCTTTCAATTCCTTCTTCTGCGTTTATATTATTTTTTATAAATCCTTTTGGACTTCTTTAATCCAACTAGATGTTGACTTCTTCCCCCACAGATATTTGAAGATCTGCTTTGTTAACCTATTATCGTCCATTCTATATAAATGTCCAAAAAATAATAGTCTTCTTTTTCTCATTGTTTCTCTCATATTTTCTGTAATCTGATATATTTCATCATTACTTCTTAATTTCCAACCTTCTGAAGTTTTTCGTGGGCCTACGACAGTACTGTGGTCAGTAACGTCCACCACCCTACGTTAGCGAAGCTCGAATTTACACTGATGATGCAGTCGATGGCACTGCCGAAACGTCTGTTTTTGTTGACAACGGCCAAACAGTCCGGGAATGAATTTTAGCAACACAAATTTTACACTTCGTTAGAATTATCTAGTTACGCTGACGTTTAAAAATTACTTCTTTCTGTGTACCAAATGTTGAAAAAGTGTAGACCTGACATTTTGGTCGTTAAACCACCCGAACTTCTAGAAGAAAATGTTAACATAAATTTTTGTCAAGGCGGCTGTCATCTCAAAGTAATGTTAAATATTAGGGTCACTGGTGAATGCACCCACGTCCACTCATGCGAATTCACGGAAAACTGAAATGTTTTCCAGCGCAATGATAAGTCTTAATACTGATTTTCAAGTTTTTTATTAATAACAGAGATTTTTCTTGATTACGTAGCTGTTAAAACATAAAAAGGAAAGAGTAATGCATAAAATATATCGTTTTGGAAACATCTTGAAACATCATGTAGTTTTACCACTTGGCTGGACTTGGGTATTTTCACCACTGGCCTTTCGATATTCACTTTGCGTTTGTGTTCCTTCTGCGTTATTTTCCCTGTCTGCAAATTTTGATTTTAATTAAGACTTAGAAAAAATATCTATATTTAAAAATACGCGTGGCACGTTTATAAGAATTATCATAGAAATCCGAAAGCGTATTTTGTCAGCAAATAGGTGTTTTCAGGGCTTCAGAAAAAATCTAAAGTCTTAGTTAATACAAATAAAGACCAAAGTATTGATGTGTAAGATCCTAGTGCGCTTAGTAGGCCTACTGACTTATGCATTAGATGAGATGGATGCAATTATGCATGGACGCTACCTAAATCAGATGAGAGGCAACTAAATATTTGTAAGCGAGCTCCTGAGGCAGATTTTGGGTCCAGTGGTAGAAGAGGGAGCCTGGAGAAAAAGTCTGTATTATGAAGCTGATGTGGTCCCTTTTTTTAATTAAAAAGTTTAGATTGGTGTCGACACATTATACGTGCTTGTGAAAGCAGAGTTGTTAATTTAATGAAAGCAGAAGTATTTAATTTAATGCAAAGCCAGAAGGTAAAAAGAAAGTTGGAAGACTAAAACTGAGGTGGAGGAACGGGGTGAGTCAGGACATCAGTACTCTAGGAATTAGAAACTGGAAGAATATGCCTATGATAGGGGAATAATGGCGAAACTTCTGAAGAAAGCCAGGGGCCCACAAAGAACTGTCGAGTCAATGTTGATGATAACAATTATAAGCATTCTAAAAAATAAAACTCGCAGAGATACGGTGCTTAAGTGTTATAAAGTGATGGCAGTACCTACTTTTGTGTATGAGTGTGGAACGTGTGCTTTGACTACCTGAGTATATAGGCCGCGGAAATGAGATTTCTGCGAGCTCTCGCTGAGTATAAGGTTTTCGACAAGACAAAGAATGTAGATATCAGGGCAGAACTGAATATCTTTAATCTCTGCAGTAAAATAAAAGAATATAGATAGAAATGGATGGCCCTCCTGCAGCGACAACCACAAACTAACGTAGCGATGCGGGTTGCAAGAGGACGGCGTAGTTTGGGAACAATGTAGATCGACCAGGACGAGTGAACCGTGTGGGGTCAGAACGGAAGGTGGAGCCTAATCTTTGGCGTAGAAGATGATGATGACTTGCCTGTTTGTGGAGAGGACGGCGATAGAATTGTTGGGGACTGGTCTGACAGAGGAGTCGTAGTATGATGTCATTTCTTAAACAGATCCCAGAGAAAAAGAAAAAGAAAATGAAGCAATATCGGTACACAATTGCTTGAACATACGTTTAAATAAATTACAGGGAAAAGAAAAAGAAATTGAAACAATATCGGTACACAAGAACGCCAAGGGCAGTCCGCGAGGATGGAGTACTTTAACCAGAGACTGAAGGACACCGGCCGGGAAATTACTTTAATTCATGACAACATTGTTCATAGCCTCTTAGTGGTGAGAGATATTCGAATAGCTTTGTGACAAACACGTGAATAAAATCAATTTATTTTCGTGAACGTTCGAAGTAGCGTTGAAATTGAAATCCGGGCTATTGGGCCGTGGTCTAATAGAGTTGTTGTTCTCAAATAGTTATTGTCAGGCGTTTCGGCCTCACCCCTGGAGGTCATGTCATCTTCAATGATAAAACGAGTCTAACACAACCGACACAGTGTTCGTCAGTAACCGCAGTAATGTGGCAAAGAATGTGGTTACCGACAGTACTGCGGTTACTGACAAATACCGTGTTAGTTGTGTTAGAATCGTTTTATAACTGAACATGGTCTCCAGAGGTGAGTCCGAAACGCCTGAGAATGACAGCTTTGAGAATAAGAACTCTATTAGACTACGACCCAACAGCCCGGATTATCATCATCATCATTATCATCATTGACTCGACAGCCGTTTGTGGACCCTGGCCTTCTTCAGAAGATTTCGCCATTCTTCTCTCTTCTAAGCCACACTCCTACAGATTATAATTTTTCCTGATGTCCTGACTCACTCCGTCCATCCATCTCAATTTTTGCCTTCCAACCTTCCTTTTACCCTCTGGCTTTGCATCAAACATATTCCCAACAACTCTGCTTTCACAAGCACGTACAATGTGTCCAGCCAATTCCAATCTTTTTAATATAATAAAAGTGACCACATCAGGTTCATCGTACAAATTATAAAGTTCTAATAAACTTTATAGCCTCTAATAAATTGACAGCCTTTACCACAGTACTGTGGGCCTGACGTTAACGACCCGCGTTCAGGTAGTCTCGAATTCTTTGAATTCCACTGATGATGGCAGCCAGTGGTGCTGTCGAAACGTTTGGTTGTCTGTAAACCGTAGGCCACGGCCAAACAGCCCGGTAAACACTTTTAATACAACTGACACCGGCCGTGAAAGCCTTAGGACAATTTTATAAAGTTCTATTAAGTTACACTAATTAGCCTATAAAGTTCTATCCTCCTCTCAAATGTATTTAGTTACCTCTCATCTGGTCTAGGCAGCGTCCATGTCTCTGATGCATAAGTCGGTACTGGGCGCACTAGGACCTTATGCATCAGTACCTTGGTCTTCCTTTGTATGAACTGAGATTTTAGATTTTTTTCAGGACATGCACACAACACCTATTTGCTGACAAAATACGCTATCGGATTTCCACACTAATATTATTTTTACAGTTAACTTCTGAGCCGAGGTAGGTAAAGCTATATACTATCTCGAATTTATGAGACCTTATTTTTAAGTTTTTACTGCCCACACGACAGTCTTTTCTTGCTACTGGCGTATACTTTGTTTTTCCCTGATTGATCTGTAGATGCGTTCTTGCTGCAGATTTCTCTAATTTCACAAAGGCTTACATCATAAGTGTTTTTGTTCTTTCTATAGACCGGATTTTAATTTCAACAATATTGACAAAAGCCTTAGACATAAGTTAAAAATAGGTTTCACTGCAGCTGTTTTTATACAGATTCGCGTGTGGTGATTAAACGCGTGCATCACACGTTGCAAAGATCGTAGGTTCAACTGTTATATGTAACCACGTCGAAAGTCCGGATAGCGCTGGCTCCGTAATTGCTCCGAAATCACGGAGCGGACCGTCTGCCAGTTGTGGCAACGGTAACTGCCTCGCTGCAATACTGCAGCACAAATGTCTCTGCTGTTGCACACAGAGAGGACTGGGGAGCACTATTAAAGCGCAATTATCCGTACAACTCCGAGTTAAATGTTCTGTTCTGGGTTGACAATTGGTGACAGCAAGGATTACACGAATTACCGGATTCTGAGCGGTCAGCAGTTGCAACTTAACATACTTGTTGAATCTGTACAAAAAAGGACACACAATTATCGTGCAGCTACGGTACTACACGCATAGCAGCGGTTTCTTCTGTTTTGCGTCTCTGTAATTAAATCTTTTTAACTTTAGCTAAATTAACGATCACCCAGGAACATTACAGTGACCAATACTAATCCGTATCACTGAAGACGTCACTCAAGAAACAGTCATTCACAATTGTTCCTGATAGAGTATATAAATTCAGCCTTCACCACAGTACTGTGAGCCTGACGTTAGGTTGACTCGAATATCCACTGAAGATGGCAGCCAGTGCTGCTGCTGAAACGTTTGGTTTGAATGTAAACCTTGGACCACGGCCAAACAGCCCGGTAGAGATATTTCAAATACAACTGACACCGGCCGTGAAAGCCTTAGAACAATATTATAAAATCAGAAATTTAAAATGTGATTTGTTAGTTTTTGGAAAGCTATTAATAGTTAAAGTAGTAAGGAATAGAAAAAATAATGAAATACAAATACTCGTGAAGATATCCGTGTATATAGTGTTACGACAATTACGTAACACTCTCGAAAAGCCGGCAGGTGCAGTTACGTAACAGTTCTGCACGTTTCTCGGCTAGCCGAGCAGGTGCAGTGTCTCTGTCAAGGCCGTGCACTCAAGTAGCTTCCACACTGTTCGAGCACTCTTAACTATGCAAATTATGTTGACACGCGGCCAGGAGTACGGAAAATGATTCTAGAACATCAGCGCGATCTATATAAGCAACAGCGGCCGGCTTAGTTAGTCAGTTGCACTTGACGATGTTGTTGAGTGCGGATCAAGTGGTTGTGATTATTGCGGTATAATTAGGGCGGAAGTCTATTACGTAGTTGGCAATTATTATTGCGTGTGGACAAGTTTAACTTGAATTATTGTATGAGAGTACCTTATTGGTTTCAAATTGTTATTCGTGACTAATTAAAGCTGGTAATTAGTGATTTCATAGGTATTTTGTTTCCACTGTACCATACGACGATCAGTGAGACCGTCGTAACAATACTCTGTTTATTTAATTAATAATTCCGTGAAGTAAAAATACCGTTTCCGTATATAGAATCTGATTAAATTAGCAAGTTAGTTCAATGGCCGGTAGAACTGATCATTATTTTGAACGAAATACATTTATTATTAGAGATAGGATATTAATATCAGTTAATTTATAAATTATCATTTAAAAATTGCAAAAACTGAAATACCTCAAGTATTGTTTATTCTAGTTAAACAACAATTTGTAAAGCAGACAATCATACAATGAACGCAAAAAAATTCCAGACTACTGTTATATTGAAGGGTTTGGGTACTTAGTAAAATTTTTTATAATTTGATTCTCTTAAATGCGTTTAAAATTGTCTTAAAAGACTTCTATTTTTGGCGTGTGGTGCCCGTGAAGTTAAACAGTTGTCAGAGTAAACACTAGATTCGAATTTGGGTTTCTATTCCCTTTAGTCTGAAACCCGGAAAGATTTACACATTTTTTTAAACTTTAATTCCTTTCTAATTCCCGCGTGTCCAAATTTCAAAATTCAAGAGTATATTTAGATTATGTTTAGAATTCTCTTTAAAGTGACACCCACATGAAGCTTTGAGATTTTCAAAAAACTTATATTACATATGTAGTCTGTACGGGACTTTTAACTTTCAAAAAGCTCTATATTCAGATCGTGATTAAAATTTCCTTTATTTTGACCTTCTTCTTCTTCCACTCTTCAAGGATTAGGTTATATAAACCTGTTACGGCACCCATCTCGTCGTCGCACGACCCACGTTCTACCAATGGCTTTATAGTACAGTGCCGCTGTCGGCAATAGACCCTCTTTCATCCTTTGCAGATGATCCCACCATTGTCTTCTGTAAATTGAATTATTTTCATTTATGTCCTTTGTTTCGAGTTCTGCTCTGATATCTCCATTCCTTATTCTATCTTGCACTGTATAATTTAAAGTATTTCGAACAAACTACATTTCAGCACTCTGAATCTTCCCGCATTCCTTTTTGTCATGACCCACGTCACATTCGCATAAATCAATGTGAGTATTGGAATTGTCTTATAAAATTTAATCCTTGTACTGTGTTTTGCTTTATTTCTAAGATTTCTATGAATCGTACCGCAAATATTCCTAAATTTATTTATGTTTTCTCTTATATCATATTCGGATTTATAGCTTACTGCACAGCCAAGATATTTGAAACGGCTCACTTGTTCTAAAGTGCTATTGTTTATAACTGTGTTGGTCCTCATTGGATGACCTTTAAAGGCCATGGTTTTGGTATTTCTTACTGAAATTGTCAGTGACTACTTTCTTGCCACTTCTTGTAAGTGAAACATAGAATACCCCTTTAATTTGATACCCCACCTATATATTTGTGTGTGTTTTTTTTTTCATTCTGATGTTTAAAACTTTGGCCCCCACTCCTATTTCTTGGAGAGATCAATTTCAAATACAATAGGTGTCTATACGGTAAAAGTATTGACCTACGAAAAACAAACAATCGTTTCAGTCTTTTGAAAATCTGTAGTCGCATACAAAGGGTATCGTGTAACATTCCCCTTACTGACAAAGAAACAAATGCCAAATGATCGAGATAAAAATGAGAATTCGCTATGTCGTTTAATTACGCAAGATAGAAGAACACCAGCGCGACCAACAACATGGTGGATCATGCATTTATAAGAAGTTTGTGATACAGTTCTCAGAACTGTATCTGCCAGAAAGTAACTGAGTTCTGTCCGATTTCTCCGAACGGTCTACGATTTTATCAGTACAAGTGAACTGACAGAATAATCCTAACGTATATAACCTAAAGTGAGGGAATAATATGTAGACAAGGCTTTAGTTATACTTTTGTTTCATGATACGGTATGGCTAGACAAAATTATTTTCGATACGAAGCACCAGCAATATCTGTAAGCCTCGCTAATAGGATTTTCATTCAATGTTACTTTATCTGTTACGAGACTTTCCAATTCGCTAACTCTTGTGCTTTACTCAAAATATAAAATACTATAAACAGCTTAGACAAGTTGTCCCTTTGCGATACTACTCGAATCACCAAAATCTTCTTGGAAAACACTTTTTTACCCTGCGTTAGCAACTAAAATTTATTCAAACGCAACAAATAACTTCTAGAGAAATAAATTCTTTTGCAATTCATATATTTAATGTTTAATCATAGTTTACGATCGTGTACTTGATTTAGTCTGTCTGACTGTCTGTCTCTGTCTCTGTCTCTGTCTGTCTGTCTTTTTCTCTCTCTCTGTCTCTCTCTCCTCTCCCTCTCCCTATCTCCTCTGTCTATCTATCTTTCTGTCTAGCCATCTCTATCTCTGCTTCATATTATATCCATTATTCTTTCCTTCCTTGTAGGGTTTTCAGGTAACGCATCTTTCGCAGTAAGAGACAGCTGGCCTTTCGCCAACACTGCGGTGTTACCTCCACAGGTCTAAGGATCTCTGACATTTGTCTCAGTGGATGCTCCCCTAGGTTTCAAAGCTCGCTCTTGCCACCAGGACAGTATGATCTTTTTGAAGTCCTCCTAATTGAACGTACTTCTTCCGCTTTATCTGTCGTTAGGACACAAGATCTTTTCCGCCGGTCAAATCTTTTTTTTTCTAACGCAAGAAAAGGGCCCCAACAGGGTTTACAAGTCAGGCCAGCGCTTTGTAATAGCTTCTGACAGAGAGCTTGGCGTCAGGCCTAAGTTGGGGGAAATTTTGGTCTGGACAGTCCACGGTCGATAACACCTACGTTCTGCGGCAGATCATGGAGAAGATGTGAGAGTATGATGAAGACCTTTACATGTTCTCTGTAGATCACAGGGTGATTGAAAATAGGCTTTACCAATTTGAAAAATTATGAAAATTTATTCATACGACTTACAGAATCAGTCGAGGTGTCATTTTAAAGCAAAACATATCACGTTTGACTCACGTAGTGCCGTAATTCCAAATGCAACCACCGGATGCGCTAGCACCATGTTATTCAAAATGGCTACTTTTACTCGAGCATGCATCTTTCTGTGTTTTGGTTTCATAAAACAAAGTGAGCTATTAATGTGCAACGTAATTTTTATACTGAGTACGGTAAACATCCTTCAAGTTGGCCTACTATTTACTTTTGGCACCAAATCTTTGATGACAATGGCTGTTCTGTATGAGATGGAAAATCAGCAGCACGCCCGCAACTTTCTGATGCCGCTGTGGAACAACTCAGACACTGCTATAACGTAAAATTTGAATACGATGCAATTTCACGGGGATTAATTCATATATCATAGATACCAAATGTACATCTGTGAAAAACGATGTTAAGTAAATGCAGTTATAAGGTACCAGAGCGGTATTTGTTCAAAAGGAACAAAGCTTGAGTCGGCGCCTGCCAGACGGCTAGAAAGTACAAAAAAGTCACGTAGAGGGTTGGCTATCATAAAAATGCATTATGCGTAGAAACTAACAAAAAATGTGTGAAAGTTGGTAAATTTTAAGTGCTTTCAACAATAAAATACCGTTATGTAAGACAGAGAGCGTAAACAGAGAAATGCAAGTAACGCGTCTTTCCCACCACGTATACACCCGCCGTTGGGATAACGAATAGAAAAAAGCGTCATTTTTTTAGCGGGTGAATTCTCGGGGTAGATTGGGTAAATTTGTATTTCGCGGTACATGAAACCAATCGGAGTGTAGTTTGTAAATATTTGGTGTGGATAGTTTTAAGTCAAGTATAAAAAAACGTAGTTGGAAAAAGTTCAGTCAGTCTGCAGAGGTACTACATTTATTTAGACTCGTAACCGGTGTGTTAAAGAATTATTAGTTAGTTGATAAATTAAACAAATAATATTCACAAACGTAGTAAGGTGTATAGAGTGAAGTCATCAAATCAGTAAAACTAACAGTAGTATTTGAATCACTAAAATAATAGAATTCATGAAAATAAATTGTTGAAGAAGTTTCTAAACAGTAAACAATATTCAAATAAAGTATTACGTATTTACAAATTCGAAGTGTAAAGTTACGGTGAGCTGAGAAATTCTATAGCGGAACTTGTCGTGTACGAATTAATCCGACGGTACCAGCATATCGTGTCCATGTTGGAAGCACTTATATCTAATAACTTATATACTAGTGGTAAGAAAATATTGTGTAACACGTCACCGTTGTATTCTCACTAAATCATAAAAGTGAATTGTGCCTGGTGTATGTGAAACAAGTGTATATAGAGTTAACGAATGAACGAGTGCGACTGACGGGGATATACTTAGCAGCAGTGGACCAGAGGATCACAGGACCGACGACGTTTGAGGAGACACTCCGCACCGTAATTACGGAATTCAACCAACAAGTAAAATTTATATGAACATTCATTTAACATTGTAATTAAAGTTCAATTCTTTTGGTAACTCAAACAGTTAAAAAGAATCCACAATTAAAAAGAGAATAATCATAAGAAACTGAATATTAATATTAATAATGTAATCTCTAAATTCAAGAAGATCATTAAACGTATAATTTGTCATATTTATATTTGTTTTATTAATTATTACACCTTGAGATTAATTATAAGAGTCGCTACCCCAAAGTAAGAGCTAAATTCAATAGTTGAATATCAACAATTATATATATATATATATATATATATATATATATAGAAATATCCCTTGCTTTGAGAGCGTAGTTGTAGAAATTGGCCCTACAACGAACAAATTAATATTAATGAATATTCAACATTTAGTCTTGCTTTGCGTGGTGTAGTATTTTGGTGCCCAAGTCTTTGGAGCTTATAAAAACCAAAATCCTACGCGAAGGTAGTACTGCTATGCTCTAAACCCTAATAAATGAATTATCCTCGTATGATTTAGAGCAGCTACTATGTTTATAAGCTATAAGGCTTAAAGTACAGCACAACAAAGCTTAAAGATAGCACAGTACCTTGTCCACGTTAGCCGGCAATTCCCCACTGGAAGATCTGGGATGTGGGAACAAACAATGAATGATGCTGATAGTAACGAACTTTTCTTTTACATAGACGGTAACGAATGCGACATAACAGACGACGAAACACAACGCGCTCGAATGTGACCGACGCAAGTTGCACGTATGACGCCCGTAAACGTAATATACCGAACAGTATTAGCAGGGAAGTATACTCACGTTTTCACGTAGGTCAGTATGCTTTTTTCTGAAAAGAAGCAACTCTTGTATCGCTTTTTCTGCATAACTGTTTCATTTCTTGTTTTTCTTCCTAAAGTTCTTTTAATAGTGCCACAAACCGCATGAAATCTATTTATCTTTCTCTCGATGTTTTCGTCAAATTGATATGTAATATCACACCCTAGGCACTGAAAGTGGGATCTTTGCTCCAGCACTTTATCAACAAAATGTAAAACAGAAATAATAGAGTAATAAAAAATTTAACCTAATATTGAAATAAAAAATATCAACACGTTTTTAAAATTTATTCTTAGCTTGTTTACACATGTTTTATACTCTTGCACGTCGACACTTTTCGTATCCTTCGAATGTTGAAAAGTGTAGAAAGTCAGGTAAACGTTTACCAATACCCTATTCTGTTGTACCACTAGGCCTACGTTAAATAAAAACCACACACTACAATCAAATAACAGATCGATATGAATAAAATAAAATATACCGTAGTTCACAGCGGGCTGATAAAGAGGAGACGACTTGCGCTGATATCGGGTGTCGTTTAACGAGTTACAACATCATTTCTCTCTTTGCTTCTTGTTTCTGTTTGTGTGCGTCTGCGCCTCACACCCTCGTCGCTACGGCAGAGAGCGCTTCACACAAATAGCATAGGCTCAACGAGAGTCGCACGTATTCAGCATACGAACGAAGCGAAGGTTTACGTATTGTAACAACACACGGCTTTCAGCGTATACGGTATTTTACATTACGGGTAATACGATTTGGGGGCAGACACGTAAATATACGATAGGACTTGTTTTGTATGAGCACTACAGGGGGAAGATCGCGGGCCTCTTATCGTATATTCTCGTATAAACCAGCTGCTCGCTTTGTGGCGTCTACTCTAATAAAGTATTGTATCACGTTCTCTTACCTACCACGGAAGACCACAATTAACCTATTATGTACGACGTTTGGCCAGAAAGTTCATGCAGTTTTTGTTTATTTCAAAAATTGTGCCTTCATTCATCGACACTTATACTTCAAAGTACTCTCAGTTGAATGTAACACGATTAAGCCAGCCGTTTTGCAGTCTTCACAATGTTTCAAGCATACACTTTTTGGTACAGCCTTGAGCTCGCGTAGCTTTTTTCGGTTTACGTCTTCAACGGTCGCCAAACGTTGTCCTTTCGTGGAAATTATCACTACCATGAGGAGGAAAGATCGCTTTGAGACACATCTGGTAAATACGCAGTTGCCGTGTCATCATTATGACGTTTTCTTTTGCGCAGCCTGGTAAAATTTTAACAACCAATGACGTGTGTCCAGGCTACAATTTTCGTAAATTATTCTCGTAAATCTGGCCGTTTTCTACGAATATCTTTATATAAGTGGCGTAAAATGTTCGAAAATAGCAAACTTTATTTACCATTGCGCCTAGCAATGAAATTTCGTGAAACACAAAAAGCAAATCGTCTGACAACCACGATCTTTAACTCATTGACGGCAGTATTTGAAGCTTTTAAACCGCTTGTTCACGCACAACAGTCTCGCCAGAAGCCTTTTAAACATGTTTATATCTCACAGTTAACACAAAATTTAATCCGTGTTCTTCAATCTTGCATTGGAGAATGACAAAAACAAATCGCCTAACAGACCTTAGAACGACTTACTCAATTAGCTGTAAAATCTAAACTGTGGAACTGTGTGTAAAATAGGGCTAAAAGTTTAGATTATTGTCATTAACATGTGCACCAACATCGCATAAAAACAGTTTTTTAATAGGACACTTGTAGCGGTGGAAAGTTGCAAAATTGCACGAACTTTTTGATCAAACAAACCTTGTATTCTCGCTACGTTATGGCTACAGTGGAGACTGCATGCAGTTGTATATTTTGCACACACACACATGTATGTTGTGCATCCCAGAGTTCCACTCAGACCATGTACACACTACTCTGTACACTTCCGTTGCAGCGTAAGCTTACAGTCTACCAACAACTGTATATCATTGCACTTTACTACTTGTGCATGTAACATAATATGTGTCTTGTATGTACAGTAAAGTTATGGTACGAAGTTTGAATAAACATACGGGGGCTATCTTTATTTGAGCTTAGGAAATAATATCGTATATTTCTAGTACGCTAGTCTGGTTGTAAAGCATTGGTTTGCAACAACCACTATGTTGTCACACTGGTGGTTCGTTTAGAATTCGTTGTTTTTTTTTTCATTTTTTCATTTCATTTTCATCAGACCTTTGTTATAGAAACAGCTGATCCATCTGTCTAATATTATTTTGTACAAATATCTGAACACAGAATAGTTTATTTTTATAATTTTATTTTACAGCATGCTCCATTACAATTGTGTAATACTACATGCTAATTTTTTCCTTATTTGAATTACAATGTGTTTATATAGATTTACATCAAGTAATAACAAATATGTATTGCATAGCTCACAATGCTTATATGTGTCAATATTTCATTATTTCCAATAAAAGAACTTATTCGATATTTATTGCACTGATAAATATTTTAAATTCTTTTAGATGTTTCTTTAAAAAATCTACTTTTGTAGGTGGCCAATTTCCTGATTTTTTTACATTATTGATTAAATTTTGTCTCTGATTTTTTAACATCTCACACTCGTACACGATGTGGTCCACTGTTAGTTCTCCTGCATTGCACTGGCACATTGGGTCGTTTATTATCTTGAAGCGGTGAAGGTAAGATTTCATTTTTCCGTGGCCAGTCACTATTGCCGTGAAGTTGGGAGTCATTTGAGTTTTGTTTATAATCTGTCTTTGATATTATGGAAGAACATTTTAGTTACTGTACCTTTCGTTGTTTCCTTCCATTTGTTTTCCTACTTATGTGTAGTTTCTTCGGTTAATTCTTGAATTACTGGACTTTTGCGGGATTTTGTCAAAGAGATTGTCAGTTCATTATTCCGTACTGCTGCTGTTGCTAGCCGGTCTGTCAGTTCGTTACCATAAATTCCTACATATTATGCCTTGATCCATTTGAATTTTATTCTCCAAACTGGTGTATATATATAGCCTAGTTAGCATTGCTGTGGCTTTCCTTATTCCTTCTATAAGGTAGTTGTGATTGCTGGGATTATTAATTAAATCTATTATTATTCTGATGTCGGTAGGCCTATATATTGTTGCTTTCTTAGGGTTTACTTCTTTTATATGTTGTAAGTCTCCGTGGATCTCTTCTAATGCCTTTGGAACTGTACGTTGTTCAGCTTGATTATTTGAGCACCTGTTATCGAGTTTGAACACAGAATAGTATTCAACAATAAGGAAATTGAACAAGTGGCGACATTCAAATATTTAGATGCCGTTTTCAATGAGATGACAGAATTGAGTCAGAGTTAGACATGAGGATCTCAGCTGCAAGCAAGAGCTTCACGGTGCTATCAACAGGAAGTTTCTGTGGGAAAGCAAAGTGTCACAGAAAACCAAAATGGCATTAAATAAATCTGTATATGCTACAACATTGACGTACAGTTACGAGTTAAATACTCTAAATGACGGACATAAAAAGAGAATACAAGCAATGGAGATGAGATCCCTGAGAAAAATTGAAAAAACTCGTAAAGATAGGGTGAGAATAGGAAGAATTTGAAGATGTTTTCTTTAAATGATAAAATTTAAAGCTTGCAACTGCGTTGGTTTGGCCACGTCTGTAGAATGAATGACGAAAGGTACCCGAGACAAGCATAGGAGGCAAAACCAGACGGCAGAAGAGGAAAAGGACAATCCAAAATGAAATGGGAGGATACAATAAAGAAGAGTGTAGAAAGCAGAGGAACAGTTTGAGCCCGTGTCAGGGTTTTAGCACTGGACAGGACGAGATGGAGAGCTCTTCCGAAGACCTCGACACGCGACGGGCAGAAGACAAATATCTGATCCTTCTTAAGTTATTTGTTTCTTGTTAAGTTAGGTAACTTCCAGATGATGTGCGGGACAAGCAATCGTATTTTTTAGAAACAAGGTACATCGAGATACAAAATGAAAGTTATGGCGATCCCTGTACCGTCTTATAGGTATGAAGTATGGACAACAACCAAGGAACAAGAAAGTAAATTACAGGCCTAGGAAATGGTGTTCTTAAAATGAATTAAAAGATGTTGTTTTAAGAAATAAACTTGACCGTATAAAGAATGAGGCCAAATTATGAAACACAAAAATTAATGATTAATGATCGAATTCTAGAACAGGTGAGCCACTTTAATTATTTGGGTAATGGTATTGGCTACGATAGGAATTATGATATTGCTGTTAAGTTAGGTAAGTTCCAGACGATCTGTGGGACAATCAGCCGTATTTTTAGAAACGAGTTACGTCGAGATACCAAATTAAAGTTCTACAAAATTATGGCAGTCCTTGTACTATTCTGTGCGTGTGAATTATGGACAACAACTAAGAAACAACACTGTAAAACACAGGCCTTGGAAATTGCGTTCATAAGAGGAGTCAAAAGGTGACCATATGAAGAATGAGACCGTAAGAGAAGAATTACAAGTTGTTAACTTCAATGAAAGACTAAAATAATACAAACAACGATGGAAAGAACACTTAGAAAGAATGTCAGATTCAATATTGGCCAAACAAGTCTTGAAATATAAACCTACAGGTCACAAAGTGTGTGGATAGGCCCTGGAAAAGATGGCTGCAGGCGCTTTGAAGGCGCACCTTGCCTATACCACCATGCGAAGATGGTGACGATGACGATGACGAGCTGATCGTTCTATCTAATATTATTTTGTTTATCGAAAAGTCTACTCATATTCCACTTTGTACTGCGGCAAGTTCAATAAAAACTATATCAATTAGTTGCACAAGTCTTCCGTCCTTTTAAATAATACAGCGTGAACAATCTCACATTCTTATTACGGACAAATATTCTTGGTTACAATTTTTATTTTGTTCCCTCACGATTTAAAAAAAGTTAAAGGTGCACCTTCAACAGCAGCTGTACAAACTTTCTCTTAGATCGTCTCGTCAGTTCTTTTACTTTGTTTTGGTCGGTTCTCTTTGTTACGTCCAACAGATTTAACTTTCTTGTTTCCACTAAATTTGTAGTACACACCGCGAGAAATCAATCTTGCACGCAGATCCCTCCCCCCCCCCCGCCAATCACTGTTCCTCCTGTCCGTGTATTATTTAGAAACACAAACCGGATATTCTATAGTAAATGTAGTTTCACAAAACTCACGACAGTGCTTGGGGAACCGACTTTTCCGTCAGCGCTGCATCGGGGGGGATAAGATAGAATAAAGATCCATTGTAGAATAGAAACTTCACCATTATAGAATAAAGATATGTTCCTTATTTTACCGACACGTTTAACGATTAATTTTAATCTGATAATGTCTTAATTAATACGAGGGCTAAATGAAAAGTTCGCGGAGCGACGTCTGTAGCTTAGAGGTAAAACTAAAATTTTTCATGTGCTGCAAGATATGTATTTTATGGGAACTCTTGTTAATATGTCTGTCAACTTGTTCATTGTTTAAAAGCTGTTTAAAATTTACGTGCCATGCGTGTTTTGCTTTACGTGCCATGCGTGTTTGCTTGACGTGTCATGCGTGTTTGCTTTACGTGCCATGCGTGTTTGCTTGAAGTGTCATGCGTGTTTGCTTTACGTGCCATGCGTGTTTTGCTTGACGTGTCATGCGTGTTTGCTTGACGTGTCATGCGTGTTTGCTTTACGTGCCATGCGTGTTTTGCTTTACGTGCCATGCGTGTTTTGCTTTACGTGCCATGCGTGTTTGCTTGACGTGTCATGCGTGTTTTGCTTTACGTGCCATGCGTGTTTGCTTGACGTGTCATGCGTGTTTGCTTGACGTGTCATGCGTGTTTTGCTTTACGTGCCATGCGTGTTTTGCTTGACGTGTCATGCGTGTTTGCTTTACGTGCCATGCGTGTTTGCTTGACGTGTCATGCGTGTTTGCTTTACGTGCCATGCGTGTTTTGCTTGACGTGTCATGCGTGTTTGCTTGACGTGTCATGCGTGTTTGCTTTACGTGCCATGCGTGTTTTGCTTTACGTGCCATGCGTGTTTGCTTGACGTGTCATGCGTGTTTGCTTTACGTGCCATGCGTGTTTGCTTGACGTGGCATGCGTGTTTTGCTTTACGTGCCATGCGTGTTTGCTTGACGTGTCACGCGTGTTTGCTTTACGTGCCATGCGTGTTTTGCTTTACGTGCCATGCGTGTTTGCTTTACGTGCCATGCGTGTTTTGCTTTACGTGCCATGCGTGTTTTGCTTTACGTGCCATGCGTGTTTTGCTTTACGTGCCATGCGTGTTTGCTTGACGTGTCATGCGTGTTTGCTTTACGTGCCATGCGTGTTTTGCTTTACGTGCCATGCGTGTTTTGCTTTATGTGCCATGCGTGTTTGCTTGACGTGTCATGCGTGTTTGCTTTACGTGCCATGCGTGTTTGCTTTACGTGCCATGCGTGTTTTGATTTACGTGCCATGCGTGTTTTGCTTTACGTGCCATGCGTGTTTTGCTTTACGTGCCATGCGTGTTTTGCTTTACGTGCCATGCGTGTTTGCTTGACGTGCCATGCGTGTTTTGCTTTACGTGCCATGCGTGTTTTGCTTTACTTGCCATGCGTGTTTTGCTTTACGTGCCATGCGTGTTTTGCTTTACGTGCCATGCGTGTTTGCTTGACGTGTCATGCGTGTTTTGAAAAACGGACAAAATAAAACATCGTGGTGTGATTCTTTGTAAAAAAATTGATTAGCGGCAACAGAAATTCAGAACGAAATTGTAAAAGTGTCAGGAGATGCTGCGACTTCAAAACCAGCTGTTTGTAAATAGGCAATTGAGTTTAAACATAGTCATACGAGCATTGAATATGATCCTCCCCAGCATTGGACACCAAAAAAATGGAACATCTTCCTCCAGGTGTGGCAGTCATCTTGCACAACGCTTTTTCACACCAAGTTCTTGAGTTAAAGTATGATGCACACGCCCATATGAGATGCCTATGATTTCAGCAACGCCATCCTCTCCTCAATCTGCGGTCGTACAACACTCTATGAAATTATTTCAATAATGTCATTTTTTGTTGCACTTTTTGGACTCCATTGCTGGGATCGTCTCCAGTACTTGTACGACCACGTTTAGGCCTATACTCGAGTGTGCCCCACTTACCGTTGTTTCTGAAGGCGCATCATCTCCTAACACAATTTCGTCTTGATTTTCAGTTGGCGCCAAAACGTTTTTAACAGAGAATTCATCACAACACGTTTTTGATTTTGTTTATTTTAAAATCACGCGTGACAGGAAAATTTCAAACAGCTGGTAAAAATTGAATAAATTGACAGATATATCTGGAAATTAACAGGTGTACACTCGAAATATACGTCTTGCACCACACGAAAGTCTTTGAAAAATGAATAAGCATTGTGTCAGATTACCCTTTCGGATTATCTGGGTAAAAACGTTTTTGAAATAGCGGTTTAATATCAATATAATAACAATCATTATTTAAGAAAGGTGAAAGAAAGGTAGTGAAAATGAGAAATAAATTGTGTGTGTGTGTGTGTGTGTGTGTGTGCGTGCGTGTGTGTGTGTGTGTGTGTGTGCGTGTGTGTGTGTGTGTGTGTGTGTGTGTGTGTGTGTGTGTGTGTGTGTGTGTGTGTGTGTGTGTGTGTGTGTGTGTGTGTGTGTGTGTGTGTGTGTGTGTGTGTGTGTGTGTGTGTGTGTGTGTGTGTGTGTGTGTGTGTGTGTGTGTGTGTGTGTGTGTGACATTTCTTTGAAAGTAAAAAGTAACTCTCGATATTTTGAGCTGCAAATGTTTTTTTTTTCATTATTATATTCAACATGTCTCTGGTACATGCAGTGTTACGCAAAGGCAGTTGTTAATGACTTTAACGTTTATTTATCTGAGCTATACAATTCTACTGTTTCCGTTTTTGGTTTAATCCTGACAAACCCACGTGGCTCACCTGAAACGCTATTGGTCAGGGGCGTTGATACTGTTCACACAGTAATGTGTTATGCTCATGTGCAGAACGTCTGTACAGTCATGTGAGAGTTGTTTTTACTGCGACAAGTGGTTTTTGATTAAGTTTAATCATCTTTATGAATACATAGTAGAACGTTATCGTTGCTAGCAAAAGGAACATAAATTTAAAAAGTTTTAAATATTGCCGAAAAATCAGGGCACGCCGTTTTAAGACTCCCTCCTTATTACTGTATTCTGAAGTCCATTAAATTAATATGGAGCCAGTTGTAAGGATATGTTGCACGTCACAACACAACATATAAGCTGCATGATGTAAACCAACTGATATAGCAGGTGGTAAATGAAATAACACGGACGTGTGGCGTCGTTGTGCCGAGCATGTATTTAAGGAAAAAGATAAGCTACGGGAATTCGACCAAATTACCGACACCGTCGTGGACAATCTTATCATTAACACTGCTGACTTTAGTGCTGATTCAAGTCCGACACAGACATGGAAAGGAATTGAATTACTCTCTGACAGCACAGATAGTACACACAGCGCCCGCTCTAGCGTTTACGTCGCCCCGGACAAAAAGACAAATTGCCGCCCCTTAAACATATACTTTTTAAAAATATATATCTTTTATTTTAAATAAAAATCAGTGGTTTTAAATTATAATAAAAACGTAAATTTAGAAAGAAACATGTAACATAAAATTAACAGTCAAGTAGTACAAAACAGTAAAAATTAAGAAGTACCTGTATCTAGTTTCAAACTGTTAACCACATGCATTTTTAATGCTATTACATAAACGTATAATTGCACAATCAAACAACAAAAAACTTATATCCTATAAGAACTAAAAAAAGTAACATCAACTGCGCTAAAATCACAAGAAACCTTTTTTTCTCACTTTCAGTTCTGCACACTTTTTTATTACCCCTTTTAAGTTTATTTGATCAGCAATTTCATGCTCAATCGCCAAAATGACCAAACCATTAAGACGACTTTGCGTGGTAGTTGAACGTTAAAAGGTCTTAATTAATTTTAATTTAGAGAAACTCCTTTCCACACTTGCTACAGTTATTGGTATAGTCCGCAATATTCTTAAGCCAACACTAAGGTTTTGGGCAAAATTTAACATTGTTATTAATTTTAGTACATTGATTAGGCTTTCTTTTGCCCAAAAGCGGAGATACCGCAGAAATTTCCTCTGTTAATTCTACCCCATTTATGTCAACAGAATCACCATCAGTTAAAATACTTTCCAAATCCTTGCAGTGTTTTAATAGCGTTTATTTATACATGGTTTTTAAATCGTATATATTACATAAGAATTGAAAATACTTACTATGGTGACTAAGTTGTTCAAATCTAGTATGTAGTGTATTTAGTGCTTGATCAATTGTAAAATAAAAAAATCTATCTTATATTTTTCTTTGGGATCTTCGATGAAATCTTCTTTGCGTTCATCTCATGCTTCGCATGAGAAGTTGGTTTTTTTCTTCTTACGCGGTGTCGTGGTATTATTGATTTAAAATTAGCCTCAACGTCAATTTCATCAGCCAGTTCTTTTGCGTCAATAATAGTTTCATTGAAGGACTTATCCGATCGAAGATCCTTAAAGAATTTTTTGCAGTTTTGTAAAAATCAAGTGCAGATGCTAGATCGAAATCTGTTGTTTGCATCAGCTTGCTTATTGGATTAATACAGTTTAATATTTTATACCAAATAACTATTGAACACAAAAACTTAAACTGTTTAATACAATTTAATAAACCAGAGGCTTCGTCTCTTATTAAATTATCAAATTCTTGTTTTTTATAAATGTTTAACAAAGCGTCGTATACATCTCCCACATGAAATCTTGTTGAGAATATACTGGAAAACTCTACATTCATTCTTAAGTAAATGTACCTGTCATTGTAGAAGTGAAAGTGTGTATTGTGCGGTGGGGGATCGAGCTGCCTGGGCGGGGCCTCAACCCGCACACATGCCCGTTTACTGTGAGAGTCTAGAAAAGTAATGTTCTCGAAGTTTTAAAGGAAAGGAAAGATCTGGAAGATGTTTTTCTATATAAATAGAGATGCCCTCGACAAGTACAGTTCAGTTTTAAATGTGCTCTTGTAATGTGTATTTCGTGTGTCCGTTTTATGTATACTTGCTACTAAACTGTTCCTTCAATAAAACGTGTGTTTGCTCCTGTACTTAAATTATTCATTATTTTTACCCATACATCAACAGGTTATGGGCCCAGTGGCATTTTAAAATCGGAGTGCAGTGTGTAATTGGAGTGCAAGTATAAAATATTTGTGCAAAAATGGAACCGAATATAAAAATTGAAAAACTTCGAGACAAAGATAATTGGCATCAATGGCACTTCGTAGTACGCACATTGATGGAAGAGGATGTGCTGGATGTTTGCGAACGAAGATTAGCCGAGCCAGCTGCAGGTGCAGAAGATCGTGACGCGTTGTTGGATAAGTTCAAGAAGGCGGACAAAATTGCCAGAAAGTTAATTGTTACAACACTGGACTTAAAGCCTCTCGAACTTATAATGGGTTGTTCTACTGCCAAGGAGATGTGGGACAAATTGAATACAACATATGATCTAAAATCTGATGAAAATTTGTCGATGATTCAAAACAATTTTTTGAGTTTAAGTGGACAGAGAGTGAAAGTGTTACGTATAATATTTCAAAAATAGAACAGTTGGCTAGAAAAATTAAAAATCTCGGGGGAAAAATTGAAAAGACTATGGTGATGACTCGTGTTTTAACATCTTTGCCACAAAAGTTTAATCATTTTCACAGTGCTTGGGATTCGGTATCTGACGATAAGACGAATCTCGAAAATTTGTCTGAGCGCTTGATGGCAGAAGAATTTAGATTACAAGAGCAAAAGGAAGTACACGAAGAGACGACAGCGTTGCTAGCTAATCTTAAAATCGGTCATAAGGAACAGAAGAATGACTCTTATAAATATGAGAAGAATGATTTGAAACAAGAGCAGTGTTATAATTGTGGAAGACAAGGTCATTTAAAAAGGGACTGATTCAGGTGTTATACGTGCAAAAGGAAAGGTCATAAAAGTAACAATTGCTTCATGAATAAGAATAATGGACAGCGAAGATGGTCGAATAATCAAGAAAGAAGTAACTCATCTTCTGGACAGAAGAAATCAACATCGAGGATAGCACTAATAGGTGACAAAGGCAGCTGTGGCAATCGGGATGATCTCTGGATTCGGGTGCGACGGATCATATGTCGAAGCATTGAGAATGGTTTTCAACGTTCGAAGAATATACAACACCAGTCAGTGTAAGAATGGGCAACGGTATGACAATGTCTGCATATGGTAAAGGTAATATTGACTTGAAACTTATAAAAATAGTGAACGAGTAGAAGGTACTATCTATAATGTATTATATGTTCCTGATTCAATGTATAATCTGTTTTCTGTTAAATATGAGGGTAAAAGGGGTATAGATTATGAAATAACACATAATGCTACGAGATGTACTTTAAAGCATGGTAATGAAATTCTTGTAACTGGTTCCGAATATGAGCCTGGTAGTTTGCTAAAATTAGACATTCAAACTTTAATTCCAAAAGAATGTAACGTGGTAGAACAAAAGAGTAGATCGAGCATTGCCAACGGTAATGTTTTACAATTATGGCACGAAAGACTTTGCCATCAAAATGTGATTGTGAGAATGTAGAGTTTTAGGGAGGGTGTTGAGAATATACTGGAAAACTCTACATTCATTCTTAAGTAAATGTACCTGTCATTGTAGAAGTGAAAGTTTGTATTGTGCGGTGGGGGGTCGAGCTGCCTGGGCGGGGCCTCAACCCGCACACATGCCCGTTTACTGTGATAGTCTAGAAAAGTAATGTTCTCGAAGTTTTAAATAAAAGGAAAGATCTGGAAGCTGTTTTTCTATATAAATAGAGATGCACTCAACAAGTACAAGGTTCAGTTTTAAATGTGCTCTTGTAATGTGTATTTCGTGTGTCCGTTTTATGTATACTTGCTACTAAACTGTTCCTTCAATAAAACGTGTGTTTGCTCCTGTACTTAAATTATTCATTATTTTTACCCATACCTCAACAAATCTTAAAGACTTTAAGGCCTTTATCCTACTCTCCCATCTAGTGTCACTCAATGGTTTCAAAGTTAGTCCTTGGACATGTTTTAAAAGTATTGCCCATCGAAAAGTAGATGCAAAAAAAAAAATATATATATTTTGGACCATATTGAAGAAATTAGCGGCTTCCAAGGATGCTTTTGCCATATCATTAACCACTAGATTGAGAGAATGGCTACTAGACGGAACGTAGAATGCTCGCGAATTTAATTTTTTAATTCTAGATTGCACTCCTCCTTTATCGCCCCTCATACTGGACCCGGTGTCATAGCCCTGCCCTCTAATATCCTGAAAATTTAAACCCAGATCATTAAGTTGTCCAATTATAATTTCAGACATTTGTTTCCCTGTGGACCTTTCAACTGGAAGGAAGCCCAAAAAGCTTTCATTAATTTTTATTTCAACCTCATTGGAATTAGATTTATTGATTGAAACATATCTGATTACAAGAGTCATTTGCTTTACCTTACTAACGTCAGGAGTGCAATCTAAAGTTATGGAATAGTATATGGATTTTTTTATTTTATCAATAATATGGGATTTCACACTTTGATACAGAAGGTCTATTATCTCGTTTTGTATATTTTTCCCGAGATAGTGAGTTTTAGTCTCCTCTTTTTGAGCACTCTACGGACGTGTTCTTCCATAATGGGAGCAAATTCAGATAGCAGCTCAACTATTTTTAAGAAGTTACCGTGATTATGCTCAAACAGCTTGTCGCTTGCACCTTGAAAAGCCAGACAACTTTTACCAAGAATTTTAGTTATTGCTACGATTATTAGAAGTACCTCGTACCAATGGTTTGTTTCAGCATTAATAATTCTTTGAGCAGCCGCATCTATAGTTTTACAACACTTTAACCTTTGGCTCATTTCTACCCATGATTTTTGGGCCTGAATTTGATTTTTAGAAATTTCATGGCTTTTAAAGTTTCAACGAGGTGCTTCCAACTTTTAAAACCCTCTTTTGAAAGGGAACTAACCACACAGCCGAAAGCAGTATACGCAGTTTTGTGAAATAGATAGAGTACGCTATCTAGTCTCTTACAACTTGCTCTCCATTGCTTAAAATTCGTGTATAATAATTTGCGCTAAATTTTCGACCAGTGTCATTGGAAGGAAATTTGTAATTATACAATGGCTTAGGTGGACCTTGCCTTACTAAAAAACTTCTTTCGGGATCTCCTAAAATTCTTGGCCACAATGCTGGATCTGTACTTAAAGTTTGTAGAGCGCTTTCTGTAGATGTCAGGTTGGTGCCAATTTTTATAATGCTTCCATTTGGCGGCGGAGTGGTGCCAGTTCCAATTGATTTAGAAATATCGTCCATTTGTCCGCTCTCTGACGATTCCCTGTTTCCTTTTATAACCGGATTTGATGTTGGATTCATAGAGGATATACATACTATTAACATTGCGCAACAATGTGCAACTAGAGTTTTTTCATTCAATAAACAGTTTTTTTTGGATTAATAAAATATTTATTTGATTCAAAAACGCTTTAATTGATTTGATAAACGCTTTTCGATAAAACAGTAGCTATCAGACTAAACAGCTCAATATCTTTGTAGATGTACTTACCTTAAAAATTAACAAATCACAGTGAACTATAAAATTGCCAAATATTTTTCTATAAACTCAAACAGCTTCTACATAATATACACTTTCATTTGTTATCACCACTGACGTATTAGCAAGAATAATGCTATTGTGTAACGAAACCGCCCTTTTATAATTAGAGGTAATAAACAAGTCAATGCATGATATTCCTTCCTATTCCTGTTTCAAACAAGTTCACGCAGCGCCCATCGTGCTTTTCTATGCGGCGCGCGACTTAGGGTAGGCCTACATTTATAGTAGCGCGTGCACGAAGGTTTGCAAATCCTCGCAATAACGTCATCAGAATCAGCCGCTTTGCAAGGGCATGCGCTGAACGCTCAGATCAGCAGTAAGGGAGGGAGACGTATTCTCACTCTATCTCTTTCTCACACGTATTCAGCGCATGCCCTCGCAAAGCGGCTGATTCTGATGACGTCATTGCGAGGATTTGCAAACCTTCGTGCAGCGCTACTGTAAATGTACCCTTAGATACCCTAGCCTTTTTTGTTATTACATGCCGCTCTTTTATGGTTGTTTTCTTCAGAATTAAGGATTCCAAATATTTTTTAGCTTTTAGGCATAAAAACAGTAAATACGAAATGTAAATTGCATGGTAATTTTAGCCAAAGAAAAAAATCGACAAGTATAAATTTCGATTAATTGGGTATTTACCAATATTTTGTCACATTCACAGCCAAAATGCCGCCCTTTAGATTTGCCGCCCCGGACAAATGTCCGGGTTGTCCGCCCCTAGAGCGGGCCCTGGTACACAGTACACTGGTAAGTAATTATCACAGCTTCTATTTTCGCTTTAAATGTAGGCCTACTTTTTTTTCTTGCGATATTCAAACATTAAATAAAAAATCCATTAACTCTGCGTGTTAAAATAAATCATTGTCGCTCTGACAATCACACAAATATTACTTTGGTCCGGGATGTAAAAAGTATTACAATTTACATGTGTTTATACAGTATCAATATTATCTGTAGATATTCTACCCTGTCTGTACTCCTTCTGTCAGAGTGACACGCCTCTAACTCAAGCAACAAACAGCGTTTCAGATGTGCCACGCCTGTTCGTTTACATCAGGACTAAGCTAAGAACGGAAACAGTAGCCTATACAGTTAATTAAACCTAATAATATTTTAATAAAAACTTAAAATTATTCTTGCTTCAGGCTTAATTTGTTTGTGCACCACCAGATTTTTTTGTCACGAGCCGTCACTGCTATATATAATCAACACGAAATAATTAATGTTTCGTTCCAAACAATATTATAACATGAAGGGCTCATTAATTCGTCATTAGCGCACGCCGAGTGTTATTACGCTTTAAAGTATTATCAAGTGATTGTTATCCAATTATTTTGTATAATCGGTAGATATCCGTTTTTAATTTACTAGAGATCTAATTATTTCCGCTTAGTTCATTTTTAAGTGTTTAATTAAAATCTAAACAGCACATTGTACTGAATGCCGCCGTTGAAGTGTTCAACGGCCAAAATCAATTTAATTTGAAATCACTGCCACATTATGTAGGCCAGTTGAGATCCAAAAAAGACTCATATTTTCATGAAATCGTATACGCAGGGACGTACTTACGGAGGGGACGAACAGGACCAGGGTCGCCCCTAGAGGATCATCAAGAGTTGACGAATTTTCTTAATCTCTTAATTTTTAGGCTGTTTTATTATTTTTCACCTGTGTTTTTCAGCTAGTAACTTTTTTTTAAATATGCAAAGAGGTTTATTATACAGCATTTGCGTATATGTTTTAAATATGAAATGTAGGAAAATGAATTCAGTCAGTAAGTAGGCCTATCTTCTCAACAATGTATTTTTATTGTAGCATTACCGTCTATTTTAATGGGATTCGTCAGGATGTTATCACACGTTTTTCAGCCACTTAAAAGACAGTAGTGTTGATCAGTCTGAACGTTTTTTGTGTAAAGCCGCTCGATCCCGGGCGGCGAAGTTCTAGATACGCCACTGAATCGTGTATCCTGTTGTGCTGTTGCCACTACCGATGTTCTTCTTTTCCTTCTTTTACCCAGGAACTAGGAGAATTGCCTGTCCGGCCCCAAAGGAAATCCATTCAAAGGAAATTCATTCACTTTACCCACGTTTTCTTTGGCCAGTAAGCTTGTACTGCCGTACCTCTTTGGGGAACCTGCCATCCGGCATCTTATTGAGACGAGCAATCTGGCATCACTCCTTTTTCGACAATGCGATATCGGATATAAAAGAACTTACAATGTACCGTATTTCTCGCTCACGTTTTTCCCCAGATTTTCTTCCCCAACACGTGGGTGCGCATTATACACGATTAATAGGCTATAATTTACATGCTGAATTGTAGATCTGCACATGTGTGGTCAGATTATGCATGAAAAAGTTAGCAACATTGCTTAACTTTGATTAACTTCATGTTGCGTATATCTGCACTATAAAATATAGCCCTTCCTGTTCCGCCTTTTAACAGATACCAAGAATCTAATTCTACTAACATGTTTTTTCACCGGACCCCAAGTTTGTGAACAGCGAGAGAGAGAATGGTAGACAACGACCGCGCAGGAGAAACACTGAGACAAACGGAGTTAACAGAAAATTTGTTTACGTCGCATAGCGGGAAATGTAAACTGCGAACTGTCGGACGAAATATATTCTTTTTATTTAACCGAAGAAAAAATTTTGATTTAATCACAATTCACAAAACGCTTTAAATCAATTTATATAAACGTCCATAAACAATCTTCTCCTTCTTCTTCTTTTTGTTCCATCGGGGAATAGAAGAATCACCTGTTCCGACCCCAAAGGAAACACATCCACTTCCCCCATCGCTTCCCAGATCTTTCTATACCTGTGATGTAGTTTGGGAGGGGGGGTGAACGGGACCGAATCCCCCTGAGGGTCGAAAGTTGACGAGAAATATTGTTATTCTCCTAATATTAAGCTGTTTTATTAATTTCTCATCAATATACGCTAATACAGTAATAACCCTTTTGTAAATATAGGTCTACAGACAAGTTTATTACGCAGCATTTGCGTTGGTCTTAATTTGTTTTTAATTTTGTATGAAGCCGACTCGACCGGACCCCCCCCCCCGACCAAATTCTACATACGCTACTGTCCTACACTTCTTTGTCCAATAGACTTGTATTGTCAAACATCCTTACACAATAAGCCAACCGGTATCCTACTCAGATGAGCAGTCCGTCACTCGTTTTTCCCGCAATGTGATCTTGGTTAAGAAGGCTTTCAGATCTTTATAACTATCTTCACTATAAAGTCTATCCCTTGGTGTGCACCCTTTAACAGATCGAAGAACCTAATTACGTCGTTTGTATTCTACTAAGACATTTTCTCACCGGACGTCAAGATTTAAAACCATACAACATTGGCACAGCCAATACCTTATAGAATTTAAGTTAAGTCGCTTTCGTTGTTTTCGTTAATAATGCTTCACGAATTACTCTACAAGTTAACTGAGATTAGGTCAAATTTTAATTAACAGCATTATTTACGTCATAAGTAATGTCACAGCCAAGATAGGGGAAATGTGAAATCTATTCTGTTACTGTTATTATCTAGTATTATGTTAATTCGTATGTCTCCACAAAAGTCATAGTTTTTTTGTCTTCTGTACAGAAATTTTTATGTTGTAATTCCAACAGGTTCGTTGAAAAAATCGTTCTCAGGTTTCGATTGTTTTGGTTGATTACCTAATTAACTGCTAACAGCATTGTATTCATCCATTTTCTGTTATTTATTTTTATTGCTCGCGTTCACTCTTAATTTCCACGCTGTAACCTTGATTTCAGGGTAAACGCGCCGGAACAGCGTTCCCGAACATCTTGGATCCAAATTTGTCCTATTGAAAAAATATATGAAAAGAAAAACCTAATTTTTACAAAAATTTACTACTACTTTTTAAATTGTACCTCTCATCAACCCCACTACAAATCTAAACATTTCTCAAAATCAGACACCAGCACTAATCTTTATCTTAACTATTATCGTTCAAAAAATGTCCCAATAACCTATGAAGAAAATGAAATGAAAAAACTTGCTTCAAAATTAAATCTACATGAAAGGCAGCTGAATGGAAGCTTCCGAGAGTATGTGCATTCCAGATTTTTTCCGGAGAGTCTTTTTACCTTGAAATATGCTATTGAATCAATAGCAATAACTTCAAGTGAATGTGAGAGGACTGATTGCTGGCCATCATACGGCATTGGACAGAAAGAGAAGGAAACGTCAAGAACAAACAATATGACGACACAATGATGAAACTATGGAAACTTTTTTTAAATGTCCGAACCACCGAAACCATCACTTAGAGTTTGATTGAGGCTCCGGGGTGACGCCATCATGAGTGACATGTTTTCGATTGTCGTGAGGCTAACCTGACGATGAAGCTCTTTAGAAATATCAGTAAACTTTATTACCTTCTTAGATACAAGTTTATACGTATGTTACATTTATAAGGGTTTAAAAATGTAGACCTCCTTTGTAATAACCTAATGTAAACTTATACGCTAATATGAAATATAGCCTAAGTATACTTGTGTCTGTACAACTTTTGAACTGATGCGTTCCGGTACCTATAATTTTAGAAATCAACCACTGGCTGTAACTATGTCATCAATATAGATATTAAAAGTGTTCGAAACATCCTTGGAGCCCTGGAACACTCCCTGATTTGATGTAAATATCTTTTGTCAAGTTTTCTCTTATAAACAGTACAATTCTATACGATAATACGATACGATAATATAAGCTCTTTATAACATCTATTATGCATAATGTCCCATAGGATGGAAATGTTAACTGTATCAACGTTTTCTCAGTCAGTGATGGCACGGTGTGCCTCCAAAATATACGTCCTTCTTTTCTAAATTAATACTTCCAAAAAGAATACGTTATGCCGCCGTTCCTGAGGGGCGTATTTACGGGACGGCGGACGAACGGGACTGGGCCCTGCCTGAGAAAGTCGAAACAGTTGGCGAATTTTGTTAATCTCTTAAATTTTAGGCTACTTTATTTGTTTCTTTGGTTGTAAACGCTAATATAGTGATAACTCGTTTTTAAATATACAAACAGGTTTATTACACAGCATTTGAATATACGTTTGAAATATGAAATATAGGAAATTCACTTCAGTCAATAGGTATCTTGTAAACAATGTTTCAATAACGCGTATTGTTATTGTATTATTAGCGTTTATTTTAATGGGACTGATTTCAGGAAGTTATCACAGGTTTTTCAACCACTTTACACGTAGTAATGTTGATTAGTCATCATCATCATCATCATCATCATTATCATCATCTGCGAGGATTAAACCAAAGATGTCTCAGACAGGCAACAGATTAGCTTTGTCACTCCAGCGCTTCCTCGGACGTCCCACACCTCTCCGTCACCTCGGCTTATTTCCATAGTTGTTTGGGAATGCGAGTTGCCGTCTGAATTCACAGCGCATCCGAACACTTCGGAGTGATCTAGTGGCTGGAACACAAATGGTTCCAGTTCCACACTAATACCGTAAATCGCATCAAGCCTGTAGCCCTCGTTTTTCGGGGGCTATACATACAGGCCGAACCGCAGGTCGTCCTAGCCGAACTGCGCGACGCGGGTTACAAGGTTGTGGCAGCCTCTAGGTTGTATACAACCTACGGCTCGCGTCGACCCCTGCCTCTAATCCGACTCCAGGTGGAGAAGGGCGGACCCACCCAGGCCCTATTAGAGTTGAAACGGCTGTTCGGCCTCTGAGTTAGCGTAGAGCCCTGCCGTCAGACCGGGAAGATTTCCCAATGCCACAGGTGTCAGAGGTACGGCCACAGCAGCTTTGCTTGTCGGAACGCGCCGACCTACGTCCGATGCGGACTCGGCTACTTAACGCAGGCCTGAGCTGTTCCTGACAATCACAGGTACTGCATAAACTGTGGAGGCGCCCATTCTGCAAATAACAGGCGCAGTCCTATTTACAAAGAGCAGCTGGACAAATTAGTAAAGCCGGTCCAGCCTAAGCCTCGACATGCTGTTCAGCCAGTAACATCGGCCAAAGCCTCTGAGCCTGTGGCACGGAAACCAGCCCCAAGGTCTGCTCCGGTTCCGAAACCACCTAGTGCAGTGAGCCCGAGCAAATCTAAACATTCCACACCTGAAGTCGCGCCCTCGGAACCGGAACGCGAGACACCCGAGTATGCTAAAGTTCCCTTTGCCGCAGGATGACGAGGAACTTGATCCTCCACTACCGCCGCCACCCAAGCCTCGCTACACCAGATCAGGCAAGAAAGGTAAAAGACCTCAGGCCAAGAACACGGGCCAGCCTTTACCTGCCACTGGTCCCAAGCCTGTCCGCCAAAAGCCAGAGCGACCACCGGCTCCAGAACCTGCCCCCAAGGCTTCCACCGCCTCTCCCCGCCACAGCTAGCAGCTGCCGCCTAGCGTTCTCCACAATCATCTACCGATGATCTTGTCGTCGTCTCTGACTTTCTGGTAAACTACGACTTGCAGAAAGTAGCCCAAACTTTCCGCAACATCAACCAACGCTTGGAAAAAGCCTCGCTCCAAGACAAGTTCCTCCTCTTGGTGGAAGCCTGCCGTGTTATTAGTCTGTTATGAACAACGGACAACCACGGTAATCCCTCAAGCGAGACCTCGAGCTCGTGGCGTGGAACGCCAACGGTCTCGTTTCCCGGCATTCTGAGCTCTTAAAGTTCGTTGCCCGTCACAAGCCCGATGTGCTTCTTCTTGGTGAGACGCACCTGACCCCGCATCGTCGATTCCAATTACGCAACTACGTGTGCTACCGGGACGACCGGTCGGGTCGCGCAGGAGGGGGCACCGCCATCGCGGTGAAGGCGTCTCTTCGCCATCACCGCGTTGTCCTGCCTCAGCGGCGGAACCTCGAGTGCACCGCGGTTGAGCTCCATGGTGCTCTCGGCGGTCTACTCGTGCTTTCCGCATACAAGCCTCCACAAACGGAGCTCCTGTCGAACGATCTGGAGGCCGTCTTTGGCGCACACAGGAGGGTAGTCCTGGTGGGCGACCTGAACTGTAAGCACCCTGATTGAGGGAGCCGCTTGCTGAACCCAAACGGGGCCCGCTTACGCAGGTACGCTGATGCGGCTCGGGTCACAGTCATGGGCCCTACCGGGCCTACTTACTATCCCCGGAGGGCTAACTCCCGCCCTGACGTACTGGACATTGTTGCGGTCAGGGACATTTATTGCCCGGTCCACGTCTCCGTCATTTCGGAACTGTCCTCGGATCATTGCCCCATCAGTGTGCATCTAGCTACCCAGCACTCTACCATCCGCGACGAGCGGCGGGTAATCGAGTGGGAACGCTTTGGCCCGGCGTTCAGTCGCCGCCTACCTGAGCGTATACCACTCGACACTACCCAGCATGTCGACGAGGCAGTTGCCTTATTCGACACAGCCGTAGTCTCGGCGGTAGACGTGTCCTCCCGGATGAAGCCGAGGCTCACGCCCGACTATCAGCGGATCCCCGAAGAGGTGTCTCAACTTGGTTGCGAGAGGAATTGCCTCCGGAGACGCTGGCAAAAGACTTGTGACCCGGCCGACAGGGCTGCGTTTAACAGAGCGACCGGCAAGTTGCATCGTGACATGCTGGCGTTCCGTAGACGTAACTGGGAGCTAGCTGTACCACAGATGGATGGCCCTGCCGAGAACCGTAATGTCTGACGATTACCAGTGCCCTAACGGGAAAGCGTAAACGCGCGCCTCTCCCCGCACTGGAAGGACCCGGCGGTCAACCCTTTGGACGCCCCCTCGAGAAGGCAGAGTTCTTGGCTGACAGTTTCGAGCGTCAGTTCGCTCCCAACCCATTCAAGAACCCGGCCTTTACTGAGCGAATCTGCCGCGAGGTAGAGCACTTTCTATCGGCCGGTATCACAGTCCAGCCGGAGCCCATCTCGCCGGAGGAGGTCTCTGAGAAGATAGTTCAGCTCAAGCCCCGGAAGGCGCCTGGCCCTGACGGAGTCATGAATTCCGCACTCCACCGCCTTCCGGAGCGAGGAATACGGTTCCTCTCTGAACTATTCAATGTCTGTCTCAGGCTGGCTTACTTTCCTGCGAAAAGGAAAACGGCTACAGTTATAGTGATACCCAAGCCGGGAAAGAATTCTTCTCGCGCGGAAAACCTCAGACCCATCAGCGTCCACGACGTCTAAAGTTTTGAGCGTTTGATCCAGCGCAAGATCCGCGACCATCTAGAAAGACTGGACGTGCTGCTCCCCGAACAGTTCGGCTTTCGTGAGCTGCACTCCTCGACTCATCAGTTGATGAGACTCGTGGAATGCATTACCGAGGCTGGCTGCCAGGGCAAACAGACGACCACGATCTTCCTAGACGTAGAGAAAGCCTTCGACCGCGTGTGGCACGAGAGTATCCTTTACAAACTAACGGAAGTCCTTCTCCCAGGTTGCTACGTTCACTTGATCGGCAGCTTTCTGCGAGACCGTAGCTTCCAAGTGAGAGTAGACAACGTTCTCTCTTCGGAGAGGCGTGTTACCGCTGATGTCCGTCAGGGAAGTGTACTTGGGCCTCTCCTGTTCTCGCTGTTTGTCAACGACACGCCCCGAGTTCCTGCAGTAAGATTGTCGCTGTTCGCGGACGACACTGCGGTTTTTGCCTCAGAGCCGAACGCAAGTTATGCGGCAATCAAGCTCCAGCGCCAACTTGACGCGATGTCGGAGGGGCTCATGACTGGAGAGTTGCCGTCAACGCTTCCAAGAGCGCCGCGGTAATATTCTCGCGCAAACGCAAGCAACCTCGGCCGCTTAAAGTAGGCCCCGTCGAGGTGCCCTAGACCAATAGCGTCAAGTACCTCGAGATCCACGTGGACTCCGGACTCACCTGGCGAACCCACACACAATAGACAACGCGCTTCGGCGCAACTCAGCAGACTCTGGCCCGTGCTGTCAAATCCGTCAATGACCCCTCGCCTTGGTAAGCTCATCGTCAACTCATACGTTTTGCCCGTGATTACCTATGCCTGTCCTGTTTGGGGATACCTTGCTCGATGTCATAGATCAGCGCTCCAGCGCGTTCTCGACCGGGGACTTAAGCTCGCGTGTAAAGTTCCCCGGAGGTACTCTTCTCGTCTTTTGAGGAGAGGACTCGGTGTCCGTGAGACGCCTGGAACGTAGATTCTATTTTCGATCACCACGTGTGACCCACAATTCCCTCATTGCCGGACTTGGTAACTATACTCCGCGACCAGGTGAGTCCTGGAAGCGACCCCGTTTACTAGCCCCTGTGGTAAAATCCACCATCGAGGGTCGTTTCAGGTCCTCCACAAGTAGGAAAATAATATAATATACCGTAAATAACTCAAACTGACCCAGTGGCAGGAGTCCTAACTGAGACTCGGGACACTGCACAACTCGCGACTCGCGACTCGCGCAACCCCCAGTCGTATGCAGGCGAGGGAAATACGACTGTCGTCGGTGAGTTCGTATTTCCCCCGCCTGAATTTTCCAGATTCAGAAACATGCATCTGTCTGTTACCATGGATCGGCGGGGTGAGCCCCTCTCATTGAGTGGTCTTTGGACGAACCAATAGGAATTTGCTGTTTTTCTGATTGGCTGGTGGTGTCAGTGAACAACTTCGTGCAGACAGAAAAAGACATAATTATGCGTGTCCTACTCATGCTCACTAGCCTTAACCACAGTCCAGCAGTCTCTGACTGCGAACCTTCGTCAGTCTGTTGCAGCCTTCTGCACTGAAGGTGGCCGTCGAAGGCACGGCAGAAACGTTTGCACAAAACAACCATGGATCACGGCCTTACAGCCCGGCAAGCCGAAGTACTCATATCAAATTTAAATCTTGTCTGTAAATTCTTTTACACAAATTATTTATTAAAGTATGTGGTCTTTAATTATTAACAAATGTTTACTCGAACAATAGTCTATTTTACTTGTTTGAAGAATTCCTTCACGCCGTACACGTTGTAGGCTGCTACGTTCACGTTGTCCGCTGGCTCCGCTGACGCGCTGACACTCGCGATTCACTCATGCACGCCGTTTATCTGCCATATGTGGTTTTTATTTACAAATCTCAGGTTCGATAAATGTTGGTTAATTAGTTATTACTTAAAGCGGTGTGTCTAACGTACACCTTCCGGCAATCTTAATGTGTCCACGCGTTCGTACAGGTGCATTCCGAATGAGTACAACTGCTCCTAAGCAGCAATATTGACTACCGCCAGTTAGCACTGTTTGATCTTTAAAGAACTCAGCTCTGCGTTCTAATAACCCCTTGATGTAGTATACGGGTATCTTGTAGCTAAGATCTTGGACTGTCGTCACCCTTATAGCAAACGTGTACTGTCTCGAAAAACTCGCACAGAGAGTACGTCTTATTAGGACGAGTTGCAAAACGAGAACTGTCCGATATGTCGTCTACTAACTAGAGCATATCGGAAATGAGAATTGGAGCTCCTGATTGGTTGAAATCTAGAACACGTAATATATTTCCACCTTGATAGCTAGACATCGTGTAAGACTATGCCAGAGCCTGCAAAATCTTGTATAGATTTTATCTAAAAATTTTATGACTTTACTGCAGATAAGGTTTCTATATAAAAGCAAATTCAGTTAAAAAATACATAGTAAAATTATGTTTTGATTTTATGACATACGAAAAATGTAGCGCTATTTATGACGCATATGCTGTCCAGGTTCCATTCCGATACGTTAATTATTATAGGAGTTATTCGGGAAAACACGAATAACACGCGCACTCGCGCACTAAATTTGCACTTGACATGACAGAGAATAAAGTTTTGGGCATTTTAACATATAGCACTAATAACCCATCTCTTATTTCAAAACTTACACCTATTATACAAAAATTTTTAAAACATGTCTATAATGTCATAAAGTGTATAATAGCGTCTTCGCATATTTAAAATGACTCTTACTGCTTTTCATTACATTGCATTACATTTTTGCGATTTGTTAAAAAGTGAATACGAATGGATAGTCTTAAAATAAAGGCATATACAAAGAGCTGACAGCTTTTTAGTAAACCACACACATTACGAGAAAAAGAGTGACAGGTTGCTCATCTGAATAGGATGCCAAATGGCCGGATGAGGAAATTTAACAATGCAAGCCAATTGGACAAAGAAGTGTAGGAAGGCCTGGGAAGCGTTGGTGAAGCGGGTGTGTTTCCTTTGGGACCGGAACAGGTGATTCTTCTATTCCATGATGGAAGACGAAGGAGAAGATTCTTCACGAACGTTCATGTAAATTAATTTATAGCAATTTGTGAAGCGTGCTTATATCAGAAAAGGTTTCTTCAGTTAAATCGAAAGAATACATTTTCGTCCGACTGTTCGTAGTTTACACTTTCCGCTGTGCGATGTTAGAAAACTTTCCCGTTAACTCCGTTTGTCTCGGTATTTCTCCTGTGCGGCCCCTGCCTTCGATCCTAACTTTGTTTGTTTAGATCGATAACACTCGGCTTCGTCCAGCCAGCAGACTTAACTTTCTTGTTTCCACTAAATTTGTAAAACACGATGCGAAAGCGTCTGTCTACTGTCTCACACAGTTTTCTGCTCACTCTCTGCCTGCTCACTTGTAGAAATATAGGCACAGAGATCCCGAAATAAATTTTTAGTTTTAACAATACTTTGAAGAATGAATGTGAATCTCTCGGCGACGTTACTTGCTCATCTTCTACACATTACCGGTAAGAACTAACCAGTGGCCATCCACGGCCCAAGCACAACGCATCAGTCACCCCAAAATTTCTCACCATCCACAAGTTTTGTTTTCAGCCTATATCTAAAATGAAATTCATAATAATTATGGAAAATCACCAGAATACATGAAACATTTAATTTTATTCATTGAAAAAAGTGCATCGTATTTTAAATCAAAATGAATACCCTACGCTATAATAAAAACACTGGATAAATGACACGTTGTTTTAATGATCGTAAAATCAATTAAAATAGCTTTACAACCATTTCGTCCCCATACTACGATGATGTTAAATTAGGCACACTGAAGATGCATCATGGCAGCACAGGCAAAACGTTTGGTTTTAAAGTAAATAAAACGTCCTGTGTGAAACCAGAAACCTCGTTGTTGTTGTTGTTGTTGTTGTTGTTGTTGTTGTTGTTGTTGTTGTTGTTGTCAACGGAAACCAAGAAAGTTTACGATCACTAAACTACAATTAATACTGCATTCGAATTTGGCAAGAGCTATAAGCTACAACACAATTCAATAAAATTTAAAAGTATATATTTTAATCCCTTTGACTACTTTGTTTTAACTTTAAATGACAAATTTTATTTCTTTATTTTATAATTTTAAATATGTTATTACAAAAACGCTTAGTTTTTTATTTGTATATAAAGATAGTTTTTAATTAGGTTCAAACAAAATAAGAAAAGAAGAAATAAAAATAAATATTTTGTTTAGTCCACCACTCCTATTAACCCAAAATAGCATGCCAGGCATTCACTTCAACAGGCTAAATCGACCTGTGACTGAAAAGTACACTTCCACTTAATGGTAAGCCCGGGAATCGATCCGTCCAGTTTACTAATCAGGCGCCGTACCCTGGTTGGTCTGCTAAGCCATCATCATCATCATCTTCACAACACGACGTAGGCAAAGTGCTGCCTGTTCCACCTTTAAAATCCTCCGGCCAACTCTTCCTGAGTCTACGCACACACCTGTGCCCTATAGGATTGTACTATAGGATTGTATTTCACGACTTGTTTGGCCAGCACATCCTCCGGCCAACTCTTCCTGAGTGTACGCACACACCTGTGCCCTATAGGATTGTATTTGCAGACTTGTTTGGCCAGCACATCCTCCGGCCAACTCTTCCTGAGTCTACGCACACACCTGTGCCCTATAGGATTGCATTTGCAGACTTGTTTGGCCAGCACATCCTCCGGCCAACTCTTCCTGAGTCTACGCACACACCTGTGCCCTATAGGATTGTATTTGCAGACTTGTTTGGCCAGCACATCCTCCGGCCAACTCTTCCTGAGTCTACGCACACACCTGTGCCCTATAGGATTGTATTTCCAGACTTGTTTGGCCAGCACATCCTCCGGCCAACTCTTCCTGAGTCTATGCACACACCTGTGCCCTATAGGATTGCATTTGCAGACTTGTTTGGCCAGCACATCCTCCGGCCAACTCTTCCTGAGTCTACGCACACACCTGTGCCCTATAAGATTGTATTTCCAGACTTGTTTGGCCAGCACATCCTCCGGCCAACTCTTCCTGAGTCTACGCACACACCTGTGCCCTATAGGATTGTATTTCCAGACTTGTTTGGCCAGCACACCCTCCGGCCAACTCTTCCTGAGTCTACGCACACACCTGTGCCCTATAGGATTGTATTTCCAGACTTGTTTGGCCAGCACATCCTCCGGCCAACTCTTCCTGAGTCTACGCACACACCTGTGCCCTATAGGATTGTATTTCCAGACTTGTTTGGCCAGAACATCCTCCGGCCAACTCTTCCTGAGTCTACGCACACACCTGTGCCCTATAGGATTGTATTTCCAGACTTGTTTGGCCAGCACATCCTCCGGCCAACTCTTCCTGAGTCTACGCACACACCTGTGCCCTATAGGATTGTATTTCCAGACTTGTTTGGCCAGCACATCCTCCGGCCAACTCTTCCTGAGTCTACGCACACACCTGTGCCCTATAGGATTGTATTTCCAGACTTGTTTGGCCAGCACATCCTCCGGCCAACTCTTCCTGAGTCTACGCACACACCTGTGCCCTATAGGATTGTATTTCCAGACTTGTTTGGCCAGCACATCCTCCGGCCAACTCTTCCTGAGTCTACGCACACACCTGTGCCCTATAGGATTGTATTTCCAGACTTGTTTGGCCAGCACATCCTCCGGCCAACTCTTCCTGAGTCTACGCACACACCTGTGCCCTATAGGATTGTATTTCCAGACTTGTTTGGCCAGCACATCCTCCGGCCAACTCTTCCTGAGTCTATGCACACACCTGTGCCCTATAGGATTGTATTTCCATACTTGTTTGGCCAGCACACGTATCTGATATTCTTTTTAAGTGTTCTTTCCACTGTTGTTTGTAATATTTTAATCTTTCATTCAAGTTAAAAGTTTTAAATTCTCCTCTTATAGCTCATTCTTATACGGCCAAGTTTAGAACACCATAAACTCGTCTTTAGAACGGCACATACGAGGCTTGCATTTTACTGTGTTGTTTGTTGGTTGTCGTCCATAACTCACACCCATAGAACAGTGCAGGGAATTATGTCATAACTTTGTAAAATTTTAATTTTTATCTCGACGTACCTTGTTTCTAAAAATACTGTGCATAGTCTCACATAGCGTCTAAAACGTACCTAAGTCAACACCAATATCATAATTCTTATCATAGCCAAGTCAACACCAATATCATAATTCTTATCACAGCCAATATCATATTCCAAATAACTTAAATGGCTCTCCTGTTTTACAGTTTCATCGTTAATCATTATTTTTGTTTTTATTGGTTCCTTGCCTTGAAATGTCATTACCATTGTTTTCGTAGTAGACATTTTCATATTGTATTGTTTGAAAACTGATGAAGCAGTAAAGTCAAAATGTAAATTGGTTTCTGATGAGAATATCAGAAACCTGCAAGTCACTGTGGGGGGGGGATTCATTTGAGCGTTCAAAAACGGTTGGCAGATTTATGTGACGTGTTTGTTTTGCGAAAGTCTTAATAATATTTGTGAGTATCAATTACTCTGTCACTCAATAATCTTTTCCACCGTTGAAAATCACGATCTATGCGGTCCACACAACACATAATACTAGAATCCCCAATAAGTGTGTTACATGACTTATGACTTATAATCTCCGTCAGTTACGTAAGAGCTCCGCGTTGCAGTTTAATTAGCTATCAGTTTTCTGTGCCGCTATTATCCCCTACAACTCTAACATTTAACAGTGTTAATTGTTGTGGCCTGTGCAGCAATTTCAGACTGTGTTATGTGCAAATGTGCTGCGCTTTGCATTGTTGCACAAAGCTCAGTAATGAAGCCGTAAAAGTAACATCCTTTCTAAAGGCCGTCCCAGATTACATTTTCTAGTCTATTACATTGGTTAAACGGTCTGCACTGTTGCCATACTTCGTGCATTCTATCGTACTATTAGCGATAGTGCATTACGAGTACTGAAGGCGTTTGATATCATCCGCACAACGACGTCCATTTACCACTAAAAGGAGTGAAACATTTTCAATGAGAGACTGCAATTTATTGTACAGTTTTATTAGTTTTTTACTTATGGTGTAAATGTTTATGTTTCAGCAGTTACCTGAAGTAGTATTACTCGGTTTATAATATAAAAATAACATAAAATTAATCTGGAGGCTTCATTCCGTATACCGACATCTTTTAACTCCTCCTAAGAACTCCATTCACAAGAGCGTATTTTACTGTCGTGTTTCTTGGTTGTTGACCATAATTCACACCCATTAAACAGTACAAGAACTGCCTAAACTTTGGAGAACTTTAATTTTGGATCTCGACGTACCTTGCCTCTAAATTGTCCCGAAGAGCGTCTGGAACTTACCTGACTGGAGGTGTGTATTTTATACCTAACTTACTGTCTGGATTTTAATTAGCTAGAAGTGTGTTTATTACTGTCAGTGAATAAGGGGTGTTTATGAACAATCAATATAAAACATCAGGTAACTGACTGACGTGGAGAGGAAGGGCGAAACATTTGTACAATGGAAAAAAGTTATTGTGTAAAATAATAATCCTGAATTATAAACATGTAAAACATCGTATTCTTTAAAAAGATATTTAAAAAACATAGTAAAGTAATATAAAATTTACATTAATAATAACAATCCTTTTTGTACGAGAATATATTTTCGTTACTTTGTTAAAATGTTTCCATAGAATTCAACTATCATCATTAGATATAAATTAATAAATTAAAATTTCTTTAATATAATATAAAATAATTTATAATAATTATAAATTTATAATTAATAATTTATATTACAAAAAGTTTATATTGTATATTATAGTAGGCTATGTCCGAAGCATTTCAAACTTTTTCCTTCTATTTTCTCTACAATATCAATGCCGATACCCATTTCTTCCGGAATGGCTGTGTTTCTTACTCCACAACATCGTCTCCAGAAAGCCATTTCTATCGCTCTGATACGTGAAATATTTCTTTAACTAGTTTCCCAGAGTTTGGTTCTATATGTGTTGCTATATTTTCTACAATGATTTCATAAATTCTTATGTTGTTGATGTTTGCCATGTTTTTATTCCATACACAATACTGTTTAATTGGCATGTGGCTACTCGTGTTTCTCTAATTTTATTTATAATTTTATCATTACAATCTCTATTTTGTGTAATTTTTACTCCCATCCAATCAAATTAAGTGTTTAATACGAGGCTTGATCAAAATTTCACGCATTTCTTGTTTATTTTAAATATAATCCCTTCATTCATCGACACTTATACTGCCCCCTTCAAAATAGTCTCAGTCGAATGTAACACGATTAAGCCAGCCGTTTTGCAGTCTTCGAAATATTTCAAGCAAGCACTTTGTGATACAGCCTTGAGCTTGCTTAGCGATTATCGTTTTACGTCTTCAACGGACGCGAAACGTTGTCCTTTCGTGGAAATTATCACTATTGGGAGGAGGAAATATTGCGTTGGTACACATCTGGTGAATACGGCAGTTGCCGTATCATCATTATGACCTTTTATTTTGCCTAGCCTGGTAAAGTTCTTAACAAGTAATGACTTGAGTCCAGGCGCATTATCGGGGCTGCAATTTTCATGAATTATTCTTCCGTAAATCTGGCCGTTTTCTACAAATAGCTTTCTGCAAATGGTGTACAATGTCCGAATAGTACTCTTAATTTACCACTGCGCGTAGCGATGAAATTTCGTGGAATACAAAAACTTAATCTCCATCTGGTAACCGCGATCTTCAAATCATTTACGGGAGTCTTTGAAGCTTGTAAACCGCTTGTTCACGCACAGCAGTCTCGGCAGAAGGAGCCTTCTGAACACGTTTACCAGGGGAGAGCAGTTTATCTGACGGTTCACACAAAATTTAATCATGTTATTCAATTTTGCATTGTAGAATGACAAAAAATCGCCCAATACACTTACAAGGACGACTTACTCAATCAACTGTGAAATCTAAACTATGCATCAAATAGGGCTAAAATTTTAGACGATTGTCACTAACATGTGTGCTAACAGATCTGATAAAAGCCGATCTGATAATGAACTGTGAAGCTTGAAAGCACTAATCGGAATAATTTTTCTATAGTGGTGTGCAACAGTGTTAATTCTGTTTGTGATTATAACCACTGACACAATTTTCTTAATTAAATAACATGTGTACTGTCATACCGGACTCACGTAGCGGTGGAAATTGCAAAATTGCAAGAACTTTTTGATCAAACCTCGTAGTACACGCTCCATTAAGTGTAAAAATTAAAAAAATGTTTATTCTGGACAACATATTGGTTCAAATGTTATTTTAATAAAATAATTATATGGTAAAGTGAAAAGTGATATCGTACTTAAGAGTGTACCTAATGGAATTATTTGACGTGTTCTTTTACAGTATATTAATTAAAATACACTAGCTAGAGAATAGCAGTTGCAAGGAAAATAATTCCCGTGTGAGAATATTGTCACTCTCCACAACGCTAACGATTCCTCTGTTACTAATTAAAATAACCTTTAAGTCGCGCGCACTGACGGCGATTCAAGACGTCAGTAATTTACGCTTTATTAAAGTATTAAAATAGCTTGGGCAACGTAACGACTTGCTGACAATTTTAATAAAATTTAATTTGTTGCAGCCATCTACCGACTTGACGATGTGAAGTATTTTTAATTACTGCGGTGATTACTTTTTTTTCTCCCTGTTGTCAGACACTTCGAAGAGCGCAGAGCCAGTGTTGCTTGCATTCGACTTTTGTTTACACATCCAGTCGTAATACAGAGTTACGGTAATACTCTGGCGGCGGCCATAAGGATAACAGTCGGACGCCTTTATTGTAATAACGTGTTCTTAATTGCGCGGTACTTCTCGACACTGTCTCAGTGCGCCAATGATGTTGTTCCATGGGCGTAGGGAGAATTTCACTTTGGGGGGGGGGAGTTCAAAAAAGTAGAGAGGATAAATATTATGGTTATCTAACTTCTAACAGACACAAACAGAATTAATTATTATCGCTTAATATAAATGGTACTGTGACGATTTTAAAATAGGAAACGTAATATGGAGTAAAATTTATTTTTAAATCGCACATTAAAGTTAATATTACCTCCCTTGTTTAACTCAAAATAATATTTAATAAACAGTTTAATGACAAAAGGAACGCGAGTGTAAAGATAGGGAAACTAGTTAATAATTTACCATGCATTAACTGGAATTAACCTGCATACAGATTCTTTTACTAAACAAATAATACTGGTAAAACTTGAAATTATTCAAATAAATAAACAATGATACAGTAGTATACTATTTAATTCTGAAGTGAAGCATAGCTTTGGATAATAAAAAAGGTCAAACTTTAAATACCCTAAATAGCGAATAAAGGTGGAACTATTTTGTTGCTATTTAAGCAGAGTGGCGCAATTTTGTTGCGTCACGGTGCTCGCAACTATTCTAACTTAAGCAGAGTGGCGCAATTTTGTAACGTATTGCCGCGTTACAAATCCAGGGAACCCATCTTAACTGACGTCTGCCAATTACATGGGCTGCCTACGTTGTAACGAACTGTATTTAAAGTCAAATTAATTGAACAAATTACTCACTATAAGTATAAGGAAACAAGGGAAGGTATTTTACTGATTTATGCACTCATTTTCAGGTGTAACAAGACGACTTCTCTTTATTAACAACAGTTACTAAAAGATCCCATGACATCATTAATTAAACTAAAATATTTAAATGCTTTTCATAAAACGTTGGGATCAAATTGATTATGTATTCTTATACCTCGGATCCGAGTTTACTTTATGTATATTTATAGTAAAGACTTCTTATTATTTTCAGTTCATCTAGAAGCTTGCAAGACTTCTTTTACCATTTGAAGAATGACATTATTACTTGAAGTGATAATCAATTACTTTTACATTTAAGGCGTTACAACGTATGATAATTGAATTTTACAGTAAACTCTTAGATTGTCTCATTTTAATTTTTAAATAAAATTAATCGTCTTTGAAAAGTCTCTTTTAGAAGTGAGTTGTGTATCAAATATGATTAACTCTCGATAGCAAGGCTATCGAGTCACCTTTACAATTGAACGTAGTAACCTCGTCCTGGGGTGTCCGTCTTGGGAATCCTTGTAGTCGGCGTCATCATCTGGGTGGTGTCTTCGGCAAGAATTAGGTCGGATGTTCACTGAGGAGATTGAAGTTTCTTTGGTGTAAGTAGATGTAGATTCACGGATGTCCTAGGCAGAGTCTTATGCATCGTATACGTGTCTTTATGAAGTTTGAGCAGATCACATCTTCAGGAGTGATGTTGTAATTGGAGTTACCTCTTGAGGGGAGACGTCATCTTGCTTACCACTAGTTCTGTTTTTGTGTTACATTTTACATCTTCTTCTTAACACATATTTATGTTATTGATACATGACACAATGCTTTCCACGTTTAGCAGTGGTAGCTAATATACTACAGTTAAATAAAACAAACAAATCAAATACATTTTGGTAGAGCTCTCGCTCTTACGTCTGTACGGCGTGAAGGCAACATAGCGAGTCTTTTGCTCGATTCAACTGGTACATAACAAAGGAGAGGGGCAAGTACTCCGCGACAATATAGTTCCTATTTTTATTTAAGTTAACATTCTTATTACCAAAAACCATACCTTAATTATACATATATAATTTAAGTGAGTCATTTTAACTACTATTTGAGTCTTCAAATTTCTTAATTATAAACATTATGATTTTTATATCTTCCTAAATTACAGACGACTCGATAAACACGTTGAGTCCGGAATTAACAGGTCACCGCATGATGACTAGCAAAGGGTTAATTATGATAATAATAACTTTTTACAATTCGGCCTTTTTATTAGTGTTTCTTTGGATTTTTTAATCACTTCTCATTCTCATATTGAGTTAATACGGGGGTTTAGGTTTTATAGTGCGATTTAAAAATACTTAATAGCTCGCAAACTTAATTTTTTTTTATTTACGATTACAGTTAGAATTAAATCGTCACAGCTGCCTGAATCCTCTGTACGTCCGTTTAACCAACAGTCCATGTCTCACTAGCATACAGGAATGTGAGGATAGCCACAATTTTGTAAAATGTGTATCGTTCCGTATTTTATTTTTCAGGTAGGCCTACCTATGAATCGTTCCACACATGCGTCTAAATTTCGTTAGCTTACTATCTCAATCAATATCAGTTCCATATGATATATTACAACACAGGTAATTAAAATGACTAACGTGATCCAAAATCTGATTATTCACGACTATCTTAGTTCTTATAGGATACCTGCGGTGAAATGCCATCGTTTTTGATTTTTTAGCAGATAATCAAGAAGTTAATTTCATGAACTGATATTATTAGGCTTACTTTACCTGTTACAGTAATTAAGTGTCTGTATAGTGCTTGCGGTCGCATTAACACAAACATGCTAAAACCCTTCTTCAGAAGATTCGCCTTTAAAACGGATTTATCGCTTAAATCTTCTGTGTATATTTTCCTGTTACAAGCGTCACGGTTTCCGTGAAAAGAAAGAAGGAACGTTTTAACATTGAAAATGTTTATAAGGACGTGCCGCACATTTGAAAACGACCGCTGGTGCGTGTACGAAAATGGGAACCGGTGAGTTTCCATAGAAACTACTTCTTTGTTGTCAATAACGTAGTACACATATAAAACTTCGCTTATGAATGCGACTACATTTAACTTATAATCTGTACAATGGTAAATGAAGAATGAATTCATTGATTGGTGAATAAACATAAATATATATATTTTTTAGATTTATTGAAGCATTTTCAATGCCCTTCTCTGTTCATTGCATTTGTGCAATGCCTGTAAACTTTTTATGTGATTACGGTAAGAGGATTTCGTCGTTTAGTAGTATGATTCTTCTACGTTGATGTGAACTTCCTGGTTATTTTTTGTTTGAAGCTTCTACAGTATTATCGTAAGCGGGGCCCGTGGGTCTACAAATTGAAAAGTTATGTTGACGCGATAGACTGTCTTAAAAGCAACTTCCTTGAATTCAGTTTAGAGAAAAGTGTCTTTGACGTTTCTGCTTTGCATACTAGATTACCCAAGTCTCTTTAATAATAAAAGATCAGGTATTACAAACAAACATCTGTGGTACACAGACTTTTTAACTTGGCAATGGACGAAATAATAACAGCCATGGAAGTCTGAAGGGATAATGGGATAATTTTATAATGGGTAATACTGATTTCAGTGCTATTTCCTATGCTCACTATGCCGTAATTGTAGCTGAGTCGAATATGATGTGCAAATGCTTTCCGCCGAAGAAAAGTTTTGGAAAGGAAAAGTTATCGAAACAAAGCAATTATACTAAAAATTTAATTTAATCAATACTGAAAATAAATTTAATCAGTACTGTAATGATTCTCTACCAACATATTAATTCCATTATTCTTTAATTAGTATCGAATTCGCAAGTTTTTTCAACACAGCAGGTGTAGGATGTATCTGATGCCTTTTCTTTAACAGTTCGCCGCCACTAGATTAATTTTTTTAACGATGGGAATATTCTTTCTTCTTCTTCTTCTTCTTCTCCTTCTTCTTCTTCACTACATGACTTGAGCATAGACCGTTCCGACATCAGAGAGTCTCTGACCATTTTTTCCAGGGTCTTCCGCGTTTTCTCGTTCCCACTGGCCTATATTAAAACGCTTGTTTAGGAATACGCGTATCTACCATGCGTTCCACATGGGACTTCCAATTCTGCCTGTATTCCTTTTTTCTCTCTAGAACCGACTGTAACTTCAGGTTTTTTCTTATGTCGTTGTTCCGTAGATGATCTCTCAAACTGCACCACTTAACTGCTCTTAAAAATTTCATTTCTGAGGCCTGTATTTTTTAAATATCTTTTTGCAAGCGAGTCCATATTTACATCCATACATTAAAGTCGGCAAGCCACGACCTTGTAGAACTCTAGCTGTGTCTCTCTCTTCGTTTATTCTTCAATAGTCGTCTTATTGTTCCACAGGTAGCCTATAACTAAATTTATTTAACTTCCTCTCGATATCGTTCTCCTTCCTAGATGAGATATTACATCCCAAATAATTAAAATGTGATACCTGCCCCAGTACACTATTTGCAATTACAATTTTTGGTTTTACAGGGTTCTTCTCTAGGAAGGCCATTCTTTTTGTCTTAGTATTTGAGATCTTAAATATTCTTTATCATCATCATCATCATCTTCTTCAAGGATTAAACCTAGGACGGTTCGTTCCGATCTCAAATAGGTAAAGATTACAGCTGGTCACTCCAGCGCTTCCTCGGACGTCCCACACCTCTCCGTTCCCTCGGCTTATAGTTCGATAGTTGTTTGGGGATGCGGCAGTCATCCATTCGGCAAAGATAGTCCCACCAAAATATTCTTAATTATAACGATAATTAAACTAGTGAAGCTTTTCTTAGTGTTAACCCGCCAGTTACGTGTTTGTCTGTCTCTCTATCTGTCTCTTTGTCTAACTCTGTGTCTGTTTGGGGTATGTCTCAAGATAATTTTTGAACGCATCAACCGATTTTCGTAAAACTCAGCATGTTTGACCATACTTTTACTCTGTAAAATTCTATTGTTTTAAGAAAGATACCTGAAAAGTATGGTCAAGGCCGACAGGCGAAAATGTTAGAGGGGTCCTAATTGTGAAACAAATAGCAAACGTACTTTTGTTCTCAAATTAAAAGTAATTTAAACTGAAATCTGAAATGTAGTGTTAATTTTTTAAATTAAAATTTCATAGTTTTTGGATGCCAGGGCCAATAAAGTTTGATAAATTTGCAAATTCGATGTGAGGCATTCAACAGAATTTTGACCGAAATCTGAATATCGTGCACAGTTTTGGAAATTTCAAACTGTTTGACCCCAGTGCCCAAAAATTGGATCAAAATATTTGAAAAATTGTAAAAAACCAGCTCTATGTCAGTAAGGGAATTTTAACACAAATCCGATTTTTTAGAAAATTTAACGTTTATTGTATGATTGCTATACAATTGTTACTTTACTAAGCAAAAAAATTGTACGATAATAGGGATTTAAATAATTTTTCTGATGAATGAAGAATTATCTAATATCAAAATTTAACCAATAATAAATGTACTTTGTTCAAAATAGTGAATATAGCTCAGGGAGCATACTGGTTACTAATTAGGCCTACTATTTACTGTAATCAGTAACACATAAATTCCGGTATTTTATTACAATTATATTATAATTACTATAATTATTACTCTACATTATTATAATTACGTTTTATTACCTTAAACTGTAGTTAAGATCCAATCCTGTCTGGTTATATAGGCGTACTTCTAATTGGTTACTTTTAGTCTTACAAATAAATGTGTGTGTGTGAAATTGTTCTTATAAGCTAATCTAATTTTATCCTTTATATAGTAGTTTTGCCTAGATATGTTAAACTCTCCCCTTCTCGCAGTCTCTTTCTCTTTCTCTCTCTCTGTCTTTGTTTCTGCCTCTGTTTGTCTGTCTCTCTCTCTCTCTCTTTCTCTCTCTCTCTACCTCTCTCTCTCTCTCTCTCTCCCTCTCTCTCTCTCTTTCTCCCTATCTCTCTCTCTCTCCCTCTCTCTCTCTGTCTCTGTTTCTCTCTATCTTTTACTCTCTTTCTCCCTCTCTCTCACAACGAATAACTTCCTTGAGCGAGTGTGAGAAAATGTAATTATTCGAACACGGCCAAAGAAGAAAGAGAAGACTACAACATAAAGGAAACTACAACAACAAAAGGCTATATTAAATGTACGTAAAACGTAGATTGAACATGTTTCTCCAGTATAAATTTAATAAAAGCAATGAAAAAAGGAAAAGGAAATTTAATCAACCACTCAAACTTTATTGTTTTCTCTCCAAACTATACAAAAAGTCGTAAAGTGGTTTGCTGATATAAAAGGGGAAGATAAAGTTATATATAAATAACTTTTACATTACAATGAAGGCTGTGCATTAATATTATATATGAGAGATACGTATTTCAGGCTATTTCGATTTAATATTAGCATACCGTATCGAAAGATAGAGTCTATTTCATGTCCCACCAATTTGATACGTTCCAACTCGACTGATCGCGTGTTGATACATTATTGTATTGTCACGACTAAGACAGTTTTTATAGGCCTATTTGCTAAGCGCTATGCCACTATGTCAAGCTGTAGCTGTTGGAAATGGGGGAGGGGGAAGGTCCCTGCGTGGTAGCATTGTCCGGAGTGATTTCTCCGATGACAGCAAGTGGCATACTCTAAAGTTCTTAAGCTCTTACGGTCGGCTTCAAAATCACCATCATCATCATCATCATCATCATCATCATCAAGGATTAAGTCAAGAGTGGTTTGTTGCGGTTGTTGCCGGTAATAGGCAAAGATTAGAGCTGGTCACTCCAGCGCTTCCTCGGACGTCCCACATCTCCCCATTCACTCGGCTTATAGTTCCATAGTTGTTTGGGGACGGCGCAGTCATCCATTCGGCAAAGATGTTGCCACCAATTCAGCCGATACTGGGCAGTGCTGTCGAGTATATTCAGTATAGCATTCAGTTCCTGCCGTTTGTCTGTGTTTCTTCTACGATAATGGAGAGTATACCCTGCCACGTGCCTCAGAAATCTCATTTCAGCCGCTTGGATGCGACTGGCCTAGCCTTTCGTTAAAATCCAATTCTTAGATCCATAAAGAAGTGTGGAAAGGGTCATCACCTTGTAGGATTTTAGGTGTGTTCATTTACTTGCTGACTTAAGGTTTCGGCTAATGGTTCCGCACATAACTTATGCAACTTATTCACAATATCGTTGCTTGCATTATAAGACACACTGTCGTCCAGGTATTCAAAATTGCTAACTTGTTCCAGGACAGTACCACCTATAACAACTTTTGCCCGTACGGGATCAATTCCAAGAAAAGCAATCACCTTGCTAAGTGTGGCGATTACTTCCTAAGCAATCACTTGGTTTTAATTGCGGATATCTGCAATCCAGAGTCTTTGCAGATTTGGTTTAACAAATGTATACCCATCTTCAATCTGTTTTCAGACTCCGTCGGAATAGCCTGATCGTCCGCAAACAACAAAGTGTCAATTGCAGAATAACCAATCATAAAATGTTCTGGAAGTCACATCTGCCAGTTTTGCATGACATCGTCAATATAGAAATTAAAAACAGAAGATGATAATGGACACCCTTGTCGTCCTCCACAATAGATCAAGCCAACTCTAGGAGCTGTTCTCGGTTTCCCTGCTTCTATTAAGATTTTATTCTCCAGATAAAGACTCTGTATTGCTCTAATTAGATGTTGTGGGGCCCCTTTCCTTGCCATTACTACCCATAGTTTGCTCCGATTCAAAATTGCTTCAAAATTGTTGAAATCATTATCATCCGCCAGGTTTACCCCAGGAATGTTGTCTATCATCAACGCGTTTTAAAATTTATACGGAGAAAGCAATGGATACTTAGAAAAAAGTGCAGAAACATGAGAATTCCACTTGATGGTGATACAGTTTATGCATTACAGTTCGCTGATGACAAATTACTTTTGATTCAAGATTTTGACGACATGGAGTACATAACTAGAAAACTGATACATGAATATCAGAAATGGCCACTAAAGGTAAATATAAATAAAACAGAATACATGGCAAAAGGTGGACCTTCAGAAAAACTTGACATTGAAAGAAGACATGGGGAAGATTTCATGTACGGAGGAATACACTCCATTTAGGGGTGACAGTTACGACAAATGGGAAGCAAGACGACAAAAGAAAATCCAGAAATAATTTGAGAAGTATGGCTACCTCTAAATTAAATGAAATCCTGTGCGATAAGCAAATTTCAGCAGAAACTAAAGCCGAACTATTTTAAACCATTGATAGAAGTATCATAACTTACAGCTCAAAGTTTGGACTACCAATAAACATACAAGAACAAAATTAATGACAGCAGAGGTGAAGTTTTGGAGGCGTTCGGCAAGAGTATCCAGACGTGATAAAATTATAAATGAAGTTATTAAGGACAGAAGGAGTGTGATAAATTCAATTGTTGATTTTATTTAAACAAAAAAATTACAATGGTATGGGCACACAAAAAGAATGTCACAGGAAATGTTGCCAAGAAAAGTTACTGAATGGACTCCACCAGGAAGAAGGGAAAGAGGAAGACCACCTATCGCCTGGATAGAAGAAATTCAGAAAGATAAATTGAAGATCTTTGGATGGACAAGCAGCAATGGAAGATGAGAATTCAATCAATTCTGTAATCTTTGTTTCCGAAAAATGTGTGAACATTGTATAACCGGAATAAATAATAATTATTAACCACCGGGCTGTGAGGCCGTTGTCCACAGTTGTCGTTATTGACAAACGTTTTGACCCCACCATCGGAGGCCATCCTCAGATCCTCAGTGTCTAGCCTGACACGGTGTCCCCCCCAATTCACGTGAGAAATGATGTGATAGTGTATATTGTCTGAATTGAATTGGCAGACACTGCGCCAGTCTAGACACTGAGGGTGGCTTCCGATGGTGGAACCGAAACGTGTGGACCACGACCTAACAGCCTGTCGGATAATAATAATGTCAACAATCTCTCGTGCGTTTGATTATGGAAGAGTATTCCCATTGTGATTTATGGTCAGTTTGGAAGTGAGGTGCTCAGCAGTTTGTGGTCTGTTTGTTCCTAAAGCATAAAACCATCAGTGACGCGCCAGAGTAACAGCGAAGATACATCCTGGTCCTTTCTAGGGACTCTTCCTAGGGTCTGACTCCTGGGCGTATCTTCTGGTCGCCAGATGCCTGCTGAAAGAAGGCGTTGCCGAGGCTACGAGCGGCTACGACAGCCATTACCAGTTGAGCGGCTAGTTGATGCGTTATCAGCAGGACACTGTTTTGGTACTGGTTACCTTAGGAGAACGGCCCTATGTAGGAGACTATGGTGGATCGTCCTGCAGAGTGCGGGATTCGAAGATGTGATATGGGGACCTATTCCATCCTCTGATTTAAACATCTCCGTCATTATGTTGGCATATCTGGCAGTCTTCAGTGTCCTCCCTGTAAGCCTGCTCCTCCTTCTCCTTATTGGTAGACACAGTCTCCATAAAATAGATGCGTTTCATTCTTCTTTCACTCGCTACTTAATAAATCCTAATCTATTATTTGTATTCACTCTCATCCCCAATTATTTTTCAAAATTTTAGGGCATTCTTTTCCACATTGGAAACTCAAACATCGTGTATTCTGGGCTGTCCACCTCCTTCCAATATACGAGATACAAAGCTGATCCTTCCTTCCAAGTATACAAAACTGATCAACTGCCCTGAGGATCCTTCTTCTTCTTCTTCTTCTTCTTCTTCTTCTTCTTCTTCTTCTTCTTCTTCTTCTTCTTCTTCTCCTCCTTCTCCTTCTCCTTCTCCTTCTCCTTCTCCTTCTCCTTCTCCTTCTCGGTCTTTTTCTTGTTCTTGTTCTTCTTGTTCTGGTTCTTCTTGTTCTCCTTCATCATCATCATCAGCATCTTCTTCTTCTTCTTCTTCTTCATCTTCTTCTTCTTTTTCTTCTCCTCTTCCTCCTCCTCCTCCTCCTCCTCTTCCTCCTCCTCCTCCTCCTCCTCCAACTCCTCCTCATCCTCATCCTCATCCTCTTACTCCTTCTCCTCTTCCTCCTTCTCCTTCTCCTCCTCCTTCTCCTTCTTCTGCTTCTCCTTCATCGTCATCTTCTTCTCTTCTTCGTCTTCTTATTCTTCTTCTCCTCCTCCTCCTTCTTTTCTTCTTCTCCTCCTCCTCCTTCTCCTTCTTCTTCATCTCCTTCTTCTTCTTCTTCTTCTTCTTCTTCTTCTTATTCTTCTACTTCTACTTCTGCTTCTGCTTCTTTAGCTCTACACCCCAACGTGAGTCCCTAGTTTCCAACACCAATCGACTTCAACGTCTCCTATCCATTGGCATCTCACTGTAACCCCTCACCTCCATTCTTCTAAGATCTTGCAGCACATCATCCAACCACCTTATCCTAGGTCGACCCCTTTTTTGTGCTTTTATAGATTTGCGTCCTCAGGATTTTCTTTAGCATACGCTGAACATCCGTCCATTCTAGGTGACCTAGCCATTGTATTCGTTGACCGTTCACGAATCTTACGATCTTCTCATGTTTCAATAGGTCGTCCATCTCCTGGTTATTTCATGCTATCAATTCATCATCTTCTTTCACCGGTCCCGAAACACATATTACAATCTTTCTTTCATTCCTTCTTAGTGTTTCTTGTTTTTTTTTTTTTTTTTTGTATCAGAGTCCATGTCTCGCACCTCCATATGTTACAGCTGGTCTGATAAGTCTCTTGTATATTTTCAGTTTTGTGTTACTACTGATGAGTCTGCTTCTCAATAGTCTGCTGTTAGCATAATATGCCCTACTTCCTGTTTGTATCCTGTCATGTATTGTCGTGTTTATCAACCGTTCATGTTACCCAGGTATCTGAAGTTGTTAACTGCATCAAATGCCTCAATGAATAAATCATACGGATTTCTTATACTTTCTGATGCACAAAGTCAGCATGTATTTAGTTTAGCTCATATCTACATTCAGTCCTATTCCAACGCATTTCTTATTCAGCTCCTTGTAAACCTCAACCAGCCGTTTTCTTGATGTTATTGGCTATTATCACAACATCATCACCGTAAGCACATATTTGGTTTGTCTTCGTTAATATATTATTAAACCCCGCTGATCTATGTCTTTAATGGCATAGTGTAGAACAACAATAAAGAGAGCTACCACGTGTATAATCCACGTCACTTTACAATTGTGGCACAAATGATTCCAGCTTCCCGTGCTTATATACCAAACATGGTTTTATATGGCGAACTATAAGCGACTTTCTCCATTGCCATTTTGATAGCTTTCCATTCCATTTTGCTTACCATTCCTCTGACGTTCCGCACCAAACTTCTCTCCATTTCAATCAGGAGCAAGTCTATAGAAATACAGCTTGTAATAAATAGTAGTGTCTCATCTGACACCCAGAAGCAAATCTGTGTCATAAAAATCGTATTTCCATATTTGTCTATACAAGTTACATATGTTATTTGGAAAAATTATTAGTTACATGTGTTATATGGAAAAATTATTTATAAAAAAACTTTGTTGCAACTGGGATATTTACTTCTGGACGAACAGGCAGAATTTCGTAAGCGGCGATCTTGCATTGATGTGGCGTGTTCTCTTTGAAAATATTGATTTAAATAAAGAAGCAATTTAAATTTTAATTTGGAGACTCGCCTTGCCTTCGTTGACTACGAGAAAGCGTTTGACAGTGTCAACAGATCCATTCTGTGCAGGTCATCCTAAACATCTTGTTGACGTTATAAAGAGCTTATACTATTGTACAATGATAGTATTACCTATAGGAGAGGATTTGCTAAAAGAAGTTTACATTAATCAGGGAGTACTGCAAGGCTGTAGCACGTCTCCAACACGGTTTAACACCGATATCGATGACATAGAGACTGGAAATTAGAGTGAATCCGAAATGAAATAATTAATACAACATACTTGAATACAGTCCTGTTTGCGGATGATCAAGTAATAATCAGAAACAACGAATGCGAGCTCCAGAAAGCAATGTTGCAGTTACAGCAAGTCTTTTCAAATTACAGGGTAAGTCAAAAAGTAAAGGCAAATTTTATTTTCCCTGCTCCAATGGATGGCAGCACTGACTGAACAATGACATATCATAACCTCAAAATTTTTTTGTTCTTTAGCTGTGTTGTTTCAGTGCTCAGCTCCATTCGTAGTGATTTCAGGGCATTTTATTATGAGTGCCCCGTTGTCCGTGTGCACCAAGGAAGAAATGAGGGGAGTGGTACGTTTTCTGCACTCTGAAGGGACTAAACCTGCGGAGATTATTCGCAGAATGCAGCAGCAGTACGGTGAGAGCTGTCTTAGTGAACGCAAAATTTATGAGTGGATAAATCGCTTTAAAAATGGTCGTGTATCTATCTGCGATGAAGAGCGTTCAGGTAGGCCATCCACTTCGAAGACGGACAAGAACATCGAGACAGTTGAACGAATGTGTCGTTGAACATGATGATCGTCGTGTCAAAATTGATGATATTGCACATGCGTTGAACATTAGCCACAGTTCAGCAGTTGCATTCATCCACGAATCACTAAGTTATCGCAAAGTGTGTGCTCGTTGGGTACCACATCGACTGACAGACCAGCACAAACAGAAACATCTGGAAATTTCAAAATCACATTTAAGGCGTTTAGAAGAGGAAGGAGAAGAGTTTCTCAGTCGCATAGTAACCGTTGATGAGACGTGGGTCCATCACTTCGAACCACAGAGTAAGCGGCAGAGTATGGTGTGGAAACATCCATCCTCGCCTACAGCAAAAAAGTTCAAAAGACAATTTTCTGCAGGAAAGTTGATGATGACAGTGTTTTGGGATATGAAAGGTCCACTTCTAATTCATTACACTCCTAAAGGTCAAACAGTGAATAGTGACAGCTACTGTGAGCTACTGCGAGATCTGAAACCCAAAATCAAAACAAAGAGGCGAGGAAAACTTTCAAAAGGTGTGCTTTTGCTTCAGGACAATGCCCGTCCTCATACTGCGGGTAAAACGATCCAGAGCATTCAAGATCTTGGTTTTGAGCTGCTGGAGCATCCGCCGTACAGTCCTGACCTAGCTCCAAGTGATTTTCACCTTTTTGGTCCGATGAAGGAGCACCTGCGTGAATCCAAGTTTTCGTCGGATGACGAGGTTGTAGAGGCGGTGCGCGAGTGGCCTGTGCACGATGCCACAAATCTTCTTCCAGGACGGAATTACGAAGCTTGTCAAGAGATGGACCAAGTGCATAGAAGTTGAGGGAGATTGTGTAGAGAAATGATGTTACTTGTCATCTTGTTTTCACAATAAAAAGTTCCTTTTTAAAAATTTGCCTTTACTTTTTGACTTACCCTCGTACAACGTGAAAATTTCTGTCCAGAGACAAAAACTGTGGCATCATATGGGAAAATACCCGTTACGGACTAAGATTTTACTGGATAATTACAGTAGGCTATAGAACAGGTGTCACATTTCCCCTATCTCGGCTATAACATCGCCTACGATGTGGATTACGATGTCGGCTAAGTTTCAGCTAATATGTGGCATAATCCGTCGAGTGCTGTAAAGAACAAGGAAAGAGACTCGACTAAATTTTTATAAGAATGGCTGTGTCAGTGTTAGTGTATGGTTCTGAATCTTGAGTTCCGGCGTAAAAAAACATCGGAGTAGAATACAGGCATCGGAGCTGAGATTCTTGCGATCTATTAAAGGCTACACACGCAGGGATAGACTCTACAATGAAACCATTCGTAAAGAGCTGAACTTGTTTAATGTCCAAGATCGTATTGCGGAGAACAGAAAGAGACGGATCCCTCACCTGAATAGGTCGCCAGATGGCGTTTTCCCCAGGAAACTTTGGTAAAGTCTATTTTTGACAAAGACTATACAAGTCTATTTTGGACAAACAAGTATAGGAAGAAAGAAGTTGAGAAGAAACGAGTTTATCGCAAGTAATTTTGTCATATTTAGCTGTGTAAATAGTATAAATATCACAGTTATGTGACATTGTCAGTATGATTACTATTGGACCTTGTTGTTTCAGCTTCCGTTTCTGATTATTTTTTAAAACATTTCACTGAAATTCCGTTTCCGTATTTATGTCGGCTACACGAAATTCACTTGGGCACCATAAACGATATATGCAGCAGCTACTCATCCTACGCGGACTACGCGTAATGTATTCAGATAAGGGACGATCCACCACTTTTATGACATCATATGTTCCACCGTTGTGCCGTAAAGTTTTTACCGGTCCACTCTCTTCCTGTCTGTCTGTCTGTCTACCTCTTCTCTCCACCCCCTCTCTCTCCCTCTCTCCATCTCCGTCTCTCTCCCCCTCTCTCTGTCTATCTCTCTCCCTCACACTTTACATTTTAAAAAGTAACTACAATTTTAATTTTATGAAAATGGTAATCCAAGAAAGAAAAGGTAAACCAAAGAAGTGTTATACACAAAAAACTGATACACTGTTTGAAAATATTTTAGAGTTTAATTCGCCCCTTCATTTTTTGGCCGTTTCATTAATAACGTCTCCCGGAGTAACTGAATTGATCTTTCTATATTTCATATTTCAAACGTAAATGCAAAGGCTGTCTTATAAGTCCATTTAGGCCCTATATACTTAAAAACTAGTTACTACTATATTAGCGTGCACAGCTGAAAAAATAATTTAAAAACCTAAAAATTAAGAAATTAACAAAATTCCTTGTTAACTTTTTCGAACGTCTGAGGGGAGTCCAATCCCCCCCCACCATTGATACGCCCCTTCTCCCATCACTCTCTCACATGCACATACACATACACTTAAACTCGCATGCATACTTTATAAACGTTCACTAAATACACAACTTTTCTTAAAGTTTTACAGTCTTCTAGCATTTTTCAACATATAATAGTGCTCACTTGTTTACGCAGAGGCATAGGAAGGGGTTTGGGGGCTAAAGAAGTTTAAAGAAAAACCGTAGTGATTAATGCAAGAGGTGTAATATTGGTCGGCAATCTGAACTAAGTATGCGATTGTTATAGGAATTAGATAAAATAAATATATATTACTTATGACTGCAAAGACACGAGGCTAATAGTAACTTGCTTCTCGAAAAGACTTATATTGCTGTCTCGTTCATATTTTAATGGAATTTTCTGATATAGTGCGCATTGATACACACGCGCACACACACACACAATTTATTTTAAAATACTATTATTAATATAATCTGCCTATCGTTAAACAAATAAATTCCTTCTTAAAAAAAAGTATTTTTTACTACAAAGAACCTGTGTAAATCAGATCCTCTTCTTCAGACGAACAGTAACATAAACGTGCCACGAATGAAAGAATACAATCAGCATATAGAAAAATGTGGGATGAGGGAAGAAAGTGTGGGAATCGTTTAGAAGAAAACTTGCAAAGGTGAAGGGTTTGACCTATGAGAATCAGAAGGATGTTTTCGTAAGAAGAACGAGCCAGAGAATGAAGCGATACAAGTGACGGAGGTACCTTCAGAAGAGTAGTAACGGGAAGTAAAAAACTTCAGAAGGTGATGGAATTTGTGTATTGGTACCCCACAGGTGGCCCAAAAAAGAGAGTCGGTGAAAGAAGGGGACGCTGATTGGATCCACTATGGAAAGGAAAAGGAATATGATTGGTTGCTGGTCACCTCCTACGTCATTCAAACTGGTGCACCATCCTGATCGAGGGAATGACCGAGAGCTGTAGTGGAAAGGGTAGGCCCAGGATGGGGTAAAAGAAAGAAGAAACTGTGTGATAATCCAGAGGCTGTCAACGGAAAGGAGAAAACTGCAAGCCCACCAACCTTTGGGTTGAAGAGAAGAAGAGGCAGAGAGAAGCAGCTGTAATGAACAAGGAAGAGAAAGTAGTGTATTCAACTAATACCATAAAATAGTGTATAATTACTCATCTCAATAGGGTATCAGATGGCAGGTTGCCTAAAGACGTTTGGCAACACAAGCGTATTGGACATCGCAGTATAGGAAGCCTTGGTGAAGTGGACATATTCCTTTGGGTCAAACTTTGTCGTGTTTACTTCCTGAACTGCTACTTGTCATGTTCCGGACGAGGCCTTTCAATGTTTCTACCATTTTATAACCCTAAACCACGACCTTTGATTTGCCTAGTCCCTGATAGGAGGAGGAGGAGGAGGAGGAGGAGGAGGAGGAGCAGAAGAAGAAGAAGAAGAAGAAGAAGAAGAAGAAGAAGAAGAAGAAGAAGAAGAAGAAGAAGAAGAAGAAGAAGAAGAAGAAGAAGAAGAAGAAGAAGAAGAAGAAGAACTTGTGTATATATAATGATTCCATGTGCTTAATAACAATTTTAGTTTTTGTATTCCGTGAAAACTAAACTTATAGCGTATAAAGTGTAGGGCATGTTCTTTTATATTCTGTATAACATATAATTGAATGAGTGACCAGACGTCTTTATGAGAACACAAAGTACTTGTCGTATTCCTGTGTTATGCTTTACAACAGTGTAAGTGATTCGCTGTTGTGCTGTAAAGCTCAGACAATCCGCGTCCTACATTTTATAGGTTTTACAGTTTTACAGGACCTCTTGATTTGCATCCGTCGCGTGCCCTTGTCTCGTGAGTTCCCGTATACAACACACTGCCTGGAATGAGGCCGATGTGTTGCTGTAGACGTTGTACTGCGGTTTTCCTATCATCTTCTGAGAATACTCTGTAGAAAATCAGAAATTTTTTTGCACGCTATGTACGCATTAAATATGTTTAGAAGCGAGTAAAGTATGTAGAATTTTCTCTTTCCAGAGTGAGTCAGTTAATTTTAAATAAGCACTTCTCTCTCTCTCTCTCTCTCTCTCTCTCTCTCTCTCTCTCTCTCTCTCTCTCTCTCTCTCTCTCTCTCTCTCTCTCTCTCCCTCTCTTCCTCCCTCTCTCCACACACACACACACACACACACATCTGTCTGTATGTCTGTGTCTGTCATTCCTTAGTCACTCTCTCTCTCTTTCACTATCTATCTCTCCCTCTCTGTATATTCGGTCTCTTCTCTCTCCTCTCTTCCCCTCTGCCGTTGTCAATCTGTTTGTTTCGCCCTCTCTCTTGCTCTCTCTGTATAAACTGTCTCTCCTCTCCTAACTCCCTGTCTGTCTGTCTATATCTCTCTCTGTCTCTCTCCCCCCCACCCTACCAATATATCTATCTATCTCTATACCGACCTCTCTACCACCCCCACTACTATCTATCGACCTATCTGTCTATCTATCTATTTCTCTCAGTCGCTTTGTCACAATTATCTAACATACCAAACCACAATACGTCAATTTGTTTGAGGCGAAACGACGGTCAGAATATCGATATGTCCGTCAACGAGGGTATTTCGAAAATTTCTCGGTCTGCGGCAGAGACAGCGTCAGGGGTATCAAACGGCTATGATTACTTACTTGAAAGAGTTCCAACCGTCAGATGTTGGATACCACAAAATTTGAGTACGATTGCCGCCACCACCACCACCACCACCATCATCATCATCTTCTTCTTCTTCTTCTTCTTCTTCTTCTTCTTCTTCTTCTTCTTCTTCTTCTTCTTCCTCAGCAAGGATTAAACCAAAGGTGCTTTCTTCCGATCGCAAGGAAATTGACTAGAGCTGGTCGATCCAAGGCTTCTTCGGGCGTCCCACAGCTCTCCGCTCTTTTAGCTTATAATTCTATACTTGTTTAGGGATGCGGCAGTCAGCCATTCAGTTAAGATGTTCCAACCGTTTTAGCCGATATTGGGAAATTCTGTCAGGTACATTTACAATATTCAGCTCCTGTCGTACATCGGTCTTTTGCAATCGTTCAGTTTCTTTTGCGATCTTGAAGAGTATATCCCGCCACGAGGCTTAGAATTCTCATGTCGGCCGCTTGAACACGACTGGGCTCGGACTTCGTTAAAGTCGAATTCTCAGACCCATAGAGAAGTGTGTGGAGGGGCACCGCCTCGTAGAGCTTCAGGAGCGTTTCTTCCTCGTTGACTATAGAGTTCTCCTGGTGGTCCCACACACATATGGTTGAACTTGTGCAGCTTCTTCTTCATACCGTTGTCTGTAATATAAGACACATTACAGCCCAGACATTCAGAATTACCGACCTGTTTCAGAACAGTACTGACTACAACAATTTTTGCTCCTATGGGTGCACCGCCATGAAAAGCCGTCACCTTGGTCTTCACTGTGGAGAGTTGTAATCGGAAATCCTTGGAGTCTATTGTCGTGATTGACTAATGTAATCGAACTTGGTGTTTTTCGAAAAAATTGATAACATCAAATGTCATGTAGTCATACTTTTTTATAAGAGGATGATTGTTAGCTTGCGATGTGTTAAAGGCTGCAAACAAGGGATGGGCTATAAAATGAATACATTCGTAAAGAGATGAACATTTTCAATATCGAAAATCGTATTGCAGAGAATGAAGCGACATGGACTGACCATCTGAATAGGATGCCAGATGGCAGGTTGCCTAATGAAGTTTGGCAATACAAGCCTATTGGATAACGAAGGATAGGAAGACCTGGGAAGTGTTGGTGAAGCATACTGTTACAACGGCCTCACTGTTCTCGTATAGTACAGCGGAAATAAATTACAGACACCTATGAAGTCGCTAATTAGCAGCTTTAATTAGTCACAAATAACAACTTAAAATCAACAAGTACTGTCATAAGTTAATTCAAGTTAAATTCGTCCACAAGATTTCCGCACTAATTATAACACAATAATCGCTTTCCACTAATACGCAACAATCACTTGTTCCGCTCTCTAGAATCTCGGCAGGTGTAACTAACTCACTAAGCCGGCCACTGTTGCTTATATAGACCCCGCAGATGTTTCAAAATAATTTTCCATTCCTTTGGCGGTGTACCAGCATAATTTGCGTAGTTAACAAGCACTCGAACAGTGTGAAAGGAACGTTTGAACGGACTTGACCGAGACGCTGCACCAGTCCAGAATTCGTTTGGGACCAGAACAGGTGATTCGCCTAGTCCCTGGTAGAAGAAAAAAAAGAAGGAGAGAAGACAAGGGAAATAAAAAACTAATATAAAAGTTGTATATTAAAGGAGACCAAGTGAATATGCCTATATGCAAGTGAATGTCTAGCATTCAATTATAATTTAGACAAACTAGAAATATTGGAAAGACGAATTATTAGGAAAATATTAGGCCCACGAAAAACTTCAGAAGGGTAGAAATTAAGAAGTAATGAGGAAATACAGTATATCAAAATATAGAAATATAACAGAAACAGTGAGAAAAAAAGACTAGAATTTTTTGGACATTTATATATAGAACGGACGACAATAGGTTAACAAAACAGATCTTCAGATATCTGTGGGGGAAGAAGTCAACATCAAGTTGGATTAAAGAAGTCCAAAACGATTTAGAAAGAAATAATATACACGCAGAAGAAGCAATTGAAAGAGAAGTTTTTCGGGCAAAAGTGTTAAAAATGGAAGGAGTCCAGGGTAGGAGAGAGAAAAACCCAGGTTCAAAGTGGACTGAAGACAAGAAGATGAGACACAGTGAAAAGATGAAAGAATATTGGAGAAAAAGAAAAGAACAATTGACAAAAGAATTGAAATTGGCATGTGGTCCTTAGATGGCCGATACAAAAAAAAAAAGGAGACCAAGAATATAAAGAAACCAAATGAAGAGACACAAGGACGTATTTATTTACAGGATCCCTTTATAACATCTGCTTTCTGTCTCTGTCTACACATTTCATGTAAGAGAATATCGTTTTCTTGTAATACATTCACGTTCAGTTGTGTAACCTTGTAGCCGGGCACAAAAGCGTGCGACTTTCTTTTTGTATACAAAAGTTTGCCATCGGTTTGTTTATAAATCCGTCGGTACGAAAGAATATTGTGTGCAAAAGGAGCAAATATCGTTTCGATAAAGTCCGTTCCTGTTTGTTGACAGTAAAACAGCTAAGTGGGTATCAGGGCCGAGATGAAACAAAACTTTGTTGTTGGTACGTCACAAGAAGGCTGTGGTTTGACGTAACATGTTTTACGACCGTCGAGTCGCCGTCCCTTTCATGTCTCCAGCCTTTGAAATGACAAAAGGGATGTCCGTTCTCATCATGAATACATATATACGGCGACCATACACTGGCTGCGTTGACCTGATAAAGTATTACAAGTTGCACGACCTTCGTATCGTACTAAAACACCCCTCTATGTGCGTGTGCGCGTCAAGTCGTTTATAACCCAGCTGGACTGTTGAACTGACAGGATAAAAACACTTGATTAAATCCGGTACCATTTAAGAGCAGTCTGAGTTAGAGTTGGGATAAGTGGTTCATCCAAACGAATTTATCATAGCTAGGTCGTTCACTTCAGGTAATTAGCACAATGAATTAGGACACTAGTTCAATCTATCAGACCTCTCTTTTCTACAATTTTTATAGATATTAATAGAACAAAAACTGACTCTTCCGCTTTCTGTTTATCTTAAGTTATAGGCCAGGGATGATCAGCCTCCTCATGCATGTAAGATAACATCTTATCGTATGAAGTGTCACCGGACAAAAGGCTTGCCGCATGACAAATGGCGCCAATCGTACACTCTAGTTATTTTGGTGGCCCTAAAAAGGACCGAGTGGCGAGAAAGCTGATGTTGGTCGTGCCGCGCTGAGATGTTCGGCGGCTGCGCCCGCTGATCGTGGCGTACTGCAGTCCTCCTCTTCTTTCGGCACCGGTTGTAGAGTCGGCTGCCGGCCCAGCGAAATCCATCGCTGGCGCGGAACGGGAGTGCGAAGACGCAAGAACGGCGGCGGTTCTATTCTTCGGCTGTTCCTTCCGGCTGACTCCGCCCCGATGTCGTACGAGAGAGGAGAGGAGATGAAGTGCGTTCGATGGCGTGGCGATGAAGTGCGCAAATTTTTTTTTTTTTTCGCTCTGGGCTTTGCGGTTGTGCGTCGCAGAGACGAACCGCACGGGAACTGAGTTCCGAGCTACCTTCTGGAGCTCCTGCCTCGTGGCCCTGCCCAAGTAGGGCGCGTGCTCTATAGCAGGCCGATTCTCGGCTGTTGTGCTAGCCTACGCTAGCGCAGTATGCACCGAGGGCGTTTCCACGAATCACCTGGGCGTATACGGTACCTTCCCAGCCCAGTCACTAGAGGATTGCCTGGGAACCTCGCCGCACGTGCATAAAATTTGCGTGCAAGCCGCCTGAAAGTGTCGTCTAAGGAGCGGACGCCAAGTCCTCTCCTTAGAAGGCGAGATGAGAAGCGACGGGGGACTTTGGCCGCTAGCCGAAGCCCCCTGTCGAGGACGCTCTGCAACTTCTTTTTATGCATTGCGGCGAGGTAACCCCAGACCGGGCAGGCGTAGGTAATGACCGGCAGCAGATACGCGCCGACGATCATCCTACCCAATTTCCTGGTCATGGCTGAGCTGATCAGGAGTGGAAACAGTGCGCACAGGCGAGTGGATGCTCGCTTTAGAACTGTCTGTGCGTGGGTACGCCAGGTGAGCCGACGGTCGAGGTGTAAGCCGAGGTACTTGACCTCGTTGGACCAGCGCAAGTACGTTCTGCCGATACGTAGTTGCCTAACGGGGTTCTTCCGTCGCTTGGAGAATTCGACGGCTACGCTCTTGGTGGCGTTGAGTTGCACTCTCCAATTCTCAGTCCAGTCCACGAGCGTGTCGAGCTGGCGCTGCAGTCGTAGGACGGCCCTTTCCTCATGACGATCGGCCGTAAATACGGCCGTGTCGTCAGCGAAGAGGGCCATCTGGACTCCAGGCTGTCTCGGCACGTCGTTGACGTAGATCGAGAACAGAAGGGGGCCTAGAACACTACCTTGAGGGACGCCGGCTGTGATTCGTCTCTCGGAAGAGACAGAATCGCCAATTCTCACGCAGAAGGTCCTCTCCGTCAGAAAGCTAGCAACCAGATGGAGGTAGCAGTCCGGGAGCTGGACTTCCCTAAGTTTGAATAAAAGGCCATCATGCCATACGCTGTCGAAGGCTTTCTCAACATCTAAGAAACAGCCAACGGTCCGTTCTCTCCGACACCCGGCTTCCGTGATGCTTTCCACCAGTCTCATCAGTTGATAAGTGGTCGAATGCCCCACACGAAAGCCGAACTGTTCGGGGACCAGCACGTCAAAGTTGGTTAGATGTTCTCGTACACGACGCTGCACGAGGCGCTCAAAAACCTTGGACGTAGCGGAAAGTAGGCTGATAGGCCGGAGGTTTTCCGAGCGGGTGGTATCCTTTCCCTGCTTCGGGATCACGATAACCGTCGCCTTTCTCCATTTCTTGGGAAAGTAGGCCAGTCTAAGACACGCGTTGAACAAATCAGTCAAGAATTGAACTCCAGGCTCGGGAAGAAGTCGTAGAGCGGTGTTGGTAACACCGTCCGGGCCTGGAGCCTTTCTTGGCTGAAGTTCAGCGAGCCGATCTGAGACCTCTTCCAAAGAGATGGGTTCGGGTTCCGCCGTGATCGGAAGAGACAGAAAGTCTTCCACAGCCATCTCGACTTGTTCGTCGAAGTCCCAGTCCATGGGCGGGTTGGGAGCGAACTGACGCTCGAAACACAAGCCCAAGTACTCGGCCTTCTCCTCCGGGCGACCCAGGAGTCGACCGAACGGTCCAACAATGGCGGGAAGTGGAGGTCGGCGCCTCCGTCCCGTCAATGCGGTAGGTATTCTGTACGGGTGAGATTGCGGGTCCGCATCCCCCGTTCGGGCCACGTCGAGTTCCCAACAGCTACGTCGGAACGCCTTCAGACTGCCACGCAGTCGTCCGGTGAGCCGATTGTATGCTGCCTTATCGGCCGGATCACGGGTCCTCTGCCAACGTTTCCGGAAGTAATTCCTCTCGCGAGCGAGAAGAGAGACTTCCTCAGGGATGCGTTGGTAGTCAGGCGTGAAGCCAGCTCGCGTACGTGAAGACACGCCTATAGCCGAGATGATTGCCTCTTCGATTCCCGCAACTGCTTCGTCTAGGAGGCGAACGGAATCGAGTGGGGCCGCTGGCGGCAATCTACGGCACAAGGCCGGGCCGTAGCGATCCCAATCGATGACCTTCTGCTTGTCAGAACGTGCATAGGCGTGCTGGGTAGCGACGTGGACCAAGCTAGGGTTGTGGTCGGATGACAGCTCCGTAAGTGAGAATACCTCGACCGGACAGACAATTCCTTGGGTCACCGCGATGTCCAGAACATCGGGAGCCGCGTTAGGCAGTGACGGAAAGAACGTGGGTTGCGCTGGACCAAACACCATCGCCCGGCGCGATTCAACAAAACTGAGCAAGCGCCTCCCGTTCGGAGTAGTCAGGCGACTATTCCAAACGCGATGCTTGCAATTCAGATCGCCGGCCAAAATTACCCTTCGATGGGAATCGAAGATGACGTCCAGGTCGCTGACAAGGAGTTCAGCTTGTGGGGGCTTGTAAGCTGAGACCACGAGGACGCCGCCAAGAGCTCCGTGGACCTCAATGGCGGTGGCCTCTAGGTTGGTAAGCTGCGGCAAAGCGACACGATGATGACCTATGGAGGTCCTCACCGCGATCGCCGTGCCGCCTCCTCGTCGGCCAACTCGGTCATCCCGATAAACCACGTAATTTGGTAATCGAAACCGGTTCGCCGGGGTCAGGTGGGTTTCCCCGAGGAGAAGTACGTCGGGTTTGAACCGAGCCAGGAATTCAAGAAGGTCGGAATGCTTGGTACCGATGTTGTTAGCAGTGCGCAAATTTTTCTGCCGGCCCGGGTTTTATTGACTAACCGGGATCGCTGGTTGGCTCGCTCCGAGCACGTTGTTGGATTGGCTCGCTGTGTCCACCGCTGGTACCGGAGAGCAGATGTTCGCATACCACTGCCGTCACAGAAGATTAGCTGAAAGATAACCATTAGCCTTTCTTGGCGTTCCGACAAGACAGACGTAATAAGATATTATTTAAATGCAAACATCTTCTTCTTCTGATAGTTCCTGTCTGTTTCGGATGTTGGATACCATACAGATTATTTTAACTTTCTATACTTCTGAACGGAATGTCAGTTGTATTCATGCCAAACCAGGTCCTTAAATTTCTCAGCCATGAGATTCTCGGTCGCCCAACTCCTGTCTTTCCAAGTACTTTTCCCTGTAGTATGGACTGCAAAAAGTAAAATCTCTGTTCAAAAACTAGTTACTAGCCAACTACATTGGGATGTAGAAGGAACGAGAAACCACTACATTAAAGATCGTTTAGATATCTCTAGTAATATCATCATGGCTATTTAAATGCAAACATAATTATGAAAATTATTTTACTCATGTCCCTTACGGCCACAATCGCGGAACCCGTCTCTCGTTTAGGAGTTGTAATAAATAACACACGTCAAAAATAACAAAAATAATTTATTCTTTCCAATTATTTAATAACTTTTAAAGCAGCTTCCTCCAATCCTGTCGTAGGATATTCTCTAATATTTTATTTTCACAAAAATTAAGACAATAAAAATACTTTTTCAAACAGTCTATTCTCGCACCCCTTTCTGGTTCAGCGGGATTAATAGACAAATGGGGTAATTTTACAAATTCTTGTCTTAAATTAATATATACCGTGTATATATATATATATATATATATATATATATATTATAACTTAGGTTACGGTATAATTATTTCTAAATATGTTCCACGTTGGAAACGCCAATTTATAACTTAACCCTTGTCGTCTCTATTTAATTCGCCTCACGATGGAAGCGTCAATTTATAACTTAACGGGTACGTCCGTCTCGTTAAGTTTCTCTGTTGGAGTGCCAATTTATAATGTATCTTATTTCAATATGTGGTATAATAATGTTTAAGTATATCCCAGTTCCTCTCTATTTAATATAATTGTGTTATGGTGGGTGAAAATTATGTGTATAGTGTGTAATTCGAATTTTTCGCTCAAGCCTGTTTTGCGTTGAAGAGAAGAGAAGGAATTTTATTGTATTCTCATTCTCTTTAATACCCAAGCAGTCCGCGAATAGCGCTGTGGTTCCCAGACAACGGAAATTTGTAGGTTAGCCCACCGCGTACGATAATTCTGTTACACTCTCTACTTATATCTTGTTCACACTACACTAAATATTATATAAATGAGAAGATATCTGAATTCTGAAGGGATTCTTTATTAATATTTTAATATTTCTTGTCCAACAAAATTGTTTCCTTTACGGAGATACAAAAGGCTATATGTTAGAAGTAATCGATTATCGATCTGATTCAGGGTTTTATATTATTTTTAGTTATGATTTTATAGTTCATTAAATACAGGGCATGAAGGTTCTTTCAACTATTGGTAAGATCAGAAAATGCCTAAATAGGAATACAAGGTATTACAATATAGAATTAAGTTTTTATTAAATAATATTTAAAATAATTGTAGTTTACCGTCCGCTCGGCATCGTGACTCGATAAGGCAGTGTATAGATAACCTCTCCGTCGTTTTTGGTCAATAACAGAATGCAGATGAATTCGTTCCCGTCAGTCTTCGTTCCAAGTTGAAATAAAAGGTGAATTCTTGGTCCTGGGATGATGCAGAATACCGCTCCTTTTGTTCACCAATGTCCGAGTTTTGTGGTTACGTGCTTCGACGAATTTCGAGTCCAACTATGTTTTTTCTATTGAATTGTGGAAACTGAAGTTCAGATATAATTTAGTGTTTTATTTTCGTTTTTTTTATGTTATAGGATTATATCACTTTATCCAGGTAGTTATTTCTCTGTTTTGGTTAGTTAATTAAGTTAACATTTATTCATTATATTGATTTTTACAATCAGAATTCTTCCTTTATATTTTTCGTTACTTTCATGTATAGGTTTTAGATTGTCCAATTATATAAGACGGTTGAATGACAGTGGACCATACTATTGTGATTTATTATTCATTTTACTTCCCAATTGTATTATTTGTATTGAAATTAACCAAATCTTTTCTGAGCGTCTTTTAACTAAACCGTCTTCGTTCATGTAAATTTATTCAATAATCAAATCAACAAATTCTACCTCTCTCGTCGTCCCTGACAACCATCTTTTCTATTCTTATTGGATATTATATTATACTATAACCATTTTATACAATGTTCTTCCACTCATCAAAATAATCCTTTTCTAAATTTCCATTATATCCTATTATAATTTTACCTATTGCTTGTTACTAATTTTTATATATTTTGCTGTCGTTTTCTCTTAGTCTACTTACTTTAACAAATATTATTTTTCTGTTACAAAACATTATCTATCGGTATCATTGCACTATGGAATTATAAGAATTTATTTAATTTGAATTTATTATTTGTTATTAGCAATTATTATTAACTTCTCCTAACTCATTAGATTTTATTTAGTATTTGTTACAAATTTCTTTACCTAACCTTTCTGATCTGACTTACTATATAATAATGTTACTGGTTGTTAGGCCTATCATTATACCTTGATCTACTTCTGAGTTTAACTTGTTACTATCTGCAATATATAGAATCCTTTATCTATTTATGACATGGTTATACTAAACTCTTTTGTATCTCGTTAACAATTATAGCCTTTTTGGCCAAGTTTACAATTATAATCATCCTACTATCTAAGTACATGTATACAAATAATTAATTCTATAAAGTCTAACAAAATCTTTATCATGACATATGGATAACACATAAAATGAAATTAATTAGTAATCAATTACTGAGTTTAACAACAGCTCTATAATGGTAAATTGATAACACATAATACTTATTTACCTGGTATTCTATTAACAGAATAACTTCACTTGCTACACACAAAAAATAACATCACTATCATGATAATAATATAACATGATACAATTAATAACTGGTACATTTGTGTAACCTAAGTCATGCAACATTTACTCATTCTCATCTCCTTTAAAACATCAATTATTATGAAACAGTCTAAATTAGTTTTTTTACATTATTTGTCAATGTCTGTTGTTTACACATTTCACTGAACTTTGAGGTTTATAATTATTAACATTATTAATTTCTTTTCTTTCTACCTTGTATTCGTATTTTATTTAATCAATCATGGGTTGGGTTTCTGACCTTTTACAAGTGTGGATAATTAATAATTTTATTCTATTTTAAATCTTATAAATTGATTTATGAAACGTAGGGGACCGTATTTTCGTTACGTTACAATATATATATATATATATTACAACGAATTTATTATATATAATTTAAATTTGTGGAGCCCCACGATCTTGGAGCGCCAAAATTATACAACGTTACATATACATGTGGGCATGTCAGGCCTCACATTCAAGGGATACAAACGTATACCACGAATTTATATGTAAATTCGATATACAGTAATTCATGCAAATTGTATAATTATATCAGGTGTATTTATAATAAGAGTATTTTTATTCATCAGTATCTAAAACTCATATTTATTATTTATTAATTATTATAAATATTCATAAACATCATTAATAATTGTCGGTCACGCTATTGCTCATTATTAAATGTTTATATCTTATGATATGCAACATTACACATATTTAAAAAATCTCTTATATAAAAACATGTAAATAATCTTACATCTAGACATGTTAAATAATTGGTTTATTAATTTATTATAAAATTAAAATATTTTTATATTGAAATAACTTGTCTTATCTCAGATCTGACCTCTACTTGCTCAGTCTATACCAATGTTTAACATTCAATTTAAATTTATATTAATTGCTTGTAGACTGGCCTTTGTTTTAATATTCGACTTTAAATTAATCTTTCTATACTTCAAATATCTAATCACTTTATTATCTATTTTGATAATAAACTCTACTCTCTTTACTTTAAATTCTCTTTCATTTATTAATGCTTTTATATATATGCGATCGCTCATTCTTACGACTAAACATTTATTTACATTTTAACATATTATTACTAAGTATAAACTTTTCTTTGTTTTAATTTACTGTCTTTTGAAATCGTCTTTATGAGGTCTTTTTTTACAAATTATTTAAAATGCATTACGCATGTCACCTCGATTTCTGATGATCTTACGACTGTTGTCCAGGGTCCAGCGTTGTCCAGAGTTAGTTTTCCATTCCTCTTTTCCTGGCGTGGTCCTGGATACGTCTAGAGTCCAGCGTCGCTCTACAGCAGCATGTGTTCCTGGATACGTCTAGAGTCCAGCGTCGTTCTACGGCAGCATGTGTTCCTGGATACGTCTAGAGTCCAGCGTCGTTCTACGGCAGCATGTTCCTGGATACGTCTAGAGTCCAGCGTCGTTCTACGGCAGCATGTTCCTGGATACGTCTAGAGCCCAGCGTCGCTCTACAGCAGCATGTGTTCCTGGATACGTCTAGAGTCCAGCGTCGTTCTACGGCAGCATGTGATCCTGGATACGTCTAGAGTCCAGCGTCGTTCTACGGCAGCATGTTCCTGGATACGTCTAGAGTCCAGCGTCTTTCTACGGCAGCATGTTCCTGGATACGTCTAGAGTCCAGCGTCGCTCTTACAGCAGCTTTCCCGTATATACTCTTGGTAGACTTACTATTGCGGTATTTACTTTTTCCGTAATATTGTCGTGAATTTAACGAACGTTATTTCGTTTGTTACTGCGACTTGTAATAGAATAAAAATAAACTGTTTTGCCGACTGACAGCATGTCCGACTGCAACTGTGTCTTGAAATGAAGAGAAGAGTTTTTGGTCGAACCCTTAATTTATACCCTCTCGAGATTCCGCGCCAGTCGGCTCCAAAATCGTCCTGTCGATACCTGCATATCTCGTGACAGCCCCCACTCCCGAACCTTCTCATCTATTTGCACTTATTAGCAAATAGAAATGTTTTCCACGGAATCGAGATAGCTCAAATCATAGCTAATTCGATTAAGCACTCACTATATTAATTTGAGCGTCTTAGGGTAATTTGCGTATTTTTTAGCACGTTTATTTTGCACTGTCTTCGCATAACGTGTTCTATTAACGTCATCTTTTCACTGGGGATAACTATAAATTTTACACACATTTTGGTGCCTTTGGTTTGATCATACACTAATTAGTTTTCGCTTAGTGAATTAAAATAATTATTGATTTAATTACTTGGGGCGGGTTGCTGAGATTCCTGTCTTTGCCTGCATCACTAACACACACAAGATACACGTGTAACACACATACAATTAAGCAGGTGTTCACCGCGTGTCGGAACAAGTTAATCTCTCCCCTAATCTAACAATGAAATATTTTTGCAATCTCAGACCTGTCCATTTACCCGTAACTTATACAAAATTTATATTTATTTAAATTAATGCCTAATACAGCGTATGGCTGTATCGTTGCAATATATATATATACATTATTTAAAAATATAACAAAATAATTAAAACCATACGAATATGGTTTATTTAAAAACTAAAAAAATAAACTGCAATCAAGAACAGCAAACGACTTAAATAATGGGTCAACAGCGGGGAGAAGCATTCTGTTCTATCAGTCGTTACTCATTAGCGGACGATCTACTGAAAACGAACGACCTACTGCAAGCGGCAAGCGAACGACTGAACTAAGAACAAACTACGGTTGGTTAGTTTTATAACTTGCCGATAGGAGCGTGGCTAACGCGAACTACTGTCCTGCGGCGCGAATGACTATAGTCAGTAGTTCGCTCGACGCAGTAGTTCTTTCTGGCTAGGTCGTTCGCGAACGACCCACCACTAGTCTGAGTTATGACAGTCGCGTAGCGACATCTTAACAACGAAATCTATAATAGTGGAAACAAGCGCTATAAAAATGGTTTGCAGGCCTATACAAAAGTTTATTACGATTATTAGTAAGTAAAAAAAATGGTGAGCGCTCCTGTTATAGATCCTGTGTAGGAACTTACCAGGAAGCACGCCTGTAAATGAATTTGCATCACATATTAATGAGGTGACGATGAAAGATATTGAACAGAATCTGCAAGGATTTCCAGAACTGCACATTGAAGACCAAGGCGTTAGTTTTTCACGGAGCTCATCCCGTACGAGCAAAAATTGTTGCAGATGGTATGGACGAGGAGAACAGACGTCTGGAACTGTTCTCGACGAAGTCAGAATTTTTTAATATCTGGGCTATAATGTGTCTAACATTACAAACAACGACGTGGTGAACAAGCTACATAAGTTCAATCAAATATGCGGGGCAATCAGGGGAAACCTAAAATCATATAACAAGAGCTTTCTCGCACGTCCGCGCGGACCGCGTCTATCGATTTTTACAAAACGTTTCACTGTTTATATCTCGGAAAGTGTTGACCTGAAAGGAAAATGTTTGAAACAAAAAATTTAGACAATGTCATGCTCTTTCTTTTTAGTGCCTTGTGTGTTTTCTGTAACTTTGTAATTTTCCGAGATACTTACGAAAAATGAATGTTTCGTTCCTTTCCCCTCCCTTTTTTTCGAAATCCCGCGACGGAATTCTGGCAAAATTTTTTTAAAATTCATTCTCATCTCTATTCCAAAAAAATTGCAAAGACGCAACTTAAATTGTGATTTTTTCTTTGGTGACTGTACTAGTAGTAGTAATTATGTTTTTGTTGTTTCAGGTGAGCAGAATGGTGGGCCAGAGCTACCCGCAGTTTAAGTGAGTTGAAAACATTTACACTTACGAGGGTCAGTTGAGAAAAGTTCGCGGAGCGACATCTATAGCTCAGTGGTAGAACTAAAATCTTTCGTGTGTTGCAAGACGTATATTTCGCATGAACATCTGTTAATTTCCAGATATATCTGTCAGTTTATCCACTTTTTACAAGCTGTTTGAAATTTTCCTGTCACGCGTGTTTTTAAAATGCACAAAATCAAACATCGTGTTTTGATGAATTCTCTGTTAAAAACGTTTTAGCGCCAATGGATAATCAAAACGAAATTCTAAATGTTTGGACATGCTGCGCTTTCAGAAACAACGGTAACTGATGTCGCTCTGCGAACCTTTCAGCTGACCCTCGTGCTAATAATCGGTATGGCACAGTGCAAATATGACAAGGTACATTGTCATCATCATCAGCATCATCACTTCAATGGCTTTCTACTTTTTAGATACAGTGCTTTTTGGTCATTATAGACTGATGACTGTTTTCCTAAGCATTAAGTAAACGATAAAGGGGCTCAGGCCGGAACAGTGATACAGTTCGAGACGCAAAATCAGAATGCAGTCATGCAATCGAGTCAAAGTCACGACTCTGCTTACTCTGCTGGGGAAATAATACATCGGTCGTGTGTAGCCTGCCTAAGCTAGACAAGCAACAAAGGGGGGGCACACACACACACACACACACACACACACACACACACACACACACACACACACACACAGACGAAAGTCCCGCTTCACCGTGAGGTTGGGCTACACGTGGTTATTATATGGCTGATTCCTGTGGCGTTGTTGGAACGTGAAGTGTGTCACGGTCAAGGATCGCAACTGGCTACAAGCCTAATGGTCGGAGGAAAAATAAGAAGACGAAGACGAATACGAAGACGAAAAAGAAAAAGGAGAAGGAAAAGAAAGAGGAGAAGAAGAAGAAGAAGAAGAAGAAGAAGAAGAAGAAGAAGAAGAAGAAGAAGAAGAAGAAGAAGAAGAAGAAGAAGAAGAAGAAGAAGAAGAAGAAGAAGAAGATCATCAAGCTATGTCTGGAAGTCGAACTTGTGAAGCAGAAAAATAGACTGTCGCATATAGCAGGGCAAGTTATCTGGAAAGTTTCGAATGAATCTGGAATACTTAAAAGTCCTCGATGTTGGCAAAATTATGATTTTAAACTGGATGCACACCCCTAAAGGTAATTCTGCCGGCGCCCGTGTTTATGTACCACCATGAAGTGTAATATCCTTCAAACTGGGTGGCTGACTTAAAAACGCTGAGAACCATTCTGCTACACGATAACGCCTTGAACCTGCTTTATCAGATAGAAGCGAAAAACCGCTGTTGTCGACCAAACGTGATTAGGCGCACACCTACTGACGCGTGCAGTGCAGATACAATTCGTTTGTTAACCGGTGATGGCTTTGCTGAGGAATTTTTTAAACATCTGATGATGAAGCACATGGTTTGAAACGCGTCATTAATTGTAAACAAGAAGTCACAAGGCGGATTGAAAAGGTTAGTTTACCTATTGATACAAGTCACTTGGATACCATTAAAAACATGCATGCTAAATCTTTGTGTGTGTGTGTGGGGGGGGAGGGTGTTATTTGTTAGGAATAATTCGGAACACCCCTAAAATGTTTTCTTAGGATAAAATCGCACATTTCGAATTCTCAAAAAAAATTTGTTATTATTATTGTTTTTGAACAGTTTTATTAAATCTTGCAGGAGTCGGTCCCATACAACAACACAGTTATTACAGTAATGCTCCCCCGTCGTTCACTATCACATTAAGAATCAAAATTGAGTATTTTCTTCGGAAATAAAATTGAGACATTTTTTTTACTTGCAATGGTTTGTCCAAGTCTCCTTCACATCAAATTAAACTATCGTTACGCTTTATAATTTCTGTAGCAGTTGAAATAAATATTGTATGACAATATCTTAATTACTGAACCATAAATAAAAAATTTCAAACGTTCGTATACTTATAATTAATCTGGTATTTTAATTAATCCTTTTTATGTTGAAGTTACCGTTATCTGATATAGTTAGAATATAAATAACAAAGTTTTGTGTGAAATCTGTTTTTATCTGAGAAAATCTTTCTACAGTGGAAAGCGCCGTGCATTCGGTTCCCATAGCAGGCGGTTAACTTTGTTTTGTCCGATACATCTGGCAGCTTAAGACAAATTTAACTTTCTTGTTTAACACTAAATTTGCCGAAACACAATCCGCAAGTCCAAACTTGTTTGCCGAGTTTTCTTTTCTCATACTACAAGTCCTACGTGCCCTGCTTACAAATACTCATACTTACTATAGTTAAAAAATAAATTTTTATGTTTTTTTTATTCTTCGACAGGACTATTTATTTGGTGCTGAGTCACTTTCGTTATTTGGGAAAGTAATTTTAATTTTCTATTTTATTTAATTGTCTATGACAGGAATTATACGTTATGATACTAGAATATGATATTGATTATATGTTAGGTAAGTTCCAGACGACTTGTGGGACAATCAACCGTATTTTCAGCAACAAGGTACGTCGAAATACAAATTTAAAGTTATCGCAGTCCTGTACTGTCCTATGGGTGTAAATTATGGGCAACAACTAAGAAACAAGATAGTAAAATATAGGCCTCGGAACGAATTAAAAGGTGTTCTAAACTTTATCGTATGAAGAATGAGGCCATAAGAGTTACAAGTTTTTAACTTGAATGAAAAATTAAAAGCTTACAAACAACAGTGAAAAGAACATTTAGAATTACTGTCAGATTCCAGACTAGGCAAACAAGTCTGGAAATATAAACCTATTGGACACAGGTGTGTGAGTAGACTCAGGAGGAGATGGCTGGAGGATCTTTGAAGGCGGAATAGTCCTTTCACCTTGCCTATGCCGTGTTGTGAAGATAATGATGATGATTCGGTGATAATTATTTGGTGGTTCGATTGAACTAGACTTCGTTGGAATCGTATGGATACCACATGTATATTGTCAAGACACAAATAGCCAACCCCGTACCAGAGATAAAAAATATATTTATAATTGTAAAAAAAAAAAAAATACTTCTTATCAAATGAACTGATTGATTTTAAATAAAAGTATAAGGAATATGACACGATAATACAACGACTTTAACCCAACCCAAGTGATTGAGACAAAGACATAAACATAAAGAAGGGAACCACGGAACATACTTAGTAAAATGTAAATATTTTAAAGTGATTGAGACAGCAACCCAAACATAAAGAAGGGAACCACAAATAAACAACGAGAATGAGGAAATAATAAACCTAAGCCACAAGGAAACAAGTTTATGGGTTTAAATGACCCCAAAATGCCCAAAGGAACGGATGAAAAACCTAATATATTAAACAAACAAGGAAAATGAAGAAGGAGGGAGACAAGCAAAAGTGAAAACCAAGAATGGTTCACCAACACAAGTAAAATAGCACTCAACAAGAACATGGAAACCAAAACAAGGGTTATCAGGAGGAAGGAGAGATAACGGTTACTACCCATTAAAAAGGCAACCAGAAACCACAAATTAGAATTGTTATTAGTCAGTAAGTATTAGTTATTAAGTATTAATTGTCATTAGGATTAAGTCATGAAAGAGAAATAAGTATAGGGGTCACCCACTATCAAACCAATGATATAAACAGTGATATAGTGTAATAGTGTAGGTGTAAGAACCCCAAAGTGAAGTGTGACACTAGTGAAATTGTAATTAACAATAAGTGATTTACAAGTGAAGGTAAGGTAAAAGTTGGAAATAAACAGTGCATAGATAACTGATAAATAAGTAGTATTAAGAGTGAATTATAGTATAAGGGATAGAAAAACACTAGAAGTGATAATGACTTTTTATTTAAAAAGATGTTCAATAGAGTTAAGTTAATTATAGCCAGTAGTAAGTAAAAAGGGAGGATTCCAGAATAGAATAAATTGAAGGTGTTACCATGGAGGGAATATAAAAATTGTTTAGAGATTGAGAAGTCAAAAAACTAACAAAGACACCTAATTCATAAAGGACTATTATTAATTTAATAACAAGTGATGTTATTTATCACAACACAAATAATATGTGTTATAAACTAAAAAATTAGCAAATAAGGATAAGTTAGGACTGAGTGCTGATATTTCTTAATCAAAACAATAACTCTAATAACTTATAAACAATTGTGTTCATGTTATTGTTAGAAGAGGATATGGCTGAATGCAATGTGCAGTCCATAAACCTAATGTTATATTTTTAAGATTGAAATAAGGAGAGCAATATTGAATAATAAACAAAACACCTACAGACTCAAAACACAACACAACTAATAAAAATAACAAAGTAAGCCCAATAGGCTGAAACAAAATGTGATTTGAACGAAATAAGTAAATTATTATAATGGCTACTTAGGCCTAGAAAAAACATAACTGTCAGAACCAAACAAACAAAGATTATAACAAATTGAATCAGAATTTAGAAAATCTGAGGTGAAGGAATCACCAAGGATAAATTGTAGATCATTTATAACACAAAATATTTAATAGGCATTATTATATAAAAAGAAATGTAATTAACAAGCATTAACATAATTGTAAAAACTTAAAATCTGAAAATACCCAAGCTTGTGGGGTATCAAAATAATCTATGAACGAGAATAAATACTATAGTGACAATATTTATTAACCAGGAAGGAAGATGGAGGAATAACACTAATCAGAAGATATACGAAGGATTCGAAGTTTCGATAACAATACATCAACTCAAAATAAGCCTATTCGAAAAATACCGTTACTATGGAAACAGCGGTTGTTGACAGAAAAATACCGTTAGAAATTAGTAGAGAGAAAAAAAGAAGCGAAGCGTCACCAAGCCATACAGATGCAGAAGTTCGGAAGAAGGTTTTTTCAGTGTAAATCATGAAAATAATAGTATATAATAAAATAATATAAAATAAAATAATAGTCAAAGAAGCAGATGACCACTACAACCAATATTACAAGACCCAAGACCTGAATAAACGGAAATTATCCATAAATAGAACGTCCAAACACAAGACGAAAGGACGCCACAATTTAATGAAGCCCAAAATCCAAGAAAACTGATTTTATGCAGCCAATTCCTATCTCGAACCAACTACAAAGGCCTATACACGTCGAATTGTTAAGTACTATCCAATTATTTATTTTCCACCAACCCTAATCACTTTAAATAATTTTGAAAGGTAAAATTACCACACTATAAAGATAATATTTCTCTTTCATAGAGTATTTAAGCAAATTAAAACATAATGAAACATTGTTAACATAAAATAACCTAAGAATTGAACACGAACTTACAGAACACTTTTACAACACAACACAACAGATTGTAACAGCACACTTTATATTTCTTGTCCTCTTAGATTAAGGTAATTTGTATTTTTATTGTAACCATTGTAGTTCTCTAACTCATAGTCAAAAGAATCCACGGATTTTCGAAACCAAAACTGTAATAAGCCTAACGTAAACAGACGCTAGGTTAAATGGTTTCTAAATTAATTCGCCGCCCTGAAAATAAGATCTCATGTAATCAAACGATAATTATTTTGTTGTAATTGTAAATGTTTCCAGATATCACCATTAAAAAATATTCATTACTGGGAGTAACCAGCGTTATCGTAGCAGTAAGCTAGTTGCCAGTTATTCGTCAGAAGCGACGATAGAGACGGCTGTGCGAGCGGGAACGATTTGAATACACCAACCCGCTACGCTGATAACTTGTTCAAATACAGTTTTTAGTTGTTTTGTAAAACGACTTGGCGCCACCCGGGATTATTACACCCCCTAAGAATAACAGGTAAGGTTACTGCCGTAATATACAGGTGATCAGAACTACGCTACGAACATCGCTAGCCACCAAAATTACTGTAACGACCCGGTGCGAGGCGAACGCACTAATCATCCAAAACACATTATTCTTATGTACACATTTTGCAGGTACGTCCAAAGAGGATAGTTACAGATTGGCGACCAACCGGTGAGGCTGTAAAAGAAGGCCCACGGCGGCTATGAAGAGACATTCAATGTTTACCAGACAGGATAAAAAGAAAGAAATTGAAAGTGAAGGCCAGCCAGAAGAGATGGAAGAAATTGAAGAAATAATCGGGGAGTTAGTCGAAGAGGACGTTCAGGAAAACCAACCTGAGAATCCAGTTCAACCAGAACCGGAAGTGGAAGTAATGATAGGGGACCAACCACTCAAACCAACAGAAGAAACGAAGTTAGATCACATGCTGAACTTCATGATGGAACAATTTGGACAATTGAATAAAAAATTGGAGTCAACCAACACAAAATTAGAGTCAACCAGCACAAAATTAGAGTCAACCAATACAAAATTAGAGTCACTGCAAGAGGGAAGGAAGCAAGATAGAGAAGAATTGAATAAAAAATTAGAGTCATTGAGAAGGGAAGACAGGGAATTCCTGAACGAAAAACTGGACCAAAATCAGGAAGAATTGAAGAAGCAATTCAAGGAGGACTTAGAGATCCTGAATAACAAAATGGAAAACAACCGAGAGGCGTTAGAAAAGAAGAGTGAGGAGTTGAAGAAACAAATAAAAAAGGATCTTGAAGTGTTAAATGACAAGATTGAAAACAACTGTGAAACACTCCAAAAACAATTGAAGGAAGAAGGGGAGAAGTCGAAGGATGAATGGAGGCAACAGTTGGCTGAGTGCAAAAATGAAATCAAACAGACTATAACTGAGACGAACGAAACAGTAATACACGTCCAGGAAGAGTTGACTGAAAAAATAAATCACGTCCAAGAGGAAGGAACTCTCAGGATCCAAGAAATACAGAAGACCACCACCGATGAGTGTAACAAGAATAAACAGTAGGTGCTTCAAGAGCTGAAGGAGAGGCACAAAGAAATACAGACTGATGTCAGCGAACGCGTTGAAAGGGTATATACCACCATCAACAAGATTGACGAGGAAACGCAAGAAAATAAAGAAAAAATTAGACAAATCAGTCAGAAAGAGAAGCAGATGCAAGAGGATAAGGACGGACACCACCTGGTTATCAGCTTTGCCAGCAGGGTACTGAACCGATGCGAACGTAACTACAATGTTACTGAAAAGGAACTACTCAGTATTGTGTTCGCATGCGGAAAATTTAGGACGTATATCCTTGGATATCCCGTCACCGTCCGAAGTGACCATAAGTCCATTTCCTTTTTGAAACAGTGTAAGTTTCACCGTCCGAAGTGACCATAAGTCCATTTCCTTTTTGAAACAGTGTAAGTTAAGTCATGGGAGGCTTACACGATGGATACTCGCATTACAAGAGTACCACATAACGTGGGAGTACATTCCAGGGCGTAAAAATATTGCCGCCGATGTATTATCCAGAATAAATGTCACCCATCAGACATTTGAAGGAGAAAAGGAGAAGATCGTCAAAGTGTTTTGTATAATAAAGAATAGAAAGGACCTGGAAGATATTCTAAACGAGGTAGTGGTACAGCAGAAACAAGATTCTAAATTACTAAACATAAGAAACAGACTGTTAGAAGATGAAGAAGTTGTGAATAAATATTATTGTATCCACCAAGATATACTCTTTGTTAAAACAAGAAAACATGATAGCACATGGAAACTTGTAGTTCCAAAAACATTAGAAAATAAGATAATTAAGGATTATCATGTTCGATATGGACATATGGGAACTGTAAAAATTGTAAAAGCATTGGAGGAGGAAGTCTTTATAAAAAATATAGTAAGGAAGGTAAACCAAAATATTAAAACATGTGTAATATGTCAAATGGTAAAGACCAATAACGAGAAAACAGAGGGAACCATGATACCCATCACCTCAACAACAAAGTTAGAAAAAATATTCCTCGATATATGTGGTCCATTCCCACGTAGTGGAGGGAGACATAAATACAAGTTTATTGTAATCATGTTAGACCACTATACAAAATATACAAAATTATATGCAATAAACAGAGCTACTACTAAGAAAATACTGGAAATAATAAAAACTAAATATATAACTGAAGTAGGAAGACCATGCATGATAATAACTGACCATGGAACGCAGTTCAAAGGAAAGAAATGGCGGAACGAGTTACTAAAAGAGAATATAAAAACCTATAAAACTTCCAAATACCACCCTAGTAGCAACCCTGCAGAGAGAGTGCTAAGGGAAGTTGGACGAATACTAAGAACTTATTGTCACAACAACCAAAAAGAATGGCAAAAGTATTTGGCTTCTACCGAAGTATTTCTGAACATTAGTTACCATCAATTCACAGAAAACACCCCATACCTGATGATGTTTGGAAGAAAGCCCCACAGAGAGATACAAGACTTAATAAACTTCCCAGTCAACTCAGAAGACCCCTATGATGAAAACCACTGTTATAACCGTATTATGGAGAAAATAGAAAAACAAAGAGCAAGGTATTCACAGAAACAAATTGAAATAATAAAGTACCACAAGGGAGAGAAAGTACTAATCAAAAACAGGGAACTACCCAGTACACTTGAAGGAATAGCCAAAAAATTGCTATTGTTATACGTTGGACCATATGTCATCACAAAGGACAATGGAAACAACACTTATGAGATAAGTAATATAACCACCAAAAAAGTAAAAGGAGTGTACAACCAAGCTTCCATAAAGAAGTTCTATGAAGAAAACTAAATAACTGGAATACGTTCATCCAGAATAAGTGTGACTATCATACACTTGAAGGAGAAGAGGTGAATAATAACGAAGTGTCGAACAAAAAGGAGAAGGCTATAATATGGAATGGAAATGATAATATAATAAATCCACAACCGTGAGAATTGAATTGATACCGAAATAAAATTATATATATAATAAAATGTACGGCCATATGTCATCACGAAAGACAAGTAACTGTAAATAAAATACAGATACAAAAATTTAAAAATTATGTGTACACAACTTGCAACAACAGATCGATGACTTATGAGGTCTAAAATAAAAAATATCAAAACAAAGGAATGAGATACATAAATTCCTACTAAGTGAAATCAACTTACAATATATTAAAAAGTTGATGTGTGAAGTATATGAAATAATTAAACAAAATGTACCAAAATAGGAATACGCTACACAAATTCCTATGGTGTAAGAAAATTAACTTACAAAGAATTAATACAAACTGAAATATACAAAAATAAAATCAGACCAAACCTGATAAGATAAGTACATGAAATTATAATAATGAATCAAACATATTTATCTGTAAAATAAAAAATCTAAACTGGTACAAAGAAAGAGAGAAGTTATGTATGAATCAAATATACAAGCTATGGCTAAAGCAAAATATTGCTAATTAACTGAGAAAAGTATACCAATGTCTAAGATAATTAAAATGATCACAATGAGAATTGAAAACCGAAAAATGAAAAGTTAATGATGAAATTAACATATAAATAAATAAAAAACAATCAATGTATGAGCAAATGATAGTATATTGTTAAGGTACAGCGGAAGGAAGAATGAGTAAAAGGCCAAAGTGATCTAAAAATAAACCACAAGGTGGACAATCCCAAAATATATTATTAATGTAAGTCACAAGTTGACAAAAAAGGTATTTATGATTGACTGTTGAAAAGTCCAGCAATCAAATAAACTGAGCAGAGATGACGTGCCTCTGGTCTCAGAAAAATGAGTAGTAATGGGAGAAACCAGCTACTAAAGTTAGGGAAAAAATTGTGTATAAGGGAGAACACACCAATGGAAATAAAAAGAAAAACAGATCCAAATAAAATGGAATGAATTCAGTAAGAAGAGAAATAAAGAATGGAGAAACGACCAAGAAAGAAAAGGAAAAAGATTATGTATAACTGATAATTTCATAAAAAACTATACTAGTGTTTTATCAAAATGATCAATTTTAAAGGAGAGGCATTATGTCACGACACAAATAGCCAACCCCGTACCAGAGATAAAAAATATATTTATAATTGTAAAAAAAAAAAAATACTTCTTATCAAATGAACTGATTGATTTTAAATAAAAGTATAAGGAATATGACACGATAATACAACGACTTTAACCCAACCCAAGTGATTGAGACAAAGACATAAACATAAAGAAGGGAACCACGGAATATACTTAGTAAAATGTAAATATTTTAAAGTGATTGAGACAACAACCCAAACATAAAGAAGGGAACCACAAATAAACAACGAGAATGAGGAAATAATAAACCTAAGCCACAAGGAAACAAGTTTATGGGTTTAAATGACCCCAAAATGCCCAAAGGAACGGATGAAAAACCTAATATATTAAACAAACAAGGAAAATGAAGAAGGAGGGAGACAAGCAAAAGTGAAAACCAAGAATGGTTCACCAACACAAGTAAAATAGCACTCAACAAGAACATGGAAACCAAAACAAGGGTTATCAGGAGGAAGGAGAGATAACGGTTACTACCCATTAAAAAGGCAACCAGAAACCACAAATTAGAATTGTTATTAGTCAGTAAGTATTAGTTATTAAGTATTAATTGTCATTAGGATTAAGTCATGAAAGAGAAATAAGTATAGGGGTCACCCACTATCAAACCAATGATATAAACAGTGATATAGTGTAATAGTGTAGGTGTAAGAACCCCAAAGTGAAGTGTGACACTAGTGAAATTGTAATTAACAATAAGTGATTTACAAGTGAAGGTAAGGTAAAAGTTGGAAATAAACAGTGCATAGATAACTGATAAATAAGTAGTATTAAGAGTGAATTATAGTATAAGGGATAGAAAAACACTAGAAGTGATAATGACTTTTTATTTAAAAAGATGTTCAATAGAGTTAAGTTAATTATAGCCAGTAGTAAGTAAAAAGGGAGGATTCCAGAATAGAATAAATTGAAGGTGTTACCATGGAGGGAATATAAAAATTGTTTAGAGATTGAGAAGTCAAAAAACTAACAAAGACACCTAATTCATAAAGGACTATTATTAATTTAATAACAAGTGATGTTATTTATCACAACACAAATAATATGTGTTATAAACTAAAAAATTAGCAAATAAGGATAAGTTAGGAGTGAGTGATGATATTTCTTAATCAAAACAATAACTCTAATAACTTATAAAAAATTGTGTTCATGTTATTGTTAGAAGAGGATATGGCTGAATGCAATGTGCAGTCCATAAACCTAATGTTATATTTTTAAGATTGAAATAAGGAGAGCAATATTGATTAATAAACAAAACACCTACAGACTCAAAACACAACACAACTAATAAAAATAACAAAGTAAGCCCAATAGGCTGAAACAAAATGTGATTTGAACGAAATAAGTAAATTATTATAATGGCTACTTAGGCCTAGAAAAAACATAACTGTCAGAACCAAACAAACAAAGACTATAACAAATTGAATCAGAATTTAGAAAATCTGAGGTGAAGGAATCACCAAGGATAAATTGTAGATCATTTATAACACAAAATATTTAATAGGCATTATTATATAAAAAGAAATGTAATTAACAAGCATTAACATAATTGTAAAAACTTAAAATCTGAAAATACCCAAGCTTGTGGGGTATCAAAATAATCTATGAACGAGAATAAATACTATAGTGACAATATTTATTAACCAGGAAGGAAGATGGAGGAATAACAGTAATCAGAAGATATACGAAGGATTCGAAGTTTCGATAACAATACATCAACTCAAAATAAGCCTATTCGAAAAATACCGTTACTATGGAAACAGCGGTTGTTGACAGAAAAATACCGTTAGAAATTAGTAGAGAGAAAAAAAGAAGCGAAGCGTCACCAAGCCATACAGATGCAGAAGTTCGGAAGAAGGTTTTTTCAGTGTAAATCATGAAAATAATAGTATAAAGTTGCTGAAAACTAATCGTCAAAGAAGCAGATGACCACTACAACCAATATTACAAGACCCAAGACCTGAATAAACGGAAATTATCCATAAATAGAACGTCCAAACACAAGACGAGAGGACGCCACAATTTAATGAAGCCCAAAATCCAAGAAAACTGATTTTATGCAGCCAATTCCTATCTCGAACCAACTACAAAGGCCTATACACGTCGAATTGTTAAGTACTATCCAATTATTTATTTTCCACCAACCCTAATCACTTTAAATAATTTTGAAAGGTAAAATTACCACACTATAAAGATAATATTTCTCTTTCATAGAGTATTTAAGCAAATTAAAACATAATGAAACATTGTTAACATAAAATAACCTAAGAATTGAACACGAACTTACAGAACACTTTTACAACACAACACAACAGATTGTAACAGCACACTTTATATTTCTTGTACTCATAGATTAAGGTAATTCGTATTTTTATTGTAACCATTGTAGTTCTCTAACTCATAGTCAAAAGAATCCACGGATTTTCGAAACCAAAACTGTAATAAGCCTAACGTAAACAGACGCTAGGTTAAATGGTTTCTAAATTAATTCGCCGCCCTGAAAATAAGATCTCATGTAATCAAACGATAATTATTTTGTTGTAATTGTAAATGTTTCCAGATATCACCATTAAAAAATATTCATTACTGGGAGTAACCAGCGTTATCATTTCATAGGGAGTGCTATATAATAATTACTTGTATTGAAGAATAAATCGTAGCAGTAAGCTAGTTGCCAGTTATTCGTCAGAAGCGACGATAGAGACGGCTGTGCGAGCGGGAACGATTTGAATACACCAACCCGCTACGCTGATAACTTGTTCAAATACAGTTTTTAGTTGTTTTGTAAAACGACTTGGCGCCACCCGGGATTATTACACCCCCTAAGAATAACAGGTAAGGTTACTGCCGTAATATACAGGTGATCAGAACTACGCTACGAACATCGCTAGCCACCAAAATTACTGTAACGACCCGGTGCGAGGCGAACGCACTAATCATCCAAAACACATTATTCTTATGTACACATTTTGCAGGTACGTCCAAAGAGGATAGTTACAATATGCATACGCGAAAGAGAGAAATGTTATATACTGTTGCTAATAATCTGTGTAGAAAAATAATAGTGTTAGTAAAATCATAACCCAGATCTTGTGAACTTCGCTTTTCTACTATTCACGACAGTTTATCCTGAATGTTTCCAGAGTGTCCGAAAAGTCCCGCACCATAGGGGTTTACAATATGTGTTCAATATGGTTACCGGAAGTGTCGAAACATAACTGTAAGTTCCGCAGAATGTTGGCCACCAAGCCAGGTGTTACAGAACGGCACTCAGTTGTGATTCGCTCACGCAGATGGTTTATGTCCATGATCTTGACAGCATAAACTTTGGATTTTAACCCCACACAGCAAAATCCATTGGGTTTAAATCCGGAGATCGTGGAGCCCATTCCACTCGTCTCCTACGGCCAATCCACTGTGGGAAGTTTTCGTCAAGCCAAACTCGAGCTTGTGTACCGTAATGGGGGGTGCACCGTCCTGCATAAACCATTCTGGTCTTGGACCCAGCAGATCCAAATCAGGCAATAATGAATCTCCTAACATTTCCAAATAATTTTCACTGTTAACTGTTCCGTCAAAGAAGTAAGGGCCAATGATCCGGTCTTTCCACAAACCACACCACACCATGACGCGAGCTGCTCCTTGTTCCTTACTGCTGGAAAACCAGTGCGGATTACTCTCGGACGAGTAACATAAATTCTGTCGGTTCACCTCTCCGTTTACGTAAAAGTTAGCTTCGTCAGAGAACATAACTTTTGATAAAAACTGTGGGTCCTCTTCCAACTGTGCCAAATACCAATCGCACATTTCCACACGCCGATCCGGATCATCATCTGACATGTGGTGTAACACTTGTAACTAGTACGGATGAAACTTATGTTTTTTTCAAAATGTCCGCGACTGTTGATCGAGGAACGCCCACTTCCAAGCTTTTTCGGCGAATTGATTTCTTTGGACTTGCTGCTACCTTTGCCAAAACCCCTTCCACCACATCTTCTGGTGTCCTTGGACGTCCCGATCGGGGAGCATCTGCCACACTACCTGTAGCCTGGAATTTCCTTAAAAGTCTGCCAACCGTGGTGTGCGATACTGGCTCTCGTTCCGGGTGCCTCAGATTAAATGCTGCTGCAACGTCTCTATTGGAGAATCCTTCTCTTCCACAGAGGAGGATAAGCTCTACCCGCTCTTCAGTAGTCAACATTTTTCAGTACTGCAACAAACAAAAACACAACCCAATTAATGAAATCCCTATGGTGTGGGACTTTTCGGACACTCTGTAGATCTACCCATATACCTACAACTGTCTCCAAATTCTTCTTCTTCTTCTTCTTCTTCTTCTTCTGTCAGGGACTAGGCTAATCACCCTGTTCCGGTCCCAAAGAAATAGCCTATACACACTCCATCAACGCTTCCTACGTCTTCCTATACTTCGTTGTCCAACAGGCTTGTATTGCCAGACTCCCTTAGGCAACCTGCCATCCGGCATCCTATTCAGATGAGCAATCCCCTCTGTAGTACGACCTCGTATATTAAAGTGTACAACTTTTTACTTTAATGTTTGTCTTTATTGTGGAGTCTATCCCCACGAGTGCAGCCTTTAACAGATCGCAAAAATCTCATCTCCGATGCCTGTATTCTTCTACTCGGATGTGTTTTTCGCCGTAACCTAAGTTTCAGAACCATGCAATAATACTGACAAGCAATTACCTTATAAAATTTTAGTCAAGTGTCTTTCCTGGCTTTCCTCTCTTAAAATCATGTTAACGTGTTTGAAATGTAATCATATTGAAATAATTTTCATTAACAGAAATAACACAATTTCCTGTAGGATTCAGGATATTCTCATCACAGTCCTATAGGAATATTTCCGATTTGATAATGAGCTGTGAAGCTTGAAAGCGCTAATCGGAATAATTTTCTATAGTGGTGTGCAACAGTGTTATTTCTGTTTGTGATTATAACCACTAACACAAGTTTATTAATTAATTAATTTTTATTAAACTATCTGTTCCCCTACCCGTTAAGACGCAGGCAGTGAACAACCTGTATTAAAGTTTGTTCACTCTTACCGCCTGCTGTAATCGAAACGGAGGGCTACAACAAACATGTAGTACACTACAAAGTTAAAACTTTCTTAATAGATCTAAGGAATTAAAAATCATTTTTGGTGTAGTAATCCTAACTGTATTAAAACAAGTGTGTTGGTAATTTTTAATCAATAAATTATAACCAACTGGTAACTACTTTATTTCTAGCGGTGGATTAAGTGATGCGGCCACTCATCTAACCAATCCGGTTCAAGTACAATCACATGTTTTTTTTACATCAGGCTCCATTCTAAGAGTGAACAAACTTTACAAACGTGTTTGGTCTCTCTCTCTCTCTCTCTCTCTCTCTCTCTCTCTCTCTCTCTCTCTCTCTCCCTCTCCCTCCCCCCTCTCTCCGTTTACACACACACAAACATACGCACACGCACACACACGCACACACTCAAACGTTTAATTTTAATCTGGGCTGCGACCATGTGTAAGCATGTTGCATACAGAATTAGAATCCACATTATGTTAATTTTTGCAGTTTATCCAGAAATGTGTAATACTGCGGCAAGTATTGCTTGGGCCGTGCTGCACGAGGCACCACAATAATGTCGGGCTCATTGTCGACACTCTTTTCTGACCGGAAACTGACGGGAAATTGGATTTGGAATGGAAAACAGTCGTTCACTAGAGAGGCCTTTGGTTCAATACTGTTACGTAATGCGGAGAAAGTGTTACACCATTACAGAACGTTCTGGTACATTGCAGAACGTTGTTCTACTCTGTTCCCGCAGCTGTAATGCGTACGTGACGCTTGGCACGCGAGGCAGTATTACGTAACGCGGAACGTCTCCTGCGTTCGATGGTGTCGTTCTAGAAGCTTCTTGACCAGCCCAAAGGTATGTGTTTCTCCCATGGTCGCACTGAAGTATTCTCTAGAATTTTCACGTGTTTATTAAAGACGCATATTATGGAACCCTACAGACTATAAATAGCCCATACCTGTCGCTTATTGTTCAATTATTGTCTGGCGATTTACACAGTGCGGTTTGAAGTATAGTGGCGGAGTGTTATGTGTTATTGTGCGGGACAATTGTAATATAATTGTGTTTTATATTAGTCGACATTTTTATTGCGTGTGAACAATTTTAATTTGATTTGTTGTAAGATACTATTTTGTTTATTACAAACTGTTTAATTGTGATAATTAAAGCTGGTGATTAGTGACTTAATTGGTGTCTTGTATTTTGTTTTCCACTGTACCGTACGACGATCACTTAGACCGTCGTAACAATACGTTTGTGTGTGTTTGTAGGCATAAAAATGTGTGTGTGTGTGTGTGTGTGTGTGTGTGTGTGTGTGTGTGTGTGTGTGTGTGTGTGTGTGTGTGTGTGTGTGTGTGTGTGTGTGTGTGTGTGTGTGTGTGTGTGTGTGTGTGTGTGTGTGTGTGTGTGTGTGTGTGTGTGTGTGTGTGTGTGTGTGTGTGTGTGTGTGTGTGTGTGTGTGTGTGTGTGTGTGTGTGTGTGTGTGTGTGTTCGTTCTAAAGCAGTCTACGGGACAGATGTAGATTAAGATGACACTACGGAGACCCGTCACGTAATTATAAAAGTAAGCGCTTCAAAACAAGGTAATCATGGACTCGAGCACTTCGCAACTGTGAAAACTTTCTTACAGACTGTAAACAGTTTCATTGGCGACAAAGACGGAAGATGAATTGGGTCCAGTCACGTTCAGTGACGGATTATCCGTAACGCTAGGGTATGCTGCAGCACCGGGCACCAGGGCCTCAGCTGTCAGAGGGGGCACCGTCCAGCCCTAAATCATAAAAACGTTTTGAAAAGATAATAAATGTGAAGAAATAAAGCAAAAACCAAATCTCCTCAATCCAAAATCATAAAAATATGTGCTCACACTTTTCGACAAGTTCGCCGTTATGTCTTATATGTTCGAAGATTCCTTGATACTACAGTTTGTCAGTTCAACGTATTAAACTGGATTATTGATTGTAAAATGATTTATGTATTTCCAAATATATACAATGGTTATCGTCTGCTTTTGAAAATTCCAGTAGCTAACTGCGAATCTAAAAAATCATTTTCTGTATTAAAACGCATTAAACATATATTGAGTTCAACTATGTAAGATGAGAGATTATCTTCGTTAGCAAGGTTGAATATTGAAAGCGAGATTCTTGAATCACTCGATTTAGAAAAATTTTACAAGACTTCGTTAAGGCCAAATCAAGAAAAAATGGTTCGTTAGTGTTTTCTAAGCTTAAGTACTACAATGGTCATTGTAATCACTATTTAGCTAAATATTTGTTGTAATTTGAGAGTTTAATAAAATAATTGTTAACTTTCGAAATTGTGTATGCCATTTTCAGTGTAAATAATGGATAAAAGGTTAAATTTAGAATCGGGGGGGGGGGGCACAAGTCTGATGACAGCATAGGGCACCACGCGCTTCTAAACGCCTCTGATCACGTTGTCCAAATAGCCTATTGTACTGTTCAGTAAAAGGAATGCACTCTGAACATGACCTGACTTGATTGCACTGTAAACTATTTAAAGGTAATGCAGTAAGTCCAAGAAACATGGAGAGAGACGGGGGAGAGCGCACAACAAAGCACAAGAGCAACAGAAATAGGTTGGAAGTTGGAAAACTAAACAAATAAAACCAGAACGTAACGAGCGATATAGTGTGTGTATGTGTGTGTGTGTGTGTGTGTGTGTGTGTGTGTGTGTGTGTGTGTGTGTGTGTGTGTGTGTGTGTGTGTGTGTGTGTGTGTGTGTGTGTGCGTTCACGTCCGTATACAATTGGCTGTGTGTTCATTGTAATAGTATTAAAGAGAATTAAATAAATACAAAGAGAATAAGACAATGAAGAAAGAGAAAATAAATTTAGATCGATCCTTTCTTTGTTGAAAGTCCAAATTGTCCTTCTTGTCCTACCGTCTTTCGACTATGCTGAACTCATTTATTTATTTGTTTTCCGTGACAGTCATTGACGAATGTTTGTCATACGTACTGACCGAAACTTTGACAATTTATTGTGAACGTGATAACTTAGATCGTAAATGATGCCGTAACCAAGACAGGGGAATCTGCACCTGCTTTATACTCAGATAAACTGTCATAATATCTTCTTCTTCTTCTTCTTCCCCAACAAGGATTAGGAACTGGTTACCTGTTCCGGCTTCAGAGGATTCATTCCCATCTTTTCTTTGGTCTCCCTACTCTTCTTCTTCCAGCTGGTTTGTATCTACTTGCCGTTTTTGGTAGTCTTCGATCATCCATACGCTCCAGATAATCCTTCCAATTTCCTCTATGAAACTCTATTTTGTCATTTAAATTGTATATTTTCAATTCTTATCTATTCTTTTCGTTTCTAAGTCGAGCTTGTTTAGAACAACCTTCGACCGATCTTTGAAATTTCATCTCCACTGCTTGTATGCGGCTTTTACCTCTCTTTTTCATTATCCATGACTCACTTACTATCGTATTATCTGATACGATGTTAGTTCGCAAGGGATATACGTCCACAAAAAGCGTAGTTTCTGTCTTCTACCCAGACAATTTCCGTTGCAGACCTCTACTGTAACTGAAACACCGATTTCTGGAGCTCTTGTTCATTAATATAGATTATTAAACTTTCACTTGTGAAACTTACTTTGTTTCCTCCCGTACGCGTTTCGGCGTGATGTGCGCCTTCGTCAGCGGTGTGAGACAGACTGCCAGTAACTTGTAACGGTTTTAGTTGGCAGGTTGAGTGGGGGTGGTGTGTGGTGGAAGGGAATTGCGCGGGGATCCGAATTATTGTTTTTTTTTATGTATAATTGTGTCAAAAAGTGTGAGTGATTTATAGTGTAATTGGTCGTTAAGTATGCTGTTTGGTTGTGTTGTGTAGTGTTTGTATATTTCATATTGTTCTGCTGTGTTAAGTTTTCGACTTTTAGGTAAGTAGTGTAATATCTCAAGATTTGTATCTATGTTGGTGTAGCTGTGGTTTTTTGTGTGTATATGTGTGGCGAACGCGGAATGTATGTTGTTGCTGGATAGAGCTTTTATGTGTTCAGAGTAACGTGATGAAAAAGATCTTCCCGTCTGGCCTATATAGAAACTATTATAAACTATATAAAATCTTGTTCATTGTTTTCGATTATAACTTGCTCATCCATAAACTGCGTTCTTTCAAGTACACGTTTTCTGAACGCACTTCCACTTTTGACCTGGTTTGATGATATCACCCTTATAAAATGTTTCCCGGATCCTCTTGATGTTTACAAGGGCGCTCATTAAACATAAACATTTTCTCAAGTTGTTTTTGCACTAACCACACAACTAAAACTGACTTCGAAATGATAGGCTCAAGTTTACTTATTTTAGTTAAAGTAAGCTCAATCAAAGGAATAACTCTCCGAGCAGTGCAGTGGCGTATCTAGAATTTGCCCTTTAGGGAGGGAGGTCGATCTCATATAAAAGATAAAAACAACTTAATAGTAATCAATATTACTATTTTTAGAGTGGCTGAAAAACGTGTAATAACGTAAACGGTAACGACACAATAAAAATACTCGTTATTGTTGCTTGTTTACAAGGTACTTATTGACTGCAATGATTTTTCTGTATTTCATATTTCAAACGTATAGGTAAATGATGTGTAAAAAACATGTCTGTATATTTAAAATAATTTTTCTCCTCTATTTTGCAACTGAAAAAATAATTTTCTTTGTATTCCAATCCTCTTTTACCACATGGTTGAGCAAAGGTCTCACCACCGTGGTCTCTGCATGGCCAGGGCCTTGGCTTCATTCCACTGCACTCCCAGCTCCTGCAGAGAGCATCTCACGTTGTCCTACTAAGTCACTCTTCTCCGGCCCATTGGTCTTCTCCGAGCCAGTCTTGCCTTCCTTATACAGTTGTTTTGGAAGTCTACTCCCTTCCATCCTCTGACTTTCCTTCAGCCCTCCTCAGGTATCTCGTCTCCTTAGCTTGGAGAGAGTTTAGATGCTTTTCAGTTAGAGCCCAGGTTTCAGCCCCATATGTAAGAACGGGCACGTACGTGTTTTTGAAAATGATGAAAAAATAATAAAACACTGTAAAAATTAAGAGATTAACAGAATTCCTCGTCGACTTTTCGACCCTCTGGGTGGTCCCGTTTGCGCCCCACCGTAAATACGGAGCCGGGGGAATTTACTAATTTGTACCTGAAGAAACCGGAGGAACTTTACGTCCAACTGTTTTTCAGATGTTCATTTTACATATTGTTTTCTGTAAGAAGATGAAAGAGGGGAGATGCGTACATAGTGTTTTTGCACTAACACGATTTCTACGTTTTTAATACGGTCGATGCGGATTTCTTGTTTAGGGTGCAGGATACAAGTACACACGTGTGTGTGCGTCCGTAAATTGTAAGCCGATTTTGATGTTGTATACCGTTTATCTCAAACGCAACTTGAAGGGGGTTACTAGACTTTCGAGAGGTAGCTTTTTCGTGTTCGTTAGAACGTAACACATTATTTAATCCTCTTAAGTGTAACGCGCCATCTATTACAACGTATGTAGGCCTATCCACGGGTGTAACACATGGGCTTACTGTGGCAGCGTTTAGTTGATTCTTTGACTTGAGTAAATTGAATCTTCACGTAAGCTTATTTTTATTTTTCTGTTACGATCTCGACGTCATCATCTTCCTAACGGGTTTAGGCTTTAGTAGCCTGTTCCTATTCCACAGTCCACATTTTCTTAGGTCTACCAACTTTTCTTCGGCCTCTAGGGTTGCAATATTTCGCCATCTTCGGTATTCTACTTTCTTCCGTTCTATTGATGTGTTGAATCCATTTTATTCTGTATTCTTTAATCCTTTCATTAACTGCAAAAATATCTAAATCACTTCCTATCTCATCATTTCTTATATGGTCTCGTCTATTACACCTTGTGAGTAATGAGACTCGACTCTTTAAATTATGGAGAAATAGAAACTGGAAATCCACTGGAAATAGAAACAGAAGGCGTGCTAAAAGAAGATGGCCCGATGTTCGGGTGAAAACGGATCCCGGGTCTGCATAAAATCAGAAGAAGAGATTTGTGTAGAGCAGGGGTCTCCAAACTACGGCCCGCGGCAGCCCGGTCGATGCTGCTTGCAGTTTTTAAGTAGATCGTCAAAATACTTCAAATATTATAACACTTTACTAAATAATTAAACAAGAAATAAGTTCAGTAAAATGTTATAATATTTTGTACAAGTTCAAACATTTACGTGGTTAATGTGCTTGTTCGTCTGGCTGCCTTGAATGAATTACGCTTTTCACTCGTATCAACCTAAAGTGAAGATTCCTGTTCCCCACGTGCGCTCGGACCTAACTCCCCCTGTAAAATTGAAGTACAGAGCTAAATTGTGAGACGAACACTTGAAATCCATTCTAGTGATAGGAGCATCAAAATTTGACCCAAAATGGACAGACATTATATGTCAGAAGCAGCTCCACACATCCCATACGTACATAAGGAAGCCAAAAAATAATACATAACAAATATCTTTGGAAGTTATTTTTTCCTTATACTTGTATTTACATTATTTTGAATAAATGAACTTGTTTTCTTTGGATAAGTGCTTAATTTTTACTTAACAATTCGGTAGGAACGTATGCCTGCCAGGCATGTATGGTTTACCTTTTTGCTGCTAGAAGCCTCCTGCGTGCTGCTGGGCAAGTCCCCTCCCAGAATTCCTCAATCAGTTGTTGTGTGTGACAGCGAAAGTGTCGTTATCTCGTAGCTCTCCTCCGTTTGACTGTAAGTTACCTCTTTCTAAAAGTTACCCTGCCTGTCAGGCATGTATTCCTCTAAATGTACGTCTGATTTCATGCCTTCCAGGCATATGATCCTCTAACCGTACGTAGTTTTGCATGGTTATTAGGCATATGTTCCTTATAAGGGGGGGTCGGGCAGATGTTCCACTGGGAGGTGTATAGTACCAAACATATACCAAGTCTGCAAAAAAATACATATCAATGTGAAATTATTACAATGAAGTAAATTGGAAAAGAAGAAATGGTATATTTTATTCTCTAAAGTAGTTATTTTGGCATTTTTATCAAAATATGAGTACCTGCCTAGGAGGCAGGGTGTTCCTCATAATGCATGTATTGTATATGCCTGTAGGGAAGGGTGTTCCTTTAAGTGCAAAATTAAAACATGTTCCTACCGAAGGATTAAATACCTATTTTATTGACTTGATTATTTCGTAAACTTAAGAAAAGTTTACTTTAAGTACGTACGTACGTGTGTGTGTGTGTGTGTGTGTGTGTGTGTGTGTGTGTGTGTGTGTGTGTGTGTGTGTGTGTGTGTGTGTGTGTGTGTGTGTGTGTGTGTGTGTGTGTGTGTGTGTGTGTGTGTGTGTGTGTGTGTGTGTGTGTGTGTGTGTGTGTGTGTGTGTGTGTGTGTGTGTGTGTGTGTGTGTGTGTGTGTGTGTGTGTGTGTGTGTTTTGTTGGCCCGCCTGACTTCCAAGATTTTTCAATTCGGCCCTCAAGCAAAAAGTTTGGAGACTCCTGGTGTAGAGTACCTAATTTATATAATCAAGCGTAGGCTACTCGCCGCAAAAACATCCCCTTTGTATCGGCATTTTTTCATTGTATATAATAACGGAAGCCTAAGAGCTGAAAACAAAAGTATCGCTTCTCCATGACGTGAGTATTACTATATAAAGATAGGTAGGCATACTGTTGAAAGCGAAAGGTAGACGGTGGAAGAAGAGAGAAGTTATATTAAAAATAAATAGAGGTTGAACATGTTTCTTCAGTGAGAGTTTAATATAGGCAAAACAAGAGAAATTTAATCAACCACTTAAACTTTATTGTTTCTTATAAAGATACACAAAAGTCGGGAAGAGGGGGTTTGCTGTTGAAAGGGAATAGCAAAGATATCCAAGAACTTTTTTATTAAAACGAAACCTTATACATTAATTGAACGAGCGTAGAAGGTTTCCAGTTTGAACTCCACGTTTTGGCTTTCGTTTGGCGGGGTCTGTAGTTTGGTTCTGTTTGGCGTATCTCTCAAACTAACTTTTAAACACACAAACAGATTGTTTTACCATGCCTGTCAATAATTTTACCTTACTGAATCGTTTTATTTTTGAAATTTACTGTCCCCCCCATTGGGGGACTTAACGTTGAGAGGCCAAATTCTGACAAAATCTTAAAGAATTGTGAGATGCCAAATTAAAGAGAATTTTAACCAAAATCTGAATATAGTTACCCAATATCGGCTAAAGTGTTTGGAACATCTTAATCAGTAGATAACTTCCGCATCCCCAAACGCTTACGGAATTATGAGTCGAAAGAAAGGGGAGGTGTCGGACGTCCGAAGAAGCGTTTGCTCTAGTCTATTTGCTTTGGACCGGACCAAACCATTTTTTGGGGTTAAATCCTTCCTGAAGATGATGGTGATGTTCTGCTACATTGTTCAGCTTTGGAAATGTCAAAATTTAAAACAGCAGAGTCCCTAAAAATTTTTAAAATTTAAAAAGTTGAAAACGTCCATGTCGGGTATTAAAAGAGATTTATAAACACAAACCCGAATCTAGTGTTTAATGTGAATTTTTTTTAACTTTAAAACTACCACGGTTCAAAAAGTTAATTTTTTAAGAAAACTGTAAATATGGGCCACCAATTTATGAGGAATTTTATTTACAACACAATCTCAGTATCTTTAATAATGTGACAAAATCAATATCTCTGAACAAACCTTGCAGATTTTGAACCGCTTCCAAAAACCTTAAATGCTGTTTTGCAAAAAAAAACTTTACAGATTGTTATGAGTCACGTGCATTTGTGAAAATATTAGACGGATACGTACGTAAACCTGAAAGCTCAACTATACTGGAATTTTTACAGGAGAGGGATTGACGTTTACAATGACGTCATCACTATGTTGGCACTTCATAACCACGTGTTCTGTTGATTGTCGCCCAAGCGTAAGTTTCGTTATTGAATTCAACTCAAAACATACTTCCTGCAGCCAAAACAAACCCAGTATGCGCAGACTAAATATGTGTTCTCTCCCCTCTCTCCTATGGCGCTACAGCCCAAATCGGCCCCTGACCTCCACCAATCTCCGCCACCAATCCACTCTATCCACTGCAACCCTCCTCCAGTTTCTTATCCCCATGTCTCTCGCGTCCTCTGCAACGCCATCTTCCCACCTCTACCTCGGTCTACCTCTAGGTCTCGTTCCCTCCCATGTACCCAGCAATATGTATTAGCCTACTTAAAAATGATTATTTCCATTATTTTAATTAACTTCAAATGTTCAGTACCTTTAATTTTTTATTTAACGACAAATGTGATAATGTGCAATCATCAGCTTAGTGTATAAATAAATATGAACAAACAAAATAAAAATTAACAATAATAACAAACGTAGACTATAAAAATATTGCCAAGGCTATAAGACTCTTCCTATACGTACTATAAGGTTCGTCCGTACTTCGCATGCGGCAGCTGTACGCTCTAAAACTTTATTCACGGAAATTAACAGCCGCCCGTTTGCTTTTTCTTTTTCAAAACATTCACGTACTGAACAGATAAGTTGTCTTGCCTGTCCAATACTTTCCTTTTTCTTGTCTTGCGTATAGCTGAAGCACTCGTACTGGCGTCGGGCACGGCTGAATGGATAATATTAACTATCAATATCACTATCACTATCATTTAATATTCTAAATATTGAAATTTTACCACAAAATCGCTTCTGAATATTATGCTAATAATCACTAAATTTAAAAAGTATCACTAAATCATACAACACGCACTAAAATTTGACAGTATTGTAAATTTAAAAAATTTCACTCTCATCAAACAATTAGAATCCGCACGTGGTAAAGCATAAACAGTGAAACAATCAGTACGCTGTGCTGTACAGTTTCAGCCAATCAGACGGGACTAAACGCCGCTTCCTCACTCAGCTGCAGACAACTGTCAATCCCTATCCTGTTAAAATTTAACCATACACCGTCTTTTAAACTTTGTCGTTCTCCAAATACATTTAACTGAAAACAGTAATGGTTAAAACAACAGAACAATAAATGTTATCGTTAATGTTTACGGTAATTGCAAAAATATCTAACGTTGAAATTTATCTATTAATAAGTGCAAACTGTTTCCTTTCTTAGCTTGATCCTGATGTAAAGAAACGCTATTTGCTACTTGAATTAGAGGCGTGTCACTCTGACAGAAGCAGTACAGACAGGGTACATATAACATTGATTCTGTATAAATACACGTAATTGTAACAACTTGGCCTGACCAAAGTAAAATTTGTGTGACAGTGTCAGACCGACAGTCAAACATTTCATAACACCAGTTAATGGTTTTCTTAATTAAACGTTTAAATATCGCAACAAACAAAAAAGTAAAGTTTATTTTAAACGAAAATAGAAGCTATGATAATTACCAGTGTACTGAATACTATCAGTTGGTGTCAGAGAGTAATTCAATGCTTTCCATATCTGTGTGTGAACTTGTATCATCACTTGAGTAAGCGTTATTATTGATAAGATAGTTCATTGTCCATAACGACGTCCGTAATGTGTGGGCCAGTTCCCATAGCTTATCATCTTCCTTGATTATATGCTGCATATAAAGACTCCACTTTTCCGCCGTCAATAAATTGTTTTATATCAAGCAGCTAATGTTATGTTCTGACGGGCAACATATCCTTTCAACTGGCTCCGTATTAGTTCAGTACGATTTAGAATACAGTGATAAGGAGGAAGTCTTAAAACGACGTGCCTCGATTTATGTGGCAAGATAACTCTCACATGACCATAGAGACATTTTGCACATGCGCGTAATACATTACTGTGTGAACAATGTCAACGCCCCTGACCAATAGGTTTTCACATTTGCCACGTGGGTTTGGTTACATCAGGATTGAACTAAGAACGGAAAGTTCTTTATTTAAAATATTGCGCGAGCCTGTAAGCCATATTCTTCATGAAGTATCATCGTTCTGGTATGAATACTGATTTGAGCGTTCAAGTCAATTACATATGAAACCAGAGGTGTCCGATACTAAAATAACGTAAATAGTATGTGTTTCACAGGAAATTACTGTAGCCCAGCAATTGTAGGCCTACGTTCCTTCTACACACGTGGTGCGCACTTTAAATCGTGCGGCCTCGGTCAGACGAAACAACGTTTCTAACTATTCTTACGCGGTCAATTGCGCCGAGCACTTTCACTTACTGACCGAATCTTTCATTTAAAAAAGTTGCTATTCTGAACTCCGATGAGATTTCAATTCTGCAACTTTTCATTTGTGCGAGTAACCTCTTTCTTCCAATATTCTTGTTAGGATAGGTTAGGTTAGGTTAGTTTAGGTTAGGTTAGGTCAGGTTAGGTTAGGTCAGGTTAGGTTAGATTAGGTTATGTTAGTTTAGGTTAGGTTAGGTTAGGTCAGGTTAGGTTAGGTCACGTTAGATTAGGTTAGTTTAGGTTATTCCAGGAACGAATAGAATTATAATGGTAATTTCTGTATTATTATTATTATTATAACATGAAAATTCAATTGACCGGTTTTAAATTTCCAGCTGGGTCACAACTAACCGTGTATTATATGGTTGGATTGCATCTGACCGTGATGTATATGATTGGGTCGCAACTTACCACGGTTCAAAACTTGTGTTCTAATAACGCATCGAAGTAAGAATTTCATCTCGTTGGAAAATAAAGTTCAGGAGCCGACACAAGCCGACTTTCACTCATGACAACTACGGCTCTTTCGACCTAAAGAATGGCAGTCTCGCCATTATCGTCTTGCATCCACGTTGGCACAAATTAATATTCATCAACTGCAGCTAATCTCGTTCAGTGGACCCGACTCATTCATGTATAAAACCCATATAATAAAATGTAACTATACTGATGAAATATAAATAATTATCAGTATAGTTGTTTTGATGCCGGCAGTCATCCTTTTGCCCGTTTCAGGTATAACCAAGCTGTTGTTTGTGGGTCTGTGCCTGTATGTCTTTTCTGTCTTCTTCTGTGTGTATGTGTGTGCGTGTCTCCCTTGCCTTACAGACTGTCTGTCTATCTATCCGCCTACCTGTTAGTGGATATCTCTGTCTGTCTGTCTATCTCTCTCTCCCGCCTCCTTTTCGCCATCCGACGCATAGTCGCATACTAATGTACGAAAACGTTGACTTCATTTTAATTGCAATAATTCATTTTAATTGCAATAATATTTTGCCTCTTTAGAACGTATTCATTTTTTAATTTTTTCGATACACATATTTCGTTAAGGACTTAAAGTTATTGGCCTATTATGTAATCAAGACTATTATATAAAACAAGAATATATTTTTCTTGTATCCTCAAGCCAGAAAGTGATATTTATTATTATTATTCCGGCTGTACAATGTTTACACATTTTCCGAAACCAAAGATTACAGAATTCATTGAATTCTCATTTTCCACTGCTCCTTGTCCATCCAAAAATCTTCTTCAATTTCTCTTTACCTCAGTATAGTCTGAATATCTTCTATCCAGGTGAGACAGGTTGTCTTCCTCTTTTCCTTCTTCCTGGTGCGGTCCGTTCCATAACTGTCCTTGGCAATCTTTCCTGTGTCATTCTTTGTTTGTGCCCATACCATTGTAATTTTTTGTTTGAATAAAATCAACAATTAAATCTTTCACATTCATTTTGTCCTTAATAACTTCATTTCTAATTTTCTCACGTCTGGATACTCATAAATAAATTAACATCAAATAGATGTTTCTTCTTGGATTTACATCTTACGTTATTAATATACGTAGGCCGATACACAAGCATAGCCCTGCATACACAAAAATACATGCATAGAGATGTATCACGATTATATAACAAATGTGTTTAATATATTTAATCGGTGAAATGATAACAAAGCGGAAGAAAGTAAATTTGGAACGGCATTTCCTGTCGCCCTGACGTGAGCGCGCTGAAACTGCATTCCTGACTGGCGGAAGGAAACGATCGCCGCATTCCAGTCTAACCTGTTTCAGTTTTCATACTGACACAAAGCCAACCAACAACATGTTGGTTTTCCTTACGTTGAACGTACAGCGGTTAAAACTTACGGAACATCTTAGAAGCAACGTTTTTCAATATTTTGCAGCGTTACCGTTGCTATCTAATAGTCTTCATCTAACAAATTTGTGTATGTTTTCTGTCTTCATATCTTGATCAAGCAATCTCATACGAATCAGTCTTCTACTTCTTGTGTTACTAGTGCTTATCAAATAAAACTTATCTTCCAGTTTTGTTTTCAGTTTTTCGTAATGATATTGTTACGATGGTTTCAGTGATCGTCGTATGGTGCAGAGGAAAACAAAATACAGGCACCAACGAAATTACTAATTACCAGGTTTAATGAGTTACAAACAACAATTTAAAATCATACTCTCGCACAGAAATTCAAGTTAAATTTGTCCACACACACACACACACACACGCACGCACAGTAATAAAGTTCACTATTAAGAGTTCCGCACTGATTATAACACAGTAATCACTTTACACAATAACCACTTGATCCTCGCTGAATAAATCGCCACTTATAATTGACTCATTAAGCGGTAGATATAATTTTTTTCCCTGAAAATGCTCAAGTTATTTCCAACGTCAAAAAGTAAATAAAACACCTATGCCCCAGGGTGCACTTTTTAGTAAATGGTTTCCACGTTAGATTACCATACGTTTAGGAAATATTTCACCCTGTTTTAGACCTTAGTTGGGGTTGTAAAAAAAAACAAGCCCTGTCAAGCAGATATTTATAGTTCGACGAATATTTATATCCACACTACCCACGCGTAAATAACTCACTCCCTGATAACACCAGTACAAAATCTAATGTTTTATTTGCCAGGAATTAATTTTTGTTTTTCTTCAGAATTCACTGTTACTTAGAAACAAGGGCGCGTAATAAGTTTGTATAATAAAAATGAACGTAATTATTCAACAAAATTAGCGTGTTCATAATTCTGAAAGCCAACTCGTCCATATAAATTATTTCTACACAAATGGACGAGAGTCTTCATTCTATTGTATACCACCATTCTCTTCGAATATAATAGCCTAATGTTACGACGGTCTCACGGATCGTCGTATGGTACAGTGGAAACAAAATACAGAGATCAATGAAATCACTAATAACCAACTTTAATTAATCACAAATAACAATTTAAAGTCAACAAGTTAAAGTTGTCGACACGAAAAGTTGTCACTTTTCACAATCTCTCGACAATATCGCCAGATGTAACTAACTAAGCCAGCCGGTGTTGCTTACATATAGCCTGCAGATGTTCCAGACTAATGTTTCACAATATCCGTCAACAAGCGCTCGACAAGTGTACAGGGTATTTTAATTTGGCCTTGACAGAGACACGCATCTGCTCGGCTAGACGAGATACGCGTTGAACTACACTCTCGACTGTTCGAGAACGTTCCGTCTTTACAGAATCATTCAAATTAAAAGTTCTTATTCTTCTTTAATGCCCACGTGCATCTTATATGTGCTAAACTATAGGCCTAACTTCAGTTTTGTTAGTTTAATTAGCAGCCATCTTAACACCAACTTTGTCTCTATATATTGCAACACTGCTAAATACTTCGTTCTTGACGAGGCCTTTCGGTGCCTCCACCATCTTCAGGTCTTAAACGACCTTCGCTCTTAATCGATCTTCGTTTAAGATTTATTTGTTTAAAATTTATTTATTTGTCCTTCCCTTATTCTGCTGCCCGTAGAATATACATTTAACTCGGTTCTTATAGCTTCATTTCGTAGTTGGTGTCTAAGGGTGCAACCTTTGGTTTTTCTCAAGAACTTCATTTCACTTGTTAGTATTCTTCGTTTATCATTTCTCGTCATCGTCCAAATTTCACTTCCATAAGTTAAAACAGGTGTTGTCATTACTTTATAGAATTTTATCTTAGTTTCTTTCCTTGTTTTATTTTCAAATGTTCTGTGTATAGTGCATATCATTTGAAATCTACTTATTTTAATATCGATATCGCTGCCGTACTCATAAGTTACATCACACCCTAGAAAAATGAAATGAAACACTTGTTCTATAGCCTGATTGTTTATAATAATGTTGGAACATATCGGATTCTTTCCTCTAAAGGCCATAACTTTTGTTTTATGAGTTGATATTCTAAGATTATATTTCTTGTATATTTGGCTCAAGTGGAAAACTACAGAAAATCCGGACGGATCTCGACGGAAACACAAAAGTCAAATTAAAAATTAGTCTATCTGTTCGGTGAGTGAAAATTACAAAATCGCGTCATGTAAATATTTGTAGTTGGCTGGTGGTTGAGGGACGAGTCAAATTTTAATCGTAGATTTTGAGGTTATGTGCTCTTAGCGAGTAGAAAAAAGTCTTAGAATGTTTATTCAGACCGCACTGTATACAACTCTGTTTTCAATATTTCTGAAGTTAACAGTGTGTTGCTTATTGTTAATCTTATACAATGTGCCCATTTTTTGTAGAGTGCTATTCTGTGCGTGTATAATATTTTTTCGTTTTTTTATTTAATCCTTTTATTACCGTTTCTAAAACAAGCCAACAATTAAAATCGTAAAAACGTTCTATTATTCCGTACATGCCTAGATGTAAATGTAATGACGAACAGGCTGCCGGAACGCAATTTACAAGTGGTCCATAGCCTTACCGGAGAATCGATTTTTTCCCTTCAACATAATTTGCGGCCATGTATTTGGGCATCCCGTGGCGCGATTTTGAAATGATTGTTTTTTTTTTTTAGAACCTGTAGTTTCCATTTTACAGAAATCGTTGAATCATTTCTTGGCACAATGAATTGAGCGATTTGATTCCACTTGCTGCAAATATTTACAAACACGTAATCGTTAAGACGAAGTTTTAAAAGAATTATACAAAATACTTAACACTACTAGAGTCTGCAGAAAATTGTGCCTTTCTTGTGGTATCGTTTATTTAACTTATATTGTAATGTAAAATTGATATTTCATCTTTATTGTTTCATGCCTTTGTTATATTTTAGATATTTCTCCAATGTAGTTCTTCAGTTACAACACATACTTCCTTGATTGCAACAAAATAAATAACAAATAACGTGCTATTTATTTTGTAATTTTGAGGTTCTTTTACAAAAATCAAAAACCCTTTAGTAACCCGCTGGAACCCTTCCTCCCCAGTATGAAATACGGGCTGCGCTCCTGCTGTAATAGACATTGTTGCACCCAGCTCTAGACACTATTGTAACCTACTAATTTCTACTAATTTTTCCTCCTAATTTCTACTAACGTATAAACAGTTACATTCTTATTTTAATTTGTACGTAGACGATGTCATACAAAATTGGCAGATGAAAGTTACGGAACTCTGCAGATAACACGAAGTTTTTGCTGACAGGTAGTGGAACTCGTAAAGCGGCTACCGGATGGCTTGACTCATTAAATCAAGTCTGCAAATATTTCGGAATACAGATCTTCTCAGTGAAGACCAAGGTGATAGCTTCTAATGGTGCTGATCCCATAAGAAAAAAAAATTGTAGATGGTATCGTTCTCAAACAGGTCAGTTGTTTTTATTGTCTGGACTATAACGTGTCTTATATTAAAGACGATAATGAGGTGAAGAACCACAAGTTCAACCATATCTGTGGGACCGTCAGGAGAACTGTAAACTCGACGAGCAAAGAAACACGGACTGATGTTCTGCAAGGTGATGGCCCTTCTCACACTTCTCTATGGGTCTGAGAACTGCACACTCGACGAGCAAAGAAACACGGACTGATGTTCTGCAAGGTGATGGCCCTTCGCACACTTCTCTATGGGTCTGAGAACTGCACATCAACGAAATCCCAGGCCGGTCGTATTCAAGCGGCCGAAATGAGACCCCTCAGTCACGTGGTAGCATATACTCATCGAGATCGCAAAAGAAATGTCGATGTACGGTAGGAGCTGAATATTATGTATATACTTGATAGGATTATCCTATATCGGTTAAAATGGTTGGAACATCTTAACCGAATGGTTGACTGCCGCATCCCCAAACAACTGTGAAATTATAAGCCGAAAGGATGGGGAGGTGTGGGGACGTCCGAAGAAGCGTTGAAGTGACCAGATATAGTCTATCTGCTTTGTACCGGAACAAACCGTTTTTGGTTTAATCCTTGCTGAAGATGATGATGACAGTAACGAGAAATGCCAAATTAAGGTTGTATAATAGTCTAACAGAATCAGTGGTACTGTTATATTTTTCACAGTGACTTTTGAGGACACAAAGTCGTAAAAAAATTGTGGGAGCTGTATTCGAAGAAGAAAGTAACACATTGCGACAAAAAAGTTTGAAGAATAACAGGGCCTTAATAACGAACGACATTAAACCTATAAGCTTAGAGTGAATTGGTGATTTTTTAAGTGCAGAAAAGAAATGAGATATCGCACCGGGAAGACCAGACTACGAACAAGGCTTTCGGATAACGTAAAACTGTCGAAGAAATAAGAAAACAAGATAACTGGGAAATAACAGCACAGAACAGGAGTAAAAGGAAAGAAACTGTAAGGAAGACTAAAACTGTACTAGAGCTCTATGGCCATAGGAAAAGAGCGAGCAGTAAATTACTCTGTTAAAGGAATTTTTAAATATTTCATTTATAAAATTGTAATTTAAAGAAATTATAGCCGTGGGTCGTCCGATGATGAGATGAGTGCCGGAACAGGCTTATTTAACCTGATCCTTGAATTGAAGAAGAAAAAGAAGAAGCAGAAGAAATTATGGCTATACAAATTTATTAAAGTATACAAGTCAACGGCTTAAGTACACGTGTGTATGCGCGCGCGCGACCTCCTCCCCCAGCGCGTTTTTGCGCATGCATAATAATGTGCACTTGTTTACTGGCGCGAACACTTCTCGCGAAGGCTTCATATATGTTTTAATTACAATTCCTGCACAAGACAAGTTAATGAATTTTGTGCCCCCAACGCGGTGATATATATTTCCAAGCGCGGAATGTTTAATTTTATTGTACCCACGTCTTGAGAGCCGTGCGTGTGTGTGTTACGTCACTACCAAGTTTCACACTGTCATTATACCAACAGAAATAATCTTGTTCATAATTTTGGTGCACAATTTATTCAAGGATTATAACAAGATTTAATAATAGAAATCAAATAATAAAAATATTAATAGAAATGTAATAATAGAAAATTTAATAATCGAGAAATAATATAATTTTAAATATTATTGTATTTGTTATTAATTTTTTGTTACGTAAGTTAATTATATTGAAATTATTAAATATTGATATGGTTACAACGATCTAACTGATCATCGTGTGGTATAGTGGAAACAACACTACATACACCAATGAAGTCACTAATCACCAGCTTTAATTAATCACGAATAACAGTCTGTAATCAACTTGTACAACAATCGAAGTTAAATTTCTCCACACGCGATAATAATGTCAAATAATAAAGTGCCACACTAATTATAACAAATATCACTTCGCTTTAATACTTCGAAAACACCTGATCCGCACAAAGGAAAATAGCTCAACACAAGTGACAAGCCGGCTGCTATGGGTTTTTATAGGTAGCGCACGTCTTCTAGAAATTTTCCATCCACAATGTGCACGTCACTTAATGCGTAATTCAAGTGTTCTTCAGAGGACTCTGGAAAGTACTTGGGCGCGTCCTTGACTGAGGCTACACCTGTTTGATTGGGGGGGGGAGGTGTTCTAGGGTTCTCGTTACAATATTAATAATTAAATTCTTCGTCAAAATACTGGCGAACTACTTGATCAACACTAATTGTTCTAACTATCGCCCCAGACTTTCAACAAACCAATAAATTACCTCTCTCAGAATTATTAAGAAAAACATTTTTTGTCAGGCACCATTAGCAAATAGAGAAGGGTGAACGCCCCTGGCCCAATATTTAACGTAACATAAAGTTTCCACCCGTCTGGACTTTCCCGGACCTGTTCCACTTTTTATATGAGAGGGCAAAGTCCATGATTTTATCAATCCTTTAACAAACGGATGGCAACATTGATTTTAAGAAACAAATAATCCTTGTTAGGCCTCAGTTACGTGTTGATTTTAAAAAGCCAATCGCGATTGTTTTTCATGTTCATTAAATAAAAACTTTCCGTATATGTCAGTGTAATTATTTTATTTTTATTGTTTGAGTGCTTATTTATTATTGCGCAAAAAAAAATGTATTCTTCATTCGAAAAAATAAAACTTGACTGGAAAGTTAAAAATTGAGAAAGATCTTAACAATTGACATACAAAAAAATTATTGATAGTGGTCTAATAGAAAATCAATAATGTATCTTCAAACTTTCCACTTACTTTTTCTTATTTTAATTTGTTTTATTTGTGACTGTTCCCTATTTACGTAAATGTCATCATTTTATAAGCGATAACAATAGCGTATTCTACATATTATTATTATTATTATTATTCACTGATGATGCACAAAGAAGCCTGAATCAGGTATTGAGGCGAGTGGGTTGCTGGATTAAAGAAAACGGCCTGGATCTAGCAACCGAAAAAACCGAGATAATACTGCTCACCCGGCGACGGATTCCCACTATCGTACCGCTGCAAGTGAGAGCTGAGTCTATACTTACAAAGAACGCAGTGAAAAATACCTAGGGGTGAAGCTAGACTCAAAGCTCTCCTATTGGGAGCAAATTAAATATTCAGCTGAAAAGCGGCTCAAATTACAACAAAGCTCAGCAGGCTTATGGCCAACGTAGGAGGTCCCACAGCAAGCAAGAGGCGATTGTTAATGGCGATCACGGAATCCATCCTTCTGTATGGTTGCGAAATCTGCGCCGATGCACTAAATACGGAGACTACAGGATACCTATGGCATCGGTGTGGAGAAGAGGAACCCTCAGAGTAGCATTCTATTACCGGACAGTGCCAGAGCCAGTAGTCCTGGTGACAGCGCAAGTGATTCCCGTAGACCTGTTGGCTCTAGAGCAAAAGCATCTCTTCGAAAGGAGAGATGTAACTGAAAGGGATGCGGCAAAACATGAAGCCAGGGAACTCATTCTCCGGCACTGGCAAGATCGACGGAATAGGGAGGATAGAGGAAGATGAACCCCAAGGCACATGTCGAACTTGAAGGAATGGATTGACCGCCAACACGGTTAACTACCGTCTGACACAGTTCAGTGGCCACGGCAATTGTAATGCCTACCTCCACAGAATGGGAAAAGTGCAAAGCCCAGCGTGTCAATATGGTGAGTCTCCGCATGAAGATTTGTAATGCTTTTAAAGTGCTGCAGATTCACAAGAGAGAGGATGACACTGGAGATGGAACTCGGGTTGTTCACCCAAGAGGGCGTAGTTGAGATTATGCTTCGAAGCAAGGCGGAATGGGACCGCATTTCTGCATATGCGGAAATAAAAAAATATTTATATGTAAATAAAAAAATATATTTTTAATAATAATAAAAAATGATTATTAATAATAATAAAAAATATTAATAATAATAATAAAGTTTATCAGTCTATGAAACTGATAAATTCAAGTATATTGGATAAGTTGTTGAACAAAATGTCTCAGAGAAAGAAGCCATTAAACGACAAGATAATAAATGAAACTTGCTTACCATTTAACCAAGGACACATATAACAAGAAATCAATATCCATTAATGCCAAACTTAGGCATTACTCAACAGTAATTCGCCGAGATGCACTTTATGCAGCTGAGTGTCTGACTCTGAACAAGAAAGTGATGACGGAAGAACTGGAAGTCACAGAAAGGAAAATATTAAGAAAAATCGTGGGATCAATAAAATATGGAGAACAGTACAGAAGACACCACAATAATGAGCTGTACACACGTGTTGAGAAAATCACACGCGTAATTAGTAAAATTACTGTCTGCGTACATGTTCAGAGAAATAATTCTGACAGACTAACAGGGACGCTTTTTAACTATTTCAGAAAGCTCGAAATGCCCAATACGTAGTTCACAAAAACAGAAGAAGACATAGAAGAACTCCAGATTACTCAAAAAGTTATTGAATGCTTGGCACTCAAAAAGAAATTTTAAAATGCCCAAGGTTTTCAGGAGAAACCTAAGAAGAGGACAGGTGCCGTCTGGACGGACGAAAGGAGGAAGACACATCGATCAAGAATGAAGGAGTTGCGGGAGAGGAGGAAGAGAGAGGAGAAGAAGAAGCGAGGAACCAGTTGAACCAAACGTAGTCCACAGTGGCTCATACGCAAAAAAAAAAAGAGTGGAACCGTAAAGTGGAAAGGCAGGGAAGATTAGGTGGAGAAATGAAATTGGGAACCTGTCTGTACTCAGATGACTGCATAAATACAACAGAATGGAAGCTGGGCAGTGAGGGGGGAGGCCCGTTAGAACCCGTTCAGATACATACAACGGGATACCCGTTGTATCCATTCTTGTAAATACGAAACTACGATGACTGTACAACTTAGTACTTTCTCTGTGTATAATTAAACAAGATCGCTTAAGTTGACAAAGATAAAGTTAACACTAAGTAGGATGTAAATACGCTGTACAATCAAATAAATACGTGTTCTTAGCTGGAAAGTTGAAGTCATTTTCATAAATACATAAACAAGGAAGAGAGAAAAGTGTAAACACTCGAGTGTAGTAATATATTTCTTGCCTACCGCGCAGCAGTTTACGTACATTACTGGAGTTCTGTGCCTCTGTTGTTTTCTAATGCATTAAGAAAGTAGTTCATCGCTTCTGTAAATGTCTGAGAAACTACAGGTAGTCAGTCAGTGAACTTCAACAGTTGCATCTTCCGCATCGCAACCTTTAATCGTTTACGTTGGAAGGTGATTATCTTATAGCTATCCTGTCAAACTATTTCTTGTGTCTTCAAAGTTGTATCTTCAAATCTTCTTCATACAAACTGATAAAGAAGCGATCTTACACTTGTTATAAAAGTTATTACGCACTAGTGACTACATGATAAAATGCGACTCCTCTTTGTTTAATCTTTGTTCGTCAGTAACTTTTATTTATTTTTGTTTTATCACCAGGGGCGGATTAACCATTAGGCTGACTAGTCTGTAGCCTAGGGCGCGGCACTTTGGGGGGCGCAAAATTTTAGCTAAAAAATAATAAAATTTTACAGCTAAATGTAAAATTGGTAATAAATTACAAGGATAAAAATTTGAGTTCATTTTGAACACAGGCGCCTGTTTGCGAGATATTATGGTAAAACTGTACATAAATAATAGAAGTGCTTTCCAAACTGTTTTCACCGGTTATGAGTCATCGGCGGCCGGCGCTCAATCCAGAACAAGAAGGAGAAGAAAAGAAGAAAAAGCGATCTGAAGCAAAACCACTGTTGAATTTTTTTGAAAACGCTTAACTTAGAATAAATGTTTTTCCAATGTTGAGATAGCTTTGAGCGTTTTCCTTACTATGGCCGTCACTAATCGCAGTTGCGAAAGATCTTTTTCAGCTTTGAAGAGGGTGAAGAATTATTTACGCTCAAATTTGCGCCAGGATAAACTGACAAGTATAGCCCTCTTGTTCAATGAAAGTGACTTTCTGCAAGGACTTGAGTGAGGTGATTAAAACGTTTGCTCAATCTAAAGCGAGAAAAAAGAATCTAGCTTGAACTGTACATGAGTCTTAACAAATCCACAAGATATTTAACTGATTTTATTCTTTTTGTAAATGATGATGAATGTACCCTTAATAAAGCTGTTACAATTCTGTAACTACTTAGTTAATTTTTTCCTTATAAAAGCCATGCAAACTACAAATGGTTGAAGGTGTAACTCTAAAACAATCTCTGAAAAATAGCCTCAGTTTTCAATTCTTGAGACTATTTTCAAAAACAGCAAAATATATGAAATATTTCTAAGAAATATATTGTAGGGTGTTTAAACTTCATTCAGCCCCTTGGAAATAAACGTAAGAGTAGCCTATGGGAGGTGAGGGGGCGCTAAAATGTAATTAACCTAGGGCGCCAAGATACCTTAATCCGGCCCTGTTTATCACTCATCGATTATCACTTTTATGGATAATTTTTGCCTGCTAGCTCATAGCTTGAAGGACATGTAGACGTAGCTGGAATATCTGGATGCCGAAAAAAGAAAAGAAAATATATGAGAACCAAGAACTTGAACACCACAGAACTGAGGCTTGCGGACCAGGTTATCGCGAAAGTGGCCAAGTTAAGTTTTACCTTGTCAGCATCCATTACCTTAGACGATGGTGTAACAGAAGACACCAATAACCGCATTAACAAATGTGTGTGTGTGTGTGTGTGTGTGTGTGTGTGTGTGTGTGTGTGTGTGTGTGTGTGACAGAGAGAGAGAGAGAGAGAGAGAGAGAGAGAGAGAGAGAGAGAGAGAGAGAGAGAGAGAGAGAGAGAGAGAGAGAGAGAGAGAGAGAGAGAGACAGACAGACAGACAGAGAGCAGACACACTAAAGGATAAATGAGACATGATCATAAATAAAGAAAAACAAAGATCATGAAATGTTCCAGAACCGGAAAACTTCAACATATATCTCGACGCTGCGAATCTATGCAAGTTGAAATTTTTAAATATCTTGGAAACTGCATTACATCAGACGTGAGATGCACCAGTGGTATAAAACGTAGAACTGCACAACCAAGAGAAGTACTGTTCAAGAAATATCACCTCTGGAGTCCGGAAACGTGTTCCGGGAAACCAGAAAGAAATTTATAAAGAGTTTCCTTTCCAGTGTATGCCCAAATGGCTAGGAAACCTGGGTTCTGAGGAAACTAGAGAAAAGCTACCTTGAAGCTTTTAAGATGTGATACTGTAGGATGTTATCGTGGAGGACATTATGAATATCGTGGACGGAAAGAGTACCTAATGATAAAGTTTTGAAGGGGTGCGTGAAAGAAGGAAGGTGCACTTCAGAAAGGGGAAGCAGTAGGCCTATATGTGGTGATTAATAGACCGTTTGCATAAGAGAATAAATTGTAACTCACCGATCTCTGGGTGGAGGAGAAGAATAAGATAATGTCCGTAAGCATGTGGGCGTGTTAATACTGCTTCAGCCAAACGGGTAATAATGTGTTCGTAATATGTGTGCACAATGTCCTGGCTCTGTCTCTATGCACCAATCAGATCCTTCTCATTCTCATGTTCAGTGCACGTGGTCGCGACTTTGCTACAATAAGCAGTAATGAACTGCAGCTTAACAGCCGCGCCACATTGATAACCGACGTAACGACCAAAACGAGAACCTATTAATTTCAACTTGTGTGGTATTTCTTCTTGAATGATTAGTTTTATTTTGCGTAGCCATAGGATCGCGTTATACTTAAGGATTGCTATCGAGTGGCGTACCTAGAAGCTGCTCCTTGGAGGGGAGGGGAGACAAGCTTCTGCAGTGGACGAGACCAGCTTAAAGGTTGAACTCCCTATTTTCCTCAAGAACAATGAGATAATATTTAAGACTATTCGTATAACTAGTAAGTTCCCTGAGCCGCAACAATCGCACACTATTTTGAATGAGATACGTCTACAATTAGGTGAATTTTAATAGACTATTAGAAAATTGAGTGCTGAGAGGTATTAATTCTGTCAAATTATTGATATACCAAGTTTGTCATCATCATCATCTTGAAGGATTAAACCTAGGATCCAGTCCTTATTTGAGGCGATTTAGTAACGAATATGTCCCCTGGATATGTTACTAGCATATCGCAGGGTAAGACGTATGGTGCGGCTGCCACCTTCAGGCTTAACGTCCAGCCCGATTTTCTGTCTCGGTGTTCTCCCAGAAACTGGCTGTCGTACCAGACTAAAGAGACCAGATTTCCCTGTTGATATATCCATACGGATCTTTAATGTGTTGGTTTCTCCTTGCCTCCCACATCTTAAGTAGTTGACCAATGGTAGGTCATCCGTCTTTAGTGGTAATTTCTCACCCCAAGGGGAAGAGGGTGCCCTAGCCTCTAGTTGACAATAACAAGTAGATGAGGGACAGCTTATACCGGCTGTCACTCGGTCTCCAGAGCCACGTTAGCCACCTGTAGGTGTTGCCCATCCCCCACAACTTGGAGGTGCGGCTGGATATATCCCTTCATCAAGAAATGAGACCGTAAGGCATTACTCGTCCTCTCCAGTACTTTGAGGGAACTCCCAAGTTGGTATTTTGAATAAAATTCCTTTTAATTTGATTTTATACATAGACTTTTACAATTATATAAAAATTTTGAGATCCGTTTTCGGCCCGTGATGGTCCTAAAAGTAAAAAAAAGATAATGGCAAACGCTACGTTCGGATTGGGGTTAAAGTGACTTTATTCTGACATCTGGCTGGATAATATTTTTCAGACTGGGCTTGGATTTTCATAATTTTGTTAAGCTTTAGTTTTCTTTTACAGACCATGACATAAACAAATCGATACATTTAAAAATAAGCTCTAAACTCAGATTATTTTATAAAATTCTCTTTAATTTGATATCCCCCATAAATGTTTGTGGTTTTATCAATCTTTTAATCAACATTTTGGGCCTTGACGTCCCGAAATTTTGAAATTAAAAAAAATATTCACTGTATTTAGCTGTTGGTCAAAATTCTCTTTAATTATATACCTACCATGGACTTTTAAAATTTTTGACAATTTTGATCCCTCACATTTTTGCCTCCCAACGCCATAATTTTGGGATGATCAGTACCAATAACAATATGATTCTGTAGGCTAATAGAATGGACATATGTGCCAAAGAAAATTGTTTCGTTCGTGCAAAAGTTATCGTGAGACGTGCCCCAAAGAGACAGACAAACGCCAAACGGTCAAGTCAAAACAGAGAATCTCTCCGCTCGTTCAATTATTTATACAGTAATTTATAACCCTTAACGGGCTTAGAAGTAGGCCTACTTTAAGTGATTATGGAATTTCACTGACATTTCTTTACAGTTCTTGGGGGGGGGGATCGATCTTCCTGATCCCCCCGTAACTGTTGCGAACATTAATTGAATGATGTTAAAATTCGTTGACGGGCTGTTTAGCCGTGGTCCATTGTTTTCTGCAAAACCAGACGTTTCGGCAGTGCCATCGACTGCTATCTTCAGTGCAAGCCAAGTTACGGTAATGTGAGGTGGTACGAGGTGTGTTCAAAAAAAGACCGAACTTTCACAATACCACGGCGGTATACGCAAATAACGTGCTCCAACAAGTGGCGCTGACTAGCGGAAACGTTATCCAGTATTCCGCTTCTTTCTACCATTGTTGTGATTATCGCTAATGCAGCTGAAATTAATACGTGTTCTAACCTCACAACGATTTTCTCCCAAATTGAAAGTGAAAGAGCTTGAAGAACGATGTTTTTGAATAAAATGTTGCTAAAAAACTAGGTAAGGCTTTTAGAAAGACGTACGAAATGTTTCAGCAAGTATATGGGGATGATTGTATGAGCCGAACGCAGTGCTACGACTGGTTTACTCGTTTCAAAGCGGGAAGAACATCGATCGATGAAAATCCAAGACCCGGTCGCCCTTCAACGTCAATAAGTGACGATAAAATCGATGAAGTTCTCACTGTGATATTTGAAGCTCGTCGTTTAACTGTACGTGAGATTGCCGACGAACTGGGTATCAGTGTAGGTTCATGCCACTAAATTTTAACAGGAAAACTGAACATGCGTCGAATCTCAGCAAAATTCGTGCCGCGTTTTGTTGGCCGATAATCGAAAAGAGAATCGCGATAACGTCAGTCAGGAACTGCTTGACCGTGCCAGTGCCGATGAAAACTTCATCAAAAACATTATAACAGGGGACGAGACGTGGGTGTACATATACGATGTCGAAACGATCGCAGTGGGTGGGAAAAGGATCTCATAGACCAAAAAAAAGCCCGGATGAGTCGATCAAACAAGAAGGTGATGTTGGTGGTTTTTTTTTTTACTGGAAAGTGTTGGTTCATCATGAATTCCTTCCACCTTGTAGGCCTACTATACGGAAGTTTTAAGGCGTGTGAGGAAAGCAGTTCGCAAGAAGAGGCCAGCCGTGGAAAGAACAGATTTGGGTGTTACAACATGATAACGCACCAACTCACGCGTCTTTCCTTGTCGCCGATTACCTGGCGAAAAACAATACGACTGTTCTGCCCCCCCCCCCACTCTCCAGACTTAGCACCAGCAGAATTTTTTTTTCTTGTTCCCAAAACTGAGGGGGGCCTTGAAAGAAAGAAGGTCGTTCTGAAACAATAGAGGAGATAAAGAATAATAGGGAAGAACAGCTGCGCGCCATTGCAAAACCTGCGTTCCAGGAATCGTTCCAGAATTTGAAGAAACGTTGGGAGCGGTACATTGCCACCAGGGGGGAATACTTTGAAGAGGATACGCATACATCAAGTTGTAAGTACATTAATAAAGTTTTTGTTGCAAAAGTTTGGTCTTTTTTTAACGCGCCTCGTATACGTTAATCAGATACCATAGTACTGCGGTTATAAGTCTGGAGAAGTCCCGTGAACACCACTCCTACTTATAAATTCTCAAAGTGCCACGATACAGTAATAAATCAACCAGCAGCCAATCAGAAAGAAGAACGTGTATCAGAGCCCCGCAACGCACCTTGCCATAAAGTACTTAATGACAGGCTTTCACCCCGCCGATTCATAGCGATCGCAGCATGTTTTTCGATCTGGACGGACTCCATATGGAGGTGAGCGAAATACGCACACACCGCCGACAAAAGCTTCATCTCATCGAAGAGGATCAGATGGTCGGCATTGGCGAGCGCGTGCTCCGCCACGGCGGACTTCTCCGGCTGCACCAATCGACAGTAGCGACACGAGTGCGGACACTACGCTTCGTGGTTCCAATGGTTGATTTGTTAGCATAACTCGACTTACACTGAAGATGATAGTCGATGGCGCTGCCGAAACGTCTGTGTTTGCAGAAAACAATGGACCACGGCCAAACAGCCCGGGAAGGAATTTTAACAACATTGACTCCGGCCTACTAAGTACATTATTTGAATGAATTTAAACGTATTTGCATTGCTCCTATTTTGCAAGTAATCATTGTTATTATATAGCTTGGAAATTCTGAATTTAAACAGAGTTTGACTGAGAATTTATTAAAACCCGTAGGCCGACAGTTTGATGAATATACGTATTATTTACATTATTGAGGGCGTGTTTGTATATGTGTGCGCGTACGCAGTACTGGGCACTTGTTTACTGATGTGTGACGTCACTTCACACAAAGGCTTAATACGTTTTAATCACAATTCCTGCACGAGACAAGTTAATGAATTTTGCTTGCACAGCAGCGTTGATACGTTTCCGAGCGGGGAATGTTTAATTTTATTATACACGCGAATGTTTGCTACGTCACTGCCACTGCCTTATGAATTTCGTACTGTTCTTCTCTACGATTCCAAAATGTGTAATTTTGCCCCAACAGTCTTCGTTTCTAGTGTATAGAAGGTACACTGTGTTCCACGGAAACTATTACTCTTTGGCGATGTAATTTGAAGAATATCTTCCCAATTATTTGGATTAGTATAAGAGTTTGTCATTGGCGATTAAAAAAAAAACTAAATTAAAGTGAGATTAAACGTCTCTAAATGGGAAACATTGATACATTTTTTTTGTAATAATGTTAACTCACCAGTTTAAAAGTTACGTCTTTTCCAACTGATTTCGAAAAATAATAGTTCAATACATTTAAATCTACGTAAAATATATCTGAAATTTAATTAAGAAAGTTGTGTTAGTGGTTATAGTTACAAACAGAATTATCACTGCTCCACACCATTATAGATATCACACACACACACACGCACAGAATATACTAGAAAGATATGTAACAGTACAGACATGGGTGACTGAACTCAGTAGTTAATAATAGCCAGAAAGGACGTTTAACTTATATAGCTTGTTTACGAAAATGTGTACGGGCCGTAGGACAAGTGGGGATATGAAGAAGTTGTTTGTCCTATTATTATTATTTCTGATCTGACGATGAGCTGTGAAGCTTGATAGCAGTAATCGGAATAATTTTTCTACAGTGGTGCGCAACAGTGATAATTCTGTTTAAATATGTCTGTTTAAAAAGTAATTTATTTAAAATTTTGGAACCTATTGTGTGCCAAAACATGGAAAATCTATTGGGACAAAAAAGTTTGGGAGATTACTTCTTTTTACTTAATGTATGTTGCCAATTTAACAAACGACTAAGGGATAAGAATATTATAATGCGTTTATAATCTAGAACTTGTACAAATAAATGGTAAACTTCAAAATTTGGACTAGAAAATATAAATTATTACAAATAAAACCTAAGTAAAAATTAATCCACCACAAAATATTGATCCTTCTGGGATCATGTCTGTAAATACTGAGAAACATAGGCTATAGAAGTTGTGGGGTTATTCAAAGTCAGAACAGCCCAAACCTAGGAACCCCGCGTACGCCACACAAACATTGTAGTCCCGCATCGGGAGCTCTATTGAAGCCCGGGACAAGGCATACTGGCGGGCGACGGACCTACCCGTCGCTTGCACAGCCTCCGGAATCGTCGTCGTCAGGTTAATGTACCTTCTGCCAACAGTAAACGAAAGTCTATTTAATCAGTAAACTGAAACGCTGGAAGCATGTAGTGAACGCTGCTATTAAGTTATCACGAGACAGATTCTAGAATGTTCTGTTGTTTGCTGACGACTTGCTCGTACTTCAAAGTAGAGAAACAGATTTTTTCAAATCAGATTTGCAAGCAATACCGTATGAAAAAGTCCAATATAAACAAAGGTAATGGCATTTCGAGGCAAGGAACCAATAAGAACAAAAGTAACGATTGGTGATCGAATTTTAGAACAGGTGAGCCATTTTAATTATATAGGAAATGATGTTGACTATGATAGGAATTATGATATTGATGTTAAGTTAGTTAAGTTCTAGACGATCTGTGGACATTCAACTGTACTTTTAGAAACAAGGTACGTCGAGATACAAGATTAAAGTTTTTCATAAAGTTATGACAGCCCCTGTACGGTCCTATGGGCGTGAATTACGGAGAATAACCAAGAAACAAGACAATAAAATAAGGCCTCGGAAATGGCGTTCTTAAGAGGAGTTAAAAGGTGTTCTAAACTTGATCGTATAAAGAGTAAGGCCATAAGAGAAGAATTACACGTTTTCAATTTGAATGAAAAAAATTAAACGATTACAAACAACGGTAGAAAGAACACTTGGAAAGAATGTAAGATTCCAGACTGTCCAATGAAGTCTGAAAATACAAACCTGTAAGGCACAGGTCTGTGGGTAGACACAGGAAGATATGGCTGGAGGATGTTTGAAGGCGGAACAGGCAGCAACCTTGCCTATGCTGTGTTGTGAAAAAGATGATGAACTGAAACGTAAAACTTGGACACTTAACTTATGAAACACAACATAATTTTACATATTGTTTAAACACAGGTAAAATTTTTTCGTCTTGAAGTGTTGCGTAAGTCATTGTAGTTGGTCTCAACGCCAGGAGTAAACGGAGCAGGGCGTCAGTTAGACCAGCAACCCGCTGAGGTAAAGAGCCCACGAGCTCGTAAGACCAAAAAAATACCTCGTAATAGGTCGGATGACACGATAACGACTGACTCCCTCTCGTATAGTTATACCCACTGGAAAGAGGAGTAGAGGTCGTGGTAAGAGACAATTCCGGGTCATTTTGGTGGATGCAAAATGATCTTTTATAAAAGTAGAAGAAGAAGAAGAAGTAGTAGTAGTAGAAGAAGTAGAAGAAGAAAAAAGGAGGAGGAGGAGAAAAAGAAGAAGTTTTATGAATACAATCCTTCTTATAAAAAATTAAAATTTGTAATGAATTATAATTCATAATAATTTTTGTTAACTGCACTTTCTAGCCGTTTCTCGACAGTAAATTAATACAGCATTCCGATAACAAGGGAACACGATCCCTGTGTATATCATAAACTGCCAAAATAACAATAGTGAGTTGAAAACACGTAACACATTCAATGAGATGATGTAAGTTGTTGACTTAAACAATTTACATTGGCTTCTTACCTCGAAAGAACGGAACTCCGTTTGAAGAAACAATCAAACAAGTAAGAGTGAACAAACAAGGAAACCAAGTAATATTTTTTGGTTTATTAGCTTCCATAAAGTTTATGTAAGTTATTGGCATTACGCGCTTTGTTCTTCCATGTAGTTGGAAAGTATATTTCTCTAAATGTCTGAAAAAAACCACAGGTACTTAACGGTACGGTAGGTATCTTCTGCGGTAATAACTGTGATCCTTTTGCGCTTGAATGTAATGTAGTAAATACGATTTACGATTCGATAACCGTTCTCGTGTACCTCTCCCTCGTCTGCAACATGTAACTACAACATTCTAAATATCAGCCACGTGTCTGCCTAAAACGTACTTCTCTGTAAAAACTTTCATCATTTCACTTCATAACCCTTGTTTGTTCTGCGATAGTGATGATGAATCTTTCTATTCAGGCCTGAAGGTGATGCTTCTAGCAGACATCAAATTAATGTCTCAGCGGGGAATGTTTAATTTCATTATACAACGTCGTCCACCACGCCCTTATGAATTTTGTAATGTTCCTACTTACGATTCCACAATGTGTAATTTCAAGTAAGTTGATTTTCCTATTTAAAGAAACAATTCAAGGAAAAAGAAGCAATTGAAATACTACAATTTAACGGCCATACCTCAACTACTGTATGGTAATGACACTTGGATTAGAAAGGCCAAACGTATATTTAGAATACAAGGAGCGAAAATGAGGTTCTTTACGGCTGTAAAAGGTTGTACCAGAAGAGATCTTATCAGAAATGATCATATTAGAATAGAGTAAGGCATAGCTGAAAGCTTAAATGAGAAAATCTCCCGGTACAAAACGGAGTGGCGGTTACACGTAGAGAGAGAATGGATCCAACTAGGTTTCAAGAAGAGCCCCTGACTATCATCCAAGGAAGAAGAGAAATGTGGGAAGACCCCGTAAGCGATGGTTGGATGACTTGTGTTGAGACTGGAACAGGCTGCTAGCCTAAGCCGTAACCTAAAGGATGACGACGACGACCTTGTTTTTCTTTTTCTGGTGTAACGGAAGTACACAGTGATCCACCTGATCTCCCCCCCCCCCCACACACACACACCCGTAATTAAGCCACTTGAAGGAGGAAACACAAACACGAGTAACTTAGCAATTAAATCAGTTTGCCTCTATGCGGTGGAATATTTGACCATGGTCACGACCTGGGAATTTCCTGAAATACAGAACAAAGAAAGGAAAAACTCGTTGAGTCTAAAGCAAACCAAAGGACAACACAGACTGAGAGGCCGAGAGGTGATTTACAGTAAATATAGAGAAGATTACAGACACTATGAGGAATAAAGAGCTAAGTTCTACGGGCGTCAGAAGAGAATGGATTTCAGTAGGGTAACTGAAGAAATGTTTGACATCTTTCATTAGAGGCCATTTGACAAGCTTCAAATTGTTCCAAAAGGTTAAGAAGGATATTGTTACGACGGTCTTCCTGATCTTCCTACTGTACAGTGGAAAACAAAATACAGACACCAATGAAATCACTAATTACCACCTTTAATTATCACCATTAATAATTTGTAATCAACAAGTAGGCTACGATGTTCCAGTTAAATTTGTCCGGAACACACCTGCCAGTTTTGTACGACATCGTCAAAATATAAATTAAAAAGAGAAGGTGATAATGGATACCCTTGTCGTATTCCGCAATTGATCAGACCAACTCTAGAAGCTGTCTCCGTTTTCCTGCTTCAATTAAGATTTTAATATAATAATTATTATTTTAATTATACTTCACTTGTAAACAAAAGTGGAAAATTAAAATGTTCTACTTTCACAAATACACACACACATGATAGAGCTATTGTAACAGTAGAATTCAGCACACAAAAGTTTATGCAAATCAGCTGATTTCGTCAGAAAGTCGGTTCATATTTGTTGACCAGTGTAATAAGCGTTAACACTCTCACATACACCCGTAAGAGAGTTAACAAGAGCCATTATATAGCTTCACACGTTCGTTTACAACTAAATTCACACCCAAATGTATTTTACACTTTAATTAGGCTACATTGTACTTTTTGTTACAAACATTATAACGGAACTTGGTTACAGTTTTACAGGAAATCGACTTAAATCGTTAAAAATAAACTCCTTCCGTATTGGTCTGTATCTCTTTTTTTTGCTAAAATATAAGCGAGCGAGCCCTCACACACACACACACACACACACACACACACACACACACACACACACACACACACACACACCATTTACTAATTACCCTTTGAGCAACACGTACAAATAGCATTCACTTCGTTACAAAGTAGAAAGGCAAACAATTAAAATTTCCCTTCAGTTTGTTTTCTTGCGACTAATTCCAGTTCGTTTTAAAGCCATTTGGGTCTATTTACAACATTTCCGATACTTTCATATAATGTAATTTCCTGATTCAAAACTCAAATTATTAGACTATTGTAACAAGTTAATTATTGGAATGTTTCATTTCCTAATGTCATTATGCCCTGTTTATTTAATGAGAAACGCTAACGAGATTATCGGAATTCTGTGCAATGCAGCAGCTTCCGGCAGATATTAGTAGACTTTATTTCATCAGTTATGATCGATAAATAATTTGCCTCATTCTGATGTCACTGTGTTGACAACGTGGTTACGTAATGTACACCCCGATACTGTCTGTTCCTCTGATTCATCTTCAGACAATTGTTGTCTTCAGTACTCGGGCCCTGACTTAAAAGTTTAATTCCGTAGCCTGTCGACTTTTTCCCCTCTCTCCCAAATTCCACCTTCCGACCTCACAAACAGCGAGTATTACGCACTATTTACTCAATTATTATATAGGAACGTGTGAGTTGTATAAACAGAAACTCGTCTTGTCTCCATACATACTTCGTAGGCTTACACGTCCGGAGTCAGTGTTGTTAAAATTCATTCCCGGGCTGTTTGGCCGAGGTCCATTGTTTCGTACTAAAACAGACGTTTAGGCAGTACCATCGACTGCCATCGTCTTTGTAAATTCTAGCTTCGTTAACTTAGGGTGGTAGACGTTAGTGACCACAGTACTGTAGTTAAGGCTCTTAGCTTAAGGGCTAGAGTAAGATAGTGACTAACGTCTACCATCCTATGTTAGCGAACCTCGAATTTTCACTGATGATGGCAGTCGATGGCACTGCCAAAACGTCAGTTTTTTTTTTCTTGAAAACAATGGACCTCGGCCAAACAGCCTGGGAATAAATTTTAACAGCATCGTCTAGTTTTCATTTTAATAACGTCTTCTTCCCCTCTTCAAGGATTAGGTTATATAAACCTGTCCCGGCACCCATATCATCCTCGGACGACCCATGTCTCTTCTACCAACGGCTTTACAGTTCAGTGCCGCTTTCGGCAATCGATCCTCTGTCATCCTTTGCAGACGATCCCACCATTGTCTTCTGTAAATTGAAATAATTTCATTTATGTCCTTTACTTCGAGTTCCGCCTTGATATCCTCATTCCTTATTCTATCTTCCAATGTATGATTTGAAGTATTTCGAAGAAACTGCATTTCAGCATTCGGAATCTTGCCGCATTCCTTTTTTTATCATGACCCCACGCCTCACTCGCAAAAATCAATGTGGGTATTACAAGTTTTTTATAAAATTTAATCCTTGTGCTGTGTCTTGTTTTGTTTCTAAGGTTTCTATGAACCGTAACACAAATATTCCTGAATTTATTTATAATTTAATAACGTAAATTTAAATACGTAAATTTATTTATTACAACAGTACGAGCATTCTGACAAATTATAAATAACGAGAATTCTGTACCTAAAGGCTTTCACAGCTGGCGTCAGCAGAGTTGGAAACAATCTGAGTAATCTCCGGCCAATTGGGCCGTGGTCCGCTCCTGTTGTTGCTATCAGACGTTTCGGCCTCTCCTTTTGAGGCCACCTTCAGTGTGCAGAATCATTCGCTAACTGACACAGCCTTTGTCACTCACCCACAGTACTGTGGCAAAAATGTATCAAATTCGTGCTAAATTCGTTGAAAGTAGTAAACGAATATTGCAGCTCAGGGAACATACAAGTATTACTTGGAACACTGTGTAAAATAAGTGAAACATTAATTGCGTGTTACATTAGTGTGTGTGTGTTGGACAATCGTAAGCTTGAAAAATCACTGTACGCAATTGACTTGTCTGTTTTAAACTGTAATATTAAAGTTTTAAGTACCGATTTCTCCGTGTTCAGTTATTCTATTTACACTGAACTCAACGATCCCCGCGACTGCCGCGCCGTCCGCCGTTAACAACACTGTTAATGAAGACGTATTTTATGTTCATCGTTCTTTTTACATTTCGGCGAAATGTCCACAGACCTCACACACACAAATGCCCTCCTGCACAACAGACAATACAGTATCTCTACACCACAGACTTTTAGGAATGGCAACAGCCATATCTACTACATGACAAGTTCTCGACCTCAACGTTAATTATAACATTATTAATAACAACGATAACTAATAAGCTCCCTGAGCTGCAAAACTTAATGTTTTAAATGGAGATCATGTATTATTAGATAAATTTCGATATTAGGTAATTTTTTAGTTATCAGAAAAATTATGGAAACCCCAAAGTAAATCACTGTACTGTCACGACGGTCTAACTGATCGCCGTATCGCACAGTGGAAAACAAATTAGAGACACCAGTGAAGTCACTAATAAACAGCTTTAATTAATCACAAATAACAACTCGTAATCAACTAGTACAATAATTCGACTTAAATTTGTCCACACGCAATAATAATGTCAACTATAAAGAATTCCGCACTAATTACAACACAACCAATACTTTGCTACAATATTTCTACACGCACTCGTTCCCCGCTAAGGAAATCACTCACTGACAAGCCGGCTGCTATGGATTTTTATAGGTAGCGCACGTGTTCTAGAATCTTTCCATCCTTAACTGCACGCCACTTAATGCGTAATTCAAGTGTTCTCCAGAGGACTCTGGAACGTACTTGAGCGTGGCGCTGACTGAAACACACACCTGGTCGGCTGTGGAAGGGCGGGTGGAGGGCGTTCTAGGCCGTTCCATAGGTTTCTCGTTACAATACTTTTAAGTAAAATAATAATTGTGGAGCAGACAATCACACAATAAATGTTAAAAATTCCAACCGTTCGGATTTGTGTTAAAATCGCACTAACACTAACCACCGACTGGCTTGTAATTATATTTTTCAAATTTGCGATACTTTTTTGGTACAAAATTTCTAAATTTCCTAAACTGCACATAATATTCAGAGTTTGGTTGCAGTTCTCTTTAATTTGGTATTCCACGTGGGTTTCTTGCGATTTTATCAAAATTGTGACCAAATGTTTGGACCCTAGTATCCCGGAATCTGGAAATGTCAAAAACTTAACACTACATTCACATTTTAGTCAAAATTCCCATTAATTTAATGACTCACACAAATTTTGGCAATTTTATCAAAATTTTCACCCACTCTTGAGGGCTTCTTTGCGCTGTACGCTTGGTATGATTTTATACGCAGACGATGTTGTTATTATACAACAGACAGAAAATGACTTGCAGTGGGGAGTATTCATCTTCAGGAGTTTAGCAGAGGAATATGGCATATTGCTATCTCCACATAAAACAAAAGTAATGCCTTTTAGAAGCAAGATTCTAGTAAGGACAAAATAGAGGTAAATGGAAACATCTTGGAGAAGGTATCCAGTTTTAATTATCTTGGATGCGAAATATCTCCCGTAGTTGATTGTGATGTCGAAAATAAACTTAATAAATTTAAACATATATGTAGGACAATGCATAGAACCTTAATATAGAAAACTAGGAAAGACACTGAGTTTAATTTTTATAATACTTTGGCTGTACCGGTGGCGCTGTATGGGAGTGAGGTATGGGTACTTTGACAGAGAGACAGACGGAAGGTTACATCAACAGAAGGTTACATCATACTTGGTTAAAGAGTGCACGTTACGAGACAGAATAATTAATGCACTGGTAAGGCGAGAATTACAAATTTTTAAAATACAGGATAGAATTACGGAATACAAGCCAACTGGTGTAAGGATTTCAGAAGAATGTAGCAAAATACCCTATCTAAACTTGCTTTGAATTATAAACCCACAGGCTATCGTAGTGTGTAATTTCTGTAATATAATATAATAATAACGAATAACATGAAAATGCAATTGATTGCATTTTACCGGGTTCAGGTGTCTACCTCGGTCGCAACTGACCGGGTTTTATACGACTGTGTCGCAACTAACCACGGTCCTAGACAGACAGACAATCGATAAACGATCGAGTTAAAACTGAGAACTCGTTTCGCTTGTTCAACAATAAGGAGCATATATGATGCTTCTTCTTTTTGTATAGAAATGTCTTTATGTTTCCTCTTGTACATAATATAGCAGTTTTGTTGTTTTGTGTTACAAAGTGTGACGGCTTTTGAGAAACATGTGTTGCTAGAATATACGCTACGTGGGTTGTTAAGCGTAATTCATTGTCTCTGCGGGACTGCGCGCTCGCTTTGCATGCCCTTCTCACTGTTTTACATAGCAACATGAATACTGTAAACACAAAGGGACAGCAGAGTATGTAACGTTTGGTAGACAGCAGTATCAGTCTCATGCTCATGATATAGGTTAGCGTTACTGTGTGTGTAGCGTCCTATATACTGAAAATGTTTTATCGTCACACTGTACACGTTGCATGTGTATAACAAACGGTAAAGGATGCTAACATGCTCTGTGACGTATAACTGTCACGTCCTTACCAACGTCCATAAGACGTATGCATCTACATTGATCAATGTACGCCAGTGGTTCCCAAACTTTTCAGTCCGCGGACCCCCCCCCCAAATAATTTAAAAATTCACGCACCCCACCTGAGTTCTGAAATAAAACAAACAGTAAATATGACAGAAACTCTTGTATTTTAAAATGTATTAAAATCAAATTTTTTTTCAATTTATTGTAGACTTGTGATCCGTTCAACTAAGCGAACATTTAACAAATTGTCTGACAAAACACATACATGATTATGAAGAGCTGACCATTGACAGCTCTTCTTGGTTTTGTTAACAGATTAAAGAGATATACAAATTACAAGACTAAATGACAAAAACATGTAAACAAATGAACAAAAATCACTCCCCTTGCTGCTGGCATGATACAAAAAAAAAAAGTTAAACACTGGGCCCATAAGGCACATATACTGGTTGACATTAACACTTCATGTTGACAAGAATACAAAATATACAGCTATTACAGAACAGATATCACAGACATTACAATAGAGATAATACAGAGAATACATTATTAGTTAAAAATGAATGGTAAGTTTAACAGCTTGTGCCTTTTGAAAATCAAAATTCTCTTAACTTGCAAAATAATAATATTAATGACATCAAACATAGTTTAATGTGAACAATTATCTCTGCAATATTGGGTTTAATGTCTGATAATTTCAAATTTAAGTCACTCTCGACATCAAGTTTATTTGTTAACTATGACTTCAAGTACGTGAACAGGAAGAATGCGGTCTCACACAAATAAGTAGAGAGAAACACGCTTAAACGTTTCAAAGCTTTTTTCGCTAGTTCAGAATAGTCAGTCATTACATATAATCAGAGGTCAGCTAGCTGTATTGCAAAAACTGTAACTTTAATGAACTGTCAGTTGAAAGTTCTGACAATGAATCTTCTTTTTGTAGTGTACGAGACAGGTCTAGTCAGTTCGGCTGACGAACAGATCTGCTACACGACATAATTTAAAGACATTACTAAAAAGCCATTGGTTTGAAATTACTTTTACAATTACAATTAGTTTGAACCAAAAAAAATACTGGAATCTTCTATCAATAGTTTTAGGATTCAAAAATTTAGATTTTAGAGTATAAAATATCGGAGAAAATTACGGTATATTCTAATTTTTTTAAAGTGTCTGCGGACCCCACTTTCAGAACCACTGATGTATGGGGTTATTTAATAAGAATGAACCGATTTCATAACGCAATTTTTTATTAAGGAAAAGTAATACAAAATTCCAACCAAATAACAAGTATTCTACACGTAATCAAGTTTTATTTCCTGTCTTACAAGTGTTGTTCAAAAAGAATGAAACAATTTCGAGACGCAATATATGTGTACTCAAGTATTGTCATGGAATGGGTCATTGTCCATTTGAAAGAGGAGGTTTCTAAGTTTTGAATGGCTGCCACACGAGCGCTGGCTCTTTCCGATAGAGAAAGCAGATTCAGTTGACTTCATTTTACAACGCGATGGAGCACTGCCCCATTGGCACAAGACGGTTCGAGTTTTTTTGAATGGAAAACTGCCCCAACGATGGATTGGTCGGAAGGGGTCCCAGTACCTTTGTGTGTGGCTAGGAAGATCTCCAGGGAAGTATGTGATTTTTTCTTGTGGGGATATGTAAAAGATATTGAGTTTTTCTTCCACCGCTATCCACCACTACCCACCTCGATGACCTTAAACATCGAATAACAACAGTGATCAACTCAGTGGATGTTGCTACGCGTTTGGGAAGAATTCTCATATCGCCTTGATGTTGTCCGTGCTGCAAGTGGTGGCCACGTTGAACACTTGTAAGACAGGAAATAAAACCTGATTATGTGTAGAATACTTGTTATTTGGTTGGAATTTTGTATTACTTTTTCTTAATAAAAAATTGGGTTATGAAATCGGTTTTTATTCTTTTTGAATAACACTGTATTTTAACAGTCAAGATCTCAGTCCCGCGGCTACTTTTGAACGAACTAAGTCCATCTGAGGTAGTGTCTCACAATAACGGTTGAAAGTGCCAACCGATTTTACGTAAAATTTGGCATGCATGTCCATATTTTGTACACTAAACTCCTGTGGTTTTCTATGCCCCCCCCCCAAAAAAATAAGGTGACGAGAGGCAGAAACGTGACGGGGTAAAATTTGGGAACAAAAGACAAAAACCATCTGCGGTATCAAACTATGAGTTCTTATCAAAACGTTCGTGCAATTTTTGGATTTCCTGTGATACAAATGCCCAATTAAAAAATTGTTTTTATGTGACCTTTGTACCCATCTTAGTCACAAGCGCCTAAAATATTTACGCCATTCACGAACAGTTTAGAATTGAGAACTAATTCAGTAATTTATGTTTTGGAGTATTTGAGGAATTTTTGACATTCTGCAATGCAAGACTGAAAAATATGTAGTACATTTTGTGTAAAGAATTAGATTAACTGTTCCGTCGAGGAGAAACTGTTGCAGAAAGATTGATTCTGACAATCCTGCTAAGCATTAACAAGCAGTTTGAATCTTCAAACATTGTCGTGAGCAAATTGGAAATCATGATAATCATATGAAGAATGTAGAGTTTTGTTTCCCATTAATGTTTATCATTAGGTGCAACGATAAATAAATTTAAAAAATATACTGACATTTTACGACACACGTGTGTGAAGCTATTCGTAGGAATCTGTGAAATGGAAGGGCAGTTTATGGAAATTTCACGCCGATAATGCACCAGTCATTGCTTCTTCAAGAATTTTTTTGGCAAAAAGAATATTGTACTAACGCCGCAACCGCCGCGCCGTATTCGCCATTTTTGCCCCAACACAATCTTTCTTCTTCCCAATAACGAAAAGCACCACGAAAGGACAACGTTTCGCGACTGTTGAAGGCGTAAAAAGACAATTGAGAGCGAGCTCAAGGCTATACAGAAAGTGCGTTCGAGAACTATTGTTAAGACTGTAAAAAACTTTGGCATAGTCGTGTTATAACCGACTGATGCTATGTTGAAGGAAGCGTTGTAAATGTAGATGAACCCATCCTTAATTTTTCAAATAAACAAAAATTGCACGAACATTTTGTTCAAACCTCGTATAAGGACTTTTAAGCAGAATCTCAATATAATGTTTATTTTATTATAATTTCAAAATTTCGTGACGTTAAGACCCAAAAAGAGGGTCAATATTTAAGTGGAAAATGCAAAAATCCATGCGGTGTATCTAGTTACACAGAACTGTAATCAAAATCTGAATCTAGTGTACAGTTTTGAAAATTTTTAAATTTTGGGACTCCAAAACCTAAATAAGTGATAAAATTTAGAATATATTGTTACGCCATTACAGAAAGGCAGAGTCCATGTTCTCGGCAGAGTCCAGCTGTAATGTTTGTGTGTGTACGTGACACTGAAACCCCCCTTTTATTTTTTAAGTTTTTGTAATTTTTTTTTGAATTTTTATTTTATTTGATTTTATTTTATTTAAGTTTTTTTTTTGTAAAGGGGAGAGACATCATATTTAGAACTAGGTGGAAAACCTAGAGGAAGCAAAAGTGTGCAAGGCCCAATTACAATTACAGACATGTCCCCCCAGGTGAATGACAGGACTTGCAAATGAAAAAGTCTTTTAACCAACAAGCGTGTGCCTTATTAAACCTGCAAGATGTTACATAAAATGACAAGTTCTCGATTGTGTAAGCACACAATTAAATCACAATCAAAATCGACAAGTACTGACGGCCCTCATCACGTCCAGAATCTGTTTGAGCTCCAGAGTATGTGCAAGTGAAGTCAATCAGCACACATTCATTAAAAAATCAATCACATTCTTATAACCCCTCTTCAAAATTCATCTCACACTCAACATCACAAAATAATCACTTAAACACTAACACATATTAAATTATTTTAAACTTCATCAACCCCTTATTCATTTTATAAAATGTGCTATTTTTCTGGTTATTCTTTCTATTAATTCGTTACACTACCATTAAGTTTTCTTGCAACACTTGGATTCCAGTTAAAAAAATAATTCAGATAACTTGCAAGTCCTAACACCAGCTGACATGTCTGTAGCCACACCAAGTTTCATTTAAGGAAATAAATGTAAGTCCCCAGATTCTAAAATTTCTCAAATTCAAAAGAAAAAAAATAAGGCAGAAATAATACCTACTACCTACCTAGAATCGTAACCACGCTCTGCTACCATTTGAAACCCCCCTTTTATTTTTTAAGTTTTTGTAATTTCTTTTTTAATTTTTATTTTATTTGATTTTATTTTATTTAAGTTTTTTTTTTGTAAAGGGGAGAGACATCATATTTAGAACTAGGTGGAAAACCTAGAGGAAGCAAAAGTGTGCAAGGCCCAATTACAATTACAGACATGTCCCCCCAGGTGAATGACAGGACTTGCAAATGAAAAAGTCTTTTAACCAACAAGCGTGTGCTTTATTAAACCTGCAAGATGTTACATAAAATGACAAGTTCTCGATTGTGTAAGCACACAATTAATGGCAGGATTATTTATATATATGTATATCAATTAATATTCAGAATGTCAAAAAAATAAGTGAATTTGATATTAACATAATTGCAAAATTTCTGCCTGATTATGTATGAGTCAATGATAACAATAATCTCATTCATAAAGCAATTCACCAATCCATAAGTGTTGTATAGTTTCAAATAGGCTAGCCTTTAGTCTTAGTAAGCACATTTATGGTTTTTCCTTTTTTAAATTCATTACATATTCCCCCAGCAAAATATAGTAAAATTACACACACAAACACATACACGACATAAATAACAAAACATCCCTCATTTCAGTACTAACTTCCTACTAAACCCATTCCAACTACAGTAAATGAATGCACCATAATATGTATAGATATGTACAAATATAAATGACAGCGTAAACTGATAATCACAGCTCCTAAGTATAGATTTGCCTTGGTAATTAACACCAGAGAATGTAAGTGACCGCCCCCAGACTCAACCTGCTAAACGACCCTGACTTTAATCGTTAAAGCGCTAAGTATATGTGGGAAAGAAAATAGTTTCTCATCTAAAGCATCAGACAGCCCCCGTTACGTGATTAAAACTCAGCCATGACCAGATGACATGATAGCACAAGATAATTAACTCCCTAATGGTCTTAATTAGATGAAAAGTTAGATCTTACAGCAAACTGCGGATATGTGTGTATGTGTGTAATTTCTTACACATTATAAACAGTTATAAGATATTTCATTAGGTGTACTGCTGTAATGTTCACACATGCAATAACATAATTGAACATGAGAGTTTGTGCTAGAGTATAACGGTCAAAACTTCACGAGTGAGCTTCTGGCGGCTTCTGTGCATTCACCATGTTGTGGAGAGAGAAATAGATAATTAGAATGTTCCCACCTGGATTGTCCGGTGTACTTAGTCCATATTGGCGCTGATCAGTAATGTAACGGTCGTATCACAAGTCCTGGGGCAGCGTAGCTTTGGAGGAGTTTCCCAACAGTTGTCCTCGACTGACGGCAATCGTGGCTAGAAGATCATCTCTGCCAGTAGGGTGGACAGTTCTTCGTCACACCCGACACCCATCTCGCCTTTGTTCGAGCACCTGTGACATGTAATAGGTTGTAGAGGGTGTCATGAGAAAAAATACGCCACATAGGCCGTCCACATTAAACTCCAACACCAACTTTAAACATCAACAGCGCACACACACATCGCCACTAATTCATTTTAATCAGTATTAAGCTCCCCAGCTGTGACTTACTTCACTTATGTACCAACTACCTTTTAAGTATTTCGTTGAAATATAACAATTAATTAATTACGTATTTCATAACTGTTAAAAACACCAAACACAGCTGAGTGCGAGATGCATTAGCATTTTCTTTATTGAAGTCAATTTGGCCCACAACATTTACACTCATATCAATTTAATTTTGTAATTGCGTTAACGCACACATTGAAAACTGCTCTACACACACACACACACACAAGTATATTTTATAATAGACGCTGAAAGACAAAATATATTTGGGGTTAGAATATTTTCAGAACCCGCTAACTTGTACATACCTGGAGCTATACTTTATTTAGCCGACCATAGTGATAGCCGAGGAAGTCCAGAACAAAAGGTAGCCGTCAGTCGAGAACAGATGACCAGGTCGGAGGATCGAACAGAAATGAGGCCGATCCAATGTGTTTGTCTACCCAAGTAAACTCTGGATGCAGGAATGTACAGAAACAGCTGGCCGCGCCAACTGTATTGCGTAGTTGCACTACATCTGTGTGTATCAACGGACGACAACAACAACCGTATGGCAGTGCATGACGTCACCGCCGCTCGTTTTAAAATACTTATAATACGCTGCCGAACCCAGTACGGCACAACACTTAACACGCGAGGCATTGTTACGTAATGCGGAACAATCTCAAACATTCGATAGTTTCTCAATCTCTTTGTTCGAGAAGCTTCTCAATTAGCCCAACGGTGCGTGTTTCTGCGAAGGTCGCACTGAAGTGTCGTCTAGAATTTTTGATTGCTTGTTAAGGACGCATATTATGGAACCCTGCAGACTATAAATACCTGCTGCTTAGTTTCCATTTATTGTCGGGCGATTTAGACAGTGTTGTGTGTTTTATAATTGTACGAGACTCTATTAATTGACATTATTATTGCGTGTGAACAATTTTGATTTGTTTTGCTGTAAGAGACTACCTTTTTGGCTAGAAACTGTTTAAATGTGATAATTAAAGCTGGTGATTAGTGACTTAATTGGCGTCTTGTATTTTGTTTTCCACTCTACCATACGACGATCAGTAGATCATCGTAACAATATCATAGAAACAATTAAGTGATGGTTTTTCTTGGAAGCAATCCTGTAAGATCCAAAATAATTATTAACAACTAACTAATTGAACAAGTTGAAAAAGTCTCTCACTTTAGCTACCTAGGGTATGATATATCAAATGAGAACAATAGAAACATAGATAATAAACTACATAAGTTTCAAATGATATGCGGCACCATAAGAATAAAACTAAAAAACAAGACGCGGACAGATACTCAGCTCAATTTTTACAAGGTAACGGCTATCCCTATGCTTCTTTATGGAAGTGAGTCATGGATAACGAAAAAGAGAGATAAAAGCCGCATACAAGCAGCGGAGATAAAATTTCTAAGGTCGGTCAAAGGTTGATCTAAACAAGATCGATTTAGAAATGAATAAATTAGAGAAGAGCCGGAAATATACAACATAATGAGAAAATAAGAGATGCGTAGAAGACATTGGAAGGGCCATCTGGAGCGTATGGATGATCGAAGACTGCCAGAAGCAGCAAGTAGATACAAACCAGCTGGAAGAGTAAGCGTAATGGAACCAAAGAAAAGATGGGAATAAATCCTAAGAAGCCGGAACAGGTCACCAAGTCCTAATCCTTGTTGGGGAAGAAGAAGAAGATCATAAAAACAAACATATTAAGATAAGTAAAGACGTCTACTATAAGCGAATCGATATTTTTATGCTTATCAAGATCGATAACATATCTCTAGTCCCAACATTCTGATAGTAAGTAGATGACAATGTTGATGAGTTTACGCTGTCAAATGGCTGGAATAAACGACTACTACGAGTACACGAGTACAAGGCCACTTTTTGGTGCTGAATACTTGATTCTGCGCATGTGCCGATTGCTATACAAGTACGAAAAGAAGCAAAACAGCGAGGTTCAGAATATATCTATGCCAAAGAGACAAAGCTGTTTTAATAAATGAAAAAAAATTAATAATAGGTACATAATAACAGGTATTTGTACGTGTTATTTTTTGAAACGGTTTCGTTCGTACATGTTATTTTCAAATACTTCTTTAGTACACCTCTAATTTGTACATGTATGAAACTGACACTATTCTATATTACTGTCGATCAGTATACATCGTCGGACTTTTTAGACTCTGATGACACAATTGTATTCGACGGTTAGAAGATTCTAATATAATTATTACACCACAAAATACACTGCTTCCACAAGCAATTGAAAGGACGAATATATCACGTCAGTCTACATATCTGATAAGATTATCCGCTACACTGATAGCTTAACCACTTTGCAGTTATCAGATTGCAGGGCCGTGTAATACGAGCGCTAAACGACCTTCATAACGGTCACTTAACTGACCTCTAATAAGTGGTCCGTGCCTTTGTACTGCTTACTGTGTGGCGAATTGATAACATCTTTATATAACCTTTGTCGTCTGTTGTGACAACATGAGCTGATTACGCGTGGAGCGTTACTGTTACTGATCGTGTTACTGTTTTGATTGATCTTACAGTATAAAATGTAAGAACAGATGTGGTTTCGATACATTAAACAAGATACATAGTCTCCACTTCATCAGTGGGGTGATTTGGCGGACACTGATGATGGATTCCGAAACGGTGAGGCCGAAACGTCTGACAGCACAGACTCTAGGCCGCGGCCTAATAGCTCGGCCAATAATGTTTCCGCAGCCTCAGAAACGTGAAAACCTAAGAAACTCTGTTTCGATCTGTAATCATAAAGTCTAGTGTAAGAAAGGCTGCAATCTATTTGGTTTTTTAACATTTTATTTTTCCCAACAAATGGGGAGTTGTCCCATTGCATTAACCCTCAACCTGGAAGACCAGGCAATTTTTAATCAAGGTTTACTTCCTTAGGCTTTGATAAACCAATATCCAACTATAAGGCAGCAGCTGCTAGTTTTGGTCCGCCGTGGGTGAAGTAAAAAGAGAACAAAATTAATGACGTCAGAGATGGACTTTTGGAGAGGTTGTGCCACGGTTTACTGCTGCTGCTGGGCCCCAAAAGCGCAATACACCGAAAATAACATAATAGCCTATACCACAAAATCAACCAAAATACTTATTACTATTTATGTCTCTCTACACATTATAACATACTTCTCAAATATCCTTAAAGTTTAACATAATTCCCAAAAGGGAGAGGTGTAAGTGAAAAAAAAATTTTGAGACACCAGTTAGTGAGCAGAGTCGAACTCGACCCGTTTATTTCAAAACAATATGAGCCTCGAAATTTTACGTAATCATAAGTCAGTCAGCAAAAGTCAATTACGGAGTTAATTTAGCTCAAAAAAATGATATATAGAAAAGATTAAATACTGAATATAGAACGATTGCATAAATCAATACTAATTTACAGTTAATGGTGTTCAGCGTACAAGCTGTGATCTGTTCATAAAAATTCTAACACTGCTCTGCATCACAAAATATTTATAAAAAATTTTGTTCCTATCACATAATGTGAGGAAACTGGTTTATCTCGCTTTACATTAGTAATTGTACTGTAACTTCCACTGAAAGTTGTTAACGGTTAAGTTTTACTTGGCAATCCGGAGAGGTTCGCTCACAACCTGCTGTAGCCGGTCGCGACGGGTGCGCGTTCCTCAGCTCATGCCATGGACCGCTGCTGTGTCCATGCTGGAAGAACGTGTGAAGAAAAACTACATCGAGTCCATATTCTCGTATTCTCACTCCTGTACGTCGAACCAAGTTTTGAACTGAAAATTTCACATCTTTTAGTATACTTTATGCACCAACACAGTTTGATTAGCACGCACACATTCATTCATACGGCGCGTAATCACAATTTACAAAATTACAACTTCAAATTATATATACAACAAGTACTGACATTGAACTATACATATCTTTGCTTTTTTCTTTAAATTGACTGTATGAAAACTGGTTTTAGTTGAGGCTGACTATTACAAACAAGATACGTCTTGTATGAATAACAATCTTTTTACAGAAATTACAAGTTTTCTTCTTTTTTACAAACGTAATATACAAAAATTATTCGCCACTAGCATTGATTTACGATAACCCAAAAAAATCATAGTTACCTTGGTAATCGAGGCTCTCAAAATCACCGAAAGTTCGGGGACGGGCGGCTCTGCTCACATGGCCGGTCTGGTGATCGACTGACAAGATTTAACGAAACAAACGGCTTGGTTAGTACAGGGAAGGGCGTGACGTCAGGACGTCGGGCACTGCACGATTCGCCGATCGTTGCATTCGGCCGAAGCCGAATAATTGCAACAAGGTTCGGTGAGAAAATTAGAAATGAAGTCATTAAGGACATAATGAACGTGAAAAATTCAATTGTTGATTCTATCCAAACAAAAAAATTACAGTGGTATGGACATATGAAAAGAATGGCACAGGAAAAATTGCCAAGGAGAGTTATGGAATGGACCCCACCGGGAGGAAGGAAAAGAGGAAGACCACCTGTCACCTGGATAGAAGAAATTCAGACTATATTAAGAAGATCTTTGGACGGACAAGCAGCAGTGGAAGATGAGAATTAAATCACTTCTGTAATATTTGTTTCCGGAAAATGTGTAAATATTTTACAGTCGGAATAATAAATGATAATGTAAAAAATAAACCCGTTGAATCGTCTAATGTTGTCTAAAATATCAATATCAAAAATATAACTTAAAAATCGTTGTGACAGAGTGCGTAATCTCTGTGTGTATGGATACGTATTTAAGAGGAACGCTTTAAGGGTGTCGTGAAACGAGGAGTAGATACTATAACGTTTAAAGTTGCCGACAATATATATAGTGATTCACGAAGAAACGGAAATACTTCGGGAGATGAATCTACATCGAAAAATATGAAAAAAAGTTCATATAAACATAGGTCCGGAAATGCTTCGTTAGTGAGTTACAGCTAGCGAAATATTTCGCCTGGAATTCAATTCCCTAGGTGAAATGAGGTCGTCCTGAATTTTGTAGGACGTTAAGTAAGGGACGGAAGTGACAGTTTCTTAAGGTATTTGACCTGAAAAAGCGAATAAAAGAGGTCCCAGAACCATATCTGCAATAGTGTTTGAGAAATCTGGTGTAAAACGGAAATAAATTGGGGTGAAAACCCCGTTTTTTATGTTTGACGTACAATAACATTGTTAAATGGGTAATAAACACCTAATTCTTTTGAACTAAATTTGTAGAAAATTTAATTCTGAGAAAATTGATGTAAATAAAGTCAACTACAAAACAAAAAGAAGTTGCAAAAATAAACTTTATTAACATCAAAATATCCAAAACTTGGCTGGAAAAATGCATTATGTATATAGTAGCGGAGAGCAAAAAGATCTGAAAGTAAATCTACGAATAGTGGAAAATATTTTTGAAGAGTACAAGATGAAGGAAAGCAATGGAAAGAAAACGGAAGCTATGGTTACTGGTAAGTAGACCTACACTGCAGATATTAATATACCAATCGATGGTACAATACTGAGAGAGTAGCCTATACTCAACAGCGCCACGTCCTTAAGAAGCAGCTGGTGGAAGAAACGCAGAAGACGATTAACGTAGAACGCGCCGTATTGAAATATTTCGCTTATTTCCGATAGATTTTACTGAAAGTTGTTATCGGAAATAACATTATCGAAACCACTAATATAAACCGCAAATTACCCGTCACTTAGAAATAAAAACAATAATTACAAAAAATCTCCACAAAGTAGTGTTTCTCTTACAAAGTTAGATGCTGATGCAATTAGTCAGCAATGAGGTGCCAATATTTAATTTGCTTTTCTTCTACAAAGACACACGAACACCGGCATTTCTCAACCGCAGTCTCTTCTGCTTCTGACACATTAGTAATTACTCGTACTACCCATCTGTCTGAATGAATTTAATCTAACCTCTTTGTACAAACATGCATTTCTACAATCCATGTATTTCAAAGTAAACATAATGAGAATTACTTTTCACCGTTTAATAAAGTGTTTACGACAAACCATGTATCCAGAATAAAGATGTTTTAATTTCTGGGAGGTAATTCGCCTAGATAATTTTTTACGGAGGTTCGTTTGCAGGAGAGATAGAACAAATGAACTTTCAAAGCACAGAACCTGACTTCTCTGCCTTTTTTCTCCTCCTCCTCCTCCTCCTCCTTTTATTCTACTTCATCATCTTCTTCTTCTTCTTCTTCTTCTTCTTCTTCTTCTTCTTCTTCTTCTTCTTCTTCTTCTTCTTCTTCTTCTTCTTCTTCTACTTCTCCTTCTTCTTCTTCTGTTCCTTCTCCTTCTTCATCTTCTCCTCCTTCTTGGTCTATGGCTACTTTTCAGTTTTTCTCCTCCTCCTCCTCCTCCTCCTTCTGCAATAAGTAGTGAAGGCTACTCATATCAATCAGTATTGCAAACAGTAATTTTTTCCTTGCAGTAAGAGAGGCTCATACGCCAGAAGGTGCTATACCAGGCGTCTCGCCTTTTCTGTAACGTTTTCAACGGCTTCGAATGCTAAAGATGCAGTCGCCACCGGTAAGACCAAAACTAAAACTACTCTTCACTTCTTCCCTCCCCGAGTGTCCATGACTTACTACCCTATAATAGCACCTTCAACATAGAGGTCTTCACCAGATGTTTCCTGATGGGCATTCAACGATATACAGGTGAAGAGATTCTGCTTCTTGTTAAAGGCATTTTCAGCTCGACGGGTGCGGCTAATGGTATCTGTCTTGGATCTCCTATCGGTTGTGTTATTTTTCTTCCAACGTAGGTGAAGGACTTCACACTCTCCAGGCTTTACCCACCCGGCCTGCATTCTGCCGCCAAGTCGTGTCTGCCCTTAGGCAGTATTTTCGTTTTTCCCCTGTTCAGTTAAAATTGTAGAGGGAGCTGAGAGTTGCCTCCATGTCTGTAAGCGCCGCTTCCAGTTGTTCATTACTCTTATCCAGCGTAGAATGTCGTCAGCAAAACTAAGCATGTCGATCTGCAGTCGAGCTCTCTCTAGGTGTAGGCTATTGGGGAGAGTGAGTAGCCTTGCCTGATGTTAAGCCGCGTTCACACCGACCGCGCAGCTTTGCGCCGCGCAACAATGTTCGGATCAGCTCGGCGCAGAAACGCGCAAAACTGCGCAGAACAGCGCTGACTGAGCTAGGTGTTTGTCGATGCGCAACAAGTTCCAGTGTACCGTTGAATATGAAAATTTGAACATTGTAAGTGCTGCTTTCGTAGTTAATTATCACCGCTTGAAGGAAAAACAAAGAAACATTTCTGGAAAACGTCGTCACATAGAGTGACACCAGTACTGAAAAGTCGGGAATTATATGGTGAAATAAACTTTTAAGTGAATCGCTTATTGGCAATAATGGACAGTTTAACAACATCTGTCGTATTTCGTCCGGAGCCTTTGAACATCTGCTTTTATGTTTTTTATTAACTTGTTTTTTTTATAATTATTGTCTTTTGGATCCCACAGTCAATCACTTTTTCGATCTGTTGTTGATTCTACTCGAAACTCATTTTCAACTTCAATCAACATGAATGTAGGCCTAATAGTAAAATCACAACCAACTAAAATCAGTAACTACCGCTCAGATTCAGTTAACGAGAAACACTGTCCAAACAGAATGCGCACGAACGGTTCTGTTTGATGTAGGTACCGACACTATCTGGATCGCGTTTGCTGGCGCTCGAAGTTGCACAGAATGGCATGGAGCGGTTTGTCGTTTTAGTTGGTTTGGACGCGGCCTTAGGCTTCTCTTGATGATCGCCAGGTCTTACCACTATCATCTATATACGCTACTTTCTTTATGTACAAGTGCTGGACCATTCTTCTGTTCTTATACTTCTTATAAGAATAAAATGTGTGTGTGTGTGTGTGTGTGTTGTGTGTGTGTGTGTGTGTGTGTGTGTGTGTGTGTGTGTGTGTGTGTGTGTGTGTGTGTGTGTGTGTGTGTGTGTGTGTGTGTGTGTGTGTGAGAGAGAAAGAAAGAGAGAGAGAGAGAGTATTCACTTCTACCTTTAAATCATGGTTGAATAATTACTTAATATTTTTACAATAATTACATTTTCTCAAAAATGGGGGACGACTGCTCTACGAGGATCAGTTGAAAACTTCGCGGAGCGACATCTATAGCTCAGTGGTAGAACTAAAATCTTTAGTGTGCTGCAAGACGTATATTTCGCGTGAACACCTGTTAACTTCCAGATATATCAGTCAATTTATTTACTTTTTACCAGCTGTTAGAAATTTTCCTGTCACGCATGTTTTTAAAATGCACAAAATCAAACATCGTGTTGTGATGAATTCTCTGTTAAAAACGTTATAGACACAATTGAAAATCAAAACGAAATTGTAAATGTGTTAGGAGATTTTTGTTTCATTGTGTTTATAAAAAATATAGCAAACAGGAATAAAATACATAATTTCAAATTTGTAAACTGTTATAAGTTAACATTGTGCGCTATTGCGTGCAAAAAAATCAATTTCACGCCTTTCGTCTTTATAAATTTCGTAACTTTTGCGTATGTTTTACAGTCTTCTTTGTCGTTTGATCCATTTCTTCTTCGTCGGTGCGATTTTTTTTTTTTTTTTTTTTTTGCCAAAACTTAGCTCTGCAAGATTGATCTCAGTGTCAGCCTGTTCTTTTTGAAACTCCGTTAAGGCAGAGTATAGGTCCGAGTGATGACGCTTAACAGTTACGAATCTTAGGAATCCCCTCTAAAATTCTCTGCGCCTGCTTGAAAATTTCACCGATCGTTAAGCGAACCAGTAAACAGACAGATTCGACAACAAATTATGAAGTGAAGTCTATAAAACGCGGGCACGTATTGTATGAAACTTGAGGGTTGAAAACGGAAGATAAAGGGTATTGGGAAAGGGCATGCAACTATACGTAATCAACAGGTTCAGTCATGTGTACTGACTGAAAGGCAAGCCTAACGATGGCTACATTGTGTTTCAGAAGGGTTGATCGTACGGATTGTGAAAAGCAAAGCGTTCAATAGCTTGTTACAGATACTGTCACTTGTTAGAGTCAGTCGCTTGTTTGCTTGCTTTGCTATTGACTCAAAATCCAACACAGAGTTGTATCTATTGTGTGTATTCTGTAGTGGTTTCAAACACACGTGTCCATTAATACACCCGTGTGAACGTTTTTTCGTACTTCTAAATAACGAGTGAAATATCTCAACTTTGTGCAAACTTCACCGCGCCTTATGAAACCATATTAGAGAATTAAAAAAAAATATTTATTCCCATTATTAAAGTTTACAATTTTCATTACCTTCACAGCACTAGGATTTACCTGCTCACCACATACTGTGAGCAGTGACAAGTTAAGGTTTGTTATTGTCCTAGCTATATACTGTATTTAATTCAACAAAAACAATCCTTCATATCTCCAATTAGCTCTTATCGCTAACAATTTTGTCACATTATTTATTGTGCAGTCACTGAAACCTTATACAAACTATACTAAATTTTAACGTATATACTAAACAAAAATATCCTTAACATTTTAAAATTAATCCCAACTGAAATAATCCTTTCTAACCTCAATTCACATTAATGATTACAACCAAGATATATTACTAACAATTATTTGTGATATTATAAAATAATTAAGCTAATATTTGGCAGTTATGGCAATATTCAACATAAAATCAACAGTTTCACGTTCAACTAAATCTGATATAATCTTACCAAATTAAATGAAAATTTTAAGATAATTGTTAACAATTTTTAATAATAAACAAATCATGAATAATTTACGCCATAACCAAATCTAGCTATACTCTTTACAAAAAAAAAAATACAAACCCAAATTAAATTTCTTCCTTAATGATAACATCTCGTTTTGTTAAAATTATTATTATAACGATAGCCTATGCAGGCAGGTATTCAGCTGCCTGGTATTCACTCCTATTCATTAGCCAAGATTTCAAATCTTTTAGAAAAATTGGTTTGTTTTTTTATTTTTTTGTCGGCAGGTAAACTATTATAAAATCTAGGATTATAAAACATTAACAAAACTTGTTATATATTTCCTTTTCAGGTAAAGGTTTAAAAAAGAGTTTCATTTGCACAGCTTAGTTGTCGAACAAATTTATAGTACTTTCTGTTTCTAGTTTTCTTTAAAAACAGCATATGTTTTAAGTACGTTCAAAAATAGAAGAAGTCAGTTTGATATTTTTAAAAGAGTAAACGATTAATAACAATTCATTCACACTGGTGATTATAATATTTAATACAGGTAATGGTAGAATGTTACCAACGTATTATTTCACCACTCAGTAACTGAACCTAGTTTTTTAGTCTTATAAGTAGGCTATCACGGTGAAAGTCAACATTATTAAAGTCATTATGTACCGGACTGTTGGGCTCTGTGGTCTATTGCTTGAGATGTAATTATTTCTAAACATTACGGTCACATCTCCGGAGGCCATCTTCAGTAGAAAAACTTTCGATAGATGACTACCCCATACGGAATTCTATGTTGAATGTTCAAAGTTCAACGGACATTACGTAAGCCACTGTTTAAAATTATTAAAAACTTTGTCGACCGATAGCTTAAAGTATCATTATTCCTAAACGTTTTGGCCACACCTCTGGAAGTCATCTTCAGTAGATAAATGTGTGGTAGAAGGATGACAAGCCGATTGCACCTCATTGTCAAGGACGTTATTAGAATCATTAGCTACCGGGGTGTTGGGTCGTGGTAATTCGCTTAAAATATCATTATTTCTAGACGTTTCGGTCACGCTTCCGGAGGCCATCTTCAGTATAAAACGTCCGATAGATGACATGCATGACAAGACAAACGCACTTCAATGTTGAGTGCGTCATGAAAACAACTGTTTAACATTATTAACATCATCATATACTGGGAGCTTGGGCAGGGCTCGACTGCTTAAAGTATCATTATTTCTAGACGTTTTGGTCACGCCTTCGAAGGTCATCTTCAGTAGAGAAACGTTTGATAAATAGATGACAAACCGAACGCACCTCACTGTCTAGGACGTTATTGAAATCTTTGTTCGACCTTATTAAAAATCATTATCTACCGGGCTGTTGGTCCGTCGTCAATTGCGTAAACAAGCAATATTTATAGACTCTTCGGCAACATCTTCAGTAGAAAAACGTTAGACAGATAACAAGTATGTTTACTCCTCGACAGGGACGTGCGTTCGTCATTGTCATCCATCTATCGATCGTTTGTGTACTGAAGATGGCCTCTGGAGGTGTGATATAAGAAATAATGATACTAAGGCCCGGTAGATAATTATTTTAACAGTGTGTACTTTTATAGTCTTCCAGTAGGCCTATATGCTTGCGTGGTGGTGAGTGGAACGCGAAGAGTGCAAGACACCGCATATGCACTTACATAATGATTATATCGTTTTAATGTATTCGCGTGCATGTTCATTTCAGTATTACACTAAATATATAATAGAGCTGGAGAATTTTTGGGGGTCCTTCTTCATCGTCTTCTTCTTCGTCGTGTCGTTCTCGTTCTCATTCTCGTTCTTCTTCTTCTTCTTCTTCTTCTTCTTCTTCTTCTTCTTCTTCTTCTTCTTCTTCTTCTTCTCTTCCTCTTCCTCCTCCTCCTCCTCCTCTTCCTCTTCCTCTTCCTCTTCCTCTTCCTCTTCCTCTTCCTCTTCCTCTTCCTCTTCCTCATCCTCTTCTTCTTCTTCTTCTTCTTCTTCTTCTTCTTCTTCTTCGTCTTCTTCAGCAAGGACTAAACCAAAAATGGAATTAATTTTAGTGAGTAGTAAATGCTATTTATGACACCAAAGTTGGTTTGGACAATGACACCAACATTTTGGTTTGTTTTCATGCCAATGAAGCGTTATGTCTCGTAATCAGGAATGGAGGTGCCTTAGGCAGCCGCCCTACTTCACATTGTCCAGCTATCCTGTCGTTTACCCACTACACTTTACCGTATATTTATAACTTTGGAGGTAACGAGCGCGGAAAACGGTATCAAGAGAAATCTAGTGTGAGGAAATTAGACAGGCAGGTAGAGAGAGAGAGAGAGAGAGAGAGAGAGAGAGAGAGAGAGAGAGAGAGAGAGAGAGAGAGAGAGAGAGAGAGAGAGAGAGAGAGAGAGAGAGAGACAGACAGACAGACAGACAGACAGACAGAGAGACAGACAGACAGAAAGGAGAGAGAGTAGAGAGACAGAATATGCTCATTTAAATTTGACTGACTCACTCTGGGAAAAGAAAATTCTACATACTTTACACGCTTTTAAAAGTATTTAGTCTGTAAATAGCGTGAAAAAAACTTCTGATTTTCTACAGAGTATTCTCAGAAGAAGATTAGAAAACAGCATTACAACGTCTACAGCAACACATCGGTGCAATGTAGGTCACGTTGCAGGCAGTGTGTTGTATACGGGAACGCACGAGACAAGGGCACGCGATGGATGCAAATCAGAGGTGCTGTAAAACTTTAAAACGTATAAAATGTAGGACGCGGATTGTCTGAGCTTTACAGCACAACAGCGAATCACTTACACTGTTGTAAAGCATAACAAAAAAATACGACATGTACTTTGTGTTCTCATAAAGATGCCTGCTCACTTATTCAATTATAGGCTACAGAATATTAAGAATATGACTACACTTTATACGCTATAAGTTTAGTTTTCACGGAATACAAAAATTAAAATTGTTATAAAGCGCATGGAATGATTATTTATACACAAGTTCTTCTTCTTATTCTTCTCCTCCTCCTTCTTCTTCTTCTTCTTCTCCTTCTTCGTCTTCTTCCTCTTCCTCTTCCTCTTCTTCTTCTTCTTCTTCTTCTTCTTCTTCTTCTTCTTCTTCTTCTTCTTCTTCTTCTTCTTCTTCTTCTTCTTCTTCACTCAGGGGCTAGTCAACTACCTCTTCCGGACCCAAAAGGACATACCTATCCGCTCTACCAGCATTTTCTAAGTCTTCCTATACTGCGATGTCTAATAGGCTTGTGTTGCCAAACTTTCAAACGCAACCTGCCATCCGGCATCCTATTCAGATTATCAATTGTACACAGGTTTTGATATTTATTGGAATATACTACTTTTTCTTCCGTTTTCATAGTGATCGACTAGGAAGTAATAGAAGGGGGAAGATTCTGTTAGAGTCACACGACTAGCCCATGATAGAAGAGAGCAACGGAAATGATTGAAGCACCACGACGCTTGACGGGACAAGGGGTTGGAAAAGGAGAAACAAAAGGAGAACAAGGAAATGAGGAGAAGAAGAAAAATAAGAAGAAGGAAAGGAGAAGGAGAAGAAGCAAAAGGAGGAGGAGGAGGAGAGGAGAAGAGAGGAGAGGAGAGGAGAGGAGAGGAGAGGAGTGGTGAGGAGAGGAGAGGAGAGGAGAGGAGAGGAGAGGAGAGGAGAGGAGAGGAGTGGAGAGGGGAGGGGAGGAGGAGGAGGAGGAGGAGGAGGAGGAGGAGGAGGAGGAGGAGGAGGAGGAGGAGGAGGAGAGGAGGAGGAGGAGGAGGAGGAGGAGGAGGAGGAGGAGGAGGAGGAGGAGGAGGAGGAGGAGACGAAGACGAAGACGAAGAAGAAGAAGAAGAAGAAGAAGAAGAAGAAGAAGAAGAAGAAGAAGAAGAAGAAGAAGAAGAAGAAGAAGAAGTGAAGGAGGAAGGAGGAGGAGGAGAAAAAGCCAGAGAAGTCGGGTTCTGTGCTTTGAACGTCCATTTGTTCTATCTCTTCTGGAATCGAACTGCCGTAAAAAATTCTCTCGGCGAATTAACCCGCAAAAATTAAAACAAGTATATTCTGGACACGGGCTCTGTCGTAAACACTTTATTACATAGTGACCAGCAATCCTAATTATGTTCACTTTCAATGGATTGTGGAAATACATGTTTTTACAAAAAGGTTAAATTTAATTCATTCAGACAGGTGGGTGGTACAAGTAGTTACTAATGTATTAGAAGCAGAAGAGACTGCGGTTAAGAAATGCCCCAGCGTTTGTGTCTCTTTGCAGAAGAAAAGCAAACTAAATATTGAGACCTCATTGCTGACTAATTGCATCAGCATCTACGTTTGCAAGAAAAACATTACTTCGTGAAAATTTTTTGTAATTATCCTTTTTATTTGTAAGTGACAGGTAATCTATAGTTTATATTAATGGTAAGATAATGTTACTTCCGATAACAACTTGCAGAAAAATCTAATAGAAATAAGCGAAATATCTCAACATGGCGCGTTTTGATTTTGAAAATTTTAGTACTTGTGTTATACTGTTCACTATCTAAGTGCAAAATTTTAAACGCGAAGACCATAATCATCGTCTTCTGCAAAGAGTAAACCAAAAATGGTTTGTTTCGGTCCCAAGCAGATAGACTAGAGATGGTCACTCCAACGCTTCTTTGCGCGTCCCACACCTCTCCGTCCTTTCGGCTTATAATTTACTAGTTGTTTGGGGATGCGGAAGTCATCCATTTAGTTAGAATGTTCCAACACTTTTAGCGGATATTGGGTAATCCTATCAAGTATAGTCATAATATTCAGTTCCTGTTGTCTTCTCCTTCGTCACAGCTTAGACTGTTCCGGCTCCACACTGGTCGGACCATCTCTTCTTGGGCCTTCCCAGGCTCCTCTTCCCCTTCGGCTGATAGAATAAGGCTACCTTGGGGAATCTGTCACTGCCCATTCTGCTAATGTGTTGTTTCCAACTTTCTCTGTACTTATTGACGATTCCGTTTACTTCTTAAACTTACAGTTTCTCTCTTATCTGACTGTTCCTTTTCATATCTAATTTTGTGTACCCAGCTATGCATTTCTGTAGCCTGAATTCTTAATATCTGTCTAGCAAACATTGTCCACGTTTCTGAGCCAACAGTTTCTGTTGTATATCTCCATTTCTTCTACGATCTTCAATATCCTGCCACGCGTCTGAGAAATCTTATTTAGGCCGCTCGAATACGATGACTTGGGATTTCGGTAAAATCCAATCCATAAAAGAAGTATTACAAGTTTTAACTTTAATGAAGCGTTAAAAGATTATAATCAACGGTGGAAAGTACACATTGAAATAATATCAGATTCAAGACTGGCCAAACAATTCTGGACATATTAACCTAAAGGACAAAGGTTTGGAGGTAGACCCAGGTAGAGACGGCTGGAGGAACGTTGAAGGCGGACCAGGCAACATCTTGTCTACGAAGTGATGTGAAGATAATGATGATGATTATGATGATAATGAAGAAGATGATAATGATGATGAAATTTTGATATTAAATAAACAATGTACTATAATACATTGCTATTATTAGTTTAATTGAAAATATAATTGTTTTTAATTCCCTACTGTCAGTCATGTCGGATAGAGTTAGTGAAAATTCTGATTTGATATTAAAACGGCTAACAAGTTGTAACGGAGTGTTCTGCTTTTACGAAGTTAGATTATAAAATATAGTAAGAAGGGCGGCGCATTAGAGCACGCTTGCTTGTCCCCAAGGCACATGACTACGAGAAAATCTATTTCTGCGCATTAAGAGTAAAACTTTACTAGGCAATCCCGCCAAAGTGACTTCGTGTTTTTCTTGTTGTACGACAACTACTAAGCCCTATTACACTCGTTGAATATTCCGAATGTGGAATTACTCTTTCCACTCCAGTCCCAGTCAAGCCGTCTCCTCTTCATACGTACAACATTTTGACATTTTGTTTAAGAGCTTTCCCAATGCGGGAAACGGCTTATCCTCTTACTCTGACATTGCTCGTTCTCATATTTGTAACTGACTTCCCCCCTCATTGTTCTTCAATACTGACACGACGGTCTCACAAATTGTCGTATTGTACAGTGGAAACAAAATACACACACCAATGAAGTCACTGATTACCAGCTTTAATTAGTCACAAATTACAATTTAAAATCAACGAGGTAGGCTCAATCAATATTTCAAATAAAATTTTACTTTTACCACATGCAAAAATAATACCAACTATTAGAGTTCCGCACTATTCTGACACATTAATCACTTTCCATAATCCACAACAACCAGTTGATCCGCACTCTAACAAACGCTAGGTGTAACTAAGTAAGCCGGCCGCTGTTGCTTATAGGCTATATAGCTTGAAGATGTTCCAGAATAATTTTCCATTCTTTGGACGCCGTGCCAGCACACTTTGTGTATATACAAGTTCTATAACAGTCTAGAGTGCCACTTGACTTTACGGCCTTGATAGAGACACTGCACCTGCGCGGCTTCCATAGAAGCGGGTAGAACGACTCTCTCGACTTTTCGAGAGCATTCCGTAACAATATTTTGTGTCTTTTGTTAGAGCCTAAATAGTCGTGTCCGACGTCCGACATTCTTACCGTACTCTCTCTATAGTTACTTTAGTACAGTCAAGTTTTTTTTAACAACTAATTACACCTACTAATTCTGTAATTTGAAAAACTATGTTTAGTTTCATTTATTCAGCTACTGAAATTTTAACAATAAAAGTTGTATAATATGACATCTGTCTTTGTAGTAGTGTATTGTAGAGAAACCCTCAGCATTTAGTCAATTCTCTAAAAAAAATTGTGTAATTACATATCTCACCTCCCTCCTCTTCTTCTTCTTCTTCTTCTTCTTCTTCTTCTTTTTCTTTTGTGTAGGCTTATTCGGCTATTTTTCTTCACGCATCAAGGGGAGGTCAATTTCAATTCCCCAGTCAATCTCTTCTGTGGCCAGGATTCCGTTCACCCAGAAATAAACCGTAAACCATAAATCATAAAACATCATCTCTCTCTGAATGATAGTGTTTACCATTTTCAACATTTAACTTACACTATCAAAACGAGAGTGTCTCGTATTTACAAGATATGTATCGTATGTGTTTACATTTGATACCCTGCACTAATTATACTGATTTATTATAATTATACTAATTATACCTGAGTAAAAATAATGTTATTAGAAGTACCGTAAATACGTTCTATTATCCGGAAATGACCGATAACTTGTCGGTTCCCAGTGCCCTGGATATCAGAGCTTTTCTGTAACATGTAACGCTCACGTGATCCACTAATACCTATCGAAAATACAAATAACTTTCTTCTTTTATGTAGGCTTAATCGCGTGTTTTTCTTCATATATCAATGGTCTTGTCTCTTGAGGCTATCATGTTATATATATAGCCTGTGTGTGCATTGCAACGTTAAAAGTATTATAAAATGAATTAATTTCTGACCTAGTACCTAACACAACTATAAAATGTTAAACACCGGCTAGGTCGTAGGATTTTTGTGTTCGTTTCGTTAAGTATATGTGGTTGCACAATAAACGTATTTTTCACAAACAGGAGTGAGACGTTTATGATATGAAATGATTAATTAAAACATATTAAAAGAATCAACCAATGGTTTATTAAATATTGCAAAGAAATTACTTGATTATTAAAATTTGAAATTAGAGAATTCAAAATATTCTCTTTTATAAGTTTACACTCTGAAAACCTAACATACGTTTGCTATTCAGCACACATTAATAACATATAATCTTAAATATCTAAACATATATGCTGAACAAATTATACAATTACTTTATATTGCATGGGTGTCTGACTTTGAATCATTATTAAAATAGCAACTCATTTATAAAAATAATATTATTTTACCAAAATAAAATTGAATTCTTGCTACTAATATTTTAATACAAAAATTACAGTTACTTTAAGAATATTTCTGATTTCTAATGACACACCCAATAAACAGAATAAAATTATTATTTTTAACAACAATTTACAATTACTTCTTTTACTCTGAATATTTACATTATTTACATTTCAGTCTTTAAGTCTTTACTATCTCGTATTCTGTTATTTATGAGTTCTTTGCACAAAAATATAATTGTTCATTTGTCACCTGCGAATTGTCGAAGTTACCGTTGCGTGTGTACGTGTGTGTGCGCCTCCTGAATGATGACAATGACGTTGATGATGATGCTGATGCGTCCTCGGTACTCTATCGATTGTTGTAGATGATGATCCGGTGCTCCTTCCCTTGCACCGTCAATGATATCATCTGCAATCATGATATATTGCAGATGGCGGTGATGATGATGATGATGCGTCCTCGGTACTCTATAGATTGTTGTAGATCCGATGCTCCTCCCCCTGCACCGTCAATGATACCATCGGCAATCGTGATATATTGCAGATGGCGGTGATGATGATGATGATGCGTCCTCGGTACTCTATAGATTGTTGTAGATCCGGTGCTCCTCCCCCTGCACCGTCAATGATACCAACGGCAATCGTGATATATTGCAGATGGCGGTGATGATGATGATGATGCGTCCTCGGTACTCTATAGATTGTTGTAGATCCGGTGCTCCTCCCCCTGCACCGTCAATGATACCAACGGCAATCGTGATATATTGCAGATGGCGGTGATGATGATGATGATGCGTCCTCGGTACTCTATAGATTGTTGTAGATCCGGTGCTCCTCCCCCTGCACCGTCAATGATACCAACAGCAATCGTGATATATTGCAGATGGCGGTGATGATGATGATGATGCGTCCTCGGTACTCTATAGATTGTTGTAGATCCGGTGCTCCTCCCCCTGCACCGTCAATGATACCAACGGCAATCGTGATATATTGCAGATGGCGGTGATGATGATGATGATGCGTCCTCGGTACTCTATAGATTGTTGTAGATCCGATGCTCCTCCCCCTGCACCGTCAATGATACCATCGGCAATCGTGATATATTGCAGATGGCGGTGATGATGATGATGAATTCTCACGTCGATCGGCAAACCGACAGAGTGACGTCGTGTGATGATATCTTGAGTCCGCTCTTGCCCAGAATTGCCGGAGGTATTTATAGTAGACGGCAAACTGACATGTCAGATTTGTTTTTGACATGTTAAACATTGTTAATTCGTGCGTAGCGACCTTTTTTTTTTTACTGATCACTTTTTCGTCTGTTTTCGCGATCACGTAAACTTAGGCGAGTGGTTGCATTGTCTTCGTAATTTTTTACTCGTCATTTACATATAACTCACTTGTTAATTACTAGTTAATTATGGTTGCATTGTCTTCGTAATTTTTCACTCGTCATTTACATATAACTCACTTGTTAATTACTAGTTAATTATGGTATTAATTAACATTAATTTATGACGTCTTTATTATTGCACTTTTCTGCAATAATTTTGCATTACCATACGCGTTTAAATGGCCTTAATCTAATGGTGTTCTTAGAATTGTGATGTGTCTTTGGTAACAGGTAAAAACCGTATTTATTACCGGATTTATTTTAATCCTCTCAATAGGCATTAAATCTGATTTAATGACAAGACCAACAATTTATATGTCTTCTCCCCTCGTAGTAAAATGCAGATCGGAACTGGGATACGCACACAGACACACAAACGCTGTATTTACACTGTCGGTGCAGGTGCTATCGTCTGCACACGCAAAAAATATTTAAAACTATTCTTCATATTCTTTTTACACCAATTATTTACAAAATACTGTCCTGGGTAAATATGCAAATACAGTATATGTATTGCTGCAATACACACACACACACACACACACACACACACACACACGGGAAAAGAATTACATTAATAAAAACCCAACCCCACTTTCTGTTTTCTAAAAGCGTTTCAATATTCTGGTTTCCATTTCACCGTTTTCTTTCTTTATTTTGGCGTTGTGTGATCCTGTTTGTCTCTCTTCTTTCTGCGCGGTGTCATCACGCCGATCCAGGAAACTTTAAAATTCGGAAACGTCCTGATTACTCTTTGAGATTAATCTCTGTCACATTACTCTTTCTCACAGCAGATTCTTTGGCGTAACGCATAACTTTTCTACGCTTTGAATTATTAACGGCAACAGCGCGTGCATGATGTCGGTGCCTCTGTGTGAGCAGCCGGCGGCGACCCGGCAAAGCAGCTCTTGGTCCGCAGTTGATTGGGTAAAGTTCTCCGTCATACGTGTTGTGTGTTGGAATAAATTGTCACTGTAATTAAACTTTCTCACTCACTCACATGTTGTTAACAAAACTTTCCGTGTATGTAACTCTCTCTTACAAAGCACTCAAATCCACCACCCCTACATGCTATACAACGCTTCGTCATAAAATTGATCGTACCGTACTACAAAACCTTCCCATTTGTGCTTTGATGTAGTCCCACCTCATTTCTTTTTGTCTTTTTCAGTGACACCATTTTTCAACTCTTATTGATTCTTCTTCTTCTTCTTCTTCTTCTTCTTCTTCTTCTTCTTCTTCTTCTTCTTCTTCTTCTTCTTCTTCTTCTTCTTCTTCTTCTTCTTCTTCTTCTTCTTCTTCTTCTTCTTCTTCTTATCTGGCGTTACAGCCTTTGGTGGACTCAACAATATTCCTCCATGCTACCATGTTCTCCGCCCTTCCTCTCCACCCACTGACTCGCATGCTAGCAAGATCTTCTATTACGCCCTCCAACCATCTCATCCTTGGTCTGCCTCTACGTCTAGTAGTATATAATCTTCCCTTCGGCATTCTTTTAGGCATTCTTTTCTCAGACATTCTATTCACATGGCCCAGCCAACGCAACCTATGTGATTTGATGAATTTCACTATGTCTTTTCCATGCATGAGAGCCTGTAGTTCATTGTTGTTTCGTGTTCTCCAACTGCCTTCTTCTCTGACTACTTCTCTTGCATAAATTTTACGCAATATTTTGCGCTCAAATGATTTTAAAGAAGTTTTGTCGTTCTCTGTCAAAGTCTACATCTCAGATCCATATGTAACGGGTAGCATAAGAGAGTAATATATTTTAAGTTTTATACCTCTTGTAACAAAGTTGTTTTTAAAAATGTTGATATTTGCAAAGTAGGCTCTATTTCCTGCTTGTATCTTTTCTCTTCTACTCATTCCAATTTTATTATCATGTTTATCATTTGATAATAAGGCATCTAGATAACTAAAGCAGGACACTCCTATGAAACACTTCCCATTCACATTGAGATCTCTAGAGCCCTGCTGGTCTCTGAGTCATGTATTTTGTCTTGTTTTCGTTTACTACAAGCCCAATTTTCTTTGATTCTGCTTCCATTATGGTCTCCATACATGTATGTTGAGGCTGACAAACTCGTATTGCTTGATTGTTCGACATTTTGACGATGTTTGATGTTTTTAACTAAAGTCGTCTAAAGCAAATAAATATTACATATAATTTTAAAAAATCAGTCTCTAAAACAACACTCTTAGCTTTCTCGTGAGTGGAACGCATAGGGCCAGAAACAAAATGTTAGCGCGGATAAGCCAATAAATGTTCCTAATAATTACTTTGAAGGTCATTGAATAAAAGTACCAGCGATTTAATGTTTCTCGGCCCAAGGTAGACTTTAAGTAAAATTTTCGCCCTGCTTAGGGCTGAAAACGATTTTTGCTTGCTACAAGCTATGACTGCTATGCTCAAAAAGATTTGCAAGGCTACTTCAACATTCGGTAATATTGATTTAACACTTCGTGCTTTTAAGAACTTTAAGAGTCTACGTATAGACCGATCAGGATGCTTTTTTCCTTTTTGCTTTGAATTCTTAGTTTTGGTTTCTTCTATTTCAAAAAATTCAATTTCTTTTCAAAATGTTTTTAAATGAACACACTCTGCAGGAAACGATTAATATAAGTTTAAAATATACATTGTGAATAAGATGCTAACTTTTTCTTCTACATTGGAAAGTTCCTTTTTTTAACATTTGGTAAAATGAGTTTTTTTTTTTTTTCTCTTAAAGTATTGCGCCTCCCAAAATCTTGCGCCATAGACTACAGCCTACTCAGCATAGTGGTAGGCTGAGTTTATCAGTATACTATTGCATATCAGTATATGTAATAGGCTTATACTTGCACAAATAATATAATTTCTTTAGTATAAAACAATTGTGTTCATCATCATCATCAACCTCAAGGATTAGACTCATCCTGAACCTGTTTCGGGACCCACTTCGCTCTCGGCCGTCCTACATCTCCCTTCCCCACCGGTCTATATTCCATTGCTAGCACTGGAATCCTGTCACCCGCCATTCTTCCCAAATGTTCACACCACCTTCTTTTGTTGCTCCTTAGCTGTTCCAGTAATAGATCGCACCTCAGTTCCGTCCTTATATCCATATTCTTCTTTCTATCGAGAACGGTACAGCCCAGAGCACTCCTCATAAACTTCATCTCCGCTGCCTTAATCTTTGCTTTGTCTCTTTCTGTCATAACTCTGGCCTCATCTCCATACATCACAACTGGTATCGCTACCGTGTTAAAACACGTTATCTTTGTTTCCTTCTTTGTCTTATTTTTAATGTACTGATTCACATACATTTTTAAATTTTTTTAATTTTTCATCCGGACCAATATTTGTCCCATATCTAACGTAACATCACCAAGTAATTGAAATTCTGGAGTTGTTCCATAATCTTTCCATCTATAACTATCTTAGTTCTTACCGGTTGAATTGTTTTATTCATGTCCGCTGATATTTGAAAGCGATATTCATCTACTATTCGATTTACTTTGTACATTGATTTTTGTAGTTAACAATTATGTATGCGCGTATACGAATACAGTACGTGTTTCTAGATCCCAAAGTAGCCGTGTAGGGTACAGAGAGGAAAGTTACGTTACTGCCACAGAGATACGGTGTTGGCGTGGTAGCAGGAGGGATCAGTACCGCGGAACCGTTACTGCCGTCTGGGGGCTGCTAACCGTGGATATGCTCTGACGTAACATACAGCACATGTTCGGAATTGTAACAAGCTGAAGTAGGTTAGCGATACTGTGGGGGTCGAATCTAACCGCACACGTAAGTTTCAAGTTTTCCATCATCTAACCACACATACGTTTCGTCGTATGAAAATAACGGTAACAGTAATAATAAAGTCTATATTAAAGTTCTTATATGCAAATCTCCACTATAAACACAAAGGTAATGGCATTTCGAGGCAAGTAGCCAATAAAAACAAAAACAAAAACAAAAGGTTAATTACCGAATTCTTGAACAGGTGAGCTACTTTAAATATTTGGGAAATGATATTCGCTATGATAGAAATTATGATATTAATGTTGAGTTAGGTAAGTTCCAGATGATCTGCGGAACATTCAATCGTATTTTCAGGAACAAGGTACGTCGAAATACAAAAATAAAATTCTACAAAGTTATGGCAGTCCGTGTACTGGCTTATGGGTGTGAATTATGGGCAACAGCCAAGAAAAAAGACAGTAAAATACAAGCCTCGGAAATGGCGTTCTTAAGTTGTTCCAAACTTGACCGTTTAAGAAATGTGGCCATAAAAAAAGAGTTACAAGTTTGTGAAAAACTACAATATTACAAACAACGATGGATAAACACTTAGAAAGAATGTCAGATTCCAGACTGGCCAAACAAGTCTGGAAATATAACCCTATCAGACACAGGTGTGTGGGTAGACTCAGGGAGAGATGGCTGGAGAATTTTTTAAAAGGTGGAACTGGCAGCACCTTGCCTATGGCGTGTTGTGAAGATGATGATAATGATGATGATTAAAGTTCTTATGCTCTTAACGGAATAAAAAATATATTGGAAGGAAGAGGTTAATGGCACAAACGAAAAGTTACAGAATTGAAACGACATCCAAGTTCGGAACAGGAACGTTTCCACACATTTGGTCAGTTGACCGGGCAAGAACAGGTAGAAATGTCGTTTCGTTGCAACTGACCGAGACCGGGTCCGCCCCGTCTCAAAGGTAGTGTGTGCCGGGCGGGGCGGTATAGGCAGGCCCCTAACCTCCTGTCCTGGGCAAAAGCCCCGGCCACCGCCCACGGGAGAGGCGCGCCCCGTAGTTGCAAATTGTTGTTCGTGAGGGTTTGTGTTTATTCAAAAAGTTCGGTTGTTTAACGACCAGACTTCGTGCGCACGTACACTAGTCAGATAACAAGCTCTTGGCAATTCTTCTGTTTGATCACTCTTCAGGTGTTTCCTCGTCGTTTACCGTTTATTGCAACTCGTTGCGTACATATGGATATACTCGTAGTTTATTCTGCTGTTCTAAACAGTGGCATCATTGTAACAATATGCTGACTGATACTGGTAATTATAGGACCAAGTCAGTACCATACAGTTTTCACGTTAAAAGCGTATTTACAGCCCACAGGTCTGTATAAAAATACATACATACATCTTTGACTCTACAGTCCAGATCGAGCCTTGGCTTCCAAAAGAAATTGGTTCCACTTATTCCTGTCCTCAGCCATCCGCCACCAACTCACAGCTCCCAGATTTTCCTCGCATCACTGCCTACCTGGTCCAACCATCTGTTCTTCGGCCTTCCAAACTTCCTTTTTTCTTTAACTTGTGTTTCATAATTCTTTTTGCCGTACGTTCGTCATCCATTCTCTGAACGTGGCCTGCCCATCTTAATCTATTAATTTTGGCAAATCGGACACCCCTAATGTCATTGTACTTAGCATATAATTAATTATTATTTCTCTTTCTCCAGACTCAGTCCTGCTGAATTATCCTATAAATCCTTCTCAGTATCTTCCTTTCAAACACAGCCAGCCTCTGTTTATCAATTTTCTTGAGTACCCAGCACTCAGAGTCATATGTCAATACAGGCCTTGCCAATGTCTTATAAAGTGTGGCTTTAGTTTCTCTTGTTAATAGTCTTGCTTTAAAATGTTTATTCAGCCCGTAATACCTTCTATTAGCAGCCAGAATTCTTCTTTCAATTTCTTTTGTGCAGTTATTCTTAGCATCGACATATGTCTTCAGATATACGAAGCCTTTTACTCTTTCAAAGTTATAGCCATCTATTACTATATTTGAAATATTATCATTATTGCTTCCCACAGCCATAAACTTCGTTTTATTATCATTCGTAACAAGCCCCATACCCTTAGCCGATGATTCAAGTGCTCTAAAGTCATTCTTCAGATTATTTTCATTTCTGCTGATAATATCTATATCATCTTTATATGGTAGAAGCTGGACTCCTTTGTGAAAAATATGTCCTCCTGTTTGTATTCCAGAGTCTCGTGTTACCTTTTCAAGTGCAATGTTGAACACCAGGCAGGCTAGGGCATCTCCCTGTTTAAGTCCATTCATGGTATCAACAGAGCGGTAAAGATGTGATTGAATTCTAATCTGGCATTTGGTGCTGGATAGTGTAGCTCCCACCATTCAAATTATTTTTGAAGGAATATGAAGCTTATGCATGGCTTAGTAGAGGCTGTCTCTATTTAACGTTGTCATTTGCGGCTTGGAAGTCTATGAATAGGTGATACGGGAAAGCAATAGCGCCTGGTGGTTGAAAAATTTCGGGGTTGCAGCTGGATTGGATGGTATTTAATTCTCCTAACAGAAAATGTCCAAGTCTCCTCCCCTACAAACAATACATAAGGAAAGCAAAATAATGCAATTTTATCGTTACCCACGTATAATCACGAATATTTATTGTATTAATCTTTTTTAAATTTACGATTAAATATTCTGTTACCTGATTTTACACTTTGATTAAATTTGAAAGGTCTGGTTTAGGCCTACCTACTCTATTAATTTCAATTTTTCCCTCAATAGGACATAAACTGAACAGCGTTTTCGTTAAGTTTACGACAGAATTCATTGGGACCTACTAGATAAATATAATAAAGAGCTTACACAATGACACCTTATATGTACAATTATTTACATTGGACTGACAAGTAACTGACACTAACAACGAACTTCACAAAATATTCGACCGACACTAACGAACTCAACTAACATAACAACAGACCCGTACAAATTCCAACCTGGCGTACCACGTGTTACTTACCAACAAACGGACTGGTGGTGCCGTAACGTACAAGCGGGGTTTGCAGTCCCTAATCACACCAAGCGACCCGAGTCTAGCGAGCCAGCCAGAGCACTACTCCATTGTATTTCCCCATACACAAAGCGCGTCACAGTTGGTGCATGCACCGCGACAAGAGCGTGTACGGTTTTTAGTATTCCTCTGCGCTTTTCATTCGGCAAATGATTAATTACGACGATTTAGCTTAAAAACACCATTATTAGTTATTGTTTTATTCATAATTCTATAATTTAAAATACAATTCGGGATTTAATGGAGGTTGTGCAACCTATGCACGGACCGCCACTGCGAGAGAGGCGCGCCCCATAGTAGCAAAGCGTTGTTCTCGAGAGTTTGTGTTAATCAAGAATTTCCAATCTCTTAGCGATTCTTCACTCTGTTTGATTACCCGATGTTTGTCCCTCGTTGTTTATCGTTGATTGCAATTCGTTGCATTACGGAAAACTACACATTACAATGGACGTTACAGCGGCCATAACCTCCAGGCTTTACACCGTCTAACCGCGTTTAACTGCCCACGACCGGGTACGCAACACTGTTCATTTACATGAGAAAGCTGCGCTAGTCTCGTTAAAAACCGACCACAAGTTTAACGTCCCTCGGCGAACCGACCGCGCTTAAAGTGCTTTCATAATGTGCGCAAGTCGAACAGAATACGTTTCCATTGTACGCTGACGTTAATGCCTGCTTCAACATTTTCATTACGTTTTGAACGGAAGACACACGGACCGGCACAAATGTGTTTGTTATTTGATGTCTTTAGTTCAACGTAATTCTCTTCGTATTTTACGAACAATCACATGCTCTAAAGTTTTATTTTACACTTAATTTGTTAAGACTTTGTACATTTTACAAAAACTGTTGAATATGTTATAAATATAAATAAATGAAATAGTAGAGAAAAAGTTGATTTCAGCACATTCTCATGATTAAAGAAATCAAGGTTAAGAATTTAAGGTCCACGAATTGAAATACAGAAACTTTGCTTACCAACAAAAGCAGATAAATGATTATTTCAATAATAATTTTTATTAGCGAACAATAAACTATAAAAATCTTACAAATATTTTAAAAATTTAACATACGTCACCTAATTTCAGCGTCTTTATCTCTCACTCTCCCACTCACTCTCCCTTTCTCTCTCTCTCTCTCTCTCTCTCTCTCTCTCTCTCTCTCTCGCTCTCTCTCTCTCTCTCTCTCTCTCTCTCTCTTTCTTTCTCTCTCTCACATACACATTCTCTCTCCGTCTTGTTCACCCTCTTCCCTCGCTTTACACGTGCGCGCGCACACACAGAAGGCGAGAGAGAGGGAGAGGTTACGATGAACAGAGGCGGGTAGAAAACAAGAAGACAGACGGACAGTAGGTTGACCAGTAGAGAGATAAAGACAGAGAGAGAGAGAGAGAGAGAGAGAGAGAGAGAGAGTGAGAGAGAGAGAGGAGGAGAAGTACAATGGAGTTTGGTAAATGAAAGTTTCTGAGACGTATGAAAAAATTTTTAGATTTCTTTGTCTCCATACGCAGTAATTAACATACTTACTAAATAAAACGAATTTTTACTAAACTTGTATTGCAACCACTAACATGCAATTACACTTTCCATAAGCGCTTTGAAGCCTCTCGGCTCATCTTCAGATGGAACACAACAGCCTACCTAGAAACCTTCACCCCTTTATATATCTTATCTGCAATCCGGAAGCGTCAACTTGACATAAACAAACATAGCAGGTAAAAAACCTTGTTACGCCTTCTTATTATACTGTACTATTTCTTTAGTAATATAACAATTGTAGAGCACACAATCGTAAATAAACAATAAACATTCGGAACAGTAAGATTTTGGATATACACTCTTTTATAAACACTTTTAGTCTGACATCCTGCTGGTTTTTCAAAATTTTTTCAAATTTTTGATAGGTCTAACGTTTTTAGGACTTGGAATTCAAAAGGTGACCCTTTCAAAGGTTGTTAACGTAGTAGGCAGGTAGTCTGATACGATGGCCCCGTCAGGTTTCCAAAACCCGTTTTAGGTTTTTTAATATACAAAAAAGTTTTATTTGACCGTGTCACAAAGACTATAACTCTTCTGACAGTGAAACTGTCTCCAAAATACCAAGAAAATTGTTTGTATAGAGTAGCAGAGTTGACCCGTAGGAACCCAGAGCTGTCAGCTCGGTTTACACGCGGGGCGTTCGAGTTTTAGATGGCGCTCAACGTTAACCTTCCGTCTTGCCAGAATACGGCGTAAGTGATTTGATTATTTCTACCTGTTTGTTCGTCGCGCTCTCTCTCCTTCTTTCCCTTCTCCGTTTCCCGGGTTATGCGCCAACTTAACCTGATAGATCAGAATTAGTCGTGACGGTTCACTGACATTTCGCTGCCTCTATAGACTATGTCAGTGAATTGGGATTCGGGCCTCAGTGGATGTGGCTACAAAGTATATGGCAAATGGATCTGACGATTTTGTACCATTTATAATTTCGGTACTATTAAGTTATAACGGTTTATGAATAAGTGGGGGTATTCCCGCGCCGTGCCATAACGCTTCTTCTTCGTCTTCTTCTTCTTCTTCTTCTTCTTCTTCTTCTTCTTCTTCTTCTTCTTCTTCTTCTTCTTCTTCTTCTTCTTCTTCTTCTTCTTCTTCTTTGCAAGAATAAGGCAAAGCCTATTCGGTTGTCCGTTGTTACAACTGATCTCGCCATCTTTTAGACGAGAGAAGGTGCTTAATTCTCCCTGAATGTGCTACTAACCCGATTGCAGTAAAGTCCGGTGGTGGGACTACAACCTTCGAGCATCCAGACCTGCACTGGGTTTCACTCGGAGACCCACCCACCTCCTAGGCTCTTCCGCTCTCCTCCACCTCCGTCTTCTAGACCGTTGATCCCGTCTCGTCTGTTAACCTAGGCCGTGCCCCCATAACTGGTTGCTACCATCAGGAGCCTGATGGACCCAGATTTGTTAACGAGGTTGATACTCCTCCCGACTCATCTTTCCGTATCATTTGAAAGATGGGGCCCGCGCCAACACCGTAGTAGTACATACTACCAGTATGTACTACTGGCAGTGTCGCCAACTAAAACACATGGTCGGATAAACAACGTGCTTTGTTAATTGAAGCGTGTTTCAAATATAATACCTCTGCCACAGCTCTTTGTTAATCATTAGTCCGTATTTCACAGTAGGCCTATATAGTATTTCAAAGCACAATCTGGTCTTATCCGGTTCCGATCTTCCACTTAACGAAACAGTTGTACCAAAGCGTACAGCCTGTTGTCGCCTATACTTTCGTGTCTGGCCACGGTTCCGAACATCTTCCAAGAGATCGTTGTTGAAATTATGCACACGCATGACAATTTTTATTGGAAATCGGACGATTAGTTTAAAAGTTATAGTGAGCCATGCCGCAAACGGTTAGCTAGACAGATGGCCAGTCAGTCAAATGCCAATCTTAGTTAAAACGGAACTGTAACTTTATCCGTTCCTGCAGTAGATTTTCGATGTTTTTAATATGCGATTGTATCGATGTATTACGACGTGGAAAAGAAGAAGCATACTAATTATAAACTGTCCTATGCGAAACGAAAATACGTGTGGTTTTAAATTGTGAGGTTAGGTGACAATGGTTTTTAGGTTTTAATTTACTGCTGAATTAAATAAAAGCCATGGATGAGGTAAACAACGTTTAATGTGTACATACACTGCTTATAACACAGTAACACTTAAAATAAAGAACCTAACGTTTTTGAGTTGACAAATTAACAAAACTACAACAGCAAATGTAAACTGAAAAATACAAATATTTATGGTTAATGGACACAAAAAACACAAAAAAAAACAATTTATTAAGGAATTACAATATACGCTCTACATACTGTACAACATAGACGTTTCTTTTTGGTTAACCACAAAACGAGTACTTATTGGGAAACGAATATTACCGAAAAAACGAGTTCCGTTACAAAAAAGTGACATGTAGGCCTATAGTAACAGTGGCGCCACCCCGCCTTATTTTTGAGTTCTGTGGGTTTTCAGTGATCTATTCACAGAACGAGCATCAGTGAGGGAACGAGTACTACTGGAAAACGAGTTCTACTGAAAACCGATTTATACCGCTAACAAGGAGACATGTATAGTAATAGGCAAGGGGTGGCGCCCTTGGGTACTTTCGAGTTGGGCGTCTTTCGTAGTTTGCGAAAAAACGAGTTTTACATTACACACGTATCGCTTTCCATGAGTAATTTCAGTTCTCATGTTAACCTAACAACATCAACTTTTGGCGTCACAGATACGCAACTGTGATATACTACTGCTACAATCATTTTTCATTTAAAAAAGGGCTAAGAACGGACCATGTAATCGCCAGCCAACTATTTTGCAACATATGAAATTACAATTTGTATCATTCTTTACCTACATAAAATTATGTGCGATATTCGCTAAAGATCGAAGCCGAACAATCGCATAATCTAAATATCGAAAATGACTGCAGGAACGGATAAAGGTACAGTACCGTTAAAACCAAGGTCTCTATTGCACTACGCAACTGACTGCAAGGCTAGGTGAAACTAGTTGCAGACTACAGTCGTAAAAACAGGCTACAAGTGTTCTGGAATCGGTTGCAGAATACGTGTGTCGTCAGTTTGGTTATGTTGACTGAAATTATCATAACAGCTATCTGTCTTAAAATTTTAATTAATTTTAATGAAGTTAGTGAATTACAGCTATTATTTGCCCATTAGTTAAAATTGGTTAGTATGATTTTCGTTGTAATATAAGAAAAAAAACAAACAGAAAAACCTCTTCACTTCAAACACTATCAGCTTAAAAATAAGGAAGAATCTAGTAAGGACATACGTGTGGAGTGTTTCCCTATAAGGGAGTGAATCTGGACAATTGGAGAAAGTGACAAGAAAAGGCTCCAAGCATTTGAGACCTGGTCCTACAGAAGAATATTCAAGATAAGCTGGAGGGAGAAGATAACGAATGAGGAAATCTTTAGAAACGTTCAGGAGGAAAACAGCTTTCTCTGAAATTTAAAAGACAGAAGAGCTAAGTTTACAGGGCATATACTACGACACAATGTGTTGGTTAAGAGAATAATAGAAGGAACAATTGGAGGGAAGAATCACAGAGGACGACCCCGTTTAGACTACATGAAACAGCTTATGTTCGATACGAACTGCACATCATATTGTGAGTTGAAAAGAAAAGCAGAGAAGCGTGAAGAATGGCGAGCTGCTGCCAACCAGCCTATGGGCTGCTAACCTAGAAGAAGATGAGAAAAAACAATACTCTTAAGAAAACGGTGTGTGGTTGAAAAAATTCCCTCCCTGAAATGAAATCCTAGCTTCGTCCTCTGCTAATAAGTCACATATTTTAAACCAGTGCTCCGCAACGTTGTCTGCAATAAGTTGCCTACTATAATAGAGGCATAAAACTCGCTTCGCTCATACAATTATTATTATTATTTTTTAATAATTTGTACACCTATACCATATCTCGCATTTTACTTTGAATTTTTTAATAGAAATTTTGCGTGCGCGTGAAAATGTGAACGTTAAATATAATACGCTTCTTTTAACGTACGTATTAATCGTGCTTAGGTAAGATTATTTCAAAATTTATTTTACTTACTATTAAGTTGCGTGATCGTCCAATATGAAACCGTTACTAATTAACGCCACCAGTCAATCCCGTGGCTTGCTCACCCACCTGTTGTAGATTGATTAAACAGATTGCCATGCTAATTAGACGCATGCTGGAATCAATGACGCGCCGATAAGTCGTACCTTATTTAACCGCCTCTGTAGCTAATGTTTGCTTTTTATTTGTTTATTTTGAAACGATTGCCAAGTGTATGTTTAATGGTTAAAGTAATGAACGTAGATTTTTATGAAGGCAAGAGAGAACTGTTGATGTCTCTTATAAACGCGTAGGCAGTATTCTGATTACTGAGAACGCGTAGCAAATTTGACTAACCCGTGCCGGATTTAAGAGTCTTGAGGTCCTAGGCTAAGTTTTCTGACCCCCCCCCCCAGGCTGTGACCTTGAAGTAATATATGTACTGCAGAAGTAATTTAATGTAATTTGATTTAACTGCAGGGATATCATTAGAAACTGTCGTAGTTTAAAAAATATTGACCTTGTTTTTGAGTTTATTTTATTGTTTTCAAATAAGTTTCCTCTTTAATTTTTTTTTAGCTTACGTTTGTCGGCTCTACTAGCCGTGTGAATTTTTATGTTCATGTTCATGATGAATACGTTTAGTGTACGGATTCAATTCTATGTTCGTAAAGTTTTCACACTAATAAATCTCAACGAAACAACACGCTGCCCACGCTAAAAATCTTCTTTACATTCAAAACAAAATAAAATCATAACCTCAAATCGCAAACCGTTCAGTCACCACGCAGATAAACAATTATAATAACAAACAAGGGTGGTACCACGGCCATGTAAATTCGGGGGCAATATAGCGGCCGTTCATAATTCGCATGCGCAGATTAGTTTTCAAGGATGCCAACGTCTTAAAAATAAGCGCGCAATGTTTAATTAAGAACTGTCTTCCATTTGTATTATTAACAAAAATTGATCACCAAAGTGCCTCCTACTTTTATAAAAATACATCTGTTAAAAAAAAATATCTGTAGCTTGCAAATCACACCCTCTGAGCCCGCAAATCAGTATATCTTAGTCGGCCTAGTGGTAAATCTGGCACTGAGTATAACCTTCAGAAGACTAATGTAACTATTAACAACAGTATCCTCTATATGTACTGTTAGCCCAGTGGCTCACACTTTATGAGTAAGGCTGTGGCAAGCCCGGGGTTCCTAGCTGGACTCTTACTTTGCTCAAACTTGTCTTAGTGGGTAAGCTCCCCTTACCCTGTTGGTTAGTTTCTCTTGGCATTTTTAACTTGAGAGATACAGACAAATAGACAGACAGGCAGAGACAGAGAAAAGTGAAAGGGAATTATTAAAATACTGTGAAAGGGGATGGAAGAAATTCACATATAGAAACAAAGACCAAAAGTAACTGCGCTAAACAACAATCATTTCACTGTATCCTTGTCCACGTATTTAATATCTATTCTGTAAACATATATACGAGGGTTATTCAGAAAGTAAGTTCCGTTTTTAAATATTGCCGCGGTATCGATGTCGTCACGCTGTTACGCATGCCCGGCCAGTTTTTTGATTCGTTGGCAGATGGTTGGGGCCGAAGCCCCACAGAAACCACCACCGCCCCTGAGGCTCGCAAGTCACGAAGACTTATTGCCCAAGGCTTCTGTCTCGATCATTTCCGTAATTCTCTGTCTCTGAAGAAATATCCTACAAACTCGTGCCGCCAACCACCTTTTCTCTCTCCCGTCTCCCCCGACATTGGGTTAGACGAACTGATTCGTTGGCAAGTCAACAACACTATTTGTAAACAGCTGTGCACTGAATAAGCTTCGTTGGACGTGTTTATAATGTCGACAAAATTCTAGACGCCCGCCGCGTGTATGTGGTTCGTTTCTCGAATCCGAAAGACATTAAAACAATGGAAATTCACCGTCAGATTTTCTATATTTATGGAGAAGAACCAGTGAGCTATTCAATGGCACCAAGATTGATACGAGTTTTTTGCTTACTCCGATCCAGAGTAAGCGACGTAGGATACTTACCCGGGACATTGCGATGAATCACGATACTGCACACACACTGCCGCTGCAACGCAACATCTCACAAAGTTTGGCTGGCAACAATTTGATCATCCGCCTTATAGATCTCACACAAAGGGAATATCACCTTTTCAACCGTGAGAAATCCTTCCTTGGTGGCCAACGATGTCAAACAAGCTGTTAATACATGGTTCGAATCACAGGCGGGAAATTTCTACGACGAAGGTATACAGCGCCTGTTGCCTCGCTACGAAAAGTGTTTCAAAAGTGACGAAAACTATATAGAAAAGTAGTTTAAGGTATGTACTTCTAATAACAATAAAATTTTTTTGTAAATACTGTTACGACGCTTTAACTAATCGTCGTATGATACAGTGGAAAACAAAATACAAGACACCAATTAAGTCACTAATCGCCACCTTTAATTGTCATAACAGTTTTTAATCAAGAAGATAGTCTGTTACAACAAATCAAATAAAAAATTGTTCACACGCAATAAAAATGTCAACTAATATAAAACACAATTGCATTACAATTGTACCGCACAATTATAAAACACATAACACTTCGCCACAATACTACAAACCGCACTGGAACCAATCGCAACTCAAACTGAAACTGAGCGTCGCTGAGTACTTGTGTCTATACCCCGCCGAAAATCCAGAAACATCCATACTACGCATCAAACAACGCTACTAGGAAACACCAGAACGTAATTGGTTGCGGCCTTGCACACAGCGCGCGCGGCCGCGCGACATTTGTCACAGTCTATCTAACGCGTTGAGAATCACGTACGCACGCACATTACAGCCGGATTCCACTGGAACATTCGAGAAACACGTTGATTGTTCTGTAATGTCGTAACAATACATTCTTAGTCGCCTCTAATATCCTATCGGAACTTACTTTCTGAATAGCCCTCGCGCGCGCGCGTGTGTGTGTGTAAAACTTCTCCTGAGCTTGGTCGCGAACACTGTACGGTTGTATTTAGGCTCAGCAGACAGCAATATTTCACGTTATTGTCATTAGGGAATAAATCTTCTTCTGACTGTGTCGCGTAAAACTTATCTGACAATAGAATTCCCTCCAAGGCACTACAAAAATTGTTTTTATACGAGCAGTAGCAGCAGAGTTGATCCGTAGGACAAACAGAGCTGTCAGCTTGATTTATGCAGAGGATAGTTGATTTTTACATGGCGACCTTGCGACTCGGCGGAATACAGCGTAAATAATTTGATTTCTACTAACCGTCTGTCTCCTCTGTCTTTTTTCTAACTTTCTCTCTGGCTCTATCCCCCTCCCTTTACCAATCCACCTATCATACCTCTTACTTTTTTTGAACTTTTGTTCCAACTTACCTGGTGTGCGGTCCAGACGGAAATTTCCGGGACCTCACAATTACATACACTGCTGTACACTGTGCGAAACGCAAGCTTTCGTGTCCCAGATAATGAAAATAAATTCACGTGTGTGAACACGTGTTCGTCGTTCTTCTCTTCTTCCTCTTCTTCTTATTCTTGTTGTTGTTCTTCTTTTTCTTCTACTACTACTACTACTACTACTACTACTACTTCTTCTTCCTCCTCCTCCTCCTCCTCCTCCTCCTCCTCCTTCTTCTTCTTCTTCTTCTTCTTCTTCTTCTTCTTCTTCTTCTTCTTCTTCTTCTTCTTTTTCTTCCTTATAATTGTTTCTCTCCTTCTTCTACTTCCTTTTCGTCTTCTTCGTATTTTCTTCGACTTCTTCTTCTTCTTCTTCTTCTTCTTCTTCTTCTTCTTCTTCTTCTTCTTCTTCTTCTTCTTCCTCTGTTAGCGGCTAGGCGAATCACCTGTTCCGGTCCCTAACGAATATATCCATTTCACCAACGCTTCCTAGGTCTTCCTGTACTTCGTTGTCCAACAGGCTTGTATTACCAAACCTCCTTAGGCAACCCGCCATCTGGCATCCTATTCAGATGAGCAATCCATCTTATTTAAAGTCATGTGTTCGTCGTTAATATCTGTACAGACTGAGTTGCGTATGTGAGTCGCTGCAGTATAAATACTGTACATCATAATAAACTCTGTTACATGCGCACATGTCACATGTGCTCCGCCTTTTTGTAGGTTGTTTTTAAAACGAATTTGAATTTATTATCTTGACATGTTTAAGTTCAGACTAGAGAAATTTCTTTAACCCTTTTAATCCTATACAGAGTGTTCCGTGAGGGAAGAAAACTATTTTACGAGGTGACACTGGAGCTAAAGTAAAAAAAAAAATCACATAAACATAGACCTGGGTCCTGGAGATTCTAGGTTGTTCTCGAGTCATGGTCTGTGAAATTTTTTCCAATGTCTTTTGTTCTGAAAGTAAAATAATCTCTTACTCTCTGTCTGTCTGTCTGTCTGTCTGTCTGTATGTCTCTCTCTCTCTCTCTCTCTCTCTCTCTCTCTCTCTCTCTCTCTCTCTCTCTCTCTCTCTCTCTTCCTCTCTCTCTCTCTCTCACTTCCTCTCTCTCTTCCTCTCTCTCCCCCATTAGCCCTCTATTATACTAGTCAACTGATTGCGTACAACTGACTGCAGAAAACTTGTGGGTCATTACACTTACTGCAATCGATTGCGCATGGTGTACAATCGATTGCAAGACAGTTGCAAGCCATGCAACTGGTTGTGTAACTAATGGTTTCACGCGCTTGATCCGGGGCATTGATTCTAGTGTAGCCTATTAGACTGTGCAACCGATTGAGGCCTGCTGTCTTATGGCTTACGTCTAGCCATCATGCGTACTATCCTCACATGAGGGATTGCTCCACCCCTTGATTTATAAATCAAGAAACGGACTGTAGCAAAAAGAGTTTGAATTAATAACACCATACAAGGTAAATAAGATTACAGTCAAAAGGAAAATAAAATATCTTGAGGTAATTTCAGTATAAATAAGTTAATAAATATAATATGTATATATATATTTTTTTTTCGTAATGAAAATAAACATAAACCATAAAATTTAGATAATGATGTAATCTTCAAGTACGTTTGTATGTAGTAGCATACACTGTTTGTTGCAGGCCCGCCTAGAGGGGGGACAAAGGGGCATTGCCCAGGGGCCTAGTCTCCAGACTGTGTGTATGCATGTATGTATGTGTATATATTATATATATATATATATATATAATCGTGTATATAAAACCACATATACACGCATTTTCGAGGAACAGACTTGGGGGGGGGCACAATCTGGTTTACCCAGGGGATCGGAATTCCTCTGGGCGGACTTGGTTTGTTGTAGGGACATTTTATTCTGAGAACTTGGCACCCCTATGAACGTGTGGGCGTGGAACATACTGTAATACCATACTTATATTAACATAATAATTTTGAATGCGTACAATTATTTAGGGATTTATTATTATTATGGAATCGCGTGTTTACATGATATGAAACGCCTCTACTGCCCGCTCTCGGTCAGCCAAGTGTTTTATATAGATTGATTAAACAGATTGCCGTGTTAATGAGTCGTGTGTTGAAATCAATAAAACGCCGTCACACAGAAGCTCATTAAACGGCCGGTGTAACCTCTCGCAAACGCGATTCGCAGAAATTTAATAAAACTACGTCATTCTTGTTAATTACGTTGTGTGACTGACAGCCTTATGCTGTGCAAAATAACCGCGTAACTAGCGCCCAGAGCTGCAGAACTCGCACACTATTTGAACGAATTACACTTCTTCTTCTTCTTCTTCTTCTTCTTCTTCTTCTTCTTCTTCTTCTTCTTCTTCTTCTTCTTCTTCTTCTTCTTCTTCTTCACGTCAAGGTAGGCCTATAGGCTTACAGCCTGTTCCGATTACACTGAAGATTTCTCTGCCTTGCCTATGTCTCGTCTTCCTTGAGGTCTGTATCTTATTTACTAGTTTAAGTACTCTCATTTCTCCCATTCTGCCGATATGCTACCTCCATTTTATGTGTCCTTCCCTTACGCTAGTTGCACACACATCGACTTCGATCGTACGGAAAAATATCGTACGATCAAATTCTTTACGTGGAACTAGAAGAGCATGGGAGCTTGCACACAGTTCGATCTCCACACGACACGCCACGATCGGCGTGTAGCTGCCGTCCACTGCCACTGCAAAGACGGTCGCCGTCCCGTTTCCGTGAATTCAGTGGCGTACGTGAACCAATGTACACTTGCGCACTACACGAGTTACATTCGTACGGTAAAAAACAATCTTCATTTGACTTGTTGCTTTTGACCAGACTGGGACCTATTTCATAACAGTAAGTAATATTATTACCAAATTTTATTAAATAACTAGCAGAATACCCGTGCTTCGCTACGGAGTTTCACGTTGGACGTAATGAAAATGTTAGTTTAATTAATAAAGTTCAATTAAAGTAGGTTTCTTAAAAATAAATAGCTGTTGCCCACGACTTCGTTTGCGTGGTCTTCAATTTAATGCGATAATATATTTAGAACAGAATCTATTCTATTGGGTTGCCATAGTAACCAGATCTAATAGTTCTTTAAGACCCCAAAGGACCCCCCAGAGGATCGTATCGAAAAAAACACCTGTCCTGTGTTGGTTCTCCCGTTGCGTAAAATATTTGTGCCAAGTTTGGTTGAAATCGGTCCAGTGGTTTAGGAGGAGATGTGGAAGACCCCAAAGGACCCCCCAAAGGATCGTATCGGAAAAACACTTGTCCTATGTTGGTTCTCCCTTTGCGTAAAATATTTGTGCCAAGTTTGGTTGAAATCGGTCCAGTGGTTTAGGAGGAGATCTGGAAGACCCCAAAGGACCCCCCGAAGGATCATATCGAAAAAACACATATCCTATGTTGGTTCTCCCGTTGCGTAAAATATTTGTGCCAAGTTTGGTTGAAATCGGTCCAGTGGTTTAGGAGAATATGTGGAAGACCCCAAAGAACCCCCCAAAGGACCCCATCGAAAAAAATTCAGAAACCTTCGCGGGCGTGCGCACAACAACTCACCGAAGTTTCATCGCAATCGGATGAATGGTATAGGAACGCATACGGGACAAACAAAGAAACATTCATTTTTATATATATAGATAATATTAGTTTGGGATTTTGATTTATAAACATTTCAGTCGAACTCTTAAAATCCTTTACTAATATTATTAGTTTAATAATGAGGAGGTTCTACCGAGGTTACATGTTAACACGAGAACTAGGCGGATGGCCTAGATGAAGCATAAAATGCACTGAGCCCATTGTGACAGGACTTGCAAATAAAAGTCAGGAGTAACGTAACAATATTTATTTTCTCCCCTTACAACATTTATAAAGCACAGTGTACAACACATAGACGGGCGTTTGTTTACAGACAGAAATATTTAGTTATTAAGACTGAACCTTCCTGATGCACTCAGCAATTCAACATATCAATCATCATAAATCCATAGAATAATAAGTATTACAATTAACAAATCAATTACAGTGTTTTCAAAACAATCAGTTATTCACCCTTGAGTGAAAGAAAGAAAGAGAGCGACCAGCAATGATTAATCATTCGGTTGTTGCTTCAGGATCACACAGCAACCTGAACAAGTTCAATTAGAGCCGGCACATGACCATCACCACCAAGCCAAGCATGGCTTTTAAGAAAACCCCTTTTAGTTGACCTTAGGCTTACCATAGTTAGCATACCCCTAAACGTATAGCAACCATTCTATGTAATGATCAGTCATTGGTAAATCAATTTTACAATACCTACTGACAAATAATCATAATAACAATACTCTCACAATAACCCAACGGGTATACTAACAATTAATGTTTGTACATTCATGAGTTCCTTTTAACATTAATGACTCGTGTATATCAATCTACAATAATCTTTATAAAATTAACAACCCATCAGCACAGCTCGAGTTCGCTCAGGCTGCAATCATGCACACCCGATTAGACTGAGAAATCAAAGCTTAAATGAAACTAAATACAATATGAAAACGGAAAGACAGCAAGTTAACATGAGAATTTACAATTTAGAATGACTTCCGGATAGAAATGGTGGACAGCAAGAGCTGACCATGCGTGACCATGCATGACTCTGGATTAACATTTAATCGCGTTAATATAAGACCAAGAATTAGAACAAAAGAGTGAAACAATCGCACTGTGCATGCCTGCTAGTCCGGCATACAATTATTGACTTATTAATATTTTAGTGATGAGTGCCACTGAATTATGGGCGTGCACATAGCGAACCGACATGTTCAGTTTTGATCAACAACTTTCTAAGGTAGTTCTAGTTCACAAAACGGAATGTAACTGTATTATCTTTTTATATTTCACTCTATAGGTGTGACAGAACGTGTCGCGGTGTCGACTTTACGCAATTGAAACGGTATCACCTGGTTTAAAGCTGTTGTGACGTGCTGAGGCAGATGGTCGGCTCCGGTCCCTGTGGTAGTGAGTTGCTGTTTCAGGAAACCAGGAGAGTCATGTTTTATTAGCTGGCGGGTCCCATGTCTAACGCCGGCGACAAAATAGGAGAGCTTAATCAGCAATGCTCAGGCTGATGGCGACGGGTGTAGTTGTCGCCATCCTTCTATCCCGAATCCCTGGCTGGTGCGGGAACCCTACGAGCACAAATATTTTGTAACAAAAATCTTTACAACAATTCCTAAACAGCAAACTCAAATCTAAAGTCGCACTTACACCACACTTCAAAAACCAGTCGCTGGTACGGAAATTTATTAACAAAAACAATTGCATATTACAAGTTAAATCTGCCACAGTAAAAGCATCTTAGTCAAATAGTTCGGGTGAGCACCCAATAACGTCATGAGCATTCATGTAACGAGTTCGCCACGTGGCCTCAATCACACTAAGTTAAACTGAATTGATCGGTGTTTATTTTAATACTCCATTGACTTTAATTTTCACCATTTAGTAACTAATAAATTTAATTAATTTACCAAAATATTTCTTAATCGGTTGCAGGCCGTTACAAAACAACTGGCCACGTGGCAGCAATTACTAAGTCATTAAATAGATGGTTTATGAAAATCAGTGGCACCTTTACGCTACAGTTAGAGTATCAAATATAATTTCATTTAATGCTGTTTATTCCCTTTTCTAAAGTAGTTATAAAATTTTTTGCCGTATGGCTTACCAGTTGGTGCCAGCCCAGGATCACGCACACACATCTTAATCCGAATACATCCAAGTTATAAACATATTTACGTAGATATTCGTTATATTAAATGACAAAATATACTCCAAAGAAACTCACCAGAGGTCCTTTATAAAATTATTTGCCCATGGCAGAAAGTAGAAGCAGCACAGACAATCTATTCGTCACCGGCGTTCAGATGTTAATCGGTTGAAGTACGGAAAGGAACTGACCGGCTCCCTCGCGTATAAAGCGTTCGGTACCGAGAGCGCAGTTACGGCGATTACTCCATAGAGCGCGCGAGAATGCACAATTGACGGCTCACTACGATAGCCGAAACTGTCCTGGCGAAAACAGGAGACGTAAAATAAAATAATTAACTCTCGCCGCGATGTTTTTTCTTTTTACTAGTCGCGGCACAATAGAATATGCAATTTTATAAAACTTATCCTCCACTTTCTGAACCCTGGAATCCCAAAATTTATAAATTTCTAAAACTTAACACTGCGTTCATATTTTAGTTAAAACTCATTTAAATTTGATACGCCACATGAATTTTTACGATTTTATCAAAACTGTCACCCACCTTTTAGCCCCCGGCGTTAAAACGATATTGTGGTTTAAATTTGGGTTTATATTGTGGTTAAGATTTCCTTTAATTAGATACCCCACATGAACTATAGCGATTTTTTCAGTGTAAAAATTAGTAGGCTAGTGTGTTGTAGGGTAAAAACTGCCAAATGTGATGACACGTATGCCAAATTTTACGAAAATCGGTTGATGCGTTCGAAAGTTATCGAGAAGCATACCCTTATAACGTTAAAATTGAATACGATGCAATTTTACGGGGATTAATTCATATGTCATAGATATCAAATATAAATCTGTAAAAAACGATGTTAAGTAAATGCAGTTAAAAGATACCAGAGCGGTATTTGTTCAAAAGGAACAAAACCTAGAGTTGGCGCCTGCCAGACGGCCAGAAAGTACAAAAAGTCACGTAGAAGGCTGACTATCATAAAAATGTATTATACTTAGAAACTAGCAAAAAACAGGTGAAAGCTGGTGAATTTTAAGTGCTTTCAACAATAAAATACCGTTATGTAAGACAGAGAGCGTAGACACAGAGATTCGAGTAACGCGTCTTTCCCACTATTTCCACACGCGCTGTTGGGGTGCGAATAGAGTAAAGCGTCATTTTATTAGCGGGTGAATTCTCGGGGTAGTCTGGGTAAATTTGTATTTCGCGGTACGTGAAACCAATCAGAGTGTATTTTGTAAATATTTGGTGAGGGTAGTTTTAAGACGGGTATAAAAAACGTAGTTGGAAAAAGTTCAGGCAGTCTGCGGAGATACTACATTTTTTTAGACTCGTAACCGGTGTGTTAAGGAATTATTATTTAGTTAGTTGATAAATTAAACAGATAATATTCGCAAACGTAGTAAACTGTATACAGTGAAGTTATCAAAACAGTAAGACTAACAATCGTATTTGAATCGCCGAAGTAATAGAAATTCATGAAAGTAAATCGTTGAAGACGTTACAAACAGTAATCATTATTCTAATAAAGTATTAAGTATTTATCGAACCGATCATAATTCGTCTGAATTATAAAACTAAATCATAAAAGGTGAATTGTGTCTGGTGCATGTGAAACTAGTGTATATAAAGTTAAAGAATAAACGAGTGCGACTGAAGGGGATCTACATAGCAGCAGTGGACCGTAGAATCACAGGACCGACGACGTTTGAGAAGACACTCCGCACCGCAAATACGGAAGTCAACAAACAAGTAAAAATTATATGAACATTCATTTTAATATTGTAACTAAAGTTCAATTCTTTTGGTAACTCAAACAGTTAAAAATAATCCACAATTAAAAAAAGAGAATAATAATTACGACGAGGACGAGGAAGAAGAAAGGTTGGAATCTTCTTCTTCTTCTTCTTCTTCTTCTTCTTCTTCTTCTTCTTCTTCTTCTTCTTCTTCTTCTTCTTCTTCTTCTTTTCTTCTTCTTCTTCTTCTTCTTCTTCTTCTTCTTCTTCTTCTTCTTCTTCTTCTTCTTCTTCTTCTTCTCCTCCTTCTCCTCCTTCTCCTCCTCCTTCTCCTCCTTCTCCTCCTCCTCCTCCTCCTCCTCCTCCTCCTCCTTCTTCTTCTTCTTCTTCTTCTTCTTCTTCTTCGTCTTCTTCTTCTGCACCTCATGGAGTAGGCATAATGGCTGTTCTATCTTCACAGAGTATCTCTTCACCTCATTCTCTGTCTTCCTACATCTCTTGTACCAAAGATTCTATATTGCCTGAGTCGACTTGGCAGCAGACATCGCTCTTTGATATTTTATGGTGCACCCGGGAATAGAACCCGAGACCTTTGGATTAGTAGATTACCAGTCAGACTCCAGACACACTGGTCTATTATTGGGTTAATGACAATATTTTATTTCTTCGTCTTCTTCTTCTGTTCAAGGATTACGTTATATAAACCTGTTCCGGCACCCATCTCATCCTCGGGCGACCCACGTATCTTCTATCAATGGCTTTATAGTTCAGTTTCGCTTTCGGTAATCGATCCTCTGTCATCCTTTGCAGATGATCCCACCATTGTTTTCTGTAAACTGAAATAATTTTCATTTATGTACTCTACCTCGAATTCTGCTGTGATATTGTCATTTCTTATTCTATCTCGCAATGTATAGCTTAAAGTATTTCGAAAAAAAAACTGCATTTCAGCACTCCCAATCTTACCGCATTCCTTTTTTTTGACATGATCCACTCCTCATTGGCGTATGTCAACGTGGGTATTGCAGTTGTCTTATAAAATTTAATCCTTGTGCTGTGGTCTGTTCTATTTCTCATTTCTCAGATTTCTACGAAACGTACCACAAATATTCCTAAATTTATTTATGGAAAGTTTGGAATGGTTGATGAAATTGAAGAAGCTATAGAAATATGAAGTCAGATTCAGAGAACTTCGAAAAATGGAGACCGTGCATTAAAAACTGTCGTAAGGCAGTTTTACTAAATAATAATAATAATAAGAAGAAGAAGAAGAAGAAGAAGAAGAAGAAGAAGAAGAAGAAGAAGAAGAAGAAGAAGAAGAAGAAGAAGAAGAAGAAGAAGAAGAAGAAGAAGAAGTGAGGGGAGGTAAATATAACAAGAAGGCTTGAGCGAGATTACTTATATAATCCTACGTTTAAAGTAGTTGAATAAAATATTTCGTTGAGAAGTTTGTTCAAACCGCTAAACGTTAACGCTTAAACACTTTTACTGCTTGCCGCTGCTTACCTCACACACATATGTCTGGGGAACGCTACACGCCGAGGTATTATTATTATTAATACTGTACAGAGTTCAACCCCCCCCCTAGCGGTGAAGGGTAAAACTCGTAAAGTAAGATAAACGGCTATGTAGCAGGCAGGCAGACGTTACTGTAAAGTAAACGAGTTCTCTCTCTTTATACTCCTGTCTTGTTTGTTGTTATTGTTGTTGTTTGAGCCTGTACAACAACAACATCAACAATCGTAGGCCTATAGCCTGTCAGAATGTTTGACATATTCTGGTGGCAATTTATAAAACCGACTGTCGAAGGTAAAATTCAGGCTTTGAGAAAACCGATACCAATAGTTGTGCTCATAGCAGTTAAAATAAGCAAAAACAAAATCGGAATGAATCAGAATTCAAAATGGATTATGCAAACAAAAATTTTTCATCGAAAAATTTGTTTCTTACCCTTAAGTCAGCAAGTAAAGGAACGCGCATAAAATTCTACAAGGTGATGCCTCTTTCCACACTTCTTTATGGGTCTGAGAATTGGACTATAACGAAATGCCAGGCCAGTCACATCCAAGCGGTTGAAATGAGATTTCTCAGGCACGTGGAGGGGTATAGTCCCCATTATCATAAAAAAAAACACAGATACAGGGTAGGGACTGCATATTATGAGTATACTCGACCGGGTTGCCCAGTATCGGCTGAATTTGTGGGAATAGCTTTGCCGAATGGATGACTGCCGCATCCCCAAACAATTATGGAACTATAAGCCAAGTGACCTGCTCTAATTTTTGGCTGTTTGAGACCGGAACAAACCATGCTTGGTTTAATCCTTGAAGAAGAAGAAGAAGATAGTGATGATGATGAATTTATAAAATAAAACATGTATAATAACCTTATTAATTCTACAAGATCAGACATCTAAAGTGAACAGAATAAAGTTGAGCGTACGTTACTTTTATGAAGAGTCTGTTGATTGTAAAAAAAAAAATTGATATGCTTAATAGGGAATTGTTGCGGGAAAATTTTAGTAAAACAGGATATTCTATACATTTAATTCCATTCGTGGATTTTGTTGTCCATGACGTGTCCGTTGATTTACTAATTATTAATATGTCACTAATAACTCTGATCACTAATTTTTTATTGATAAAAAATCTTAAACTTTTACCTTGTAGCCTGAACCAGTTTTCGCTTATTATAAGCTTCGTCAGAGGCTGCCGCTAGGAGCGCTGTCCGTCTTGTTTTTGGTGACGGCGCCGTCGTTCGAAAGATCGGTGTTCCGAGTATGTGGTGTGGTATGTTTAAATAGTATGTGTGATATAAATTGTGTCTGTTCGTTTAGGATGTTGTTTCGATGTGTTTTTGTGTGTTTGTATATTTCTAGTTGTTCAAGAGTGCCTAGTTTTCAGCCTTTATATACAAACTATACAGCTCAGGATATTCTGCATAGGCCAGACAGGACATAACTTCAAACAGAGATACGTGGAACACACAAAGGCAATACAGTCCAACACCGAATCCACCTTTGCAAACCACTTCATTAAGGCAGACCACAAACGTAAACAACAGCATGGAAATTCTACACGTACACACAAAAGGCCGTATACAAAACTTTACTGAATTTACAAAAGTATTAGATAACGTAACTGGTACAAGACGGTAATTAATAATACCAATGTGAATGTGGAAAGAAAAAACGCAATACGGATATAAATGACACGAACGGCCTTCGTGTAAAAGCCGTACAGACACGCACACACTCACACACAAGAACAGTGCGTTTCACATTATCGAATCTTCACCTTTGTATGCTCTCACCAATGAAAAGGTACACCAGGCGTCCGCGCAATGCAGTCCTCTTTGCAAGTTTTCTGTTTCGACTCATAAACCGGACTCTGTTTCAACCTAATCAATTTTATATCATAAAAGTATGATTCCATCGAAAACAGAAAAAACGAATAAAGTGTGAAATTTGAACCATTGTGTAACATTAAAGGGGAGAAATTTGAGAGAACGAAGTGTGTAGAGCAAAGGGTGGGTGTTGAATTCCCCGGCTCGTACACGTAGGGGTGTTGGAGAACTCGAATGCTATGCTGTCGCAATACAGTAACGTTGACCTATCGATAACCCGAATCGTTCCACGTTGAATCATCACGGTTCCTGCTAATACTGTCTCTGCCTCTGTCTAGCCGGCTATTTCTCTCTCTCTCTCTCTCTCTCTCTCTCTCTCTCTCTCTCTCTCTCTCTCTCTCCCTCCCTCCCTCCCTCCCCCTACCTCCCTCCCCCCCTCACCCTCTCCCCCCCCCTCTCTCTCTCTCTCTCCCTCACTCTCTCTCTCACTCTCTCTCTCTCTCTCTCTCTCTCTCTCTCTCTCTCTCTCTCTCCCACTACTAGAGGTGAACTAAACTAGTATTTGAAAATAACAGGTACAACGAAACCGTTCCAAAAAAATAACACGTTCAAATTCCTGTTATATGTGTATTATACATATAGTACATGTATTACATAATTTTTGTTATAAGATATAAATTGAAACTAAAAGTGCTAACAGTGTTACTTTACACTATGACTTTATTAAGCTGTTACTGTTTAAAAGAAAATAAGAAACAAGAGAATTTATAGCCTAACTCCCTTTGAGAATACTAATTTAAGTTTTCACTAGAAGTATACAAACTGACATAGATTTAATATTAAATTATTGATTCCATTTTAATTAAACAAATCAGTTGATAAACTCAGGTAATGAAATTTAGAGTGCACGTAATAGCACAACAAAGAATGTCAAACAAATTTACGTGAGATGAGCAGTGAAGTTATAATCATCTCCGAAATCACATTAACAAAAAGTAGGCCTACAACATAACACAGTATTACACACAAGCTTTTTCAAAATTACTAGGTTGGTGACTAGCATACTGTATAATTTGTTATTATAATCTGTATTATATATCTTCATAACACACAAGAGAATAAATGTGACATCAGTATGAATTGTTTTCATTTATTAAAAACAGTTTCGTCTCTTTGGCATAGAGATATTCTGAACCTCGCTGTTTTGCTTCGCTTCGTACTTGTACGGCAATCGGCACATGCGCAGAATGAAGTTTTCAGCACTAACAAGTGCTTTGTACAGCTGCCGCCACTATCCTGTGCGCGCGGCCACAATCGTACTACTCACTCTGAAAACATAAATCGTGGCGAGTCACTTCAGCGTTCGCGACCATTTCTCGCACAGTCAACCGCAGAGTCATCCAATGTTTGTAGAAAAGGCGCCCCTCTCCACCCCCCGTCCGTTGCAGGCGCCTAAGCTCCGCGCGCACAGGCTAGTGGCGGGAGCTGTACTCGTGCACTCGTAATACTCGTAGTACTCGTTTACTTGTTTATTCGTTAGTTGCATAGTGGGGACCCGCGACTTGGAACAGCGAGGTCGCGAGTAATCGGAACGGGTATTTCGATTTTCAGTTTTCAGTTATCGCTGAATCGGAACAGGTATTTCAGTCACTGTTATATCCGTTCCACAAAAGTATCGTTCCAAAATACCTGTTATAGGTATATCGGGCCACCTCTACGCACTACTCTTCTGTTTATTAGAACCAGTTGTATGTATCCTAACAATTGCGCTAAATAAACGTCATTTTATTATTGTGAGCTAATAAACTGTTATATACAGACAGGCAAACACACACAAATGCACGTAAGAAGAAAACAACAGGACGGTAGAAAATTAAAGGTCGATGTTGAATTTTTTTACGAAACCTCGACATTCAACATTAGGTTTTGATAATATCGAATACACTGTAATCAACGTAAAAACAATTTGTAAATTTCAAGTCACTGTCGAACATCGTTTGTAATGCGGAAACGGAGCCTATTTCTGTGTGGGTCTACCCACAACCTATAAGGCTTATTTCTCCAGACTTGATTGGCCAGTCTTGAATCTGACATTCTTTCTAAGTGTTCTTTCCACCGTTGTTTGTAATCTGTTAGTCTTTCATTCAAGTCAAAAACTTGTAATTCTTCTCTCATGGCGTCATTCTTTATACGATCAAGTTTAGACCGCCTTTTAAACCCTTCTTATGAACTCTGTTTCCGAGGCCTTATTTCACTGTCTGGTTTCTTGGTTGTCGTCCATGATTCACACCCATAGCACAATGCTGGGACCTCCATAAAACTTTGTTGAAATTATTATTATCAGCTGATCTATTAGTCTGTGGTCCACAGCTGTTATTTGCAAACGTTTCGGTCCCACCATCAGAGGCCACCATTAGTGTCTAGATGGGCACGGTGCCAGGCAATGGAGATGACTAGTCTCTGTCTCATCTCTGACTTGGCGAATTGGCGGACACCGTACCAATTTAGACACTAGTGATGGTATCAGATCGTGGGGCCGAAACGTTTGTCAACAACGACAACTGTGGGCCACGGCCTATCAGCCCCGCTGATAATAATTTCAACAATGTTGAAGCCGGCCGTGAAAGCTTAAGAATTTGTATTTGTAAGACTTTGTAAAACAGATTATAAACATTTAAAAATAGATTGTATTTTTATAATGTATATTGAAAAGTAGATTATAAACATAAATGTGAGATGGTCAAGAGAGAAGTACTCAAACTGTGTCGGCTTAATTAGGCTTAAATATATGTTTCGGATGGAAGACCAATGTACTGATGTATAAGGTCCTAGTGCGCCACTGACTTACGCATCAGAGACATAGACGCTGCCAAGACCTGATGAGAGGCAACTAAATATATTTGAGAAGAGGATCCTCAGGCAAATTGTTGGTCCAGTGGAAGAGGAGGAAGCCTAGAGGAAAAGATATAATTTAGAGCTTTATACTTTTTATGATGAACCTGATTTGTCAAGTTTATTAAACTAAAAAGATTGGAATGAGCTGGACACATTGTACGTGCTTGTGAAAGCAGAGTTGTTGGGAAGATGGGATGCAAAACCAGAGGTTAAAAGGAAAGTTGGAAGACAAAAACTGAGATGGATGGACGGGGTGAGTGGGGACATCAGGACTCTTGAAATTAGAAACTGGAGGAATGCGGCTAAGAAGAGAGTAGAATGGCAAAATCTACTGAAGAAGGCCAGGGCCCACAAAGAGCTGTTGAGCCAATGATGATGATGATGATGATGACATTAGATATAGACCTGCGTTAAGTTTGCTATCGAATTTCATTGAAAATTTAAATATATCTGGCTCTCCTTGATCACCCCTCGCAGACTAGAGCAGTCATGACACAGACAACCTTGTTACGAGAATCATAAATTTAGCTTAATAGGCTTTGCCTTCGTTTTCTGGCGCGTTCGTAAATGATGATGATGTGTTCCGGATATAGAGAATGATGTCTATGCAAACCAATGCAAGTTTATGAGATCTTGAAGTATTTAAATACAACTTAAAGGGACACAGAAAATTTCCATAACGTTGTAGTGTATGGATGGGAGTAATTCACGAATAGGGGGAGCTCGCACAGAGCGTGTAAATGTGAAACGCGCGCACACCCCGTCTGAAATAATATTTCGGCGCGGTGTAGGATATAATCCGCAAGCCCGTTTTGCAGATTGTTTCAAAACACAGGGAGAAAGGTCAGCATCAGCAAAACAAAGCAATCCAGCTGGAGTGTGCGTGTGTGTGTGTGTTAGCCTGTTGTTTCAAGCTGATTAAAACAAGGCACGAGACTAGGATTGAGCGGGGACCACACCGTAACGCAAACATTTTATTATAACGCTGTATCGAGAGGATTCACCACCCTCGTTATACGGTAAGTGATGCTCGACTGGATTAATACTTAACTGATCGTTTAAGCTGATTATAAATAACATTCTAGCAATTCTAACATTCTTTGGTGTCCGCATAGTAAAACGTTTAATAAAGTGTCCTAATACACAATGTAATGGATGGGACAATGAGAACACAACAATTTGTGTTAGCTCGTGTTTGGTTTCTGTGGCAACAATAAATAAACAGATTGTTCTGGCCTGGCAGGATGATGGTGCAAATCTGCAGCAGGGTGTGCATCTAGTGTGGAGGCGGAGGAGGCTACAGTAGGCCAACGGCTGCACACATGGGTTAAGTCAGTCTAGTGCGATCGACTACGAGAAGAGAGAGCTCGTCTGCTATGGCGAAAGCAACTCTCTAGGGGAAGAGCAGCCCGAAATTAAAGTTGGGGGTTTAAATAAAAACCCCACCCTGATCCTCCAGGTTGGGGGTTTTATAGCAGGCCAGTAACCCGCTTAACTAAAAAATATACAAACCTATAGAACTCGTACGAGCCTCGGAAACCGGATGGGAAATACGCCAAAACGACCTAAGCTAAGCAAAAGGACAAATGCAAATGGCAACTGATATTGATTAGGATAGTAAGCTAACAAAATTTAGACGTATCTGTGGAACGATTCATAGGTACCTGAAAAATAAAACACGGAAGGATACCCGAATGAAATTTATAAAACTGTGGCTGTTCCCACATTCCTGTATGCTAGTGAGACATGGACTCTTGGTAAAAGGGACGTGCACAGGATTCAGGCAACCAAAATAAAATTTCTAAGAGGGACGCAAGGTTGTTCTCTCTTGGATCGGACAAGGAACGAAGATATTAGACGCGGTTTAAATATCATTGCACCAGAACATTGAAGGCCACAGAAGAAGATGGTGTGAACACTTGAATCGCATGCCTGATATTCGTCTACCTGTGGCTGCCTTGGGTTATTATCCTACTGGGAAATATATAATAATAAAATAAAAACCCGGAAATATATGGTTTTGAAGCTCACTACATTTGCTAACAGTATATTTGTAAAGTGGCTACATAATGTGCAGTAGCGTGGAATGAAAATGACCTTTTTTTAATTTTTTTTTTTAGTTTTGTAATAGTGGGGAAAAGTTGCCTTTTAGGTTCAAAAAGAAGAAAAAAAAATTTGGTTGCTATACTACAACATCTTGAGGTGCCGCAAAGAGCTTAAAGTTTGTAAAAAAATTGAAAAATTATAAACTTTGCTAAATTACTTTTTATGGTTTTCTCGTACATATAATGTTACAAAAGATAGTTGTAAATACATATATAAGCATTAGAATTGGGAAAAATTATTAATTACAAAATATAATAATAATAAAAAAATATTTTTTAATGTCAAAAAGTTTGTATTTTTGCTAATTTTGAAACTTTTGCGAACATTTTGGTTGTTACAAATAGTAGTAAATAAGGTTGAAATAAAAGCTCGTCAAATCAATTATATATTTTTTTTATTAGAGCACACGTAAAAAAATATCATAATACAATTTCAAAGACATTGAAAGTTCATTTTTTATGATTTAAAAAACCCTTAATAATTACAAATGTTACAGCTGCAAAATGTTTGTTTCTACTTCATTGACACATTAAACTGTTTTTTTGTATCAAATTTTGGCATGTTCTCACGTGAGTCAATTTTTGCTCTTATATATCCTTCTCTTGCGATTTTACCACAGACATTTTGAGCCGATTCGGTCACCATTTTCACAGCTCTTTCCACTGCTTGCGTGTGACAAGGAAGCCGGGGAAAGTCGATAAGCGTGTCCACTTTACTATTTGGTTGAGCTTCAGATGTCTTCCGTATAAAGTCTTTGAGAGAGTCAATGGAAACATGTTTTACCAAGGGGGGTTCAGTTACGTCATTTTCAGCCCATGAGATCATGTCGATGTAATCCTTTGCGTCAAAGTTTATCTTTGGAACTTTAAAGTTCCTGACTCCGCCTCTACTTTCTGTTCTTGCTTTTAAAACACGTCGTAAACCAAGTTCTCTTACATTTTTGCGCTCATCATATAGCATGGACAAAAGGAGATTTTCTGCAGCAGCAAAGTACCCATTTCTTTGAATAACCGGGTCTAGAACGTTCTTGAAATCATCAGAGAGATAGCGTGAATATGAGATAAGCTTAAACAGATATTTGGAACCATAAGTACATGAAGGTTTTAACTTAATGTTAAACCACACAGGTGCATACACTTTCACAATGTACTCAGCCAGAGTCTTAAGGTTTTCAGTTGGATTTTCAGTTGCCACATACAATCTAAGTATACGGTTTGCTAATGTAAGCCACCTGGAGTGAGCACGTTTTCCAGGATTTCTTAAAGATAAATCTAGTGAGCAATTTCCACTTGATACAGCGATACACATATCCAATAAATACTTCTGATCTGTACTTAAATCATTTATGTTCTCCAAAAGAGGAAGGTTATTTTCAATTGGCAAGAAAGTAACCACAGGAAGATTAGCACAGTTTTCCAGCTGCTGACCTATTTCGCCTTTAAACTCATTGGGTCCCTTCGTTTTACCATCTAAATGACAAAAAAGATGTCGCAAAGGTAGCTCATTTCCATGGAACAAACAAACTAACCATTGTAAAGGTCTTCCTATTTCATTTTCCATCAAAGAAATCACACCATTTATGTCCAGTGTTTACAACGGTTCCATCACACCCAATAGCAGTAAAGTTCAAAAGTTGTTCGTTGTGTTCTCTATCTTCAAGAAACACATAATACTGTCTGCTATGTCTTTTCCAGTGCCAGATTTAGGTGTTACGTGGCCTAAAAACTTTGAGTTTGGTTCCTCTATTAGTGAAACGTGGTCTTCTGAAATAACTTTTTTGTACAACTTAATTACTTTCTTTTCTTGATGCAATATGTTTTTATCAATAGTTAAACTATTGATGCAATGCAATAGTTAAACTGTTTTTATCTTTCTATTCATATTAAAACGCCTATTTGAAACTTTTTATTGCATAATCGAGACACGTAAAATTCTTTGAAAAAGTTACAAAACGTGTGTTTTTATAAAATTTTACCGCTCTTGCGGCACCTCAAGACATAATCTAAAAAGTTAAAAAAAAATTGTATGTCTTTTTTGATATAAAAACTGCTTTTCTGACAGTATTTGAAATAAAAAAAAAGTTTGACAACTTCTTAAAAAAACTTAAAAATGTAGCGAAAATTGCAATTTTATGAAAATTTATCGTCCTTGCGGCACCTCAAGACGTGCTCCAATATTTTTCATATCTTTTTTTTATCTTATCTACACCAAAAGGCAACTTTTCCGCGCTATTACAAATTAAAAATCCAAACTTGATTTTTTTCGTTCCACCCTAAATATACTTACATAATTTCCCTATTCCATTCTTGTTTATTAGCCTAGTATATTACAAAACTTTCCAATTGTTTAATTCATATAAACAATTTAAAATCAGTGACACATATTTTTAATTTATGTACATGCAGTTGCTATGTTTGCTAAGTAAAATTGAAAGAAAATTTACTTTTGCTTAGTACACTTTTGGTTGTAATAGGAAGTACTTTGTTACCTAATGTATTTATGATTTTGTATTTGTTAAGGTTAGTGCCACTAAAAATCCTCTCCACACACCCATACTAAGTGGTAAATTAAATAAACTATGCCAAGAAAGTATTTAAAAGTAGGGAACGCTTACACTTTTCTATATATTTTTCACTTTCTTCTATAGATTAATAAACTTTCAGCAACACCTTTATAAATATTTATATTCCTGGGGATTCTACGTTCCCTTTAAAGGTCTACAATGCCAGTTTGAATACTTTCCTTAAAGGCTACTTCTACTAAAGCCAAAGACTGACTGTATATTTTTCTGCCAAAAATTTTAACTTTGTAAATAATCGAATTATCGTTCCGCGCATATCGCATTCCATTATATTCCAACAAAATTATTACGATTTATAAAAGCCCGTGCTGTTGTGGTGCCAAATATAAAGAGTATGCCCCGTGATGGGACTCCAAATATAACAATTTACTGTTTGGCACAACATTGTGTGCGTCAAATATAACTATAAATTACCTTTATTAATTATTTGGTGTTAATTAATTATGTATGATTAAAGAAAGTTTTTTTAATTTCTTTATGTTCTGAAATGAGTTAATCTTTAATAATAAGAATCAGTGATATCCTATCTTAGGTGATTTTCAAATAAGTAAAACGTACACCAAAAATTACGGTACTAAAATTGTTTATTCATATCTTTTGCCAATGATAGCACTTTCATGAGATCTAAAAACACAACACTTATCTTGTAATATTAAACAGCACATTATAATATAATTTATTATTTACTTCAATAATTATTCACTCTGTTATGAGCTCTTTCTCAGGGTTATTTACTTAAACATTAATAATCATAATTATAATTTCTTACTCTACACAAAAGTTAACTCAACAAATGGATTCATAATTTAATAGATATCTGAGTTTATCTTTTTAAAGGTTGTTCATACAAATTCAACATGAATACATTAGATATGAATTCTCTTTAAATATCGTAATTGTGGTCTTTTAGAGCGACAGACAGTGTTTTAGTGTTTTACTTAACATTAATTATGCATGAATTCGTTACTGTGGTCACGTATTCATAAAAAAAACTGCGGCGTTAATCTGCGATGATCTCCACTCTCTCTCTCCAGTATCAATGCTGCTCTTGTTGATCACTAATCATCTTGTGAATGACACTTTTCACACTTCACCTTGTATCTGTCACTCCGACATTAGTAGTTCGTTTGTTAACTCTAGTTATTTGAATTTAGATTTTAACACATGTTACTTGATAACATCACTTTAGCTCCGAATTATTTATAGTTATGTCTCATTTGCATATTATTATTACTTTAACAATTTGTTGATTAATACAGATTGTTTGTTACTTTAGTTAGCTATCATAGTTCCTTCGCGGACTAACTTTATTACCACGTCATCTGACTTTGATTAATTAGTGTTAACAGTTATATTAGTGTTTCGCACAATCACCATAATTAGTTCATAATTCTCTCTCTCTCTCGATTTCAACACTATGTCTTTAATTAAACACTCCGTCAAAACTTCCGACCGTCTTTACTTAACTTGTTATTATATAAGCTCGCGAAAAAGACTAAGTCTCTTTTCAAAGTTATGCTTCGACATGTCCATTACCATTTCACGACTTTCGACCGTTCGCACGTATATTGAGACTAAGACTCCGACTCAGACTCTGACTAAACTCTTGACTAAGACTAAGAGTCCCGATCGCGGTCAACACTTATTTTTGTATCTCGAATCCCTCCAAATTTTCTGCTCAAGACTCTCTCATTCCCACCTTCTTCGTTTCCATTGGTTTCCATCTATTTTCCTACGAAAACTCCTCCCTAAAACTATGGCTTGTCTACTGACATCGTTTTTCATTAGTTCCTCATCCTCGTCTCCTTAGCAACCTCTTCTTGAGTACCGCCTTCACTAAATTCTGGTTTCTGATAGGCTTCTTGGGTTTCCTACCCTTATGTCTTCTTGTTGGCTCCACCCATATTCTGAAGCGGAAGACCAAATTTTACGCCTGTCCATCACTCGATTGTCTTTCGTACGCTCTTTTAAGACAAATTTCTCCTAATTGCTATCTTGTTTCACAGCTGCTTTTAAGTTTAACATATGTGTCTCTCCCTAATTCTGTCCAATTCTTGTATTTTGTATCTTGAGGATGTACATCCTCTTTTCATTCTCACGCCGGTGTGGTCGTTTCTTGGTATCTCTTACAACTGGCACATCTGCTCTGCAGTTTTTACTTAGCTGTAACCTCTCTGGTAAACATGCTTCCCGCTGTTTGTTAATTGCTCACCGGGTTAGGTCCCTATTCATACATCTCTGTACGAGCCCTACCGTCCATTGTGAACAATGTACGCTTGCGTTTTGGTGTTAAGTTCACACACGTGGTTTGTTATTCCTCGTGTCGGCTTCTTCTGTCTTTCTGTCAGCTTTTCTTAGTAATACATCTGTGATACATACTCCCTTGTTTTTCTGGTAGTTCAGCTCGCCACACGCAATGCCCCTTAAGCGAACAGCTGCTATTACAGTTTAAAATTTGCGTTACAAAATATTTCTTAAATCAAATAGTTACATTGAAGAAAGTTATTTATTACATACTGTTGTATATGAATCTTAATTCTTTATAGCAAAATCCCTCTTATTCCTAAAACATGTGAGCAACTTTTACACGCTAAATCTGTTCATTTTTTAATGTGCTGAGATTTTCACCAAATGACAAATCTGTTACTACAACCATTTTACTTAATTATTACACATTTCTTTGGTCAACCATGAGTTTTGTTTACTTTAAACAATAAACTAAAAAAATCATAACTTCACGCATTAACATATTACGTATTTTCGCATTACCTTCAGCGTTTGGTAGACTTATTCTTCTTCACTACGTTGTGTATCGATACTATCGCGTACTAAAAACATAGAAAATGTAGTGTAGGTTATATGGAAAGTACTGTGAGTTCTTACACTCAATCATCGACAATTATCATGGAAGCACAGACGCGTCTAATCCTGTTTAACGAACATTAAACAGCATGTAGGTTAGCTGACTGCACATCGGAACAAAACGATCATTAAGTATTTAGCACTTGTTTTCATTGATTTCTAACGAAGCAAGTTAACGAGAGTCCGTGAATCCGGACATAGATTAACAGACGTTATATCCGGATTTACACAATTTAACAGATGTATGCAATATTTGGTACTGCCCCATTAACTGTACCCGCGCTCATTTTCGATATTTCGATTATGCGATTATTGGCATCGATATGTAGCGAATATCGTATTTTAGTTGGATAATAGAAATCGTGAAAATTTATTTGTCTATGTTATAAAATAGTTTGTTGATGATTTCAATCGTGTTTCATTGTCATTTTTACGAAAAATGATTCTAGCAATAATAAAACTCCCATGTGTTCCTGCGACGACAAAAATCGAAGTTCTTAGGTTTACGTTCAAACTAAAATTACACACAGAAACCAATACGCCTGTAAAATCATACTTTCTGTGAAATCCACGTAAAAAAAAACTTGAAGGCCACTCCTTGCCTTTTACTATAGGCCTATATGTCTCTCTGTTTATGGTAGAACTCATTTTTCAGTGATAAAATGAAAAAACGAAGTTTTTTGTGCAGATTACTGGGAAAGCAACCAACTTGAAGGAAGGCCCACGTATTTTTTGTTTTGTTTTTGTATTTCCCACAAAATTTTCTTCCAGTGAAGTTTTCGAGATTTTACTGAATAACATAAAAGCATATTGACCATCTAACGAATAACAAATCTTTTTCAATTGTTAATATGTTTTTTTTTTAATCTTACTATTCAGAAATATAGCCTAATTGTATTTTCACTTCTATCTGTTGTTCTTTTTCTTAAATATAGGCCTACAATATTTTCTTCTTCATTTTTAATCTTTCTCTCTTTCATCATTGTGTGGACACATTAAATGTCATATGTTTCCCAACCGTGACTTTTATTTTTTTAAACAGTAAGCTAAAAACCAAAGAACGCAACAAAAATGAAAACAACACGTATTTTCGCTTTACACTAAGAAATCGAATAATTTAAAACTAGTACACTTCTTCTTCTTCTTCTTTACATCGTAGTATATCAATACAATTGCACATTCAAAACATCGAAAATGTAGTGCTGGTACGGATATTGGGACAGTTCCCAATATTCTGCTGAAACATCTTCTATGTGTTTATTTCGACACCCCGACAGATGTTTCAAATAGCATTGTCGTTAGGTGTTCCCATTAATAACACGTCCGAGGAAGTAATTAAACGAAATGTGCTCGCGCTAAGTAGATTTTTACGAGGCAGAAATCGTTTTACAGCTTTCTGAGTGTTCCAGCAGCGTAATAAATCTAAATATAGGCCTATGTGTACGCAGAACGAGTGATTCCGAGGAACGTTGACAACACTGCCGCCGCGATCGTAAATTTGTTTTGTTGTTGTTGCTGGTGCTGAGTAGCCGTTGAACTTGGAACAGGAAGTCGCGGACTCGAGACCGGTTAGGTCAATTACATAGCCGTCGCGTCTAGCGTGCGGTATGTCGCATGTGGGTCAGCACTGTGGCCATGCCCTTGCGTCCGATGCTCATTAACGTACACTACCTGCTGCTGGTGTCTTTCACCACCTGCTGCGTAAAGTTACGACCACAGAGCATCGCCAATTAAGAAAAAATTATTCGAGAAATGATGCTCATTACAATTTTGTATATTATTAAATATAATTTACTCATATTTTAATTCAATATTTTAATCATATTTAATCATATCTAGTCAGCCAATTTAGAGTACCTGGGCTACTACCTGTCCCAATGAGATCATCCCTGGGCTACTACCTTATGTATGGGATCATCAGGCGAACTCTTAAGTCGGCAAGTAAAGAACCACGCCTAAAATTCTACAAGGTGATGGCCCTTCCCACACTTCTTTATGGATCTGAAAACTGGAGTATAACGAAAGGATAGGCCAGTCGTATCCAAGCGGCTGAAATGAAATTTCTCAGACACGTGGCAGGGTATAGTCTCCATATCATAGACGAAACACAGATATACGGCAGGAACTGAATATTATGAGTGTACTCGACAGGATTGGCCAGTATCGGCTGAATTGGTGGGAACACCTATGCCGAACGGATGACTGCCGCATCCTCAAACGACTATGGAACTATAAGCCGAAGGGACGGAGAGGTGTGGGACGTCCGAGGAAGCGCGCTGGAGTGACCAGCTCTCGATCTTTCCTGTTTGAGACCGGTACAAACAACCCTTGGTTTAATCCTTGTAGATGATGATGATGATGATGATGATGATGATTAAATATAATTTCTTCTGCAAGTATTTCATTATCTTCTTTCCTAACTCTTCTTCGTTTAGTTAGCAATCTGCAGATTGGTTTGTAGCAGTTTTCCTCACAGATCTTGCCCGTGCTTTCCGTTTCATTCCCTGGTAGGAATTACAACTTGCATCATCAACAATCTGTTTCATATATTGGTGTTTCGGTCTTCCAATTCCTCTTTTCCCTTCAATGTAACCTTCTATTATTGTTTTTATCAAATTCTGCAATATCAAATTTTGTGGCCAGTAAGTTCAACACTTAGCTTTACAATATTTTTCCTAAAACTACTCTTTTCTCCAACTCATCACCACTAACCTTGTCGATCCATCTTATTTTCAGCAACTCCCTATAACACCACATTTCCAGTGCTTCAAGTCTTCTCGTTTCCTCTGTTCCAATTGTCCAATTGTGTGAATTGGGTTGACTGACCGCACAAACAATTCACACAACATAACGCCTACAGGGCAGGGTCCACTTACCGGACCACCCACCGGCACTTCTACACTTTATAACTGAGTTTGCTTGCCGGCGTTTTTGTCACTTAGACCTGAGGATACTCACTGTAATATGAGTGAAACGTTGTCTTTTGACGCGATCCATACTGGAAGAAGACTTAAACATAAAATGTTGTTGAGACTCTTTTTGGATTTTGTGTGCGTCTATGCGTACATTTAGTCAGTGAATCTTTATTTGAACAATCTCTCAATATCGGTGTTATTGTTTCAATTACACGGAATGGCAAGGAATTTTTGTGATCGTACTCTTCCCCAAGTGAAGCAAGCTTATTAAATTTACGCCAGCAAATCTTTCTTCACCTTCTGGACACAGCCAAGGCCGCACTATATATACAGGCCGTGCTCCTAATTCCGTGACGTCACAACTGTGGACGGTCCCGCTGCCGCCAATCCCCTGCTCGCTTACCTGTTTTTGCTGCTTAACTGTGATAAACTGTAAATATTTTAATGGCATCTTATCTAATTATTTACGGATACAATTTACTACACTGTTAGAGTTTGATACATTTAACAACGAAGAGGAAAATAAATATCGTACAGTCTTTTCTGGAGAATAACATTTAATCAGAAATAAAATAGAAAACACTTTGGTCTTATTTTAATCCTTATTACTAAGCTTATCTAATTTTCTCTTTTTGTGCTTTTTGTGGATTTCTTTCCTTCATCAGTTAACGTTTGTTTTTTATTTTACTATAATTATTCAGTAAAATATTACAGAAAGTAAATATGCACTTTTTAAAGAAAGTATTTAAATCTCTTCCACAAGAATGGCATACATCAAGGTCTATGCCGTGAAGGGCATAATATATTACAGACATGAGTACATTTCTCTGGGATTTACAATTTAAGAAGGTATTTTCATACCTTTCACCAATCATAACTTTAAAAACCTTAAAACCAGTAACTAATATGTTTATAACAATGTCTGAGGGGTATTTTAGATTTCCCCTGTCTATGACGGTAAAATAATAGGAAAGTGCGTTTGAGCTGAGAACAGATGTTTTATCAAGTAACACAAAACAAGATTTACACCCTTCACATTCAACATATTTTAGTAATTTATGGCAAATGTACCCCCCTATATAAGTAATTCCAACTAGATCATTTTCAGAAATATGTACACTTTCGAGCTCATGACAAACTTCTTCAAACTCAGAAATATCACATGATTCAAAGCTTGTTTCACGCTTAGTATCTTTTTCATTAACAAAAATATCTCTTATCTCTACCTCACGATGTATAGCAGAAAATACCTTAATAATGCTAAGGGTTTTAAGCTTTTTCTCTGACTCGATAACCTGTGCAAAAGAAATATTATGACAAGCGCCACTCATTTGGCGGTACTGCCCAAATCTAGCCTCTAAATCATCCGTTTGGAATTTTCCTAGTAGCACATACTTAAAATTTAAAACAGTAAATAAACTTTTAACTATTTCTAGAGTAGTACTGACAGTGTGGGTCAATGCTAACTGGGTGTCAGATGTGAGTTTGCCATATCTTTTTTTTTATATTCCCTCCTTCTCCTCGAACTACACCATTATTCCATTTCTCTACCCAGATCAAAAATTGTCTTAAAAATAAAATACTCTCATGATCGACAGATGTTATTGATGGCAATTACTATCATTAAATCTTACCCCTTTATATGCATGAGTTACATTAAATATTTTCCACCACTTGAGTACAATTTCTAAAAAGCAAATAGTACCCTCAACTTTGGAGTACTTAAGTTCTAACTGGTATTGTTTTAGAGCAGCCACATTTTTTTGATCAAACGACCTTACACATAAAATTACATTTTGCCTTTCCAAGGAAGTCGGAAACAACACTTTTTTATTTAAAGCTGGAGCTAATTTAACTACACTTTCTTGCTCCATATTTTGAAGCATTTTTAAATCAGAAACACTTGCAGTAAGTATTTTATTATGATCTATAAAATCTGGAAAATGAAAGGTTTGTTTCGAATCAATCTGATTCAACCAGTTATTACGAATACATTTGAATAGGTGTACAGAGTCAAACATTACAAAAATATTGTGGGTATTATCAAAAGGATTCACAAATTTAGAACTTAAAGTTCCACCACATAACCTAGTAAACATTGATCTATTGATGCGGTTGTTATCAGATATAATACTAAAAACATTGTAACCAACTTTATACAACAACTCCAATACTTGTAAAGTCAGTTCGTACAACTGATCTCCTGTTAAATCTTTACAAGGAAATAAACCTACCACTTCTTTATTATTTGATAATAAGGAGGATACCATAAAAGTTTGTATGGTTGTGGCCAAATTTGATGAATTTGCATTCGACTGTACAGCTAAACCTTCAAGCTTACCTCCTTTATATGTTACTTCAGGCCTGACATAAATCTCATCTAGTAGCAAGTTACAATGTTTTTCGTGTTCATTCAATGCAGATACTTTCTTTTGTAAATAATTTATATGCGATGAATCTATCCCTGAGCTTCCACTACCTATATTACAAGTAAAGGTTTTTAGATATCGAGAATGTGGCATAGTCATTAATTTTGACTGTCTAATACATTTGTATGCTGCAGGAAATGAGAAAAAAATGGTTGCAAACCAAATTAAAGTAGTAACGCAGTACCTAACTCTTTTTGACACGGATAGATTTATTTATTCTTTGTAAAAACTTAATTTGTCACAAATATTTTGGTCATCAGTTTCATCTGTAATAGTGTCTAAAACGCTATTTAAAACTGCTAATTTGTCACTTTTTGAAATCTGTAATTGGATGCCTTGCTGAAATAACAAGTTACACATTTGTTTTAATTGTGACCATTTACAAATTTTAGAGCTTTTATTTACTTCAATACATGGGAGTTATCATTTATTATAAAATCGTCCTTAACGACAGCAAAAGTCAAATCAGTTCTGATTACTAATGATAAGTCAATTTTTGGAAATTGTTTTTCAGTCAAAGTAACCGTAAAAAAACATAACTGATTATTACTTACTTTATAGTATACATTTTTCAGTTCTGGGGCACATTTCACTGCAAATTTGCTTGTTATTTCTTCGTAGCTGTTGATCGTGTCTAGAAGTTCCTGCTTATTCTTCGTATCTTCTATGCGTTTTTCTATCTCCTTCTGTCTTTGTTTGGGGTCTTTTCTATCTTGAGGCAGCACTTTCGATAAGTAAGTTGGTAAATTTTCAAAAAGTGTGGGGATGGCATCATTAGATAATTTTAACTGGTCCCGTTTGACAGTCAAAACAGAACCATCAGGCCGAGTTACAGAGTCCTCCCGCACTATGTATCTCTCGTCAAAATGTTTGATGCACACTCTAGAAGATTTATTCACTTTATAGTCAGTCACTCCTATGAATAGCTCTAAGCCAGCCATGTTTGAGCCCTTGTGGAATCTTTGGGGAATGAAAATATAGTAACAGGTTGTTTTGGATCATAGTTACTTCTACAACCTGGAACGCAACAATTATAAGGCATATTTTACCACTGTTATGCAAAATATACTTTATTAAACTATATACCACTTCAATAAAACGAGTTGACACTCAAGCACAGGTATGAAGTGAACAGCACAACCCAAGAAGGTCACTGACAGGGCCTTGACTCATCCCGTCGCTATGTCCGCTCGTCCACAGTTGTGACGTGACAGCTGAGGTGGTGGGGGAGCAGCACGGCCTGTATATATAGTTGCTATATATCTGCATCTTGACACAGCCCATGATGAGATCTTACGGCAGAAATTATCGTGAATGCATGAATAAAAAATAATGTTTTATAGTCGCTTTCCAGCGTTACTTGGTATATGAACTATAAACATTGTTACGACGGTCTCACGGATCGGTGTATCGTACAGTGGAAACAAAATACAGACACCAATGAAGTCACTAATTACCAACTTACCACTAAGCGGCCAGAATCACTTGATCCGCACTATACAATCTCGCCAGGTGTAACTAACATCTAAGCGAGCCGCTGTTGCTTATATGGGGTCCCACAGATGTTCCAGAATAATTTTTCATTCTTTTGGCGGCGTGCCAGCATAATTTGCGTAGTTAACAAGCACTCGAACAGTCTGGAAGCTACTTTAGTGCACGACCTTAACAGATACTGCACCTGCTCAGCTAGCCGAGAAACATGGCGTAGCAATATTCTTAATCAGGAAAATACGAGGAAAAAACAAAACAAAATATAATAAAGGTTATTATTGACGTCTTCCGTTATAATTTTCCACATAAATATGGCTATTATACAAACAGTGTCTCTGTTGTATTGTTCAGTGTTAGTACTTTCTGAAGTGCTAGGGGATTATTCGTGATCAAGACAGACGTACTGTTTAGAAGCAATGATTAATGTAATCTATTGTTTAAGAGGGGATGGTGTGGAATTTGCCTATGCTAGTGGAATGACGTCATTCACAATAGTGAATAAGACATTCGCCATCCGACACGACTGCATTGTTCTCAGGGGGCTGAAGGACGGTGTTTCATACATTTGACAATAATTCGCCCACAACTGTCTCTAGCGTTGTGTTAAATTCACAACAATATATATTGTCTTAATTACTCTTTAGTTTTCCTTATCGTCATTGTATCAGCAAGAATGTACGAGCAAATTTCTGTCAAACAAAGACTTTAAAAATAATTAATGATAATAATAATAATAATAATAATATTTTTTAAGAGGGGGAAACTGTTTTATGCACAGTCACAGGAAACCATGTGCCCCCTGGTGTGTGGGACTCTCACCCACTAAAATCTCACCTGTAATTCAGGCATTAATATCCATCCTGAAACCACTTAGCGTATTACTTCAGGATATTGCGCTCTTATCGGGCTCCTAATTGTCCCTTATCGTCTACTGCCCGTTGGGTGCAAGTTGGGTCTGTCTTTTCTTTTCCAATAGGACCCACTGAATAAATGAATGAATGTGTGAAATACTCAAGTCATCTTCATGGGGAGAGTCAACGTATTGACGTGCTGGGCTTTGCAGCTTTCACATTCTGTAAAAATTTCCGTGGCCACTGAGGAATTGTGTCAGATGGTAGCTAACCTCACCGTGTTGACGGTCAACCATTCCTTCAAGTTCGATATGAGCTTGCGGTCCATCTTCCTCTATCCTGTCTATTCCTTCGATCTTGCCAGCGCCGTAGAGTGACTTTCTTGGCTCCATGCTTTGCCGCATCTCTTCCAATTACATCTCTTCTTTCGACGAATAATAATAATAGTAATACTAACAATAGTAATAACAATAATGAAAGTGTTTTATGTACTAACAAATACAAAAGACTGTCCGTGGAGTTACATACTATTCAGTACATATGTGGACTGAACAGTGATTATAAAAGAAACTAAAATTGCAATATAGAAGTGCATACATGCACCGTACAGCTTTAAGAAATAATATAATTACATGATGAGCTGATTCCGCTTAAAAACAATTAAGTAAAGCTTTAAAATCTTAATCGCCTCGTCATGAATATTTACGGAACAACAACCAACACATCAGAGACTGCTCTTATTGTAAATAACGCTATATGTATATATGTGTTTACACCTGGCACCTTGATAATTAAATTCTTCAACTAGTTCATATCGACACGACTCTGCTGGTCTACATTATTCACTCAGTAAGATAAATTGTTACGATTTAGCAAGCCTTTCGCCTCTTCAACACGTGACACAGATTTTTTTTAATATTTTAAACGGGACTCTTTTAATACTGAACAATTACAGACGAAGTGAAAAACATCCGCCTGTTCTTTAGTATTGCACAAAGTACATAGTTTGGACGGAGATCATCATCATCATTTGGAACGATTAAACCAACGATGGTTTGTTTCAGTCTCAAACAGGCAAAATCTATATCTGGTTACTCCAGCGCTTCTTCCGACGTCCCACACCTCTCCATCCCTTCGGTTATTGTTCCATAGTTGTTAGGGGATAAGCAGTCATCAGTTCGACAAAATTTTCCCACTAATTCAGCCGATACTGGGAAATCCTGTCGGGTATACTCATAAAATACAGTTCCTGCCGTATATCGGGTGTTTATTCTATGATTGTAGAGAGTATACCCTGCCACGTGCCTGAGAATTTTTATTTTAGCCGCTTGGACACGATTAGCCTGGCCAATTCGTTAAAGTCCAAATATGCAAAGAATATAATCTTCGAATATCGACCCAGAAAACAAAAGTTATGACCTTTAGAGGAAAGAATCCGATACTTTCCAAGACAATTATACACAATCAGGCTATAGAACAGGTATCTCATTTCAATTTTCTAGGGTGCGATGTAGCTTGTGAGAATGACAACGACATCGATATAAAAATAAATAGATTTCAAATGATATCTGGTACTATACACAGAACACTTTGAAATAACACAAGGAAAGACACCAAGATAAAATTCTATAAAGTAATCGCAACACCTGTTTTAACTTATGGAAGTGAGTTTGACGAGAAATGATGAGCGAAGAATACAAACAAGTGAAATGAAGTTCTTGAGAAAACCAAAAGTTGGACCCTTAGACACCAAATACGAAATAAAGATACAAGAACCGAGTTAAATGTATATTCTATGGCCAGCAGAATAAGGAAAGGACAAACAAAATGGAGGCAGTGTATCGACAGAATGGAATATATGAGACTACCTAAACAAGTAATAAGATACACACCTCAAGGAAGACGAGATATAGGTAGACCAAGGAAGAGATGGTTTCCGTGAAGGCGGAACAAGGGTGTAAGTCTATACCTTGACGTGGAGAAGAAGAAGAAAAGATTTAAAAACTTTTTACTTCCATGTTCCGTAAGGAAATGGAAGTATGTTGATCACGATAAAAATCGTGTTCGAGGTAAGGGCAGATTATGATTGTACTACCCTCAAAACATGAAGAAAAGTCATTTTCCTCGTAAGTGTCTGTGTGTAGAATTTTTTTCTATGGCGAACGATAACTGCCGCAAATTCAAATTTTTTGCATATGTGCCCGAGTTGTTGAGAATTCAAGGCCTACTGATTTTGGTGAATATCAGTTAAAGGGAAGGGGTAGTTTACATGCAACGTTTTACGTTTTAACAAGAGTAAAGTACTTAATTTTGATGAATAAAGTATCCTGGAAATAAGGTCATAATAATCCACTGTAGAAAGGTAAATGAAACATCTATAGGCCTACATGAAAAGGATAGTTGACGGGAGAAGGGATAATTTTTTGTATTGATGTTATAAATTTATTCGACTGGAAATCTTAAAAAAATTTCAATAAAATATTAACAATTGATATCGTTCCATGCTAAGTAACCACGGATACGTAAACAAAATAATTTTTACTTCCATATTCCTTAAGGAAATGGAAGTATGGTGATGGCAAAAAAAATCGTGTTCGAGATTATTGCAGATTCTGATTGTACTACTCTCAAAACATGAAAAAAAGTCGTTTTTCGAAAAGTGTCTGTGTGTCTGTCTGTCTGTCTATAGATTTTTTTCTATAGCAAACGATAACTGCCGCAAATTCAAACAGAATCAAATAATTTTTTGCGTACAGCCCTGATTTGTAGAGTACTCACGACCTATTGTTTTTGGTGAAGATCGGTTGAGGGAAAGGGGTAGTTTACCTGCAACGGTTTTTTTTATCAAGGGTAATTTTTTTTTTGGCAAACGATAACAGCCGCAAATTCAAACAGAATCAAATAATGTTTCGCATACAGCCCTGAATTGTAGTGTTCTCAAGACCTATTGTTTTTGGTGAAAATCGGTTAAGGGAAAGGGGTAGTTTACCTGCAACGTCTTATGTTTTAACAAGGGTATTTCCTCTGGCAAACGATAACAGCCGCAAATTCAAACAGAATCAAAAGATTATTTGCATACAGCCCTAAATTCTAGAGTTCTCAAGACCTATTGTTTTTGGTGAAGATCGGTTAAGGGAAAGGGGTAGTTTACCAGCAACGTTTTATGTTTTAACAAGGGTATTTTCTATGGCAAACGATAACAGCCGCAAATTCAAACAGAATCAAATAATGTTTTGCATACGTCCCTGAATTGTAGAGAACTCAAGGTCTTTTGATTTTGGTGAAGATCGGTTAAGGGGAAGGGGTAGTTTACCTGCAACCTTTTACGTTTTAACAACAGTAATGTACTTGAAAATTCATTTCAACTTTTTCAAACAATGGTAATTGTTAAAAATAAAAAATTTTGTTGCCAGCCAATAAAATTATAATTTTTTCATTTTAATGTAAATCATGTATGAGAGAAAATATATCGTTCGTGGCAGGCAAGCATATCTCAGTTATGTAATGTTTACGTTTCCATTTTATTATTATGACTACCGCAATAAAAAGGCAGGGAAGACACACACACACACACACACACACACACAATTCGCGTTATTTCTAGCCTCATTCATGTTTATTTTCTTACATTTGCACGCTTTTTAAATGGAAAGTGCCGAAACCACACCAACATAACGCGTGCAAGCCGAAAAATTGTCCAGCGTGGATAGCGATTTGCTTCCTGTGGATCGCTGGGCAGTGTAACTGCACGTGTTTACAGAGGAACGATTCATAGACAGAATTTTCGTCAATGAACCCTCTGCAAGATGCTGAGGGTCCATGAGTGACTTCGGAGCGCTCCTTCTTTTCCGCGTGTTTGTTCTGTGAAACGTACACTGTAGATTCGCAGCTTTACTCTAAGCAACGCTCAATAGGAAATGTTGAAAATTTTTGTCACGGTGTACCCTCATACACACTAAACCTGCTCTGATGTTTAATTACGGACATCATAATATTAAAACTTTGGAAACTTGAGCACTACTTAATGGAGATCAAACATTAACTTATACAAGCCATTAATTTTATGCATATTTTTTATATATATATGTGTACAACGTTATCGGCAACAAAGAAGTAGTTTTTGTTAAAATTCCTTCCCGGGATGTTTGGGCGTAGTCCAATGTTTTCTACAAAACCAGACGTTTCGGCAATGCCATCGACTTCCATCATCAGTGAAAATCGAGTGCGATAACGTGAGGTGGTATACGTTAGTGACCACAGTACTGTGGTTAAGGCTGAAGCAGTAAGTAGAAAGAAGTAGTTTCTATGGTAATATTTCATTTCGAAAATGATTTTAAATATAAATCTTAGAACATGGAAGTTATGTATGGTTCTCTATACCGATATTTTGTTTACAGAAAATCACAGAAAACCAATGCGGGGCGGCATTCGCTTTTTTCGCGTTGTTTAAATAAAAGATAATTTAATCAAATTAATTCTTTATTTTTAAAATATAACAACTAGGTACAATTCGTACTTTTATTGTCTTTCTCACCGTTTTTACAAAAAGCAAACTGATATATTTGGTTTCGCTCTGATTTTTTGTGTATACATTAAAAATAATTGGTAATTAATTAGATCATGGAAGTCATGTAGTTCTCCATACCGAGTTGTTTATAAAGGGACATTAAACTCCATTAAAAACTCTATACATTTTATATCCCACACTTGTGAAGCGTGGCACAATATTGCTATACAGACAGCATTCAAGTTTTACAGAAAACTAAATGTTGCTATTGAAAATAATAAATAATTACAATTAACAATCGTTAACGGCTGGCAATTGTTGCAAATAGCAAAAAACTTCGGTACTTTAAAATTATTTATACTTGCGATAGTATCAGTAAAACCCATTGCCTTCATAGCAGGTTTTTTTTTATTAAAACGTCGGCCAGTTTAATGTGTACAGCCAACGGATAACGGCGTAAACTACACCCGGTGCGTGGAAAACAGCTTTTATCCCATCACAAGAGAAACACGCAATTCCGGAGTAATAAATATCGAAATAATGCTGTAGAAATTAATTCTTGAATTTAATGTAGTCATTAATTTTGACGCAGGTTGCACGAATGGAAGTATGATGTCTTTTGGAAGCATTTTGTTTCTGTTATTCCATTGACCGAGGCAGTTGTTGGTAAAGTATAGGAGAGAAATGTCTCTTCTTCTTGGGTAGACCAATTCGTAAATTAGACTGTAGTAGTCCCCAGTGGGCTCGATACGCTGCCTTCCTCTTCATGTCGACTATGATTTTTTTCAACCGTATGCGCTCCTCTTCCTCAATATCTTCCACGGTTTGCTGGAAATATTCCAAACGGGGTCTTCCTCTGTACGTCTTTTCTTCTTCTATTGTTCCCTTCAGTATAGTTTTACAATTTATCCTACTAGTCTCTCCTAGTAGGCCTACTCTATATCTAAGGCTTTCACGGCCGGCTTCAGCAGTGTCGTGGTCCGCTCTCTTAATTCGGGGTCAAAACATCCTACAACGTTGTCCGATGCCTAATCTCCATTGCTGTCTGTCGTTGGAGTTTTCGTCGTTTAGTCCTCTATCGCTCATTTAACTTTTTATGGCCTCTACATGTTTTCTTGGGTCTTCCTTTCTTTCTGTGCTTTCTAGGTACCCGTCTGATAGTTTTCTTTTGTAGTCGGTCTTGTCCCATTCATTTTACGTGTCCGTACCAGATTAGTTGTTTTTCTTCAATGCAGTCGATGATTGTCTTTTATACTCCCATTTCTTCTTTGATCCTTTCATTTCTAGTCTTGATGTTCTAGCAGCTTGTGTCAAAGCATCCGTCTCTGTAGCTTCTAACTTTCTTTTTACCTGTTCTTTTATTCTCCGTGTTTCGGATCCGTACATCAATGCGCTTTAATCATACTGTCGTATATTCTTTTCTTCCTTTCTTTCCCAAGTTTTGTGCTCCATAGAATCCCATTCAATGATCTAATTATTTTTGTTGCTTTGTTTATTCTTGATTTTATTTCAACACCATCTGTTTCTTCTTCATTATAGTTTATTTCTAAGTATTTGCTGTAGCTGTTGCATTTTTTTATACGTTCGTTTGTTTTCTAAGATTAAATCTGTTGTTTCTTCTCCGACACACAGATACGCCGTAGTCCACTAATTTTATTAATTTCAGCCGTTTCACCCTCCCCTCTGGACGCCATCTTCAGTGTATAAAACGACTCACACAACTGACTGTGTAACCACAGTGCTGTGGCAAAGAATGTTCGCGGTCCCGAGGAGGATCGTTTATATTAACTTACACAGTTGGCACGTTGTAAGTTAAAAAACAACATCGGCCGATCAGAATCCAGCGCACAACGCTTGCTAGTCTCTTCTAGCTTTTGTACCCTTTCTCAAGGCATTATGTTAAGCCTTGGAAATATTTTTCGTTTGTCACTCAGCCTCTCCAGTTGATTCTCATCATTTTTGTATAGCACCATTGTTCAAACTATTTTAATCACATTTTCTACACAATGACGTAACGACATTAGATAATAAGAGTATATAGTAAAGCAGGTTAACATTTCCGCAGTCTTGGTTTTGACATCGCCTATAAAGTAGATCATGACTCTGATTACAAATAGACCAAGTTTTAATGAATGCACTGAACGATTCAGACACTGTTTAATCGGTGCTTGAGAACCGTCCTGGGAATATTTTTGCAATACTGTTACGACGCTCTAACTGACAGTCGTATGGTACAGTGGATAGCAAAATACAACACACCAATTAAGTCACTAATCACCAGCTTTAAATATCACAATTAAACAGTTTGTAATTTACAAGATAGTCTCTTACAACAAATCAAATAAAAATTGTTTACACGCAATAAAAATGTCAACTGATATAAAACAAAATTGTATTACAATTGTCCTGCACAATTATAAATCACGTAACCGTTCGCCACAATACTTCGAAGCGCACTGTGTGAACCGCCACTTAAACGCACTGTGTAATCGCCCGACAATAACTAACTCGACCATCGCTAAATGGCTGTATTTATACCCCGCTAATTTCCACAATAATCTGTCACTTTGTTAAACAAGCAGGCGCTCTCGAGAATCCACTATAAACAGTCTCCTTGAACACACTGCGCTGACCGGTATGGTCTGGTACAGACCCGATAGTTGACGCGTAATTGTTTTTCACCGCAAAGTAGGAGCATTGTGTACGCACACACACACACACACACACACACACACACACACACACACACACACACACACACATTACAGTTGGAATATTCGAGAAACTTGTATAACGTTCAGCATTACGTAACAATACGTTATCTCCAAATCTACGGTCTGGAAAAGTATCAACCAGAAGCCCATTGAATTGGAAATAAGGAAGAAAAGATGGCGGTGGTTGGGACAGGAGGCCGGATGATCACATCCCAAAGGAAGAACTCGACTGGAACCTGTGAGGGAGGAGGAGGAGACGTGGTAGACCCAGAGTGACATGGCGGCTAACAGTAGAAGCGGAAAGACAACAACAGCGGAAGAGCTTGGGTGAAATCAATACCCAGGAAAAAGGGGGCAGGAGGAAGGAGCCTATAACGCAATGCCCGGTGGCTCGATTTCTGCCATTTTCGCCTGAAAAACAGAGTTTCTCAGTGCATCCCGGAGGTGAAACAGTATTTCGACTGGAGTAGGGCCGATTGCCATCGGACTGAGGTATGTATCCAGCGAACAGGATCCGGGTTTTCGTCGTCCCTGGTAAAGTGGCTGCACTAGGAAACCACCCCTGCGTCAGTAGTCTTAATCAATATCATATCCAGTGAACACTAGTAACTTTGATAACCTCCACGCGTGGCATGCCCCTGTTCTGCTCAGTGTGTCGTCGCGTGGCTGGCTGAACCCCGCAAGGTGTTCCTGGGGCTACGTCTCTGGGAGGTTGCAGGTTGAAGCTACGCCGCTGATTATCGGTAGTCCCTTATGCTTCCGAAACACCAAGCTAGAAGCACTCTGCTTTCCGCGGCGCGGCGTTACCCGAAGTTCGGCGAATAGTATAGTCGGAACGAAGCGTGCGCGTCCAGCCCTTAGTAACGCTACCCGAGCGCGTTAGACCGACAGATTTCGGGTCTGTGTAACCGAGCGCCGACATTATGGATTGTATTATTCGAACCGTTTTTGAGACTGCAGTTGCCGATAGGGTGCCGAACGTATGCGTATGCTGACGACGGGTCACTGCTGGTATGTGCCAACTGTAGAATGGAATTATAAAGAAGGCCTAACATAGCGCTTGAGGAGATCGCAAACTGGAGAAGGGAAAATAGGTTACGAATAAGGGCTATTGAAAAAACGAAAGCTGTGCTATTGAAAGGAACATTGGAATTGTACCCTCTCTATGCTTTTGGTATTTAAAGAGAGGTTACAAGTTATCTAGAACTAGGCAGGAGCCTAGAGAAGCAAAAATTATGCTGGGTCCAGTATGACGGGACTTGCAATAAAACTCAGCTGTAACAGAACGATAACAATTTATTTTCCTTCCTGCGCTGCTTTCACATCATCAAATCAGAATAACATATGTGCCCAATCACAAGTATGAATACAAGTAAAAAAAATAACAAGTGTGTATAACTCTTAAGAATAACAAGTGTGTATAAATCTTAAGAATAACAAGTGTGTATAAATATTAAGAATGACAAGTGTGTATAAATATAAAACATCACAAGTGTATATACATCAGTGGACACATGCATATATAATTATAAAATTTTCTCACATCTCGTGGCTAGCTAGACACATAACAACACACACAGAACACAAGGTACACCAACTCCCAGTTACATTAGTTTTTAACACGCATGCCCCTGGAATGCACCCACCCAACAGGTAGAGTAACTACAATCTTATAACTCGGAAGTGATAAAATATACGCCAATAGGCAACCCGTTCAGTAGAATAACAAAAGCCAAAACCCCCAGGAAGAATGATAATAATTCATGAGGCACAAACAACCGGACCACCCCTTTATCTAGCCTTCCATTGATCAATGACCCAAGATGAGTGTGTGAACCTTAAGTTCCTTTCACATCATTAATTGAAACTGACAACTACGTCCTCTATTTTCAGAAGGTATTTATAAAATTCTAAACAGTTATTTGACTTCAAAAAATTACAAAAAAAGAATCAATCTCTATATACATTAGTAAACAAAATTAATTGTTTGAGGCATTACAATTTCTGAAGATTTTGACAATACATAATTTACTCAAAAAGAAAATGATGAATACATGTTTTATAGTCAAAATAACACAGCAAAGCTATAAATGGGAAGTCAACCCATATGTGTTGGCCCGTTAAGAAAACAATCAGTTTAGCCCTTGTGCAAGGGGCAAAATCAATTAAAATATTCCCATTACATTAGGAATTAATTCTATTAGCCTCAAATGACTATAAAAAAATTAATTAAAGAAAAGAATACAGTAAGGTGGTTGTGCTCTGGCATCTGAGGGAGCGCGCCCACATGTAGTTGACAGAAGTTGACAGGCATTCGACCTGTCTGAAGTTGTACCAGCGTGTCAGAAAAACTAAGTCCCATATTGTAAACCCAGAAAAGTCCCAAAGAAAAACCACCGGAAAGTTCCCAGCCCTTAAATGTGAAATCCATAGTCAAATTAAAATTTATACACAGCTGTTCCAGCCGGAACAGAACTACTGAGCAATAATTAAATTTTGTAAAGAGTAAAAGATTAGATGCAACAATAAAATGGTACAAGATTAAAATCTCTCTGGCGCGCTCTCGCAGTGCAGCACGCACTTACAGGCATAGCATTTAGTGTTATTTAAATGAGTTATAAAAAAGGTTTATGAAATTTAAGTTATAGTGTTCAGAGTCATGATCACAGCTCAACTTCCCGGTAAACAGTCTGGACACGTGGTCCCATGGCATCTATGCAATTTGCAGTAAACGGGCACACTGCCGGCCCGGCCCCAAAAAATGAAATAAAGTATAAATATCACCTCAAGTGTGCTGGCGAGTGCAACATAGGAATTCGGTCTCCGTCTCCCTCTTCGTAGGCGATCTTGACATGGTTCACAGCTTGAGCAGATGTTCAGCCCACAGCAAGCCAGGAACCCGGCTTAGTGCGAGAACCCTAAGAATTCAAGTAAATTAGAGAACTGACTATAAAAATGTACACCCGAGTTAAGGTAATTAACCTCTTAACGGGCCGCCAGCCAACTCTCACCAAAGGCACAAAATTCATTAATTAAAGTTTTTACAACCTGCTTAAATAGTCTAAAATCAGCCATGGAATAAGTAATTTGCATCATGAACAGAACTTATTAAATTGTGGCTTAATAGAAAGTGAACTGTACTCAGACAACATGCTTCGACAAAATTTTGCAGGTTAAACCGGCCACGTGCAGAGCAGTAATCATTATTTGATCAAAAAAAAATTTAACAGCAAGTCACTCACAGCATTGAGAATGTTTTTCCTTCAATTAAGTTTCATACACAGAAGCTCTCACACTTCATTCTCTATTTGTGAAGTTAATTAACAAAGACTGCGACAGTATACTACATGCACCGACACAGTTCACTACTTGACTGCGCACCAAGTTTTTTTGATTAATTTTTATGTAATGCACTTTTACTATGAGAATGACTCTTGAAACTTCTCGCATTACTACAGAAAATACTAAGGCATGGCTATACAAAGGGCGTTGCGTACAACAGTAAAAGAAAATATCTCTTACATAACTTTGTCAGGTCGCACACACATAAATACGTACTTCACACGATAGCATATATCTTGTTATTAAATATCCAAACAACTAATGAAAATAATTAATTCTTACCGGGAGTCGTTTATTCTCTCTAGCCCATCATGTAGAGCGATTCAAACTGCGTAGAACAATACAAAGAGCGGAGACGAGACGATACTCTGAGCGAGGGCAAGCGTTGACTGCACAAGCCGGCACACAATTTTCATAGCACATAGCCGGGCTGCGCGCGCAACGCACACACCGCCGCTCCCCTCACACCGTCGAACAAAGTCCGCTCCGCTGCCTCCCTCACGTATTTTACGATCACGAAAACTTTCTAGAATTTTTTTTTTTTGTAACCGCCGGCTTCGAACCGGCACAGAATGAAAGCCAATAGCAAAAATGGATGAAAACAACTTAGAATATGTAACACAGCATACGTATCTTAGACTAATTTTGGATGAAAAATTTAGTTCCAAAAGTCATCTGGTTCAAGCATCAAATAAAGCAACTGCAGCTTTCTACAAGATACGCCGCCGTGTGGTTAGAACTGGATGGAGATTTAGTTCTTACGACCCTTTTTCATGATGTAGGGGAGTCGATACTGTTGTATGGTGCAGCAGTCTGGGCTCACAGATGAGTCTGTCTATGTACGCCGAAATACTGCTAAGAGCGCAAAGACTGATCCTGCTTACAATCTGCAGAGGGTAGAGAACAGTGTCGAAGGAGGCACTTCAGGTGATAACTGGTGTACTGCCAATCGACCTGCTAGCGCGCTAGGGCATGACAAATAAAGGGCGAGTACATTAACAAGTGGCAGGACAGATGGAATAATAGTGAAAAGGGTAGGGCACTTTATATAAAGACACCTGACATTAACGAAAGGATTAGGAATAAGCTGGAGTTTAACCAGGGCATGGAAATTTTAGGAATTGTCTGAATAGGTTTGGATTGTGTGGAACGGATTTATGTAAGTGGTGCAAGGTAACAGATACTCCAGAACATGTCCTGTATGACTGTTGGAAATATGTGGATCAAAGGGTGAAACTGGTGGAAGAACTGGGAGAATTAGAAGTCAGGCTTGATCTGCGGGAGATATGTTTGCGACCGGATGCTGTGGAAGTGTTTAACCAGATTGCAGCGGAAATAGGGAGGATTAGGGAAGATCAGAGAATACATGAATGGGAATAGATAGGAGAAAAGAATATAAAGCATAAACAAGTAGACGGGACCTTGCAGGGACGCCCGGCAACTTTTTAAAACGCTTGCCTAGAAAAAGGCCGAAATACATTAGAAAATAGGATAGGAGAGAGAGGGTAGGCGGTTCCTTAAATTACGTGCTATATGGGCCAACCAAAGCCCCGGGTGTGCAGACCCGAAATGGTGGCGAACTCTGCCTCTGGTAGGTCGCCCAGAATGGGGGGGGGCCGAACTCTTGTTGATGGGAGGTGGGTCACGGCTTGCTCTGGCTTTGCTAAATCAAACCCCCGAAGGCAGAGTACGCCTTGTTTCTGTCTCAGCCGGCAACGGGGGTGGATCCAGGGTAACCCGGGGATATTCCCGATGTATTGGGTTGAACTCGAGGTTGGTCTGTGGTTTCGGCTGTGGGGGGGGGGGCGACGCTGTGTCCGCCTTGTGCGTTGGAGTTGGATGCATCTATCTGCTGTTAAATCGTACATAGTAGATATTCCGTAACCCGTGGAGGGTAAGAGCTGCACGTCTCAAACACAAGGGTACTGACCACAACATCGTCAGGCGTTTGGTGAGCGTTCAGAACAACAGACCTCCAGCTCGACGGAAAGGCGGTGATGGTATAAGCAGAGGCTTGCAACGTCTCCGTTATCCATAGAGTTTCTGTCTGTGTAACCGGGGCGCTGCAAGAGCCTGTATCTGACTTGAGTTCGACAGGTTGAAACGCCTCTTTGTCCGGCTGTCGAAACGCTGCCTGCTCCAGGCCACTCTAGGTAACTTTATGTCTTGCATCAGTAGTTATGTTTTACATGCCATAACGGCGAAGTGCGTTATTCAAAAGAAGCCACAGCACCTAACCTCGCATCTCACGTGCTATGTTAACGTGCAAGGAGACCGGTTTCCAGACACGCTTGTTGACATTTCCAGTGGATGGAGATCGGGTATTTTTTCTACCCTTCCCTGAGCAGAGATGTGGCTTTTGCGGTGATAGACTTAGAAACAGGTTACGGGGTCTTAGCAACTGTTAGGACGCTTGCCCCCGAGGATCAATGGTGGCGCTAGGGTCACTCTCCACAATAAATGATGAGATACTATGCTTCACGTATACAGTTAAAGGAAATAAGCCCAGTAAAGTATTGTAATCTTTAATCATCATCATCATCATCATCATCAACCTCAAGGATTACAATCATCCTCAACCTGTTCCGGGACCCACTTCGCTCTCGGCCGTCCTACATCTCTCTTCCCCACCCCCGGTCAATATTCCATTGCTAGAATTGAAATCCTGTCACCCGCCATTCTTCCCAAATGTTCACACCACCTTTTTTGTTGCTCTTTGGCTGTTCCAACAATGGGTCGACCAACAGTTCCGTTCTTATTTTACTTCAATAAATGTTAATACGTCTTTAAACATTTATTTACTTCATTTAGTTCAATAAATGTTTACTAATTTAAATAATGTTTTACATTAAAACATATATTATATACACCACACAAACATAAACCCATGTCTATAAAGAACAACACATGTGAATTAGACGTAAAAAATGTGGAAAAATTTCTATAACGTGTAACTACATGCTAAGGGTTGAAATTTCGTGTACCAGTTCGCCCTCATATTGATTCACCTTTCCTACCCCACGCCTTCCACCTATACTGAACTTTCATTTTCGTTTCACATCGCCATCGTTCAAACTCCATCGGCTTCCTTACTTCGTTTGATTTGCCTCACCTTACTTTTTCTTCCAGCTATAAATGAGTAAAAGGCATGCCGTGTGCGCTTCTAAGGCGGAAAACACCCTCGGGGGATGCGGAACGTTTAGGGCAGTCTTGCTCGTTTGATCGTAAACCGCTACTCTCTTCAACGGATTCTACATTTTATGCCGTGACTGAAACTTTCATATCGTACTTAATTAAAATGGGTTTTTTTGTTTTTCCAGATAACATTTATATTTTTCAACGAACGTAATTTTAAATGTTTACTTTCAACCACAGCGATACAGAACAACATGGTATATATCTAGATATATCGTGCTCTAATATAAAATCAGCACTGTTACTTGGAATTTGATAAGTCTGTGATAATGATTCAGACACAAAATTTTGTTGTTGATTAATTATGATAATGGATAGCATAATAAAGGCGCGACTTGATTAATATTAAAATGATGTATGTGTAAAAAATAACTTTATACCTCAGTTACATATTTATAACATTTTGTACTTTTTACAAAATATAAACTAACTGAAACTGTTAAATATTATTTATAGTTTAAGCATTTATAAATCTTAATTTATTAATGATGATATTCTTTACCAGTTGACAGAATACAGAGGTTTTAAGTCATGATATTATTTTAATTTTATTAGAACTCAAAGTGTTAGTTGCTTACACGTGTTTTGGTGATTAATCTGTTAGTAATCACAAAAAATGACTAAACGGACATGGTGAGCTCTGAACACATTAATATGAGGATTAATAAGTAAAGAATGATGGAAAATTTACCTTCTCCTCCTCTCCACCGGCCGTCCTCCTCTTCATCCATCAGAATCACTCCTCCTCTTTCACCAGCACTCCTCTTCACCATCCACCGCTCTCCTCCTTGTCCTCCCCACCACCGCCATCAACTATCTTCTTCGCCATCGTCGTCGTCGTCGTCGTCGTCGTCCTCCTCCTCCAGCATCGCCCATTTCTCCTCATTTCCTTCCTCCTTCTCCATACCACCAGCACCTCCGACACAGCTTATTTTCCTTCATTTGCATTTAAGGCTGTTATGTGCTGTTATTTGCCAGTTATCTTGTTTTCTTACATTTTTGTGTTTTTATATTATCTAAAACTCTTTTTCGTGGTCACCCCTGCTATTTTTTTACTATGGCTTGGTGACTCTGTATTTTCTTTCTGTATATTTATGTGTATTAATTTGTATATTTATAAATATATAAATATTTGTACACACAAACACACACACACACACACACACACACACACACACACACACATACACATATATATATTGTAGTAGGTTTTTGGGTACATCCGTGTATTGCCGACGTTTCGTTCCGTGTAACGAAACACACGTTACACATATTCCAGGCGTACGTGTGTGTGTGTGTGTGTGTGTGTGTGTGTGTGTGTGTGTGTGTGTGTGTGTGTGTGTGTGTGTGTGTGTGTGTGTGTGTGTGTGTGTGTGTGTGTGTGTGTGTGTGTGTGTGTGTGTGTGTGTGTGTGTGTTTATATCAGTTTCTACTCTTAAAACGTGACCAATCTACTTCCAGCGTGAAGCTATAATTTCGCTACATATGTTATTCTTCTAACTTCGATTTTGTTCTTGCTCGCCATCTGGTACGTTCTGTGTCGTATACGCGTTCCCATGGCTTTGTTTAGAACTGTGTTCTCAAACCTCATTAGCTTCTGTGCTGTATAAGCGACACTGTGTGTATCTCATTCCGATACACCACCACACTGCCTTTATTAACTATTTGTAATTTGACATTTTTCGACCGACCTTTGGATGATAAATGGCGTAAAACCGCAAACGCTGTGTTTCCAGCGTCAATTTTGACACTAATTTTTTCGTCTTTATCTGCCACCAGAGAGAAAAAAATATGTAAATTCTGAGGATTATAGAATTAGATATTCCAAGTATATAAAAATATAAATGTAAATTGATATAAACTGAACTATATACGTACGTAAATTGCGAATAATTTTTAGATCTACAAAACGAATAATCGGTTCCACTTATAAGAAACGCGAAACTTAGGCGAAAGAACATGTTAAGAAGAAACGGGAAGATCTTGGATTAAAATTGAAGGAAATGTGGTGGCTGCTTGGAAGATACTCTGAGCTGTGTATGGTGTTCAGCTTTGAGGTTGTACTAAGTAATCTAATACTAAAGTAATTCAGACTTTTCAAAATAAAGTTCTTCGCAGTGTTGTTGATGCATCATGGTACGTAAGAAATAATGACATTGTATAATTACGGTTTATGGGGTTTCGGTTTGTATAATCCGTTCAATTGTTTTAAATTTTAATTTAATGAAAAACGTTGTGTTAGTTGTTGAAATCACAAGCAGAATGATCACTATTGCACACCACTATATAAAATTATCCCGATTAGCGCTTCCAAGCTTCACAGCTCATCGTCAGATCGGAATTGAAAGAAATTATGTGAAAACAAACCCTTCACCCCATCTCACCCCACCCTGCTCACACACAAGCTATAATTCAAATGTCCCTTCCCCACCCCCTGAGCCCTGTCACTCCATCTGGACAGCTACATATTTTTCTAGCAAATTCCTTGTGTTGTGTGTGCGTGTGTGTGTGTGTGTGTGTGTGTGTGTGTGTGTGTGTGTGTGTGTGTGTGTGTGTGTGTGTGTGCATTCCTTTTAAACCTACCCGTCTCCCTCTTCACACACGTGGGTCAGTCACACACCCTTATTTTAAAACCTTATTTTAAATTATGGTCTAGATACGTTGATGATGTATTAGTAATTTGGGAAGGAAGCATAGAAGAAGTGCATGAATTTATAAATGAGATAACTAAGGATAAAAACTTACAATTTAAAGAAGAGATAGGAGGTAAGAAAATAAATTACTTAGATTTAAACATAGAAATTAATTGTGACGATTTAAATTGTGACAATTATAAAAATAAAGAAATAAAAAAGAAAAAATTTTAAGTTGCGAACAACTAACCACTTAAATCTCACAATGATAATAAAAAACATGTAGGTACTAAGTGTGAATGGAAGTAGTAATTAATAAGGGCAAAGAAACGATAAAGAAAAGATATATTGTAAATAATTATTATTGTCGCATTTAACCCTTTGCTTGTTAACAGGCGCCTACCTGTTGATACCGGACTCGACATGTTTACCGAGTCTTCTATAATTAAAATAATATAGAAAAATAATGTTAATAATTAAAGAATCTGAAGACACAGATAGTCACGAAAACAACTAATTTAAATGATGTATTTTTATCTAGCGATAGTTTGTATAAATAAAAAGTTTTATTTAGAGAGAGACCGGGACTATATTCTCGCGGAATAAACACCCCACTATCTATTGTCCTGTACCAGTGGTAGCGGACGAAAAATCTCTCTCTCGCAATGACGACTCCAAGCAGTACACACGCACGAGCAAAATGCTCTGTTGAAATGTTATGTGATTGGTTATTAGTTTGGATTAATTCTTATGTATTTTACTAACTGCTACGAAAGAGTGTAATATGTAACGTTAAGAAAAAGAAAAGTTAAAAAAACGTTGTAACAAGAAGAAATATGTGACAACCAATAGTACGAGTGTTAGTAACTATAACAGCTATCTTCTCCGATTGACGACTCTTCACAACATCCTACCTGGAGACATGAATCATCAGAATTACAACTCTAGTAGACCCGACCGATACTGCAGTTCGAGACATCTGAGAATCAACGAGTACCTGTGTAGAAGGCCCACTCTATCCTGCAGACGTTTAAGCCGTGAACAACTGAGACCAGACCTAGACGAGGACGACGCTCTTCGGATTCCCAAGATGTAACCATATGGAGGAGATTTCTACATCCCAAATTAAAGGTGACTCGATAGCACGTCTATCGAGGAATAATAATAATAGTAATTGTAACACAATACTCTCTTAAAGAGATTTTCAGAGACGTTTGACTTTATAAGAATATAAAAATTTAAATCTAAGAATTTAATTGTAACTATTCAGGTTTCTTACAATTGTAACAGTTTAGATTTTAACGTAACGTAGTATAATTAATACCATTCTTCAAATGGAATAATAATGAAACTTAAGAGTAAAAGTAAAAGTAAAAGTAACAGTCTTGCAAGCTAATATCTTGAATTGAATATGATTAAAAGTTAAAGACTAAATACCAATGGTTACCCGGATCCGGGGAAAAGCTAAATATAATTTGTTGTGATCCCGCAGTCTATATAATGCAATTTAAATAATTTAATAATTTAATTAATAATGTAATGAATAATGTAATGGGATCTGTCTTTTGAGTAAATGTCATTGGTTTTTTTTAATGTTTAATAAAGGGAAATCTTCTTGTTGCACACATATACTGAGTACATAAATCAACAGTTTTCCCTTCCCTGATTCCTTTTATATTTACTGTGTGTTGTTCTGTTTTAATTTCAGCTCGTCCCAAATAAGGCAGCCTGAAGTAATTGGCAGAACCAATTACTTTGGGTTCCCTCTGTTATAACTCAAGAGAAGAGGTTATAAATTGCGCGACTCTGCTAATTAGTTAAAATTTTGCTGCTAATTAAAAAAAAAAAAGAAATTTTGTGACTTGTGTTATTAAGCAGTAATTGTGCCTATTAACCCAGACCATAATCTGTTGATTTATTTACTCATGTACTTTAAATGTGTCTAAAATCTTAAATAAAATTAAACGATAATAGTTATTATAATAGTTTTGTAAATAGGTAATTTTAATTATTATTTAGATATAGCAATGAACATAATATTGACTAAAGACGCCCCGTGTATTCGATATAACATCAGGTATGTGCTTGTCAAAAGCTCATTCAACAACACGTCTGTTTGTAAACAAAATCAAACCAGTTTAATTCTTGTCCAAGCATGTGTGAGAGTGTCCTTGTCACCCTAGCTCAAAGTTGCGTTAGACAATACATCACCTCCCTCTATTGTATTAAAAAAATGTGTGACCCCTTGCCCAGTAATAAAAGATTTCAGACATATGTTGAAAATTAAAACAAAAAAAAAAAAGTAAATAAATTTTATTATTAAAATGCGCCACTGTTTTTGGTTTCATTTTGTGTAAATGGTTAGTGTACTTAGTGTCAATTGTAAAATACTCTACTCTGTATATCTATGCACACAGTTAGGAAATTGTATGTAAAAGTAGTATATTGTATTTACATTGTACTTATTGTATTTAGAGGAAATTGTACTTAGCCTCTTTCTAAGTAGCATATATGAATAATATTGACGATATTTATAAGTGTATATTTTGTGTGAGATTACGCACATACTCGTATATAATTATACGTGGAAAGATTAGATTGTATTATACCAATTCATGTATGTACGTGTCAAAGTATTCAGTCTCTAACACGTCAATTTTCGACGATTTAAGACCTGTAGTTTTCCTGTACAAGCCTGCATAAATGTGTAATTCGTATTTCTATTGACACGATGAGTTATATAAACTACTGACTAAACAAAACAAGTGTACTAATTAATTTGATGAAAAGATGCTTCCCGAAGTAAACAACCGAGCTAAACAAATAAAAAACGAAGTTTCTTAAATCTGAGTAAAGTAAATAATAAGAAATAAATGATTAGTCATTTAAAATATAAGGTTTAATAATATCGTAAATTATTATAACACGTTAGTATAATTATAATTATAAAAGTGTAACTAAACTCAGCTTGGTAACGGGCCGTAACATTGCGTACGCATCGCACACGCCACCCCTTTTGAAGCAAGCCAGTGCAAGTTATTAAGGTGTCCGTTAGCTATTGTTAAATGGAACAATAGAGAAATATTCTCCCTCGAGTTGACTTATCCCCTTAGTAAGCAAAACCATGCCATTGTTTAAAACTAGTCTAACCTACTTTCCAGCGAAACAGCTGATCGCTTAAATAAAAAAAAAACTAATGCTAATGTTTAATAATAATTGTTAATAAATGTTTACCATGTACTAAAGTGTGTAGGAAATAATTGTGTAGTATAGTAAAGCGAATAATATTGTGACTTAAATTTCAAATGAATAAATGACTTAGTTAACCCTCCCTTGTTAGATAAAGTATTATACCCCAAGTCCCAAAACAAAGTAAATAAAGAGTATTCTAAATAATATGGTAGTAGATAGTAAATAATTCTAGGTGCGTTTCGTAAATGCTCCAAAGTAATTAATAAATTATAAAGAAAGTAAATCAGAATAAAGAGAATAATAATTGTTTAAATAATAAGGCTAATTAATTCTTGATTTAAACTAATTGTGTGAAGTGTAGCGTAGAAGTAAGAGAAAGGAATAATAATAATACAAGTAACGTAGATTAGTAAGCACCCCAGTTGTGGTGGCCAGTTAGAAGAAATAATGCGTGTTCAGGATGGTACTAAGCAGCCACCCTCTCTATTGTACAATCGGTAGCACTCCCTAAACAATGAATGCCACCGCGTGTGAAATACTATGCAGTGTGTAAAGTGTCCCCCTTCCGCATAGTTTGTCTGGTTATTGTTAAAGAGTTAAAAGAGAAGTATCCTCGTGAAATTCCGCTTCTCTCCAAGTAACTATAATCAAGAGTGTAGTATGAGACCCTCTTTGGATTATTTAAAAGTAAGTCTATGGTATATAATCAAGATAGAATTATATACCGGTGTATAATCAAGATAGAATTATATACATGTTAAGTAACGAGTCACAACGGCGCCGGATGAAAAGGATAATGATGAGCCAAGAGAGCCAAGAGATCATTTATGAATGCTGAAAGCTAACCTGTAGTGTTAGAATAAGCTGATGTCAGTCGGGCCACGATATTGTGAGTTGCTGAAATTAGGGAAATTAGTATTATAAGTTAGTACTGTAAGAAGTGAGAAAAAGGGAATTTCACGGAGGAGGAACATTTAAATGAGAACTACATCATTTAAAGAGAATTTAAAACAACAAACTGTGCACTAATAATAATAATAGAGAATAATAATAAATAATGATAATAATGAGAGAAATTTCTCACTGTACTCCCCAAGCATACTCTCGGTACGTACCTAACCAAATTTTCCGGAGTCGGTGTTGGTTAAGAGGCGGAGTATGTGACGATTTAAATTGTGACAATTATAAAAATAAAGAAATAAAAAAGAAAAAATTTTAAGTTGCGAACAACTAACCATTTAAATCTCACAATGATAATAAAAAACATGTAGGTACTAAGTGTGAATGGAAGTAGTAATTAATAAGGGCAAAGAAACGATAAAGAAAAGATATATTGTAAATAATTATTATTGTCGCATTTAACCCTTTGCTTGTTATCAGGCGCCTACCTGTTGATACCGGACTCGACATGTTTACCGAGTCTTCTGTAATTAAAATAATATAGAAAAATAATGTTAATAATTAAAGAATCTGAAGACACAGATAGTCACGAAAACAACTAATTTAAATGATGTATTTTTATCTAGCGATAGTTTGTATAAATAAAAAGTTTTATTTAGAGAGAGACCGGGACTATATTCTCGCGGAATAAACACCCCACTATCTATTGTCCTGTACCAGTGGTAGCGGACGAAAAATCTCTCTCTCGCAATGACGACTCCAAGCAGTGCACACGCACGAGCAAAATGCTCTGTTGAAATGTTATGTGATTGGTTATTAGTTTGGATTAATTCTTATGTATTTTACTAACTGCTACGAAAGAGTGTAATATGTAACGTTAAGAAAAAGAAAAGTTAAAAAAACGTTGTAACAAGAAGAAATATGTGACAACCAATAGTACGAGTGTTAGTAACTATAACAGCTATCTTCTCCGATTGACGACTCTTCACAACATCCTACCTGGAGACATGAATCATCAGAATTACAACTCTAGTAGACCCGACCGATACTGCAGTTCGAGACATCTGAGAATCAACGAGTACCTGTGTAGAAGGCCCACTCTATCCTGCAGACGTTTAAGCCGTGAACAACTGAGACCAGACCTAGACGAGGACGACGCTCTTCGGATTCCCAAGATGTAACCATATGGAGGAGATTTCTACATCCCAAATTAAAGGTGACTCGATAGCACGTCTATCGAGGAATAATAATAATAGTAATTGTAACACAATACTCTCTTAAAGAGATTTTCAGAGACGTTTGACTTTATAAGAATATAAAAATTTAAATCTAAGAATTTAATTGTAACTATTCAGGTTTCTTACAATTGTAACAGTTTAGATTTTAACGTAACGTAGTATAATTAATACCATTCTTCAAATGGAATAATAATGAAACTTAAGAGTAAAAGTAAAAGTAAAAGTAACAGTCTTGCAAGCTAATATCTTGAATTGAATATGATTAAAAGTTAAAGACTAAATACCAATGGTTACCCGGATCCGGGGAAAAGCTAAATATAATTTGTTGTGATCCCGCAGTCTATATAATGCAATTTAAATAATTTAATAATTTAATTAATAATGTAATGGGATCTGTCTTTTGAGTAAATGTCATTTGTTTTTTTTTTTAATGTTTAATAAAGGGAAATCTTCTTGTTGCACACATATACTGAGTACATAAATCAACAGTTTTCCCTTCCCTGATTCCTTTTATATTTACTGTGTGTTGTTATGTTTTAATTTCAGCTCGTCCCAAATAAGGCAGCCTGAAGTAATTGGCAGAACCAATTACTTTGGGTTCCCTCTGTTATAACTCAAGAAAAGAGGTTATATAATGATAATGAGAAACTACAGTTTGGGATATTTAGGAAAGAGTCGTATTCTGATATAATTATACCAAGAGAGTCTTACCACCCTTATAGATATAAAATGGCGGCAATCAATTCATTTTGTTACAGAGCTCAGAAGTTTTTAAAAGAGAACGAATCAAAAGATAGGGAGTTAAAAACGATAAAAGGAATTGTAAGGAATAATAATTATAACACCAACATAGTGGATAAAGTTATGAAAAGGGTTAACATACAAAAAGCTAAAATAGAACCAGAACAAAAGAATTATGCAGGGTCATTGACATACATAGGTTCACATACTAGAAAAATTATAAAATTTTTTAATAAATACGGAGTAGATATAGCTATTAAAAAATGTGAAACGGTATTTGATAAGATAAGGAATAAAAATATAGAAAAAATTCCAGCATTACAGAAAAGCGGAATTTATAAATTAAAATGTGAAGACTGCAACAAAGTGTACCTAGGTGAGACAGGACGAAAATTCGCATGCAGGTTGTCTGACCACAAACGTGGAGAAGGTAATAGAACAACCAATTCGTTATATGCAAGACATTTCATAGAAGACAACCATAAGTTTGTTAATCCTTTGGAAGACTACGAAATTGTAAAAGTAGTAAATAACACAGTTGAAAAGAAGCTGAGGGAGGAGTTAGAAATATTGGAAGAAAGAGAAAAAGGGTTAGACAATTTAATTAATACTAAAATTAAATTTGATAATGAAGAAATATTTTATAACATAATTAAGAAGTAAATGATAGAGGACAGATAGATAAGATTAGAATTAAATTGCATAGTACTAATTGGAGGTTTTAAAATAAGGGTGTGTGACTGACCCACGTGTGTGAAGAGGGAGACGGGTAGGTTTAAAAGGAATGTACACACACATACACACAACACTGTAACACAAGGAATTTGCTAGAAAAATATGTAACTGTCCAGATGGAGTGACAGGGCTCAGGGGGTGGGAAAGGGACATTTCAATTATAGCTTGTGTGTGAGCAGGGTGGGGTGAGATGGGGTGAAGGGTTTGTTTCCACATAATTTCTTTCAATTCCGATCTGACGATGAGCTGTGAAGCTTGAAAGCGCTAATCGGGATAATTTTTATATAGTAGTGTGCAACAGTGATCATTCTGCTTGTAAATTTTAATTGAAGTTTAATTTTAGTTTATTTATTTTTATTGATTTATTCAATTCAATTCAATCGTTTCATTGAATCCAATGTAAATAAATCCGATGAATGCACTTGAAGTTAGTTAGCGAAGTTTTTAAACTTCGGTTAATTTATTTTAATTTGTTATTTTTCTGTCGACTAGGCGAATTGGTGACGTAGATTCCTCGCTGAAAGCATAAATATTTGGTAAGAAATGATCACTTACTTGTAGTGAGTCTTGCCGATCTTGCAGGGTCGATGTAGCAATCTAATCTGTAGATTGACTTACCGTATTCAAATTCGCCGCTGCGTGTCGAGCTATCCAACAAGAGTCGTTCACCTATTCTGAAAACCCTAGTCTACTAAAATGAACTAACTGACTCCGCTTTATCGTATAAAAGAATATAAGAATATAATATAATATAAGAATTTATTCTGTTTAACACTTCTTTTAATGATCTATTATATCATTAACCATTTTGGTTCGAAATTAAGTAACATTAGTTATTTGTTTTATAAAAATTATCTCAGGGTTGTATAACTGATCTACAACGTCAGTGTGTGGTTAAAATGCTTTTTGGTTAAATAAATTAATTCGTATGTGGGTTCTTTTAGCTTACAGAATACCAAATAATTTACTAGAACTCTTACTCTACCGTTATCAGGGAGTTTGAGGATGATTACAACTCAATCATCTCTTAATGTTTAACATTTAAAATTATAACCATGTCTGCTTTGGACATTTTAGGTTAACTAAACTGTTAGTCAACCGACAATAAATGATTTAAAGAACGTTTGTTAACGTTAAAAGAACTTTTGATAAAACATTTAAAATGTGAACAATAAAATAATATTTCGAAACAGTGTTGTTGAATGAAACATCCGAATCATCAGTTGACTCTATAAAAGGTAATTGTTTAGTTGTAAATATTTATATAGCTTAACAAGATTAGCTTCTTATTCATAATAGACATAAATATTTAAATAGTAGTAGTAGTAGACTCTCCCTAAATTACAAAACATAAATAGCATTTGCATTTTTCATTAACTTTCGTTAATTGCTTCAGACAGTTGACAATTCTCAATCGCTTATGAATGCTTGTTAGTTTGATCTAGGTTTATTGAACAACAACTTTAATCAGGTGTGGTTATATCACACTCAGTATTCATACATAATAAATGATTAATGTTTGCAAAACTCTTAATACTGAAATATTCAAATTAAGTTGAGAATTGTTATTAGTACTGTTGATTGAATAATATTAATAAGGCACAATGACCTACATACTTTATTTGGTACACATTATTAGAATGTTGTTCGATTATATCGTCTTTTCAAATTCTTAACTAATTTTGAGAAAAACCACTGTACTCCCTTTTTTAAATCCCGGAATTGCTATGGATTATACACTTAGCAATCCTTATTAACGTACTGTTACACTTAAAACATCTTCAATAATAGTGTAGTTATGTTGGCACAAATTTCGGTTATGTTGCTTTGTTGACAACGGTGACGCGCACAAATTGTGTAAACAGCTGATTTCTTTCGGTGTCGAGTAGCCGTCTGCTCTCCTCTAAGGTTGAAAAAAAAGTGTCTCGAAATGGCATCTGAATCTGCCGTTCCGTTCTGTGATCGTTGTAAAATTGGGTAATTTCTCGGATTTGATTGGTTGACGATCTTTAATTTGATGCACATACCCCCTTCGCGCAATATTTTAATTGTTGTTATTAGCGTGGGGAGTCTGGGTTTGACAATATAAACATTTACTCGAATTGACACAAATATTTTATAATTGTAATAACTTTCTTATTATGGCATAGATTTTAAATCTAAGCTTATCACTGTATTAGTAACACTTGGCTTTTTATTTATAGACCACTCATGGTGTGCTTTCGTTCATTATTAAGGGAATTAATGTTTGAGATTATCACATTACACTATTCACTATTAATTGTATTTATTCTTAAATTAAAACTATTTAATGGCAATCATATCTCCTTGTGAGCATGCCTTCCAAGTCCTTCAACACTTCTCACTTATTGGTTACTTATATCTATTGACAAAATATAGTTCTTATGCTACCATTGATTTAGCCTAAGAGTCTATTAATTGTATTTACAAATTATTTATAATAAAAGGTATCTGGGTAACTTCTGTATTCCCCAGTTGTAAACATTGAGTTGCTACAACTACTGTTTGTCTTTGTTTGTTGGAATATATTGTTATTCCTTGGTATTTTGGTCATTAATATGACCTCTATATGGCACTATGAAGTGTACATTTATTTTAACTCTTATTTGGGATTGTAGTGTCTTTTCAGACCATTATTTAGTTGAGACTAGTTTATTAGTAGTAGTATATTGATAGTCAGTCTTGTATTTTTAACACACTAGTCTGTTCCTTAGCGTATAGCATTGGATAATAGTAGTTACATCTGGTGTCATATGACAGGTGTGCTTATTTATTCTTATTACACATTATGTAATTGCTTATAATTCTTTTTTGCTATTATAATAGTGATTTTATATCTTACTTATTACGTAGGTATCCTTCTGTTATTCCTATCTAACATTACAATGTGGTTTTGTCTATGTTTCACATGGTGAATCTCATTTTGGCTGTTTTTGTTCACTTTCTTAACTTGAATTCTTAGATAAAGATTATTCTTGGTATCTGATATTGGTATTGGTAGAAACCTTATTACGGTACTTCTACTTGATTTAGGGTACAAAATATTTCAGTTTATGTATGTTTTATCTACTATTAAATATGAAATTAGGTGGAAAGTACCTGTATTTAGGTTATGTGGTTTTCTTATATGCAACAACAATGGGTGTATTGAGTTGGTACAAATTTACATATTTAACCTTGTTTTTTTCAAGTATAATGTTACTAATGACAACTGGTAATTCATTATTTAGTTCTTTTTTCCTATCTTACATGATTTTTTGATTACTTGACTAACAATTCTTATAATTATGAGACAATTCTAATTCTCCTTTATATTACATTGATGCTGTGCATAATATGTCATTATGCTGTTATTTACAGCTTCTTTTATGTTAACATTATTGTTACTTCCACTGTTTGTCTAATATAGGATGTCCTACTCATTTACTTATTTATATATGGGTCATCTAAGTTAGTCAGTTATTGTCTATATTTTCAATCTGTAAGTTCTTCAGTTAGTATTTATACGGGTAAGATGTTAATCTATAGTTGACTGGCTCTTGGAATCTATATTTTATGCCATGGTTGTTAGGTGTCTTCTCGTAGTATGTTTCTTCCTTGTTTTCATTTGTTCCTTACTGACCGAATCTATTGGGTTATTGGTTCCTGTGGTATAATCATTGTTTGCTGTTATCATCTTTCTTCTTATATGTTATCATTATTGTTTATTACCATTACATTTTATTAACTCTTGCGTTGAGTTTATTCTTCTTGATGAGTTGCTCATGTAGTTTCATTCTTGGCATTCCAGATTAAATACTTGGTGTGTCTTCTTGACTCTATTATTATGACATGTGTTAATATTTTGTTATTTAAAATATTGGACTCATATGTCTTGTTACAACATACATCGGGAAGTGAAAATGCCTAGGTTGATGACGAGATTAAAATGGTTGCAAATAAATATGAAAGAAGACTTCATGAACACGTAAACACTGAAGTGCTACAACTGCTTGATAATGCTGGACTCGTTTGGCGATTGCAGAGACAGAAACCATTTGGGTTAGGGAACTAAATATGTATAGTAATACTCAGCACATGAACAAAGTGTAACCGTACCGAGGAATGCTCCAGTGGGAGCTTATCCTACACGCTGTTAACTTATGTATTAGAATAAAAACTGTAGTTACTTTGTAACTAGTTGCAATGAAGTTAAATACAAAGAAAAACTTATAAGAAATTAAAGGCAAATCTCTAGTGTTTAATTATTTATAAATATATACAATATCAAGTTGTCTAACTTTTTTCTGTTCTGTTGCAGGTAATGCTGTAATCACTTTTTCCGTAACAAGGCCAACGATCATCGTCAGAATGGTGAGCCAAACACATTAGTTCTGATAAAACATTTTTTTGGTTAATTTTTGCAGTAGTTGCTTTAAGGTCTCCAGTTTTCCTACGTGTTTGTATACACTTATAGCCTACATTTCTTCTGGTTAGAATTATTAAGAAAACGCACCTTTGTTAAACCGTTGTCCTGTAACTTTTCAATTGTCCCCTTGGTCGAAGACTACAGCCACCCTTCCCAACAGATAATTTCAAATCTTTCAGTACAAATCTAATCTCTGAAGCGGCCGTAACTGGTGAAACAACTGTCAGGAAAATAAAAAAATGTGTAGAACTATACCAAATGTTTATTTATTAAATTCAAGTATTAATAAAATGTTCTACCAAGTGCCGAACGACCATGACCATTCGATAAGTGAATACTTTTTTATCTTGCGCTGAAACAAAATGCAACACTTTTTCAGTGTATATATATATATATATTGCAACGTTACAAGTATTTAAAAAAATTACACAAATACATTACCATGTATGTACTTAACGCAACTATGAAGTGTATTACACCGGCCAGGTCGCAGGATTTTTTTTTCCTCGTTGCGTCAAGTATATGTAGTTGCACAATAAAAAAAATAATTTACAAAGAGGAGTGAGATGTTGATGACATGAAATAATTAATTAAAACCGTTTCAAAATAATCATTCTATGCTTTATTAATATTAATCGAAAATATGCAAATATTAAAATTTCGAAATATAAAAATTAAAAAAATTCTCTTTTATAAGTTTACAAAAATACAATATAACCTTCTATGCTGTTCACGACATATAAAAATAAACAACCGTATAATCTTACTAGCTAAACAGACATGTTAGACAAATTATCTAAAAACTTTTTATTTCAGTGTGCCTGACTTTGACTCAAATTTTAAATAATATTAGCAACTCATTTACAAACAAAAATAATATTAAATCTCAAGAAGAAAACTAATTGCTGCTATAAACAAAATAATAAAAATAACATTTACTTCCAACCTATTATTTATTTCTACTGACACACCCCAATTTTAACATACACCAAAAGATTCGTATTTTTAAATGTTCTTGTTAAATTGAACTATTTTCTTTAACTACCATTTAAATTTATGTACAGTGATTATATTTAAAACTTTAAGTCTTTACTGTTCATATATAAGTTTCTATTTAAGAGTTCTTTTCACAAACAAAAAATATAATTGTTTATTCATCACCTGCGTACTACCGATGTTACCGTTGCGTGTGTGTGTCCTGAATCCTGAGAATTTGATGATGAATGTGCTGATGCTATGTTCTCTGTCTCTACGGTTTGTTGTTTGTGGTGGTCCAGCGTTCCTCCATAAGTCTTGGTGTGTGTGGTAAAGATGTTCGATCGGTCGGCAGACCAGCAGCGTGAGGTTGTGTGAAGATATCTTGAGTCTCTGAGATCACCCAAAAATTGCCGGTGGTATTTATACTGGACGGCGATCTGACAAGTCCAGGACTGTTTTCTACCTGTTAGATATTGTCACTTCGTGCAAAGCGTCCTTTTAATTACAAATCACTTTTAGGTTCATTTTCGCGATTTCGTAAACACACTCGCAGCACAAGCGATATCATCGTTTGCGTAATTTTTTTCTAGTCACTCACATATAACACACTTATTAATTACTATTTAATTACACTAGTAATTAACATTAAATTACTTAGCGTCTTTATTATTGCACATTTATGCAATAATTTTACATCACTATGTTCGTTAAAAATTCCTTAATGTAATGGTGTCTTTATAATTGGGGTAAGTCTTTGTTCACAGGTTTAAAATGTATTAATTAGTTTATTTTTATCCGGTTAAAACCTGATTACAGACAAACCAACAATTCGTATGGATCACCCCATCGTAGAGTTTGCCTGTAGTAGCTTGCGTTCACACACACAAACACACAAACGCTGTATTATTCACTCGCGGGGCAGATGTACGCTTTCTGACAATTCCTAGCCTGCATAATATTGTTAAAAACTGTTCATCATATATTTTTCTATGCTAAATATTCACAAACACCGCCCTGGGCAAATGTGCAATATATGTATTGTTGCAATATATATATATATATATATATATATATATATATATAATTTACTATGTAGGTAACTTAAAGTTACTTCCAACAATTGTATAATATTATGATATTATTCGATATAGTTTCTTCTGCAATTAGTGTATTACGTTTCTGTTTTTCAATACCTGACGCACGTTTCACTGAAGCAGAGGTTTGTAAGTTAATACAAATACTTGATACAAATAATAAGTAATACACAACTTGCAGAAGAAACTATATTTAATAATATCACAACATTATATATATATATAATATTTAAATTTTTTTACTTTACCTCAAGATGTTATTTTTCCTTATTTGGAACATGTTTCGGGATCCTTAGTGGTCCCATCATCAGCCTTTCTAATTTTGAATCTTGTGGAGTACCTGTGTGCAGGTTGCCTGTCCTTATAGCTTCCCATTGGTATTTGGTTTTTTAAATTGTTATTATTGTATGCGATTGTGGTGTATATATTAGTATTTCGTGTATTTTCGATGTTTAGTGCTTTGATAATGGGAAAGGCTAATGATGGGAACACTAAGGATCCCGAAACATGTTCCAAATAGGGGAAAATAACATCTTGAGGTAAAGTAAATATAAATTTTAAATATATTATATACATCAAGAAATAGACTGTGTGGCAAAAATTGTTTGAATATGTGCGTGCGTGCGTGAGCGCGCGCGCGTGTTTTATGATATTTGACACATGTTCTTGGTGGTTTTTATTATGAAATATTTTCTAGCTTCCTCGTGAAAAAATGTTGCCTGCGACGTGAAAATATATATATATCATAAAGGGGGAAAAATCCCAAAGGAAAGGGACGTGTATACGCAGGACAACAAAACACTCTGTCCTCCCTAATGCGTTATTCGTTTGGGCGGCGGGGTGCATTTCAGAAAGCTTTTAAGGCCTCCTCTTGTATCCGACGCGTTCACAATGTGTCCGTCCTACTCGTTGAATCTGCATGCCGCTTCCAGACGTTAATGTCTACACCGATTCAATGATTTGTTTTATATTGATAATATCGAAAGAGTAGAGAATGTAAATAATATTCTCAAATGAATTATAATTAAATTGCTTTATTCAAACGGCTGGTTTTCGTAAATGCTTACAGCACCTTCCATTAGATATCGTGTTTTTGATTTACAATAACGACTTATGATTCGTAATTACCTTTAATATTGTTCCAAGGCTTTCACGGCCGGTGTCAGTTATATTTGAAGTATTTACCGGGCTGTTTGAACGTGGTCCAGGGTTTACAAACAAACAAACGTTTCAGCAGCACCAGTGGGCTGCCATCTTCAGTGGAATAGGAGTCTACCCAACGCGGGATGTCAAACGTCAGGCCCACAGTACTGTGGTGAAGGCTTAGCCACACTACTATGCCTTGGGTAGACTCTTATTCCACTAAAGATGGCAGCCAGTGGTGCTGCTGAAACGTTTGTTTGTTTGTTTGTAAACCCTGGACAACGTCCAAACAGCCCGGTAAATACTTCAGACGTAATTACCTTTACTTAACAGTTGTCCTTTGTAGTTTGATGTCGACTTGTGATATTCTTTGATGTCTATAAAATATATGCGATAATCATAAACCAAAGTCTTCAGACTGTTTGAGAGTATCTTATTTTGGAAGAATAAAACGATTTCAGAAAGGACAGATCATTCGTACACAACGCTTTTATTTATTACACAAAAAATGTGAAGCATCGTGAGTTTAACAAAGAAACACGTGTAGCTTTCATTAACTTTGAGAAGTCTTTTGATAGAGTAGATAAAAGTATGTCGTGGGGAGTATTAGAAGATCGGGGATACACTCAACTATATAACGCAACAAAAATAGCTATTAAAAATAATTGTAGTATAGCTCACAATATATCCGTTAAATAATGCGTTAGACAAGGCTGCAGTATATCACTTAGGCCTACTCTTTTTAACATTTATATCGACGATCTGGTAAGGAAACGGAAACACGCAGTGAACCCTGATATTAATATATTACGATACTGGTATTTGAATGTGCTGTTGTTTGCTGACGACTTGCTTGTAATACAAAATAAAGAATCTGCTTTACAGAAACCAGTGTTTAAACTTCATCAGATTTGCAAACAATACACTATGAAAATCTCCACTTCAGAAACCAAGGTAACAATTAATGATTAAATTATTATAGATCAGGTGAACCGTTTTAACTATTTGAGAAATGATATTGGCTATGATAAGAATTGTGATACTGATGTTAAGTTAGACAACCTGTCGGACAATCAATCGTATTTGTCGAAACAAGAGGTACATTGAGATACAAAATTAAACGATATTAATTCGTTGTGACTTGTTGGACACTTGGTGAAACATATTAATATAAAGGTTTTTTAAAAAATATATAAACACTTGGTACGTTTCACAGTTTTTATTTAACTCTGACAGCTGTTTCGACTTCTGAAGCTTTTGTCAAAGAGATAAGTGCACAAATAAACAGTGGATGTTAGGGTGGTAAACATCTGTTTAGGGCGTGTATCCGGACATGTGTGAGGTGCAAAGATGGACGGGGTTGCAGGAGCTAAGGGAATGTCAAGTGTCTGTAAAAACTAAATATAATCTGAATGCAAAATATAGAAATTAACTAAAACCTTTGCACAAAATTAAAATTTTATAAGTAATGGTGGTCCCTGAATAAACGACAACTAAGAAACAACAAAGCAAAATACACGTCTTGGAAACGGCGTTATTGAGAGGACTTAAAAGGTGTTCTAAAGCTGATCATATAAAAATGTAGTTGTAAGAGAAGAATTTCAAGTTGTTAACTTCAGTCACATTTTAAAAGATTATAAACGACGGTAGAAAGAACGCTTAGCAAGAATGTCAGATTCCAGACTGGCCAAACTAGTCTGAAAATACAAACCTATAGGACACAGGTGTGTGGGTAGACACAGGAAGAGATGGCTGGAGAATCTTTGTAGGCAGAACAGGCAGTACCTTGCCTGTGCCGTGATGTGAAGATGATGGTGACGGTGATGAAGAATTTAATAACCCCCCCCCCCATATATGAGACTGCTCAAAAATATGTTTCCAAAGTTAGTAAACAAAGTTTGCAACTGCTAGGTGAGATCACGATAATAATCCTCGCACACAGTCCTCGCTCTCGACCGCAATGCGTGCGGGGGTTGTTATAAAGCACAGAGATAGTAACAAGCGACGCACAGTGTTCTCCTCTTATCTTGCGTGCATACGTTTCTCTTTGCATTGTGTCCGTAGCGTCTGCGGTGTAGGCCAACGTTGTTGTTTACAGTCCCCAGAGATTAACATTCACAACTGGAGCACAGTTCTGACAACGTCTTTATCTTAATTAAAACCACACGCTAAGCAGCATAAAATCTGGAACGAAATTAAGTAAGACAAAGTTGAAAAAAAGTATTAACAAAACGCAAATATTGTGTACTCTATAAAGAATATGCGAGTTTGCAAGTTAATTCTATTCCTTTTTTTCCATTTCTAATTTGACTCAACATGAATATGTCATTTGTAAAAAAAGAATAATGCCCAAAGAGAGGAAAGGCAAGACAGGTGATAAGGACGAATCCTGTTCCAAAAGCAATGCGACCTATAGGAAAATAATTTTTACAGTTATAAAAATTCCAAACTTGGTAAAGATGGGAATATTGTGGGAGACGACAGAAGGGTCTTAGAGAGGTGGATGAAGGCAAAAAGGAAGAAGAGGTGGGAGCCTAAACAACGGATGATTGTAATCATGTGGTAGATTACCCCACACTGAACGAAATAGAAGTGGTAGCTGGAAAGGTTAAGAAAAACTAAACTCCAGGACAAATGGATAATCTGCCCGCGGAATTACTGAAACATGTTTTTGAAATGGTTAATGTCTATTTACACGATCTAACTCGTATGATCTGGATAAAAGAAATAATGCCTGAAAAATGGAACACTTGGATAAATTTCCCAATCTATAAGAAGGAAAATAAACTGGATTGTAACAATCATATGGCCATAACGTTACTCAGTGCTCCATACAAACAAAAAGTAGCCATAGGCGTGAACAATTCGACGTCAAGGGGAATACCATTGCGCTTTCCAACCAAAAAGAGGTAATTCTGATCATTTTTTTTTTTTGTTATCAGACACAGTATAGAAAAGTATACACACACAGTAGACAGTAGAGACATGACATAGACCTTCAAATGCTTTTTGTGGACTTTAGACAGGGAATTGATATTGCACAAAGAGAAAAACTTTATGAAGCCATGTGGTATATGGGAATTCCTTTGAAAGTTATAAAGTTAATGAAGATGGCCATGAGATCGAAAAAAAATGAAATAAAGTGTGAGAATATTCTGAATGAATCATTTGCATTTAATAAAGCAGTTAAGTGGTTATCGGCAATCGTCTTTATTCCTCTTTACTATTGCCCCTACATATGCCATTAAAAACGTAGATAAGCGAGGAACAATATTAAATAACAAACAGAATTATCACTGTTGCACACCACTATAGAAAAATTATTCCGATTAGAACTTTCAAGTTTCTCAGGTCATCGTCAGATCGGTCTTCATTAAATATTAAATAAGACAAGCCAAATATGTGCTTGCGCTGACGATGTTGTGGTAATAATAGCCAGCTCACGACAACGGCTAGTTAAAGTATACAAGGAACTGAATCAAAAATCACTGGAATGGGACTGAATGTAAATATCAGCAAAACTGAATACATGATTTTTTTCTGCATAAGAAAGGAGAAGAAATATAAATAATTTATCCATTGAGGATAACCCATTTTATGCAATTCCAATTATGTTGTGATTACTTGCTGAACTGCTATTTTTCATGTTCCGGATGAGGCCTTTCAGTGTTTCCACCATTTTCAAGTCATAAACCACGACAGAAACTGCTAATTAAAATAACGAGGTGAACCATTTGATGCAGTTAATGGGTTAAACCGACGAAACATGACAGAAAATAGGGCACATTATGCTAACAATAGACTATTGAGAAGCAAACTCATTAGTCGTAACACACACACAAAAAAATATATAAGACACTTATCAGACCGGTTGTTACTTATGAAGGCGAAACACGGATATTAACAAAAAAGAAATAAGAAACACTATGAAGGCTTGAAAGAAAGATTGTACGACGTGTTTATGGTCTGCTTAAAAAAGATGATGAATGGAGAATAAGAAATAACTTCGAGGTGGATGAGTTACTGAAGCATGAGGACATTGTAAGATTCGTAAAGGCCAACGAATACAGTGGTTATGTCACATAGAGCAAATGGACGATCAGCGTATGCCAAACAAAGTCCTGAGACTGTAAGTATATAAAAGCAGAAAGAGCTGCCGACCTAGGGTAACAGGTCTGGATGATGTTACGTATAGTTATTACAACTCAGTTTATTTCCCTTCTTATAAATTGGGCATATGATTCCAGTGTTCCAATCTTCAGGCATTATTTATTTTATCCAGACCATACAAATTAGATCGTGTAAATAGACACTAACAATTTCACCCCCATGTTTCAGTAATTCCGCGGGCAGATTATACTCTCCTGGGGCTTTGTTGTTCTTAAGTTTTCTGACTACCACTTCTATTTTGTTAATGTGGGGTTCTCTGCCACATGCATTGTAATATGTATTTACAATATATAGAAAATATATTTTTGTATTTTTTGTACTCAAACTACCATCATCCATTGTTTAGGCTCCCACCTCTCCTTCCTTTTCGTCTTGACTCAACACCGCCCCAAATGTTCCATCCACCTCTCCAAGACCCTCCTGTCGTCTCCTACAGTCTTCCAATCTTTACCAAGTTCGAAATTTTTACAACTGTAAAACATTATTTTCCTGCAAAGCTCGCATTGGTTTCAGAACAGGATTCGTTATTGTTTCCTATATTTTCTTAACTTTTACCTCTCATTCCCCGAAAATCAATTTTCTGTTATTTGATTACAGATATTTTGTTTACCTCATAAGATATCTTCACCACATTTTTATGGCACTTTTGTAGTGTCAAATATTATTTCCGTACGCAGGGATTTCAGATGCCTACACTTCAGACTGAATATTAAAAAAAAATTATATATAATAAATTATAAAAAATAATTTTTTTTTATAAATTGTAAAAAATTATATATTATAAACAATTATTCGTGTTCATCATCATCAACCGTGGCTCTACAAACCTTGGTGGGTCTTGGCCTGCTCCAAGAGTCGATTCCATTCCTCCCTATTGCACGCCTTGGCTTTCCAGTTTCTTATGTTCAGCTTTCCGAGGTCCACCTCTATCTGGTCTTTGAATCTACTTCGGGATCTTCCCCTTTTTCTAGTACCCATTGGTTTCTAGTAGAAAATATGTTTCGTAGGCTGTCCTTCCTCCATTCTCTGTATGTGTCCAACCCACCTTAGCCTGTGTATTTTGATTATCCTGACAATGACCGGGCCTTTGTAAAGATGGTATAGTTCATAATTACAGCGCCTGCGCCACATTCCATTTTCTTCTGCACCTCAAAATATTGTTCTTAGAATCCGTCTTTCACACCAACCTAGAAGTCTCTCGCTATTTTTTGTCATTGCCCAGGTTTCTGAAGCATACGTCAGCAGTGGCCTGATAAGTGTTTTGTAGATATTGCATTTCGTGCTTCTTAAGATGAAGCTAGATGTCAGGTGCTTTTTAAATCCATAATATATTTTATTTGCAAGATTTTCTTCTTATTTCAGAGCTGATGTCGTTAATGCTGTTTATCTGGGAGCCAAGATATATGAACTCTTTTACTGCCTCCTATATGTTTGTGCCTGTTTCAAGGTTTTGAAGGGTTGGGTTTAATTTTAGTTTGTTGGCAGCATACGTATATTTTATTTTCTCCAATTTTATCTGCAGTCCAATTTTACTTGAGGCTTCCTCTAATGCTGTACAGGCAGTAAAAAGATCTCGTTTTGTCCTGGCAACAAGATCAATATCGTCTGAGTATACTAAGAGCTGTATACCTTTGTTTAGGATCGTACTTCTTGTGTTTATTTGGGAGTCTCTTATCACTTTTTCTAGTGCTAGATAAAATAACAAGCATGACAGACAATCTCCTTGTCGGAGTCCAGTTCGAGTTGTGAATGAACGTGACACGGTTTTCTGCAATTTTAATTAGGCTATTCGTGTTATCTGAGAAAAATCACAAAAAATTAATTTTGGTTTGCATAAAAAAATCCTGTGTGAGGAACTAGATAAGGAAATATTCTTCAAAATAGAAAAGAGATAGACTACGTATTGACATATATAAAACATAGTTAACATTGATGTTAAATGGAGTTCGGGCTGCCCATAAAAAAATATCGTGTAAAGAAGTATGATTTGTTTTGAAAATTATGTGCTTAAATATTAAAATTTCGCTTCCGCAGACAGTTGTGTGCAATAGCAGACTTGTAGGACCATGCACAACGTATTACACACAACATAGAGAAACGATAAATTAACGACAACTGTTGTTGTGTTCGTTGTCGTTGATATTATTATTTCCGCTGCAATAATTCATTCAGACTACACTCGCTGTTGGCTGTTGGCTGTTGGCTGTTGTTCGATATATATTCAAATCTATTGTGATACTTCGATTGCGTCGCGGCCCAGAAACGATAAATCGCGTCGTGGATGCAATCCATCGTGGGTGTGCTTTGCTGTTACAATCGAGGGGAAATTACACGTCAGCTGACAGAAACAACACGGCTGGTCTGTGCACCACAAACGTTGTTTGGAAATTTGAAAGAGTAATTGGCTTTCGTTTGTCAATTATTGGTATAGTTCATCTACAGTGAACTAAGTCTCATAAAAAAAATCATCAACATATATAAAACTCAAAGTCTGAGGATTTATGGGTACTGAATACAAATCCACACCGTTACACGGATTGCCAACAAATTTTGCACAGGTAACCTTTGACACAAGGCGCAAAATACTGTCTAACTTGGAATTTTATATTTTGCCCCGTTCGCACGATTTAGGCCCTTTTAATTATGCCTTTTCGTTGACGCGTATAAAGATGTTAACAACACCGTGGAGAGCAGAATTAATTGCCATAGTAACAAGTAAATAAACAAATGATATTTAGCGGCATCGGAACTGTACCTTTATTCGTTCCTGCAGTTTTTAATGGTTTTAATATGCGATTGTATTGATATATTTTTTAATTTTGTATACAGATAAGTCTATAGGCCTATATCTTGTAATTGTCTTAAATGATTATTAAATTTATGTTTATACGTATTTCTGATGATGCAATGAATAAGTAATGAAATATATTAAATACTACTACTAAAGATATCAACCAGAATTAATTACCACAGTAACAAATAAATAAACAAAAGATATTTAACGGCATCGGAACTGTACATTTATCCATTCCTGCAGTACATTTTCGATGTTTTATATAATAAGAGATTATATTACGATCGTTATATTACGATGTGGAAAGTGTACTAATTGCAAATTGTCCTATTACTAAATGCAAAACGAAAATGCGTGTTGTTTTCATTTGTTAAGTTAGGTGTCAACGGTTTTTGGTTTGTAGTTTACTGCTGAAATAAATAAAAGCCATGCTTGAGGAAAACATATCGTTTAATGTGTTATACAATGCTTCTAACACAGTAACACTTAGAATAAAGAATTTATCGTTTTTGATTTAACAGGTACTTTATAAATATCTCCAAAGGCTTTATAAACGGGTACTTTTAAATCTCCAAAGGCTGTTGCACCAACATAACAATTTACTATAAGTTAAAATAGTACAAGTGCTGAAAACAGCTTTGGAGAGAATTTGACTAATGGGTACAAAATTCTTACACGAGCTGACAGTACGCCAAATAGACATAGACAATAAAAATTGTATTAAAATACTTATTAAAAGCCAAATGAAAGCAGAGTCGTAACGTAGAATTAAAAAGGAACATTTATTGTAGAGAGATAAAAAAATAAATCTGAAAAACATAAATTCCCGGAGACGTTAATACCACTGATTCTATTTTAAAAACAGAGTCAAAAAGGTCGCGTGCGCATTCACATCGGACTTTGGAATCCAAAGAGAGTTCAGACCCTATAGTTTCTCCGTCGCCACGTCACTGAATTCAAAAGTGTTTGTTTTCTGTATAAAAATACAAATACACTAAACAACTAGGTACTTATACTAACCTGGGTAAATATACTAACGGTAACTAGGTAATAGCTCTCATGTAACTCCGCAGCATCCCTACTATTACTGTTCACTGTATTAGATTTAATCTTTATTTCATAGTATTCAAAAAAGAAACGCAACGTACAAACACCAAAATACAATCGGTTACACAATACTGTTCTTTATAAAAAAAATTAATAAATAACAATTTCTAATGTAACTGTCCTAAAAAATTAAAAAAAAAAATTTCGACGAAACCGAATCATCGAAGCATGATAATGGTTTTAGGCTTTTGAAACGTATAATGTGCATATAACAAATATTTACTATATAACAAATATTTACTATATAACAAATATATTTACTATATAACAAACATTATCATGTTAAAGCAATAGAGACCGAAGATTTCTAGACTGTGGGGAATCGAAAGTGTGTCATTTTTCGATGACGTTACATTTTTGTGGAATGACCCTCAGCCTAAAAACATTATCATGTTAAAAAAAGAAATTATATTGACTTAATAGAAATAATGAAATAGATAATTAAGTTAGGTAAGTTCCAGACGATCTTTGGAACAATCAAGCGTTTTTTTTGTTTTTTTTTTTGCAACAAGGTGCATTAAGTTATACAAAGTCATGCCAGTCCCTGTAATGTCCTATGGGTGTTGTGAATTATAGACAAGAACCAAGAAACAAGACTGTAAAATACAGGCCTCGAAAATGGTATACTTAAGAGGAGTTAAAAGGTGTTCTAAACTTGGCCGTATAAGAAATGAAGCCAATAAGACAAGAGTTAAAACTTTTCAACTTGAATGAAAAATTAAATGATTACAAATAACGGTGGAAAGAACACTTAGAAACAATGTCAGATCCCAGACTGGAATAAGTAAGTCTGGAAATACAAACCTATAGGACACAGGTGTGTGGGTGGACCCAGGAAGAGATGGCTGGAAGATTTTTGAAGGCGGAACAGGCAGCATCTCGTCAATGCCGTGCTGCGAAGATTACGGTGATGTTGAAAAATTATATAGGAAGAGTCTGAAGAATCTTGAATATCCGGTTTGTCTTGATTAAAATGGGGAGTCAAAACCTCAAGCTAGTGTCACTCCACTCCTCACAGGGGCAGGTTTTGAACTGATAAAACGGTAGCTGACGCTTATATATACCCCAACAGACGTTCCAGATATATGTACTACCTTCCGGCCGAAGATTCGTGAAGCGTTGCGAAAGCGCCACTCAGAAGCTGTACTGTATATTAGACACCCTACTACCATAATAAAATTGTTGCAATAAGATCACTTGCAAACTTCTAGATCTTTTTATGTAAAGAACTATCGTTCATCCGACGTCGTTTGCTTTTAGTTTTAGTTTGATTAAGCATTCGGATTCCCGTTTGAAGATTAAAAAAATAAAAGGAAACAATAAAACATTGTTATCTAATCACATAGTTTCGCATACAAACAGGTTTTCACATTGAGAGAAAACCAATGAATAATATTATTTTCTATAAAATTATTTCCATTTAGACGTTTCCACTGTATGCCTACTTAATTTAAAACTTCTGTGTCAGTTTTTAAAAGCAGAAACCATTACGTTTAACTCGCGCTGCAGCCTAGGTTAAAATTAGTATTCAAGAATTAATTTGCATAGGATTACTTTGGTATTTATTGCTTCGGAACCGCGTGTTTGCGTTATGGCGGGATGAAAACCACGCACCGCGTGTAAGCTCGTTATTCCGTCCATTGGCACTACAGATTAAGCTGATCTACGTGTTAATGGAAATCGTTACTGAATACTCGAGCCAATTGATAACAAACTTTAATTTTACTGATACACTTGGTGAAATTAAATATTTTTAAAAATACGAGGGTCATCTCAAAAATAAGTTTCCCTGATTTAGGAAATATAAAAACAGGTGTAAAAATACAAAAAAAAATAAAACTATACTTTTATTCGAAAACATGTAATTATTTTTTAACATAATCTCCAGCCTTATCAATACACTTTCTGTAGCGTAAAAACGGGTTTTCAATGCCTTCTTTGAACCTCTGCGTGCCCAGATTTCGGAGCCAGACGTCAACCGCCTGTTTCACTTCTGTATCGGTTTCAAAACGTCGCCCTTCCAGGTGTTCTTTGAGACGGGGAGAAATATGGAAATGTGTGAACGTGAGGGATGGGCGAAAATCTCCCTTCGAAAGGACTACAACAATTCTGCGTGACTCGCGACGAATGAGAACGTGCGTTGTCGTGGAGCAGAAGAACTTTGTTGCTCAACAAACCTTTTCCTTTCAAGAACAGTGTATGTCACCAGCGGACCATTTGAATGCTCGTGCATTTAGGTCCGTACACAGTAACTAAGTGACGGTGAATTTCAGCCGCTGATTCATTTTTTGTAGCAAAAACAAATCACACTACGCTCTTCGAAATCGGACACGCTGGTAAATGGAACGTCCATGATTTTAAATTTCGTGTTGTTGTTACGTTGCTCTCCAACGGGTGAGGTTTTGGCACTACTGCCACTACACACAAATAAAAGTTCTCCAACCTTCGTCAGCCTGATTGCGCCATTTCCCTGTGAAAGAGAAAATAGGAAACCTTACCTTTCAGATGACGCTCGTACCTGCGTTTTTCTTTTATTCTAACCAGAACCGACTGTAACTCAGATCTTTCCTTATGTCGTCGTTTCGTAGATGAACTCTTAAACTGCATCCCTTAAGTCCTCTTAAAAATTTCATTTTCGAGGACTGTGTTTGAAATATCTTTTTGCAGGAGATTTTCACTTGTTTGCATTCATACTTTAAAGTCGGCACACCCACGACGTTACAGAACATTAGCTGTGACCCCCTCTTCGTTTTATTCGTCAATGGTCGTCTTATTGTTCCACAGCTGTAACTAAATTTATTCAGCTTTGTCCTTCCTATATGACATTATCATATCACAAATAATTAAAATGTGATACCTGCTCCAAAATACTGTTATCAATTACAATATTACTATTATAAATTTCGCCAAAAAAAGGAACGATATAGGAGGACAATACCGTATTTTATACTGAAACTGAATGCAATATTGTAGACAAATTTTAACCATGCGTGTGCCTGGGTGTTGGTTTTCACGGTATTCTATACGAATTCTTTGCTCTGTTTATTATGAAATACTTTCAAGCTTACCACCTTCAAAAATGTAGCCCGTGGCGTCAAAATATATAATAAACAACATGGAGGCAAAAATCCCAAAGGAGAGAGTCGTGTGTACGCGGGAAACACTCTTGTCCTCTAATGCGTTGTTCATTGAGCGAGGTAAATTTCAGACAGCTTTTAAGGTCACCTCTTGTATCCGAGGATTTCACAACGAACACGTCCGTCTCGCCGGATCTGCATGATCGCTATTCGCAAATGCAAACCGTTACTATCGATAGGATATTTGGAACTATCGTACGTTAGACATAATCGAATCATAACACGCCTAAATAAACTCATATGAATATTAATTTGAATAGTAATTAAATCCACTTAGTTTGTTCTTTGACACCAATTAGTAATTAATTGTCCATTTAATTAAATATTAGTTTCATAATGCCCGATGATGTATTATGCCATCATAGCATTAAAGGTTTCACGGCCGAATTTTCACTAGTAAAATTACTTTACTGGCGTATACAGTATCCCGTGTTCGTGCGGACAAGTGTATATTGGCACGACGAAGCGCAGCACGAGGACGCGCACGCCTGAACACAGGCGGGCCTGTCGACAGGGGCAGGTGGAGAATTCGGCGCATGCTGACCACCGTCTGGCCAATGTTGACCATGTGGTGAAGTTTGAGGAGACGAATCCTCTATGTTGCACTATCCTACGCGGCTACACCTGGAAGCGATCGAGATAAATAAACACGATGACGGGAAAGAAAAGTGCTTGAGGCTGAATACGGCACTCGGAGGTTCTCGGATCGCTACCACGGATTTAACGTCTAGCTTCGTTGTTGACACAGGCGAGCAACAGGACTGGCCAAGCTCTCGGCCAATCAGATAGCAGCCTGCGCCCGGACTGGACTGGCTAAGGAAGTGGCGGGTGGCAGTCAATGCGGAGAAATCCGAAGCGATTGCTTTCTCCCGTCAATTCACTTCTCGATGCCAGTCCCTCTCCCTTAACGGGAGCCCTATCGAATGGAAACGGTCCGTGAAATACCTGGGCGTCACTATTGACCGCCGCCTTAACTTCACTACCCATGTCTCTCAGTGTCTCCAGAAAGCCCGTGGCGTCAAAGCCACACTATTTCCTTTTATCTCACATCGAAGTTCAGTACCTTTGCGCGCTAAACGCACATCTACTTGCTCTTTCTTAGAGCAATCCTTATGTACGCAGAGCCCTCATATTGGTCCCTGCTACGACCCTACATTGTTGCGTGCTTGGAAGCTTTCCAATCTCGCACCCTCCGGTACATCTCCAACTCTTCCTGGTATGTCAGAAATGATTTTATCAGACGAGGGTTGAAGGTTCCTTCTGTGGATAAGTTTGTGCGATCTCTTGTGCTCAAACTCTTCACTCGTGCCTCTACATATTCGTATCCTCACCTCCGCCGCCTTAGTGGAGACGATGGCCCACCTCCTACAAAACTTAGACGACCTCGAGCTCTGCTCGACGACCCCCCATAGACATATCAACAAACATTTACCCCTTCTCCCCGCCCTTGAGGCGCTTGACTCTCAAATCTTATCCATCCTAATCACGTAAGTGACACTCCTTCTCGTCCCCACCAACAAGTGATAACTGCCTCTCGTCAAGATCCTTCCTCTTCAAGTTAAAAAAAATCCTTTCCAACCGTTGCAAATCGCTCCTCGGTTTAGCAATACATTACCACCTTCCATCCATCCTAGAGCGAGGGCTCCATCCTTATTCTAGCGCAAGGCTACCAAGTATTTCCGCATCAGGCAGTCATCGGGGTCATCCGGACACTGCAACCACTGGGGGACGTGCAGCAGCTGCCCCACGATTGGATTGTCGCGTTGTCATTTAGTCGCCAGAGGAGCACAACAGAAGAGCACTGAGGATGAATGCCGCAGCTACAGTCGAAACGTTTGGATCTACAAAAAGGGGACCACGTCCCAACAGCCAGGAAAATAATTTTACTGAAGACGTATTATGTCGCCTTCTGCGCGATTCTTAGGCCTAGCTGACAATGCAATCGCCTTCTGTAGAACGACGTTGACTTCCAGTTACTTTTTAATGACTAGTCTTTAAATTTTATTGTGACTTCTGTTTGAGGGTCTGTTTCAGTTTCTTCGTACGACTGAATTGTCACTAATTTTTCTTTAAACCAAATTATAAAACCATTCGACCATTTGCATTAAATGCAAAGTTAATTTGAAAGAAAAAAGCGAGTTCTCGGTTTTAACTTTACCATTTGGCATTTCTATGTATTCGTGATGTATCACATCACTTTTGAACGCATCAACCGATTTTTACAAATCTTGGCACACGTGTCTATGCTTTTAACCCTACAGAATACTGTTGTTTTTGAGATTGATCCCCTAAAAAGTAGGACGGGGGGAAACAAAAACTGAGAGGGACTCAAATTTTAAAAACCAGCAAAAGCCCACGTATAATATCAAATTAAAGAAAATTGTCACCCAAAATATGATTTTCTTTCATCATCATCATCATCGTCGTCTTCACAACATGACATAGTCAACGTGCTGCCTGTTCGGCTTTCAAAGATCTTCCAGCCATCTCTTCATGGGTCTAACCACGCACTGTTTCGTATAGATTTGTATTTCCAGACTTGTTTGGCCAGTCTGAATCTGACATTCTTTATACGTGTTTGTTATTTCCACCGTTGTTTGTACTCTATTAATTTTTAATTGAGTTAAAAACTTGTAACTCTTCTCTTATGGCCTCATTTCTTGTACGGTCAAGTTTATAACACCTTTTAACTCTTAAGAAAGCCGTTTCCGAGGCCTGCATTTTACTGTCTTGTTTCTTAGTTTTCCTCAATAATTCACACCCATAGGACAGTAGGCAAACTGGCATAACTTTGTAACCTTTAATTTTGTATCTTGACGTACCTTGGTTCGAAAAATACGGTTTCCAGATCGTTTGGAACTTTCCTAACTCAACATCAATGTCACAATTTCTATCATAGCCAATATCATTTCCCAAATAATTAAATTAATTATTGAATTATGTTTTATGCTTTCCTTTTATTTTTGACAATTTTTACGTTTTGGAGGGCTAAAAGTTGTGCCGGTGTCACATCTTAGTTGTGACACCACTTCTGACGCGGATTATGATGTTCACCTTAAGTTTCAGTCGAGCGTTATCGAAGGTAATCGGGAAGGAGACTCGACTAAAGTTGTATAAGGTACTGGCTGTGCCATTGCTGTTGTATGGTTCAGAAACTTGTGTTGTATGGTGAAGAAATGTCTGAGAAGGATATACAGTAGGTGCCGGCATGAGAATTTTGCGATCTGTTAAAGGCAGCACACGAAGAGACTGACTCTACAACGAAGACATTCGTAAAAGAGTTGAATGTCTCTTTTAATATCCATGATCGTACAGCTGAGAACAAAGAGAGATAGATTGCTCATCAGAATAGGACGCCAGATGGCAGGTTGCAGGTTTCCAGGTTGCCTCTCAGACAGCGAAGTACAGCGAAGACATAGAAAACGTTGCCGAAGTGGATGTACTCCAGTGCGACGGGAACAGGTGATTCCGTAGTCCCGTATAGAAGACGAAAAAGAAAAAGAAGACGAAGATGATGATGAAGATGAAGAAGAGCACAGGAATTAACGTCACAGAGATATATGTGTTGTATGCCAACTAAAGACAATCGTCATCATCATCATCTTCACGGCATAGTCAACGTGCTGCCTGTTCCGCCTTCAACGACCCTCCAGCCATCTCTTGCTCGATCTACCCTCACACCTAGGGTTGCCAACCATACATTATAATAAAGTATCCTACTTTATTTTTTGTGAATATACTTTATACTTTTGCATAAAAATAAAGTATGCGAAAATACTTTATTTTGAGTCTTTACTGTAATGCACGAAACGAAACACTCTCATACGTAATTTCCGAACGATTTATCGATGCCTAAGATAAAACAGAACGGAACACACGTTTAACAATGATTATTTATTATTGAACGGAACGGCAGATGGCAGTCCATATCGGTTTCCTTTCTAGATCATTATTTATACGTTGTTGTGATCCTTGTGTGTTTGTTTGAAGTGTAAAGTGGCGAGAAGAGAGAAACAGAGCGTCCATAAATTTAATAAAAAATTAGTTATTTATTTATTTAAATCTAGATTTAGATTGTAATACTAGCTATCAAACTCTCAAAGATAACCAAAAATTGTTAGCTTGTGCTAAAAGCACAAAAAAATATGTATTTAAGGCAATACAAACTTAAATTTAAATAATACTTTTTTTTTCTTACAAATACTTTTTTTCCTCTTCCAACAGACAAGTTACGTTATTTTCCTCAAAAAAAGTTGGCAACCCTACTCACACCTGTGTCCTATAGATTTGTATTTCCAGACTGGTTTAGCCAGCCTATATTCTGACATTTTTCTGAGCGTTCTTTTCACCGTTTTTTGTAATCTTTTAATTGTTCATTCAAGTTAAAAACTTGAAACATTTCTCGTATGGCCTTATTCTTTATACGCTCAACTTCAAACTCCTCTTAAGAAAACCATTTCCGAGGCCTGTATTTCACTGTCTTGTTTCGTGGTTGTTGTCCAGAATTCACACGATAGGACAGTGCAGGGACTACAGTGACTTTGTAGAACGTTAATTTTGTATCTCGACGTATCTTGTTCCTAACAATACGGTTGACTGTTCCACAGATCGTCTGGAACTTGCCTAACTTAACATCAAAACTAAATGAAGTAAAATGATGAATTGAGACAGGTTGAAAGGAGGTACTATAGTCAATGAACAATGGGACCACTCTCAAGAAATAAAGAGCACAATTGAAAAGGCAAGAGCAGTATACACTAGAATGAGCAGTTTATTCAAAAGTCACGATTTAACAATAAACACAAAGATGAGACTTCTACTCTGCTACGTATTCTCGGTCCTCTTCTACGGTGTAGAATCTTGGACTTTGACTGAGGCCACAACTAAGAAATAGGAATCTTTTGAAATTTGGCTCTACCGTAGAATAGTGAGCATTTCATGAACAGCACATAAAAAATATAACTAATGTTAAAGTTCTTAGAAAGATGAAGAAAGATAGGGAAGTTATTGACACGGTGAAGATAAGGAAGCTTCAGTATCTGGGACGTCTCATGAGAAATAAACAGAGATTTTACTTATTGCAGTCCATACTGCAGGGAAAAGTACTTGGAAAAAGAGGAGCTGGGCTACCGAGAATATCATGGCTGAGAAATTTAAGGATATTCAATGATACCTTTAAGGAATTATCGGATATTCTCAGAATGTAAGGAAATTTAAGGATGTCAGTTGGCTTGGCATGAATACAAGTGGCTTATTCCGTAAAGCAGTGCAGAAAGTTAAAGTACCCTGAAATATCCAACATCCGAAACGAATAGGAACTATCAGAAGAAGAAGAAAGGAGGTAGAAGTCTTGCTTCCAACAGACGCAGATAAACTGGGAGCTCTTGCTTCCACTGCAGATAAACCGAGCGCATACCACGAAAGAAAGAACAAATCCCGTACGTTATTATAAATTACTAGTATTAATTAAAAAAATAACACAGATTTTGAATGGCGAGTGAACTTCCAGTGTATCGCAGTTGCTCTGAGCCAACAACGTGTAATTTCCCCCTCGTAACAAAACCCACACTACAAAGTGTGATGAATCGCGTCGACAAAGATTTATCGTTTCAGCGGCCACACGTTTGTTGCACGTCGATGTCTCGCAATCGATATTTGAATAATATCGAATAACAGCCAGCAGCAGCAGCGAGTGCAGTCTAAATGAATTATTGCAGTGGAAATAATAATATCAACGACATCAAAAACGTAATGGCGTTAATTTATCGTTACTCTATGGGAGACGTGTTGTTGTGTGTAATACCCACTGACAGTTAGCAGTTCCAGTTATTGTCTGTGTAATTGTGTGTAAAAATTATTATTTTGTGCGCACACACTGTAATAATGTTTTAAAATTTAAAAACCAGGATTATTCAAATAAATATTGCTTTTCAACACCGTACGTTTTTCTGGATTCACGTTGTTCTTGGCAATTTTTATTCGCATTTTTCCGGGAATTTTAATTAATACAGTAGAGGTATTGATTTGCTTGAAGTACAGTTAAAATTATTTAATAGTGACTTGTTGACCTACGAGGGTAAGTGGAAACGTTTGCAGAGCGATATCTATAGTTTAGTGGTGTAAATAAAATTTCATATTTCATGTAAACACATGTTAATTTTAAAGTACGTCTGTCTGAGATTTCGATCCTGTAACTTTCTTATCTTCTTACACTTTTTCTTCCAATACTATTGTTAATTTAGGTCAGGTTAGGTTAGGAATGATTGGAATTTCAAATGTAATTTCTGTGTAATAATAATAATAATAATAATAATAGAAATAAGGGAAATATTAGACCAACGAAAAACTTCAGAAGGTTGGAAATTAAGAAGTAATGATGGGCGTATATCAGAGTATAGAAACTATAACAGAAACAATGAGAAAAAGAAGACTATTATTTTTTGGACATTTGTATAGAAATGTCGACGACATCAGGTTAACCTATTGTCTGCTTTATTAACCTATTGACGACAATAGGTTAACAAAGCAGATCTTCAAATGTCTGTGAGGGAAGAAGTTAACATCAAGTTGAATTAAAGAAGTCCAAAAGAATTAAAAAAATATATATATTGTACTGTTGTTTTTTACTGATATAGTATATTTAGTATTTGCACCAAGTTGGATGCGTCATTAATTGTACTGTAATTATTTATACGTATGGTAATTAAAATTTGTTCCACGTTGGATCAGCCATTTCTTGTACCGTGTTTATTTTAACAGGTATTGTAATTACGTAATTATGATATGTAACTACCTTTATTATGTTTTTTGTTTATAAGTACATGAAAAGAAACTCTCTCTCTCAGGGTTAATAGATTATTAAGCTGTTTGATAGTATTTACGATTGTATATTTTCTTTAAACCAAACCAAATACAGTTATTATGTAGTATTTTGAGAAATAACCATGTAAAAAATAGATACCAAACAAATGTAACTTGACTGATTCTGAATTCTTCCAGCTGCCACGGGTTCACTTCTGGTTGATGTTTATTATTTTCAAAAGCAATATCAGGCTTGGCGATCCGTTCCTTCACACAAATTTCTTATTGGTTTCACCGCTGAACGTTGTTTTCTAGGACGACTGCAACACAGATGTCTCCTCGGAATACTTAATTATATTTTATGGTCACTTAAACTATTCTTCAGTCCAGGATTTCCCTCTTCTATCGGCGTTCTATTAAGGATATGTTTAGATTTCTTGTAATATTATTTATTTATTGAATATTAGTTTATTTGACTAAACTCAATAGGAATGTTGAATCTCTCCTCCTGATTGCTTACTTTATTAAATTTATAATCAAAACTCTGGTATAACAAATTAAATTCCTTTACTGTTTTTCTTTTACATATGACATTAAACTTGATGATATACAAATTTGATTTATTTAAATGTTACCAAATATTAATTTACATATCACTCTTTTAGACTCTTCATGCTGTTACTATTAGATATAAAATTAGACTAATGATGTTACTTTTCTTAGATATGAATTTAGACTGCTGATGTTACTCTTATTAAATATAATTTTAGACTAAAAAACATTTCCTTTCATCTCTATACAATACAATCTTTTAACAATTTACAAATTTGCCACTTTGATAATTCCCTACTTTCATTACATCTGTTTATCATATACCTATTAAAAACATATATCACTTTTCTATTTCTTATTAAACATCTTTATTTTATCTCTAATATTCGTAATTCTAGTTGGTATTTATTAAATTATAATTTTATTACTATTTACTCTTATGATAACATTCATTCCAATTTCATATATTCTTTTCAGAACATATAACTTAATATTGTTTTATATCATATAGGAACCGACCTTTATGTTGACTGGGTGAGTCGATAGTCCCAATGTTTTTGTTTACATTTTAAAACATATGTTCCATTTAATATTAAATTTGTATCATTTCTCTTTTAAAATTTATTATTTCCCTATCTGTGTTGCATTTTAACAGCAGTACAATATATATATAGACGCAGAAGAAGCAATTGAAAAAGACGTTTCTCGGGCAAAAGTGTTAAAAATGGAAGGAGTCCAGGGTAGGAGAGAGAAAAACGCAGGTTCAAAGTGGACTGAAGACAGGAAGAAGAGATACAGTGAAAATATGAAATAATATTGGAGAAACAGAAAAGAACAAAGAATAAAGAATTGAAATTGGCATGTGATCCTTAGATGGCCGATACAAAAAAATAATAATTTTAATATGTTAGTAACGATCGACACCGCCTTAAGACAGCGTAAAGTTCACTATACGAAAGCACATAAAAAGCTGATTGGTCACAACCGCCGTAAGCATTACCATTCCAGACGTGAGAATTCATCAGTCCACAGTTCACACGTCTTTCATAGACGCAGTCTGTACGTGTAGCTGATAGAACGGTGTTTTCGATTGCAATTGGTCGGGTCGAAAATGACTGGGTTTTGTACGATTGGGTCACAACTGACCGCGGTCCGACATCCCTTTCTTTAAAACCTCTAAGCGGTGGGTGATTTTTTTATGGGCAAATACTCTATTCCGGTGGTTCCCAAAGTGGGGTCCGCGGACATTTAAAAAAATAGAGTGTACCTTAAGATTTTCTCAATTTTTTTGTGTTGTACAATCTAAACGTTAGAATCTTAAAACAATTAATAGAAGATTCCAGTATTTTGTTTTCACTGAGGGTTAAGTGAAGCTCTTTATACTTGATTCCAACTTTAATGTTAAAGACAGGATTCATGACTTTAACTGGATTTTGAAGCTATCATACCTTGCTGATATCTTCAGTCATATGATTGGACTCACTTTAAGCCTGCAGGGATCACTATTTTCTGTGTTCGAGATAAAACCGAGGGGATGATAAAAAAAAACTAAAGCTGTGGATTCAGAGATTAGACTCTGAGATCTTCGAACAATTCCATTTTATGGCAGATTTTGTCCAGATGTCAGGAGAAAATGTTCCAAAAGAGATATTCAACGTTATTAAGTCTCATTTGGAGCAACTGCACTTGCAGCTAAGGGAATGTTTTCCAGCGACGGATGATAGTGACACGTGGATAAGGAATCCATTTGCTGATGGGCTTACTAACCTCTCTGTTACACTACAAGAAGCAGATTCATTGGCAGAACTTTCAAAAATTACAGTTTTCCCAATTACAGCTAGCTGACTTCTGGTTATGTAATGACTGACCATCCTGAACTCGTAAAAAAAGCTTTGAAGTGTTTAATTGTGTTTCCCTTTACTTCTTTGTGTGAAACCGCATTTTCTCAGCTCGTGTACTTGAAGTGAAATTTAAGAAATAAACGTGATGTCGAGAGCTCCTTAATATTGAATTTTTTAGACTTTAAATCCAATATTGCAGAGATAATTGTGCAAAAGCAGCTTCATTAATCACATTAAACTATGACTAAAATCATTAATATTATAAGTTTGCAAGTTAAGAGAATTTTGATTTTAATGCATTTTAATTAAAATATAAGATATCTATATATATATATATATATATATATATATATATATATATATATATAGTAACTAAACAACTTAATCTTCTTTCAATTATAAGATATGATGAGTCACACGTTGTCATTAGATGTGTATAGATGTTTAAATATTAATATCGGTAGCTCAAAAGGGTTTAAAAAGCTGAAAACAATGTTTAAATTCTCTTCTCGAACACTGGTGAATTTACCTGTCACTTACCACTTATTTATTGGTGTCAACCTTCCAAAATATATCCTGTAATGCACTAAAATAACAGAACACAGTTCATACAACATTAATTTATCATTAGTGTACATTTAGTGGATATCATTTATCATTAGTGGATATAAAGTAAAGAAAATTGTTTTGTATTTGTGATACGATTTTGAAGTTATTCAAATCTCGGCCGCTGGTTCGCCGTACTGACACTTTATAAAATAAATGCTCTGTTATTGTTATTAATTTAATCTACCTTGAAATGACAGACTGACATGGTTATAATTAAAATGGTAGTTTATTAACAATAGTGAAATTTCATTCAAAACCCTTTAAGACATTTTATAAAACATCAGAAAACAATTTGACTTATTACAGAGATTCTTAAAGCTCAGGGCTGGTAACACTGATTATTTATATTGTACTGTACTAACCTGGTTTGGTTAGATTTTTATTTATAATTACCAAAAATCGTGAATTCTTTTAGTATACAAGATACTGGCTACAAAAATGCTTAAATAGGACAATAACGTATTATGGAGAGTGATTACAAAATATAAAAAAGTTTTTTAATTATAATATGGGAAACTATCGTATCAGGCACGCCTGCTATGAACTCCGCAGGTTATGTTATAGTATGTACGATACGATTAAAATTGTTGAGTATCGAAATAATATTCCTTTCATGGTTGTAAAAAACAAAATATAAAGATTAATTTATAATCTCAGTGCAAATTAAGTATATTTATACTTTCTTTATGTGAAATCACAGTACTGCATTGTCTGTGTACCTTTCGTAACAGGTAGGTTAGAGTGTCAATTCCTCTAAGTTAATGATTAAAAATATTATAATTGATTTCCTTCAAATCTTATAATTACACATAATGTTTGTTAATGATACTGTTATTATTCATTAACCATATTGACGGTTCTCAATTATTGTTTATAAATGAATTGTCTTTCGTTTTGATTATAGTCAAATTAGCATCTATGTTTGCTCACACCAGTATTGGTTAAGTAGTAAATTCAATTTGCAATTCCTTTTAAAAATTAAATAATATTTCATATAGAATGAATAAATAAAATTGAGAGCTTTAGTTCAATAACTTGTTCTCAATAACTTGTTCAATCATTATTTAGGTTAGTCATGTATAAGTGTACTTGACTAACGTGGTATCAACACAAAAATTTCTTATTTTGATAAACATTTAAAATTCAATAAAATGTCGCTAAATCTAAATACTCCCTTATTATTTCACTCATCATTGCCGATATTATACACTGGCAATGGCTTGTTCACTTTTCACATTACTGGTAGCACTTCACTCGATTGGGGTTATTTACACAAAAGTTAGGTTATATGTAATTGTTTACCAACTAGGGAACGCGCACATTTTAAAAATATACTCTCGTCGGAGACTCGTTCTGTTTGCGTTGATGATCAGTTACTTAATAATCCTTTCCTTCGCTGTCTCGCTCGGCTTCTGTCGAAATCAGCGCTTTTTATTTGTTGGAAATCGGTTAATCTCGTAGCCACATGCCTTAATAATTTAAGAAATTTTATTTCTAAGCATCGGACTTCTGGTTTGAGATTACAGAAATGACGCTATCAATTCTTTTAGATTTGATGGAAAACTTATAATCGTTTATAACGTTTTTAATATAACTCGGATTTGGAAACTACGGGTAACACTTTATTGCGGATGCTCTGCTCTTTATTTTGAGTCCACTCAAGCACTAATTCCGTCCATGATTAAATTATTTACATTTCCGTCGATGCACTATTTGTGGTTCTTAATTAAATATAAGTTTTTTCCACTTTATCGTATCACATAATACTTATATCATTCACTGTTGATAGTTAAAGTCATTATCTTTTATCAACTATTCCTTAAATACTAAATATTTACAATATTTCATAATGCATTTTCAGGCGAGTATGCCCTAAATGTCCATGCATTGATTCTTATCAATTCTAACATATATTTTAGTCTAATACAATTCTTTTGTCCTTAGTTTGTACATCAAATGATATTACATCTGGTGTGAAGCTTTTTATTCACTAATAGAGCTTCGTTTATTTACACTGAGTGTTTTTATTACATCATGTAATAGGTCCTGTCATATTGATACTCTTGTTTTATATTATTTTTGCATTAGGGATGTATTTTCATCCATTAATGGGTCTTTAGTCTTTGTCTACAGCTTATCTTGGGTCTATCATATTCTCTGCTGTTTTAATTATTTACAATTCTCTGTTGGATTGCTACTTACATCTAATCCCATCTGACATGTATTATTGTTTATTGTTATTATCACCTAAATTCATGTATTTAATGTTTGTTAATGGTTCTCAAAGAGGTATTGGGTATTCATGTAACTACTGTCATGCTAATCTCCTCTTCTTGATTAGTTTTATCTGAGTTTTTTATGTAATTCTGTTAGTCACTCTGTGGTTTGGTCATTTGGCTATGATTTGTTTAAACAATATAAGGTATATATTTGTGTTCCTTATTTCATACTGGGTTTATTCTGTTTACTATTTACTTTAGTTTGGTTATTGTCTCCTGTAAATACTTTCATTAGTGTTTTTCTAATTGTTATTTGTGATCCTGTGTTGCAGATTCTGTTCAGTTGAGGTTATGTGTATTTTGACAACAATGCTTACATGTATTAGTTTAGTTTCTTGCTTATTTCCATATATATTTACTATGATTATTTTTACTATTATCTAGCACAATATTTTTCTTTATGTTACTTCTATTATATACTATTTGTTCACATATTGTTATCTAATTCTAACTGATTATTGATATACATTTTATGTTTACATTTGGTTTGTGTAGGCTATTTTGTTTTTCTAATACAGGTTGTCTTATCTCTGATATACTAGTAATCACTTTCTGTATTGATTTTACCTTTCACTCTCCTGACATTTAAAAGTATATTTAGTAAGGATTTTATACTCAATGTCAGTCATGGTAGCTACTGGTAAATAGTTTCATTTACCTTCATAGTTGAGCAATTATTTCTTTACTTATTTTAAGTACACTTGTGGTCTTTATTATTCTTTACTTTATTATATTTTTGTCTCATAATTAATACACTGATTGTTTGTGTTGTTTAATTGAGATTATTGTATATCTTTGTCACTACTTATTATCTTCACTTTCTATAAACACTACACTTTTATTGTTTGTGTTATTTTGTTTGAGATCGTGGTATTTTGGTATTGATCAATTCACCATAAGTAACTCACTATTATTGTCTGTGGCCGCTTATTATACTGTCAACACTTTGTTCTTGGTCACTTGGTTTTCCTTCAGGTTCTTCCTTGTTGGGGTATTATGATTCACTTATTTAGTACCTTTCATACTGATAGTATTATCTTCTTATTTTCAGGGTATTTTCTTCATTTATTAAATGCTTTCCTTATGTATCGTGTATTCTTCACACTGGTAATGTCATTTTCTGGTTCCTTGTTAAGTATTTTTCATTATTTATTATACATTCTTCCTCTTCTTATTATTTTTCTCCCACTTATATGATATTTTCCTCACTTGTATGGTATTTTCTCCCTCACTTGTGTGGTATTTTCCCTCACTTGTATGATATTTTCCCTCACTTGTATGATCTGTTGGGTCCTGGTTGCTAACGTAGTTGCTTGGTTCATTCTTCATCTTGTGACAATATTGATGGTTCATCCAATTATAATTTCTTCCTTCTACGGTACTTATATTCTTCAACATTATTTATCCATGGATATACGATTGACTTCTACATTTTAGTGTCGTTTTTTTCATTTTGTTGGTGTTTCTTGGCTATATTGGCTCAGATATGTTCATGGTATATTTCATTCTGGGTATTTGATATTATTTTTATGTAACGATAATTTTGATACGTATATATATATATATATATATCGCATTTACTGTTTGTTTTATTTCAGAAATCAGACGGGGTCCGTAAAATCTTTAATTTTGGCGGGGGGGGGGGTCCGCGGACTGAAAATTTGGGAACCACTGCTCTATTCGGATTGCTTCCGTCGTAATATTATCGTCGCTTGTCTCGACTCCTGGAATCTGGGATCGTCCTCAGAAGAAACAACTTACAATAAATCATTATAAAAAATTGTTGACAATATATAGGCTACATAACTAGGACTAAAACCTTCTCATACAATATAAGTTACACAAACATTAGGCACAACGTATAATAATAAAAATTTAAGATTAAACTTCAAAATAACGTAAAATAAAATGAACCTTTCCTTACCTGTTAAAAGACACTGTGGTTCAAACATCACTCACGGGTAAGGAAAGATTTATTTTATTTTACATTGCTTTAGTCTTATATTTCGATTCTTATATGTTGTGCGTAACGTTTATATGACTTATATTGTTTTGAAAAGTTTTTTACCCGTAGTTATGTATATATTGCTAATAGGCTACTTTTTAGAATGTTTTATTGTAAATTGTTTTATGTTGTTTAGTTCCCGAGGGCGATACCAAATTACAGGGATCGAAACGTCAAACGACAATAATATTACGATGAGACCAGTCCGAATAGAAGGTTTACCCGTAAGACATCCCTGGAACCAGTTTTGAAATAAAATAAATTTGGAGTACTACATCATCTGGTGTTTCGTTAAGTTGCTTCAGCTGTGTCTATCGTTCCCAAACCACACAATCCACCCAGCAGTATACGGTCCTCGTTTCTGTTTCATTATCCCTATCGGTTTAATAACATTGAAAATAAATCAGAACGTTCTTAAAAAAAAATTAAAATTTAAAAATTAACAAAGGGTTGATTATGAAGTGCAAGTCATTTAAACGTTGTGCTAAAAAATATTTCAATCAGGAATTATAACCGCCTGGTCACCTAGTGATTTAAACGTGTGGAAGCGTGGACTTCTGTTATCGGTCAGTTCAATCCGTTCGGCCAGTGGATAACGGCATAACGAGTGTAGGGTGGAAACTTCACGCCGTAACTGATAAACACTGTACGCCCTATCGCATACGAACACGCAATTCTCTAGTAATAAATATCAAAATAATTGGTTGAAAAATTAAATCATGAATATAATGTAGTTATTAATTTTAATTCAGATTGCATGAATGGAAATCATTTCCTTTAGGAAATCTTTCATGTTTTTATGTTGACCTCTACAGAGAAGTGTAAGTAAAATTTAATTTTTTAGAAGTTAGTTTTGACAATTGTGGAATCGTATTGTCAAGTTTTTCTTTTTGTTGTCCGAACATGCTTACAACTTCTGGACCCATAAACGGGCGGGGGCCAGTAGGTATTCCGCTTGTCTTCTTGTGCGCAAGTGGCCAAATTGTTTGAAGAGAGCAGTAGCGTGGCGTCCATGTAACAGCTATTGCCGGCGGCAACAGTACTGGAAATGAAAGAAAATAATATTAGTTATATCACAGAATAAATAGTTTAGTTATTGAATAATTTAAAATCCGTACAATATTATTAGGTAAACTTGAAGAAAAAATCGTAGCATTGCTTTCGAACTGCTGGGCATTTCTACCGTCTTGTGTTTCCGGCTTAGACATCGGCAATGTTTTACTGCATGTGGTCATTGACCTCGTAGTAGCTGTCACTGTACAAACTGCGGAGGGTAGACACATTCCCCCACCCAACGTGTTGCCGTTGTATAAACCGGCAAATCGCTCAGTTAGCAGCAATGTTCGTTTTGGAACCAACGTACAGCAGTTACTGCATACCTATTTCTGTTTTGTTCGTTTAGTTATGTGTTTCTCTGTTTGTCTTCGATTATTATTTGTGTCGTCATTTATTCTGTGTAAATATAATGAAATCAGATCCCGTTGAACCTCTTCTTCTGTCAGCGAAAGATATAAAATACTCTAAAAAGATATTTTAGCTCTAAAAAAGAATATTTTGGCTCTAAAAAGAACACTTGGTACTAGGAAAAATTCGAATTAATTTTTAAGTTGTTTTAGGCCTATCACAACCGGCAACAGCTTTCATGTGCTCACGCCACACCACTGGAAGAGACCAGTAGCTGTATGGTATCTTGAAGCTTCCCGCTTTCACATTCGTTGTAATTCACATTTTAAGACTCAATTTTATTAGATTTCACACAGTATTATATTTATTTATTATTTATTATATTTATTAGATTTTCCTTGTTTTCAGTATTCTGGTTGTCCCTTCTACCTTTAAAAAAGGCTTTCTTTCCGAAGATATGCGAAAATTTATTGTTGTACTGTATTTCTATCCTGCGACTGATACGCGTTCCCTGATCACCTGCTTTGTAACCCACCTACAGATGTAACTTCCTTACCCACTAGATCGCTTGATCAGGGTGGTGCATCTAGTTTTAATGGTGTAGCAAGTGACAAACCATACTACTCCTTCCCACAAGGCTTTCCATCAGCGTCACCCACTCTCTTCAAACCTCATCATAGGTACTCTTTACGTCCACACATTCCTAAGGCCCTCCTACAGCACAACATCCCTAAGATTTAAGGTAGCTCGTCTGTAATTTCCTCAAAGAGCAGGTTTCCAAGCCATATGCTCTAGCTCCAAATAAAACCGTTTATAAATTTCGTCTTGGTTTCCAGGATCTAATTTCTGGACGCCAGGAGAAATCTTTACTTAAAAAATTCTCTTCTTTCTTGTGTAATTTCACTTTTTACACCACTGATGCCCCTCCCCCCCCACACATCGAATGTATATACATCTCCCAAATGATTATTATAAATTATCGTACTACCTAAATGACTGGAATGCCTTTGGTTATGACCGGACGTTTGGTTAAAGCACCTTGTTACCGCTTCTAACGTCAATCATTACTTCCACGATTGTCGCAGAATTGGGTGGCGCGATCGCCGCCACGGATAACCGAATTCCGCGGATAATCCACAATGTGTATAAAAAAGGGCAGAAAGTAATAGAAATTATTTATTAACGTTAGCTGTTTATTTAAAGTAAAGCTATACAATAAAGCTCCTTTTAATACGCTTATCAAGGGAGTGGCCTCATAAAAACCTCGTATTAAGCGGGTTCTTACCAAGTAGCAATAACGTTATTACAACGCACGGACCTTCGTTCTGTACAGTGCAAACAAAATACGGACACCAATAAAGTCACTACTTACCATCTTTAATTGGTTACAAACAACAATTTTAAATAAACATGGTACTCTCATACAATAATTCAAGTTAAATTTGTCCACAAGCAATGACAATGTAACATTATTACAATACCGCACTAATTAACAATAACCACTTTCTATTAAACCACCGCAACAAGATCCACTCTTTACAATATCTCCAGGTGTAACTAACTGACTAAGCCGGCCGCTGTTGCTTATATAGATCCCGCGGCACAATTTTCCATATTATGGCGGCATGCCGACATAATTTGGATTGTTACAAGAGCTCGAACAATCCTGCACTACGCGAGTGCACGACCTTGACACAGAGGTCGCACACGCTGGGCCAGTCGGGAGACGGGTAGAATGATGCTCTCTAATTTTTGAGAGCGTCACGTAGTTGTCATAGCAATGTTTTTAAAATTGTAATTAAGGGGCTGAAATGAGATTTCTCAGGCACGTGGCAGGGTACTCTGCATAATCATAGAAGAAACACAGATATAAGGCAGGAACTGAATATTATGAGTATACTCGACAAGATCGCCCAGTATCGGCTGAATTGGTAGGACTATCTTTGCCGAATGGATGACTGCCCCATCCCCAAATAACTATGGAACTATTAGCTGAGGGGACGGAAAGGTGTGGGACGTCCGAAGAAGCGCTGGAGTGACCAGCACCTTTGTCTTTGTCTTACATCTTTGCGTGTTTGAGACCGGAACAAACCATTCTTGGTTTAATCCTTGAAGAAGAAGAAGAAGAAGAAGAAGAAGAAGAAGAAGAAGAAGAAGAAGAAGAAGAAGAAGAAGACGATGATGGTGGTGACGACGACGACGACGACGACGATGATGATGATGATGATGATGATGATGATGATGATGATGATGATGATGATGATGATGAAAATTTTAATTTATTTTACCGAAATCGTATACGTCAATTTAAGGTCGAACTTTCAGTTTATTTCGATTTCTTATACGTCTTCAGACGCTGTAGACAAAAAAAAAATCTACTGTATTTATAGAGAAGTTAAGGAAAGATACTTGACAAAAACGTATAAAAATTTATACTTTCTTTGTCTTACACATTGTAATATTTTAATTTCATTTCATTTTAATGAACTACAACAACCTTTAACTACGTTTTTATATAAACCGCACGCAGACCACACACACACACACACACACACACACACACAGAGGCAAGTCCATACAAAAATATGATAGGCCTACAAAGTAGTGAAAAAAAATATTCATTTTTCATAGTCGCTGTGGGACACAATGCCGTGTGCTAAAGATCGAAATTTTTCGTCTTACATAGCCCCGCCGCCTTTATATCGATTCCCCCTTATAATTCGGCTCTCGCTTTCATTGAACTTTGCTACGCCATCGTTCAAACTCTCGCCTTTGATTTGGCTCACCTTCGTTACTTTGCTGCAGCTTGGAAATGAGTAAAAGCCGGCCGGCCCGCGCGCCTCTTTGGCGTAGCGTAAAACACCCTCAAGGGATGCGCAACGTTTAGGGTAGGCTCGCTCGTTTGATCGTAAACCACTCACACTCTGCTCTGTCTAAAATATCCTACGTTTTATGCCTTCACTTTGTATAGTTAGACGCGGCACTCTGTGCGTAGGAATTAGACTACGCTTTTGATAAACGTATTTGTAATTATTTATTTTTTGCCGCTAGTAGTAAAAGTGTGCTGATGTGTAATATTGTAGTATAGTTAAAAAGTTAATGATTCCTTATCCCTAGACATACGTTCAATTATTTCAAGATGTGTTAATTGGTGCACTAAAACACTTTGTTTAATAAAATTAGTTTACATTAAATAAGTTGGGCAAAGGGTAAACGTTTGAGTATTAGAATCAAAAGATCATTTAGTATAAAGTTAATAAGCTCCCTGGGATGCAGAATTCGCTCAATATTTTCAAAGAAATAAATAAATACATTTATTATTATTTAAATTTGAATATTAATTTAGATAGTTTTTCAATGATCACTAAAATTACGATAACGACTATTACCACAGTATCTTTTAGGAACGTAGCAATTTTAAAACAGTCATACAACAAACATTAAAAATTTCAGACTACTGCGTTGAATTTTTCAGTTAAATTTATAATCATAAAGAGTAAATGACAAATCATTTAGCCTATCATTTAAGGCTATTTATTAGTTTTTAACACTGGCGTTTATAGCTCCACGTTTTGGTGCGCCAAATTAAACAATCTCGCTGCATGCCCCTCGTGTTCGGGTGTTAATTGTGACTATTATTTAAAATTTATGTAAAAATGCTGGGCGCCAGAGATAATTAGGAATCTCAGGGTGTTGTTAATAACAACTCTTATGTTCAGATGCTAATTAAAGTTACTTTGCTACTTAATCATTACAAGAGATTCATGAATACATTGAATATCATTTACCATTTATGAAAGTTTAATGAACACATTAAATATTATTTATCATTAATAAGCGATTAATGAACACATTAAATATTATTTATCATTAATAAGAGATTGATGAACACATGACATATTATTTATCATTAACAAGTTACTCTTGAAACTAGAAATCTCCTTCTTTCTCAACATAAATTAACTTTGATCAATGACATGACTTAAGATCTAACATTTCAGAAATATCAAACTATCATTCAAAATTTATATTAAATATTTATACTTTGAACTCTTATTCTAGGCTATGTCGTAAGATATAAAATACTCTTCAGCATCTGAACAATTTGTAGGTTCTTTTAGAATGAAACGGGTTAAACTTACGTAGACAAATATATTACATGCAATTATTTGATTACAACATTTAATTTGATACGGTTACTTGAGTTTGATTACCCATTTCTCCGTCTTGCTCGTTCCACACTTTACACATCACAACACAATTGATATTACTCTTCTTTTTTTATTCACACACTATCGCGATAACCATTCTTCTCCACGTCCTCCGAAACTTTGACTTTTCATACGGTCGCGCACATAATAAATAATACTGCTTCGCTCTTGATGCCGCGCACAGGATAAATAATACTGCTTGCCTGAATGAATTTGTTACAGACTGTCTTAGCTTGCTTAATGCGTGTTTAAGACATAACTTCTAACTTCTAATACCAACTAGCAAAATTTGCCACTAATCAACTTCCACGGACTGACTGATTCTCCGATTCTTGATTCTCGATTGCCGATTGACGATTGACGATTGACTAACTCCCTAAGTTCCTTCATCAGTTACTTTTATAGTTTCGCCTAGACTTCCCTTACAGCCGCTACTCTTAAGATTACCATCATTGGCTAAAATTCGAACGTGTTGCCGGTAAGTTTGAAATTGTCCAGTAAACACTCGAAATAACTTCACGCGCAGAGGTGACGCTTTCTGTGATTGGTGAACTCTTATAGACGCGCACTTTTTGCCGCTAAACCGTTATCTCGTTAAAAAGAGAAATCTGCTTTCTCAAACCACCCCGTTATGACATATCACTCTTTGTATTTTGAAGGCCGAAAACACCCTAAATCTAACGGTACTGCATACTTTTTGCTGTTTTTTGCAAACAAAGCGTTTTATATCTTTACGACTTAGAAAGTTGTACATACAATACATTTTTACACTGGGCCGGCGCCAACGTGTCGCCTCGCCAATACACACCTCTCACTTATATAACAACTACTCGGTATAATTCTCATCTGTATATTTATTTATTAACATTAGTCTTATTAATAATAATAGTCTACATCGAAATATACTATTAATATAAATGTGTTTTACTATACAACTATATAGCTGTAACCGGTAGTGTTAGGTTACAAGTTCCTCTCCCTCACCTTCTTTTGAATTTTCCTTCCATTTTCTTTGTTAGGAAGGTAAGAAGTGTAACAAGATGGTGGTCTGGGGAGGGGGGAGTCAAAATAAATTTACTTACCATTTGAGAGTTCTTTTTTTATCTGTTCATTATCAAACTTACCTAAAGTGGTTTGTGTGCTAATAAACATTTCATTTACGTTGAGAAAGGGTGTTATGAAAGTTATTTGAAAATTCATAATTTTACAATTACATAGAATAATTTTTATAATTTTTGTTTAATTATATACTGTTATGACGGTCTCACGGATCGTCGTATTGTACAGTGGAAACAAAATACAGACACCAATTAAGTAACTAATTACCAACTGTAATTAGTCACAAATAACAATTTTTAATCAACAACGTTCTCTCATACAATAATTCAAGTTGAAATTGTCCACACGCAATAATAATGTCAATTACTAGAGCTTCGCACTAATTACAACACAGTAGACACTTTCCACTAATTTACAACAGTCACTTGATCTGCACTCCACAATCTCGCCAGGTGTAACTGCCTAATTAAGCCAGCCGCTGTTGGTTATATATAACCTGCAGATGTTCCAGAATAATTTTCCATTTTTTTGGCTGCGTGTCGGAAACATTTTCTGGCAATCTCAAGTTTTCGAGAGCGTTACATAATTATCGTAACAATACTTTCCTTAGTTATATGACTTTCCTTTTTATTAGATTATTTTTTCTAAAAAAGACATCTGTATTTCAATGGCGTATGATATTTGTACTACATTATACTCATTTGTATTTCTACAAGAGAGTTGTAGGAATAAATAATGTAATAGAATTTGAAAATAAAACCCCTTTTGAAACTTTTAAATATTTAAAATAGTTTTTCTTAAACTTTGTTGTGACGTCCACGCTGAACGTTAAGAAACACCGACTTCTTCCTTTACTTTCGTAGTCTCTTTTGGAACTCCCCTTCCATCCTTACTAACTAACTCCGTTCCCTCGCCTTTTAACTTCTCCCACCACTTGTCATTTTAGTTGCTGATTGTTAGTTAGGTAGGGAAGGGAGGTAGGTAGGTAGGACACACGTGTTTGTGTCCAAGATTTCCACACGTGTGAAACCAGAGTTACTGACAGGTAGGTTCCCGTGAGAACTTCTTTAACTATTCTCGCTGATAGAAAGTTCCAGTGTTTTTTCTTATTTTTTTCTCGGAATGTAACTTTCCGTAATTCAGCAGATCAAGTGTACTGTGGGCACATGCGATTGGTTATCAGTTACTGACACTTTGCAGTTAATTTCTTTTGGAATTTTCTCACAGTCTTACAGAAGAGATAGGTAGTTTGGGTGTAAAATCGTCACACATGTAAAACAAAAGATGCTGACAAACGCGTATAGGTGGTTGCTGACATATAGGTGGTTGCCTTGGGAATTTCTCTGACTATTCTCTCGCTCTCGCTATTGAGAAATTCCCAAGGCAACCACTTATATGTCAGCATCTTTTGTTTTACGTGTGTGAAGATTTCACACCCAAACTACCTATCCCTTCTGTAAGACTGTGAGAAAATTCCAAAAGAAATTAACTGTAAAGTGTCAGTAACTGATAACCAATCTCATGCACCCACAGTACACTTGATCTGCTGAACTGCGGAAAGTTACATTCTGTTATTTTACTTTCTTTTTAAGCTAATATTGCTTTACGAATGAAGTGTACTAGCTTGTGTGTCTGATTTTAAACTTAGCGCATTTGACTGTTTATTTATTCTGAATTTTCTCACTGTCTAAACACAACATTTATGTTTTTAGTTTGAAGACTTATATAGAGAATCATCCTTTGCTTCAGGTCGCGCTACATATAGTCCTACCATTAAATTTACTCAATTGTCTGATAATAGGCCTATCTCTTTTTATTGTGTGTGGCTCCTCTTGTCTTTAACTAATATGGCCTACTGACTTGTTAAATTCAATTCAATATATCCTACCCCTACTCCTTACCGTTTTCGCAAAAATGTCAACCAATTTGCAAACGGAACGTACATGAGAGGTCCACACCTGGTGGATACTCTGGATACAGGTTTGGCACACCCGATGTACCTTAGCGGGATTCTCACCTTCCTTCAACCTGTTTTGGGTGGAATCCTTTTTTTTTTTTGTGTTTCCTGTCTGATCTTTCTTGACCAAATCTTGGACTTTCTAACCCCGATGCTATTAGTTTTTCTAGGACTAGGGAGTCTTTCATTGTTTCCACATTTCCACTATGTAATTTTTGTGTTCTTGTTTTTCTCATACTACCCAGTAAGAGCCCGACCATGGTTAAAGGTATCAAATGGTCAACGGTCCTAGAGGCGGAAGAAGAAGGTTTTCCTAGAGGCGGAAGGAGAAGGTTTTCCAACGGCATTATGGACTAAAGAACCTAGGAGGTGGATATCCGAATGAAACACAGGATCCGAGGCTCAAAGGTAGCAGCACTCCTACCACTGGGCTTACTCTACAGTTCACTGGATACGTCCTTACAGACATTTATCCTATTCGAAAGTCACAAAGGAACGGGTCGAAGAAGAAGAAGAAGAAGAAGAAGAAGAAGAAGAAGAAGAAGAAGAAGAAGAAGAAGAAGAAGAAGAAGAAGAAGCAGAAAAAAAAATTCGCTCAACGGATAATTGGGAGTTTAATATATTACGAAGCAGGGCCTTCGTACAAGGCATCCGATAAAGTCCACATGATTTTAAGCATAAAAATAATTACTAAACGTTACATTTTCTAAAAAAAACACACATTACACACAAACGTGGACAGTATTATAAAAATACAAACAAATAATTTTACACATAATCTACAACAATAGAATAGAATAATTAAGAAAGTTCTGTTAGTGGTTATAGTCACAAACAGAATAATACTGTTGCACACCACTATAGAAAAATTATTCCGGTTAGCGTTTTCAAGCTTCACAGCTCATCGTCAGATCGGAAATAACCTTAGTCCGATCTGACGATGGGCTGTGAAGCTTGAAAGCGCTAATCGGAATAATTTTTCTATAGTGGTGTGCAACAGTGATTATTCTGTAATATAATAAAATAGAAACCGACATAGGTAGAGGGGGAATGTGGGAGAGAGGGGAAGAGAGGGAGGGAGAGAGATTGAGGTGGGGAAGGTAAGTAAACAGGGCGAGAGATTGACTGGCACAATTCAGTTACAAACATGCCTGTTTCTGTTACTGCGTAGAGAATCTGTAGGCGGGAAACACGCATACACACACAGACGCGCGCGCGTATAAATCAGGCTGACTGTCGGCGGATTCGTATTTGACATTCAGCCGGTAAGTAATATGTACAAATCATTTCTTGCCGTTTCGTTGACAATCCAGCAAATCGGAAGATTTATACTACACAGTGAATCCTCTTCGAGGAGACCTGTGAACAATATATTATATAGCACACAGGCAATTTAATATTACGGGTATTTCGAAAAGATTTATTCCCGCACGCGTTGTCGAATGTCGAATACAACGGCGCTTACAGCCGCCAAGTCCTTCTTAAAGGTCACACGAGACACTTGTTATATCACATTTCTACAATACATCATATTGTTGTACTGTACTGTACTTACTTTTCAACAGTGAACAATAAATTAACTTAATTGTATTTTACTTGCACTGTAGATTTTATATCCGCCGTAGCTGTTTTTGACACACTCTGTCACTTTTTGTGGCCTGAAGAAAATCCCCTAGGGTGGGATTCGAAACGTCGCCGACGGTGTTGCTGTTAAACGAGGTGTGATCAAAAATTATCAGGATTTATTTTATTTACATAAATATACAAGCGGTACAGATTTGCCTGCTTCAAAATAGTCCCCTTCCGCAGCCACACACTTCTTCCAGTTCTTTCTCAGCTGTTCGAAGCATGTCTTAAAGTCATCTTCTGCAAGAGCCTTAAGTTCTCTCGTCGCATTTTCTTTTATCTATTCTATGTCTTAAAATGATCTCCCTCTCAATTGATTTTTCATCTTCGGAAAGAGAATAAAGTCACAGGGAGGCAAATCTGGCGAATATGGAGGACGCTGAAGCTGTGGAATATTGTGTTTAGCAAGAAAATGCTGAACAGCATGTGACGTGTGGGCGGATGCGTTGTCGTGTTGAAGCCACCATCCACCACTCTGGTGCAATTATGACCTTTTTCATCGAATTGCATCCCTCAATCGCCTCAAAACAGAAATGTAGTAATCCTGGTTTACTGATTGGCCTGGTGGAGCAACTTCATGCTGAACAATTTTGTTTTACCTTTTTTGGTCTTGGAGAATTTGGCGTCTTCCACACTGAAGACTCGGCCTTAGTTTCCATAAACCCATATTGTTTCTGTACAGATTCTGCACGTATCCATAAACCCATATTAATCAACCGTTACGATCGATTTAATGAAGTTCTTATCGTTTTTAGCACATTCAAGCAGGTATTTAGCGATTGAAACCCAGGCATCTTTTTGGTCAGCTGTGAGCACTTTTGGTACAAACTTTGCCGAAACACGCCTCAATCCCAACTCGTCAGTAAGAATGGACTGAATTGAATGGATTCTAATATTTAAATCATTTGTCATTCGGCGATTTTCTCGCACAGCAGCACGCACAAGCTCAACGTATGGTCAGTCTTGCTGGTTAAAGGCCTTCCTGAACGCTCGTCACTCTCAACACTTTCATGTCCATCTTTAAAACGCTTAAACCACTCGTAAACCTGTGTACGACTCATACAATCTTCCCCATAAACTTTTTGTAACTTTTCAAATGTATCTTTACATGTTTCACCAACTGTTTGACAAAATCTGATACAAATTCTCTGATCAGTTTTTTCTGACATGGTAAATGCGCCTAATGAGATTGACACACAACACAACAATGGGCGTTTGTAAACAAACCAGATCAGCTGTTATTATAAAACTTGTACCGAGTAATTAGTATACTGTATAGTAAACGTATGTGTCGCTTTTTTGGAGCCGAGTCAGCTGACGTGGCGTTGCCAGTATCAATCCTGATACTTTTTGATCACACCTCGTAAAGCAACCAACCACAGCCTCACAGGACGGTTTTTCATTAATTTGGTAATATACGATAATCCGTGAATGCATTCAAAACGTATCGCGAGACAAACCCCAATTAGGCAAACAGACAGACAAATGCCAAACGGTCAAGTTAAAACTGAGAACTCGCGTACAGACTTGTAAGAGTGCGCTTACAACCGCCAAACCCTTATTAAAGATCATACAAGGCGACATTATACACCCTTTCTCTACAATACACCATATTGTTATAATGTATTTATTTTCCAATAGCGAACACAATAAATTAATTCATTATCATTTTGAATGCACTGTAAAAACCTATTTTAATGGAAAGAAAAGACTGATGTGTGCAAAATTAATAAAAATTTAAGAAAAACGTTGGCCAAATGTTATGTGTGGAGCGTTGCTTTATATGATGCAGAGTCATGGATATTGAGGAAGGAGGATGAAAAAAGATTAGAAGCATTTGAGATGTGGGTTTGGCGAGCAATGGAAAAGGTGAGGTAGGCTGATAAAGTAAGGAATGATGAAGTTTTAAGAAGAGTAGGGAAAGAGAGAAGAATTCTAAAGGTAATAGAAAATAGGAAAAGGGATTGATTAGGTCATTGTTTACGAAGAGACTGCTTGCTTACAACTGCCATGGAGGGTGTCATAGAAGGAGAAAAAAGAAGAGGTGTAGAAGAATGAAGTTAATAGATAGCATTAAAATCAGAAGGTGTTACTAAAAAACGAAAAGACTGGTATGGGACAAGATAGCTAGGAGAGATTTTATCATTTGAAAACCTGCCTTAGGATAGAACACAAAATAATAGTATAAACGTCCGTATTGATTAATATACAGAGCACTGGTTGGTTCGTTGGAATAAATTGAGATATTTAAATACAATGAACTGCCGATTATCGTCGGAATTAGGTAGCGCGATCGCCACGAAAAACCGAATTCCGCGGATAATCCACAATGTGTATAAAAAAGGGCAGAAAGTAATAGAAATTGTTTATTAACATTAGCTGTTTATTTAAAGTAAAGCTATAAAGTAAAACCCCTTTCAAAACGCTTATCAAGGGACCTTGTGAAAACCGCTTAACAAGCGGGATGTTAGCAAGTAGGTCTAACAATAACGTTATTATCAACTCACTGATAATCGTGTTGTTCAGTGGAAACAAAATACAGACACCAATGAAGTGACCAATTACCAGTTTCGATTACTCACAAATAACAATGTGAAATCGACAAGCTGCTCCCATACAATAATTCAAGTTAAATTTGTTCACACGCAATAACAATGTCAACTATTATTGTTCCTCACAAATTATAACACACTAATGACTTTCCAAAATAATCCGTAACAATTACTTGGTCCGCACTCTACAATAACGCCAGATGTAACTAACTAACTAAGCCGGTCGCTGTTGCTTATAAGGTCCTGCAGAGATTCGAGAATAATTCCCCATAATGCTGCCGGCGTGCCAGCATAATTTGCGTAGTTAAGTGTGCTCGAACAGTCTCGAAGCCACGGCCTTGACACAAACACTGTAACTGCTCGGCTAGCCGAGAAACGTGTGCAACGTTTACGTAACTGCATGTGACGACTTTTCGAGAGCGTTACGTAATCGCCGTAGCAATTTATATACGTATACTCAAACTGTGTAACTAATAATCACATTTTTTACGCTGTTTAAATACTAATTCATACGAACTGATATTTCGTCAGAAGAAGAAGTTGTAGGCATACTGATAAACTGTCTTATGTGCGTCACCGGTGTATCATCAACAATGAGTATTTCTGTAGTTACTACCTATATACAGGGGCGGATTAACCATTAGGCTGACTAGGCTGTAGCCTAGGGGGCGCGGCACTTTAGGGGCGAAAAAGTTTAGCTAAAAAATAATAAAATTTTACAGCTAAATGTAAAATTGGTAATAAATTACAAGGATAAAATTTGAGTTCATTTTGTACACAGGCGCCTGTTTGCGAGAAATTATGGTAAAACTATACATAAATAATAGAAGTGCTTTCCAAACTGTTTTCTCCGGTTATGAGCCATCGACGTCCGGCGCTCATAGAACTATGCCGCCGCCCGACTTTCGTGGAATTACCGACCACGTTATCTACTCCATCCCCTTCACCATCACCACCATCCATTTTCATTGCAGACAAGTTCGGTATCGCTCATATTTGCGCATTCAAAACAAACATTTTTGTTATCGTTATGTCGATGTTGTTATGTCGTAGTCATGGTCGTATATACAGGTTTTGAAGCTCTCGTGGTGGAGGGAGGGTCGCTTATGATGTCCAAAAATGTTTATTTATTACCCGCTGGAGGGCGCGTCGATGTAGAAAATTTTGTAGTGCGCGTGCGTTAGGTATATCAACAAACGAGTGTAACATATGCTGTTGTCTTGGATCAGACATTTCCTGATGACTGTGCGCATTTAGGCCTAGCTCAGTTTTTAAAAGACTATGGATCTGTCAAACCAGAACAAGAAGCAGAAGAAAAGAAAAAAACGATCTGAAGCAAAACCACTGTCGAATTTTTTGAAAACGCTTAACTTAAGAATCAATGTTTCCTATCGCTGAGATAGCTTTGCGCATTTTCCTTACTATGCCCATCATTAACTGCAGTGGCGAAAGATATTTTTCAGCTTTGAAGAGGGTGAAGAATTATTTACGCTCAAATTTCCGCCAGGATAAACTGACCAGTGTAGCCCTCTTGTTCATTGAAAGTGACTTTCTGCAAGGAATTGATTTCAGTGAGGTGATTAAAACGTTTGCTCAATCTAAAGCGAGAAAAAAGAATCTAGCTTGAACTTTATATGAGACTTAACAAATCCACAAGATATTTAACTGATTGTCTTCTTTGTGTAAATGATGTTAAATGTACCCTAAATATAACTGTTATAATTCTGTAACTACTTAGTTAATTTTTTCCTTATAAAAGCCATGCAAACTACAAATGTTTGAAGGTGTAACTCTAAAACAATCTCTAAAAATAGTCTCAGTCAGTTTTCAATTCTTGAGACTATTTCCAAAAACAGTAAAATATTTGTAATATTCCTAACTAAGAAATATATTGTAGGGTGTTTAAAGCGTCATTCAGCGCCTTGGAAATAAACGTAAGAGTAACCTATGGTTGGAGAGGGGGGGGTCTAAAATATAATTAGCCTAGGGCGCCAAGATACCTTAATCCGTCCCTGTCTATATATACTCTTTCCGTTCTTAGCATAATCCTGATATAAACAAACAGGCGTGGCACATCTGAAACGCTATTTGCTACTTGAATTAGAGGCGTGTCACTCTGACAGAAGGCGTACAGACAGGGTACATATAATATTGATACTGTCTGTAAATTGTAACATAGGCCTATAAATTGTAATTATTTGTCCTGACCAAAGTAAAATTTGTGTTACAGTGTCAGACCGACAGTGAAACATTTTATAACACCAGTTAATGGCTTTTTTTATTAACCGTTTAAATAAAAACAAAAAACGTCGCAACAAACAAAAAACGAAAATACATGTGTTCCGAAAGTTTATTTAAAACGAAAATAGATGCTGTGTTAATTACCGTGTACTGAATACTACAAGTTGCTGTTAGAGAGTAATTCAGTGCCTCCCATATCTGTGCCTGAACTTGTATCAGCCCTTGAGTCAGCGTTATTATTGATAAGATTGTTCATTATCCACGACATCGGCAATGTGGGCCAGTTGCCATAGCTTATCATCATCCTTGATTATATGCTGCATACAATGACTCCATTTGTCCGCCGTTGTTTCATTTACCGCCTTCTCAATGAATTGTTTTATATCACGTAGCTAATATTGTGTTGTGACGGGCAACATATCCCTTCAACTGACTCCATATTAATTGAATACGATTCAGAATACAGTAAGAAGGAGGAAGTCTTAAAAGGACGTGGCCCGATTTAAGTGTCAAGATAACTCTTACATGACTATACAGACACTCTGCACATGCGCGTAATACATTACTGTGTAAACAGTGTCAACACCCCTGACCAGTAGCGTTTCAGATTTGCCACGTGGGTTTGTTTACATCAGGATTGAACTAAGAAAGAAAAGAGTTTATATAAGTTCAAAAGTTATAAAGGCCTACACAAAATCCAAGTGAAAGTCTCCCCACGTTTTCATGCACAGTAGGGATTAGATTGAGAAATGAATTTCTGCAAACTTATGAATTAAAAGACGTCACAAAAAAAGGTCGACATGTCAGCGAGGTCAGCGCTGACAATGCCGGCAAACATCACAGATGACATTCAACGTCAATATCTAATTTTATACAACCGTTAACTAAGCTAGTAGAGTACGAAGCTTTCATTTATACCGCGCAAACACACTGAGGCAATTAAATGTTCCCGCAGTTGCAGTAAAGTACATATGACCGGACGATTCGTGGTTGCCAGTTGTCGAACGACAAACAATACTGTACCTAACCTATTTCCGAGGCTTTCACGGCCGGCTTCAATATTGTTCCGGCTATTGGGCCATCATCTACCAAAGATGTTATTCTCAAATATGTTATTTTCAGACGTTTCGGCTTCACCTCTGGACGCCATATTGTGCCGGGGTTTGAATTTGCCGGCGCGGTTGAATTTGTTCCGTGGTGCCAACGCTGTTGGCAACAGTGCTTGCGACAGTCCAGCGACGCAATCTAGTGTGCCTAGTCAGCCGTGTCAGCTGATCGTTGTGCGTTGTTCACAATAAGTTTAACCAGAGGCTTATTTTTTTGCAAATTGGGACAGGTTGTTTTATGCAGGATGTGGAACCAACAAATTCATGCCTCGTCCTCATTTCTCTCCCAGCCTTCGATCTGAAAGTTCCACTGGTCTGACGGCCCAGAATTGTGTGTAGATCTTTTTAACATGCGTCTGTAATCTTGTAGAGATGTTCAGGTTAGTATGGACTTAACTATATTATTCTATGTTTATTTAATTATGGATTATGTGTGCTATTATTGTGTAAGCGTGTGTGTGGCTCAGACTTATGTAATTGTAAAACTTATTTAATTGTAAAACTCATGCCTTGTAAAATCTAATCTACTCGTTACTTCCAGTCTGGAAACAATTGTTGCTTGTTAACACTTATTCTGATCAAACTAATTGAAAGTAATTACTATAATTGAATAAAAATAAGCAATACTGAATTAATTAGAGTAAATAAGGTGTTGATAAAAGATTGTGAAAGTGATTGCGGTGTTTGTGTTCCGAGGCGAGAGAGTGTTATGTCTAGGTGTATTAACTGGCGGCTAATCCACAAATAAAAATGTTATAAGGTCCCTGCACCAACCAGGAGAAAGGGAAAAGAGCGGTAGTCACATTAACACCGGTGACTACCCGCAGAGCAGTGCACCAGAATGCTCCCCGAAGCCGTCAGACCTAGGAATGCTGAGCCAACCTAAAACACCGAAGGACCCAGAACCCCCCCCCCCGGAACGAGTTCCAGTAGACATGCACCTTAGTTCTGGAATAAACTTTGCAACTCAGCTCGTACACCGTTCACCATGCTTCCAGTTGAGTTCGTCTCCACGCAATCACTCAATCTACATCAACTCCATAGACTGGCTACCCTTGTGTTCACATTAAATATCTGTATTAAGAACTGAAAATATATCAAATCACAAGAACTCAAATAGTTAAAAGATTGTAACTGACTATTCTGTAACTGGTCTGATATACACCATGAGGGAGTAGTTAAATTGTTTTGCTAGAGCATGTTTTCTTCCCCTAAACTATTTCGAGTCTGATCTGTATTACCCTTATTTATTATAATTAGAGTGAAGGGTTATTCATGTTTTCATTAAGGGGTGGGGTTAACTTAATTGGTTCGTTATTGCAACTGTAAGCATGTTCGCGTGTTCTCCCTCATGGGATACGCTGGTCTACATATTAATATATGTATATACCTTATGTCATTTGTCTTACAACAATATAAATTAATGACTTTATGTAAAAGATAACATGATACTGGAACATTGTGTCACTAACTTAAACTTTAATAAATTTTGTGACTTGTTAAAAGAGTGTTGATTGCAAATCCTGTCACTCTGTTTGGGCTCCAGCACACTTATCGCTTCCTCTAGGTTTACTAACCTAGTCTTAAATTTTACGTAGCGACCTTGCGACGAGAGCCGCTACAATATTCAGTGATAAGACGGTTATACACAACTGACACGTAGAATCGTTTCCACAAAAACACCGTGTCACAGGTACAGGGGCAAAGAACACCGTGTCAGTTGTGTAGAATAGTTTTATCACTGAAGATGCTCTCAACTGATTCTAACCATAAAAGTAAATTCTAAACAATACATATGCTCAAAAACCACATATACACACAAACATGCACACGTATCATAAAAATACAATAAATTTAATTACACGCAAACTTAATATACAGAAACTTAATTTTTAAAAATTTTTATCAAGTTTCTTCATATTTAATACTTTAATTTTCTTCATTTAAGTCACAATTTGTGACTTATTTTATAAATAATAAGCGGCGTAACCACCAGAACTTGCTCAGATTTTTACAATTTTTGCAAAATGTTGATTTCCGATCTTTAAACCAGTGGTGCCCTTAAAGATAACAATTTCCAGAAAAAACCACTAGATTCGCAATTGGATTGACATCATTTCCTTTATTCTGATGTTCGGCACAAAGTTTAAAATTTTTTTCAAACTTTTAATACTACATGTTTTGTCGTACTAAAATTTTTAACTTTTCAGCTAAACAATAAAAATCTTATTGCGGTTAAAGTTATCTTTACTTTGCTATCCCACTTGGGTTTTCGCAATTTTTTTTAAATTTGCGTACGATTTTTAGTTCCTGGTGGCTCAAAATATTGAATTTCTACAACTGAACACCATATTTAGATTGCGGTTAAAATTTAGTTACTTTTAATACCTCACATGGGCGTGTAATATTTTCATTCAAAACTTTAACCCCTCACATTTGTTGTAGGCACCTTGCCGCCCTATTTTTGGGGTTGGGATCAATCTAGAAAACAATAGGGGTTGTGTAGGTTTTGTGTACGGATACGCAAGCTAAGGTATACGATAATCCGTTAATGAATTCAAAAATTATCGCAAGACATACCCCAATTAGACAGACAGACAAATTTGTCAAATTTTGTTGCTTCCCTGCTATATACACTTTTTCCATTATCAAGTTCTTCCTACCAAATAATGGTTGCGATAATGGTTGCGAAACCGAAAGGCCTCGTTCGAGGAAAAAGTGTATACAGCAGGGAAGCAACAAAATTTGACAAAGTTGTTATGAAGACTGCTAACATAGAGAAAATAACTGATAAAGACAGACAAATGCCAATATTCTTCTGTAGCCCAACGTGAGCCCTGACTTCCAACACCAATCTTCTCCACAGTCTCCTGTGCACTGCCATCACCCCTCATATACAGTCTTCTGAAATCTTTTAGCACATCGTTAAGCCATCTTATCCTGGATTGGGGTCCCTCTTTCTGCTTTTATAAACCTGCGCCCTGAGAATTTTCTTTGGCATACGCTGGTCATAGGTGACCTAGCTATTGTATTCGTTGAGCCTTTATAAATCTTACAACGTCTTCGTGATTCAATAGCTCATCTATCTCTGATTATTTCTGATTCTCCATTCGTCATCTTCCTCAACCGAGCCATGAACACGTCTTAAGATCTTTCTTTCAAACCTTCTTAGTGGCTCTTCTTCCTTTTTTGTCAATCTCCAAGTATCACCTGCATAAGTAACAACCGGTCTGGTAAGGGTCTTGTATAATTTTATTTTTGTGTTACGACTAATGAGTTTGCTTCTCAACAGTCTGCTGTTGGGATAATACAACTTATCTCCTATTTGTATCCTATCAGGTATTGTCGTGTTTATGGACCCTTCATTATCTATCGTGTTATCTGAACTTATAAATTGCATCAAATGAATTATCTTCTATGCATAAATTATATAGATATCTTCTCCTTTCTGATGCAGAAATCACCATGTATTTAGTTTTACTGATATTTACATTGAGTCCCATTCCAGGACAAAAATGCCAAACAGTCGAGTTAAAATTGAGAACTCGTTTAGCTTGTTCAGCTGTTTAGGCGTTTACAATATCGCAAAAATAAAATGCAAAAAAAGAGAAAATAAAATTGTCTGAGATGCCGCGAATATAATGTGCTTCATTAGGCATCATGTTTTTAGTCATCATTAGGCATCATGTTTTTAACTAACCTATATAGAATTTATCATTTTTACAGAGAATGTGTTTTGTTCGTGAGTTTAGTTTTTGACATATGTTATTTAAACCTTTATTGTGAAATACTTTCAAATTTTTCATGTGTAAAAATGTTGCGTGAAACGTGAAAAGATACGACGTCGTATATATATATAAAACACGGAGGGAAGATCCCAAAGGAGAGGGTCATGTATGCGCAGGACAACAAAACACTGTCCTTCTTCCTAATGCGTTGTTCGCTGGGTGGTGGCAGAGGGGGGTGCATTTCAGAAAGCTTTTAAGGCCTCCTCTTGTATCCGACGCTTTCACAATGTACGTGTCCGGCCGACTCGGTGGATCAGCATGTCATTTGCAAACGTAATCGACTGAATTATATCGTGTTATAGATGACGTCAAATTCGGTCCATCCTTACATGCACTAATATAAACGATAATTAAATATCTGTACTGTCCCAGCATTCGTATCCAAACTCGTTTTCGATATTTCGATTATGCGATTATTGGCATAGATATGTAGTGAATATCGTATATACTTTTAGTTAGAAAATAAAAATCGTGAAAATTATTTGTGTATTTTATAAAATAGTTTGTTGACTATTACAATTGTGTTTCATTGCCATTTTTTTTTTTTTTTTACAAAAAATGTTCTTACCAATAATATAACTCCGATGTGTGCCTGTGACGCCAAAAGTTGGCGTTGTTAGGTCAACATGAAAACTAAAATTACACATGGAAATCAATATGCCTATAAAATAATACTCGCTTTTCGTGAAATCCACATAAAAAAACCAACTCGCAGTGAGGTGAGCTGGTCCAAGGCCCTTGGACCCTTGTTTATCACTATAGGCCTACATGTCCCTCCCTTTTTGTGACAGAACTTGTTTTCCAGTAATACTTACTTTTTCACATATACTCGGCTTTTGTTTTGCAAAAATTTGCTTTCAGTGGAGTTTTTGAGATTTTACTAAATAACACAGAAGAGTATTAACCACCTGACGAATAACTAATATTGTTTTCATTTGTTAATACGTTTTAACTTCTGTGTTCCTTATTTATTATTGTAACCTTACCATTCAGAAATACTTGTAAATGTAAAAAGAAAACATTTTCTGTTGTTGTTTTTGTGAAGAATACGTTATGTTCTTTGTTTTTAATGTTTCTCTCTTTCAAGCATTGTGTAGACACATCAAACGCGATATATTTCCTAACCGTGGCGTTTATTTCTTTAAACAGTAAGCTAAGTACCAATAACAATTATCTTAACCTCACAAATGAAATCAACAAGTACTGTATTTTCGCTTTACATTAATAAATAGAACAGTTACAATTAGTACAGTTCTTCTTCTTCACATCGTAGTATATCGATACACTCTCATAATCAAAACGTCGAAAATGTAGTGCGGGTACGGATATTGGGACGGTTACTAAATATCTTTAGTTAAGGTTTCGTGTTGCCGTTAGGACTGACTGACCCATTATTAAATATTCCGATTATACACTCTGACGGCACTTCACGACTCTTATTTTTTGTTTATTAATATTAACTGCAGTTTACAATATTAATTCATATTAAAATTAATGCAAGAGACCTGGCTAAAATTTTATTAGCTAAATGCTGTGCCAGTGTTACTGTATGGTACTGAAATGTGGGTATCTGGGTAGGATACAAGCATCGGAGCTGAGATTCTTGCGGTCTGTTGAAGACTGTACACGAAGAGATAGAGAGATATTCGTAAAGAGTTGACCATTTTTAATATCGGAGATCGTATTACAGAAAACAAAGAGAGATGGATTTCTCATCTGAATGCGGTGCCACATGGCAGGTTGCGGAAGTAAGTTTGCCAATACAAGCCCATTAGACAAAAAACTATAGGAAGCCCTACGAAGCGTTGGCGATGTGGATGTATTCCTTTGGGAGCGGAATAGGGATGAAGTAATCTTGCAAAACAACGAATGCGAGCTCCAGAGATCGATGTTCCATGTTCCAGTAACGGCAGGTCTGGCCGAATTACCACATGAACATTTCTGTGGAGGAGACAAAAACTATGCATTCATAAGCAGATACCCTTTGCTAACTAATATTGTATTGGATAATTGTTCAATACTGTGTTGTATAGACCAGGTGTCACACTTCCGCCAGCTTGGTTGTGACACCACCTCATGGCGTACAATATGATGTTGATCGTAAGTTGGGCAAGGTTCATGTGGCACAATTCATTAAGCGTCATCGAACAACACAATGAAAGAGACTTGATTAAGATTTTACAAGCTAAGGGATGCGCCACTGTTATTGTATGGTTCTGAAACTTGAGTTCCGGCGAAGAAACATCAGAGTAGAGTACAGCCATCGGAGATGAGATCTTTCCGATCTGTTAAAAGCTGCACACAAAAAAAAGACACTGAACATATTCGTAAAGAGTTGAACATTTTCAATATGCTAGATCGTATTGGAGAAAAAACAATGCGAGATGAATTGCTCATCTGAATAGGATGTCAGTTGGCAGTATGCTAAGAAAGTTTGGCAATAGAAGTTTGTTGGACAAAGAATTATAGGGAGACCCACGAAGCGTTGGTGAGGTGGACATATTCCTTTGGGATACAAACAGGGATTAAGGTGGCATCCAAAACATTGAATGCGAGCTCCAGAAATCGATGTTCCAGTTACAGCACGTCTGACGGAATTTCAAAGATGAAAATAGCCTATCTATCCAGAAGACAAAAACTATGCCTTTATAACCAAATACACCTTGCAAACTAATATTGTATTGGATATTAACAGTATAGAGCAGATGTCACATTTACGCCAGCTTGGTTGTGACACACCGTTTATGCCGTGGAATATGATCTTGACCATAAGTTGGCAAAGTTTCAGTCAATATGTGTCATAATTCGTCAAGCGTTATCGAAGAACACAATGAAGGGGACTCGACTAAATTTTTACACAGCAAAGACTGTGCCAGTGTTGTACGCTACAGAAACTTGGGTTCCGGAAAGAAACATCTGAGTAGCATACTGGTATCGAAGATGAGATTGTTGCCATCTGTTGAAGGCTGCACACAAAGAGATAGACTCTATAGTGAATAGGCCTATATGCCAAAGAGTCGAACATTTTTAATATCCAAGATCGTATTGTATCCTTGTATCGTATCCTTCTGAATAGGATACCAGAAGGCCAGGTTGCATAAGGAAGTTTGGCGATACAAGCCAAACTTGGAGCCTTGGAGAAAGAAGTACAGGAAGAACTATAAAAATCAATGCACATACTAAATTGAACAGCAGATGAATATGGTTTTCAAAAATCAGTGGACAAGACTAAAACAATGGCATTTAGAGGGAAGCAACCGGTAAGAACTAAGGTAGTTATAGACGGAAAGATTATGGAACAAGTCCAGCATTTCAATTACTTGGGATGTTACGTTACATATGGGGCAGAAGCAGCGGTACCAAGTTGTATGTATGGAGATGAAGCCAAAGTTATGACAGAAAGACACAAAGTAAAGATTCAGGCAGCGGAGATGAAGTTCATGAGGGGTGCTCTGAGCTGTACCATTCTCGATAGAAAGAAGAATGTGGATATAAGGACGGAACTGGGAGCCGACCCATTGTTGGAACAGCTAAGGAGCAACAAAAGAAGGTGGTATGAATATTTGGGAAGAATGGCGGGTGACAGGTTTCCAGAGATACCAATGGAATATACACCGGCGGGAAAGAGACGTAGGACGGCCGAGAGCGAAGTGGGCCTCGGGACAGTTTCAGGATGGCGCTAATTCCTAATTATTGAGGTCGATGATGATGATGAATAAGTACAGGTAGACGCAGAAAACGTTGGTGAAATGGATTCTACTGAGGCCGGAACAGGTGATTTGCCTAGTCTCTAGAAGAAGCAGGAAAGAAAAATAATAATCTAATCTTCTTTTAAAGTTTGATATCAAATGATTCTCTTCTGAAGAGGTATACTTAGAAACTCTAAGGCAAATGTTTCCTATAGTTTTCCCTATATTGTATCATAAAGGAAAAAAAATGTACAATATTGCGGACAACTCGGAATCTGATCGAATGAAAGCGGAACTTCCATTTAGTAATCAGCTGTAGTGTGCAGCAAGCACACTCGTTCTTTCTCTTTCCATATTACAAAATAATCTTCTTCTCCTGCCAACCATTAGGCTTGTGGCCAGTTGCGCCCTTGGCCGTGACACAACTCAGTTCTATCAACGTCAGGAAGAAAACAGCCACCTAGTAACCACGTGCGGTGGCCAGCAGCTCGGCGTAGAGGGAGTTTGTGCGTGGTTTGTGAGTTTGTTCACTTTTGGAAATTTCAAAATTGTTTGGAAGTCAGAAGCCTGAAAGTGGTGAAAATTATTATAAAATTTGCAAAAATCCATGTGGGATATCAAATTAAGGAAAATCTTAATGTAGAGTTAAGCTTTAGAAATTTATAAATATTAAGACAAGAGGGCTCAAAAAATTAGGTCAAAAATTGTGAAAAAATTGTGAAAATCCGCAGTTTTTCTAGTCCACAGTATCAGACTAAAAAATTAACTGTACCCCAAATCCGAATGTTTAGAACTATGTTGGAGAAAAAACAATGAGAGATGTCATCTGAATAAGATGTCAGCTGCCGGGAAGTAACTTTTGCAATAGACGTTTGTTGGACAAAGGATTATAGGAAGACTCAGGAAGCGTTGGTGAAGTGGATATATTTCTTTGGGACCGGAACAGGTGACTCGCCTAGTCCGGTTGTTACTTATGGAGGCGAGACACGGAGTGTTGCGTCTTAGAAGCTCTCGAAGACTCTTGAGTTGATCTTAGAACGCTTATTGTGGTGCTGGTGTGAAATGAAATAATGAAGTGGACTGTATTTGTTTCTGGAAATAATTGTTTATTGAAAGTTAAAGAGACATAATGGCTGGCGCGTGCAGTTTTTAACGCGGCGTAAGTGCCGGGGAATTAAGATAGAAATAAAATATTGGCGTACATGACAATATGTATAAGCCGAGATCGTCTAAGTAAATCGTAGCATGGTGATCATGCTATTAGTATTAAAATATTGAAAAACTTTATGTAGCGCTGCGGCTAGCGAACAAGGCGTGTTGCCTGTACGGAGTCTTGCAAGAAACTGATTTAATTTTTTGACTGCTGTCAGCCTATCTCAAGACCGGCAGCAGATAGCAGGAAAAACGTGAAGTCACTACACGCACCGCAATGCAACATTTTACAATACAAAGTTCACATAGGTTCAAAGTTTGACCACGGAGAGTAGCACAAAAGGAACTAGAAACACTCAGAAGGTTTAAAAGAAAAATATTAAGTCATTTTTATGGCCCGATTAAAGAGGATGACGAATGGAGAATCAGAAATAATCAGGAGATATATGAGATACTGAATCATGAAGATCTTGTAAGATTCATTAAGTCTCAACGAATACAGTGGTTAGGTCACCTGGATCGGATGGTTGATGAGCGTATGCCAAAGAAAAGTCTGAGGGCGCAGGTCTATAAAAGCAGAAAGAGGGGCCGACCTAGGATAAGATGGTTGGATGATGTGCTACAAGATCTCAGAAGAATGGATGTGAGGAGTTACACTGAGACGGCAATGGACGGAAGAGACTTCGCAGAAGATTGAAAATTGGTGTTGGAACCGAAGGCTCTCGTTGGTCTGTAGTGCTGAAGAAGAGATATTGTATTATTGTATGCTCTACAATATTAGAGTAATCCGGATTTTTATAATTTTTTCCGTAATTAAAAAGTTATATAATTATCTAATATTGATAATTATTTAATATTGTTTACATAATAATAAACAAATATAATTCGTTCAAACAGTGAGCGAGTTCTGAAGCTCAGCGAGCATGCCAGTGTCAGATAATTAAGTATTATTTGCGTACGCTTGGTATAATAACAATAATAATAATAATGTAGAAACCCATGTCAAGTAAATGTCTGTAATAACAGTTTTACAATGGAATGAGATGTAAACATGCAATTTTGTCATCAATCTTCGTTTATGTTAATTGTAGCGTACTGTCGTTAGTAGCGTACTCTGTAACTTTGTAACTGAACTACCATTATTGGATTTGCTATTCTCCGAACTAAGGGACTGTCTACTCTTTCATTAACGGCTATATTTATTCTATCGATTATAAATTACGGTATTATTGCGTTATAAAATAAAAGACGTAAGACCGAATTTTCACAAAATTAGTGTAGCCTACAGCGTTATAGAATTTTGTTGAAAACATGAGTGGACGATAATATCGGTAAGTTTGTTGCGAGAAAGAAGTGAACCAGTCCGTATTTAATGACCAACGTTTCTCTCTATAACGACCGCAGCAGTAGACTACAATGCACAGTTCGTTAGGTGACATCTTTATTTCGCACGTACAACTGAAGTAGACTACGTAGTTCCTGTCCTTTGTGCGGGACACGGTACAGTATCTTGTCATTTAACCCTGTCGTCGCTTCGCTTACGGCATACAAGTTTAGTATCGGAAAATTTAACGAAAACTGAGATCGACGGAATGAAGGACAAGTGGTGGTTACAGGGATCAACAGGATGTAACATTCGGTTACTACAGCGCCATACAGTTCTATCCGACACTGTTGTATTCGCAATGTTTTTGCACCATCCTCGACCGTAATACGTGGAAAAACTAGTGTAGCTTTAGATAGAGTTTGTTACGTCGTGCTTTCCACGCGCTGCGTCAGCGGCAGGATTACGCAATGCTCGCTCTCCTTCTCGCCGTCCAGATTGTGGTAGATGTTTATATCGGTATTCAGGTTAATTTTGTGACATACTACACCGCACAATCTGAGCACAAAAACTCCGATACCGAGGCCAACTGTAGACCATAATCCAAAATTTGCTGCCGCGACCTCGACGCGTATATCGAGTGGGCCGAGAACTGGAGTATTGCGGTCAACGCTACTAAGAGAGCAGCGGTAATATCCTCAAGTCGCCTAAACCGGCCACGGTCGGTAACTATAGGCGCAGTCGAGTTTCCCTGACCAAGAGAATAAAGTACCTCGGGCTTCACCTAAACTCGCAACTAACCCGGCGTGCCCATTCTCAGAAAATTTGCCAACACGCATCGGCGCAAATCCATAGACTTTTAACCCCATAGCTATCGAGCCCGGCCGTGAACCCTTGGCAAGATACGCTCATCGTCAACACATATGTGTTGCCGGTGATTACTTGTGTCTGTCCTGTTTGTGGATACCTGGCCGCCTACCACAGAAAGTGGCTACATAGCATGCTCGATAGGACGCTTGAATAACTTGTAAAACCTCCCGGAGGTTCTATTCTCGTGCACTTGTTGACACCCTGAAACGCCTAGCGCGGAGATTCTATGGTAGCGCGGCCGAGTTACCCCCCGCAACTCCCTGATCTCTTCATTCGTAGTTACTTTTAGTTTTTAGTATTACTCCCTTTGATCCTTAATTAAAATTTGAATTGAATTCGACAACAACTATCGGTGATAGTGTTTAATTTTCCCAGCATCGTCCTTGCGTGACTTTGACCGTTCCACGTTTAATGTACAAAATAAGATTACGCTTACCATAGTTTTTAGATTTTTCCACTTTTCATAATTATTACACGGCTGTTGCTGCCAAATAGAGAATTATTTTATAATTTTTGTCTCCTTTCTTCTTTATTAAAACTGTCTTACGACAGCTTCCAACTGGACGCTCTCCACTTTTATGAGTATAGCTCCTTCCGTTCCTGAAGTCATCAGCATGGCAATCTTTTCTTATTCCCGACCTCTCGTTTCTTCCACCTATATGATTCCCTATTTGATTCTTACATGCAGATAGTTTTTACACAAAATGTTCCCAAACGAAGATGCTCTTCTCTTTATTATTACTTTCACCAGTTTTCTTTCCTCTCCCATGATGGCCAATACTTCATCGTTTGTCACTGTCAGTCCATTTCACCTTAATCATTCTTTGCTACAATCACATTTTGGGCTGTCTAGGTACCTTTCTTCTCTCTTTATAATAGTCCACGTTTCACTGCCATACTAGTCACACTCCAAATGGAACATTTGGAAGATCTCTTTCTCATTCCAACCGTAGTCCTTGTTGTCAACAATGCTATTATCTTTTCAAAAGCTCTCTTACTCATAGATACCATACTACTGATTTTTCTACGCACAGCTTTCATTCTATGTCACCGTACTCCATAAATACTGGAACGAGTTTACTTGCTCTATAGTTTCCCCTTCTAAGAATATGTTACCGAAACCTTAATTCTTGCCAATTCTCGTCATTTTAGTTTTTTTCGACATTTATCATCGTTCCGAATTCGTTCACCACTGTTACAATACTCTCCCTTATAAACTGTAGTGTTTTTCTGATTCCACTAACAATACTTCATAATCCGCACATTTATTAGCTTTAATCATTCTCCTCCCACTACGATCCGTCTTGATTTTTCTAATGTCTTCTCCTTCATTTTTTCAGGTTAGATGTTGAACAGCTATAATTAATCCCAGTGGGTTAATTATTATGATTACCTTAATGTTGAAATTTAATAGTGTAACGATATATAAAAATAAACAAACGTTACGTTACGTTTTGTGAAACAAAACTTTGGTTTTGTTTCAACCGTTACTACTTGATTTCAACTTAATGAAGAAAATTGATTTTGACTTGATGAACGCAAACAAATTCACACAAAGAGGCCATCACTAGTTTCTGAACGCTCCATCTAGTTCGCTAATTCTGTTTCCTTTAGGACGAACTTATGTAAGATGCTGAAATTATCCAGTTCACAAAGTTCACAACAATAACCAGTATTAACTCCTATAGGCCTATGCATATATTTGTTATTATTAAAATTATAGTATATGAACGTAATCGTATCGTGTATCAAAGTTATTGGCTTCAGTTGTATCCTGAGCTAAACCAAAAAATATAAAATTTCGTTAGTCGTCCTATAATTTTATTAACTAATCAATTTTCTTTCCTGTAAAATTTGCAAAACATGGCGCAAATCTCTGCCCCTACTTTTATGTATAGTAAAAAAGTAGACATTATAGACTTCAAAAACTTGAAAGGCGCCTACTAGAATTTCCAGTTTTTTTAAGAGACGTGTCGATGAAACTCATAAATTTTATTTCTAAACTTGATTTGAAATATCAATAGTTTATCAGAAAATTTATCTAAATTATATTTAAATATGCTTATAAGCCTTTGGTGTTATCATCTACAGGATTCAACTCAAGGTATCAGAATTTGACGTAATTGTGATACATACCCTACAGTGTTGTAAATGACCTAGTTGCTGATGAAATTAATTATTCTAGAGCACAACAGAAAGGAAGTGCTTTGCTTAAATCTGATGAATGTCGCCGGCAGTTAACCGATCCAATCTAGCCGCTGTTTGTTAGTACAGCAACTAAGCGTAGAGTGTACAAAGTCCGGTCAGAACCAATCTCATCGCTTTAGCTTCCCTGGCAAACTTTGGTGCATCTGTCACTGTTATAGTTGTTTGCAGTAGATTAGTTTTGCTATTAATCAATAAGGTCTACGGATTATACAGTTCCATATTAGTGACTGAAAATGGACTGGAAAGTTGTACATGGAAATCAATTATACGTCTGGGTACAATATATTAAATGTAGACATTGGACTGTGTTGAATACAGAAGAAGAGAGGAAAAGAGAGAGAAACAGAAAGAGAGAGAGACAGACCGACATGCAGACACACAGAGACAGAGAGCAGTTTTTATTCTGTGACCAACTCAATCAACTCCATCTGTCGACTCCATCGTTCGCCCTGCTTTTACGTTCTGCTATTGCTACCTTTACAACGACACAAACGTTGTGGGAATTACCCGTACCAGAAGAGTCAAATGGTAAGGACGAACTGTCACCAGTGGCTCGTGAAGATGTCGGATTTCGTTCCCGGTTGAAGAAGAACCCTGGGTAAACCGGGGCAGAGTTGAAGCGATGGACTCCGTGAGGACCTTGTTCAGATAGGGATAGGGATGCATGAATGGCGACGAAGGGCAGGAGACAGTGTCCGATAGAGGAGAAACCTTGAAAACGGATAGAGGACGGCAACTTGGTCTAAAATAACGGTCTCACGCATAATGTAAAGTGAAGTAAGTACGTTAGCAGTTTCTGTCCCTGAATTTTCCAAAAAGCTGTTTTCCCAAATGTAGTCCTGCACTTTACTGTGAAAAAACATATGTATTCCTTCATAGTCCTAAGATTTGGTCTATTATTAGAATACTTTCGAAGAAGGATTGTCCCTAACAGACATAATACTATTTTTTCTATAAACTATTACTAGTTTCCTTGAGTTTATTATTGCTACGCCAATTACATAACGCTCTAAAAAATTCGACAGAAATGCGAAAAATAAGTCGGCACGCCGCCTAGGAGTATGGGAAATTATTCGGAACGTCTGCAGGGAATATATAAATGTCTAAGGCCGGCATAGAAGTTAGTTACACTTCGCAGTATTGTAGAGTGGGTATCAAGTGATTGTTACGGATTACCGTAAAGTCATTATTGTGTAAATTATTGTCGACTGTAGTAAGGTGGCATTATTATTGCGTGTTGACAAACTTTGCTTGAATTATTGTATGAGAGTATCTTGTTGATTTCAAATTGTTTTTTGTAACTAATTAAAGTTGATAATTACTTACGTCATTGGTGACTGTATTTTTGTTTCCACTGTACAATAAGACGACCCGTGAGACCAGGGCCTGATTAACCGTTAGGTTAAGTAGGCTGCAGCCTGGGCAGCAAGCTTTTAAGGGGCGCAAAACTTTAAGAGAATAAGAAAGTAACAAGACCCATTTTGCATTATATATTTTTTTCATCTTGTCGTCCTCAAAATCACGTCATTTAAAGAGAAAAATATAGCTTTATTTTCTAATTGTGATTTAATGTATTTATTTAATTTGTACATAGAATTAAAACCACCCAACCTTTTGAGCTGACTTTGCTTTTATATTTTTAATATGCTTTTGTGACCGTTTAACCGTTTTTTTAACATAAATTAATCAGAATAATTAAAAAATATATTATGTTTGTTATGTGTTAATTTATTCTTATTAATAGAGCGTAATTTTATCAAAGAGTCAAGCATAGAATTGATATGTGATGGACATGGATAAAAGAAAAATGTTTGTCCATTCAACGCATATGTTTGTGAATAATGAATAACGTATTTTAAGGCACTTCCACCAAATAGGTGCACCTATGGTTTCAGATTGTAACCGAAACAAGCAATGTATAATTGTTCGTTTTGATTAAAATAGCTGTATAATTTAAAGATGAAATGTACAAAGATATGATATGTTGAAAAAATGTTGCGAGACAAAGGGCATGCCCGTCGCCTGCTCGTATACTGCGTCCCGAGCTTCAGATAGAGCTCCTGCCGCAGGGGCGACTGATAGGGTCTGGATTTAGGGTGTGGCCTGCTACCGGCCGTGGGTTTTCAATTAATTAATTGAGGGTGAGAGTACGCCGAGGCCGGGTCCAAGATTTTCCTGGCACAGATTGGTAGCGACCGAGGGCGCTAATGAGGTGATTGCCCTGGATTGGGGCGGAGCGGCGATAAAATTTGCGGGACAGTGTCCGTATAGTGGCGTCCAGGGAACGGACACGCAGGGCTTCTCGGATGGTTTTGTTGGATGTCAGATAGTGGGCTTTGCACGCCCAGCGCAATCCTCGGTCAAGCTTTCGCTCGGGAAGCTTTCGCTTATGGGTCTTGGCCGAGTAGTCCCATACGGGGATCACGTAGGTAGCCACCGGCAACACATAGGTGGAGACGATAAGTTTCCCTAGGCGGCGGGTCATGGCGTTGCTGTATAGCAGAGGACGGAGTTGGTATAGGCGATTGGCGTTGGCGGTCTTGCGAGCTACTTGTGCGGAGTGCGTCCGCCAGGTAAGACGTCGATCGAGGTGGACCCCGAGGTACTTGACCTCTCGAGACCAGGGCAACTGAGTATCACCTACGTAAAGTCTGTCGGGGAGCCTTAAGCGTCTGGAGAAGACTACTGCTGTGCTCTTGGCCGCGTTGATGGCAAACCTCCATCTCTCTGTCCACTCAACGTATTAACGCATGTGTCAGTTCGTATGTCGTCGTGACGTCTCGTATGTCCTCGTCGTCGGTCGGCCTGTGTACAACTTACGTCAATCCTGTTTGAGCGCGTTGCATCGTTATGTCGTGTCGTGTTCGTTACCGTCGTCCAGTCAGTAACTATAGTCGCCTCCTATGTAAAAATAGTGACGTTTACGTTCTGTCAAAGTCGTCGTTATTTCTTAGTCTTCGAGCGTGAGTTTACAAACCAACGTGAACCAAAGTACTACAGTCTTTTGTTCTTAAGTTCCACATTATAAACTATCAATGCCATAAGTTGCATGTAAAACAGTTTAATTAACAACAGTCCACTTAAACATTTACTACGACTATCTGGCGTGTGCAGAGTGAAGTGTGCCCCAACCCGGTACGTAAACGCATAATTTGTTGTGATAAATAGCAGCGCCTTCTTATTTTTTAAGTTTTGTACCGTACAGTAATGTGTGCAGTTTTACATGTTATGTGATTTTCTATCTCGCGGTGCTATCTATTATCAATAAGCAGAACTGATAATACCCTGTGCTATTCTCTCCTCTTAATATTAACTGTTAACTAATTTTCTCTAACTTATTCCACCTATTATTCAATATTTTTTGTAGGTCGACATCATCTAGACGAATGAAACTGATACGTTACGTCAATTTGTCAGCCAACTCATAACGAATATGTCTTTTCATATTGGGTTTCACAAACAATTTGAAATTATCATTATCACATTGAATCTTTCGTTTTCCGAAAGTCCCATCTCCTTGCGCACAAAATATACCTTATACTACTGAGATCAGTACTCATATACGCAGCCCCAGCGTGGTGGCCAATTCTTTCCAACAGTGCAAAACGTAAGCTAGAACGGTTCCAGAACAATCAGTTCCGTTCAACTCGCCCTGGTTTGTTTGCCACCAAGTCAGGGCTCCGTCTATCAACCATGGAAGAGTTCGTCTTCAGACTTTCTGTGACCCTCTTCTTCCGTGCAGCAGACTCAACCCACCCACACCTACGTGATCTGGCCAGAGATGAAGGTTTCCTATGCAACATCATAAAGCGACCCCGCACTCTGTTGGACGACACCGTCCACCGTACTCTCCTACGTAGGGCCTTTCTCCTGAGGGAACCACTACCACCCTCAGAATCCCACCAAAAATAACTCGAACTGTCCAGAACGGCTGTTCTAGCCGCTCGTGGCCTCGGCAGGTCTGTCTCCTGTCAGTCGTGCAACGCCTTCTTTCATGAGGCGCCTGTCCCATGTGACAGACTACCACACAGTAGCCAGTGTGGCCGCGTCGGAGGCTGCAGAACTGACCAAACGGTCCTAAAATGTACCGTGAGGAATCCCCGCTGTTACTCGGAGACGTCACTACTGGTTCAAGCCACACCAAAAAACGATCGGCTGAACACCTCACTTGCTGAGATCCTTTCCCCTCCTACCTACAAACCAATTGGAGCACCCCCATCCCTAACAAACGACAAAAACCTAACGCCTTTGAGAGAGTACAATTCTTGAAGTCATCAGAGGAGTAACTCCGGCTCTGCTACTAAGCCGGGGACTTGTGCCTTGTCCCGCCCATCAGATAGTTTCTCGATTTCAAACCTAGTTTCACATCCAGATTAAAAATAAATTGGTCCATTGATGTTGGAGCTGTTGTTATCGCAGTACTAACTCACACTGAGACTGAAACATAAATTGATTCCGTGGCAGTATAACCAGATTTGTGTGAATGAAAGTAAACCATTCAAAGCGTCTGTTACCACTAATCGGATTGGAAATGCGCCCAGTAAATGGCAGTGTTGTCTAATGCAATGCAACGAATGCAGTGCTATCTCGTGGCGTGTAACAAATAGAAGCACCCCTCCCTAGCAAGTGGAAAGACTGCAGCTTTTATTTATAACTTGTTGTTGTTGTTGTACTTGTTGTATCATTTAATAAATTTGAGTCGACGAATCTGAGTGAATTAACTAACACATAAACAAAATGTTTCTAATCAATTTTGTGAATAACATTGTTGCGACCGTCTCACCAATCGTCGTACTGCTCAGGGGAGACAAAATACAGACAACATTGACCTCACTAATTACCAACTTTAATTAGCCACAAACAACAATTTGAAATCAACAAGGTACTTTCATACAATAGTTCAAGTTAAATTTGTCCACACGAAAATAACAACGTCAACTATCAGAGTTCCGCACTGATTATAAGACAATACTTACTTTCCACTAATCCGCAACAATCACTTGATCCACACCCTCTAATATCGCCAGGTGTAACTAACTGACTAAGCAGGCCGCTGTTGCTTGTATAGATCCCGCAGATGTTCCAAAATAATTTTCCATTCTTTTACCGGCATAATTTGCGTAGTTACAAGTGCTCGAACAGTCTATAGGCTACTTATTTGCACGGCCTTGACCGGGAAAGGACGCGTATCCAACCTCCATTATAATACACGACAACGTTTAGTTTTAATATCTCACAACACGTGGTTGGCAACAGCTGTTATATTCAACGCACACAGTCAGTATAGCGGTATAGCATAACTATTTCTCATCACGTAAGACAGTTAAACCCATCTGCAATAGAGTATAGATATTTTCAAATTGATTTACTCCGTTTATAGGCAGTAGTATTGTTACGTCGGTCTACTTGCGTCGTATGGTACAGTGGGAAACAAAATACAAGAAACCAACGAAGTCACTAGTATCCAGCCTTAATTATCAGAAGCAACAGTTTATAATCAACTCGTACAATAATTCCAGTTAGTTTTCTCCACACGCAATAACAATGTCAATTAATAGAGTTCCACACAATTATTAACCCAATCTTTTTCACTTCTACAAACACTCGATCCGCGTTAACGAAAATCGGTCACGTAACGGAACTGACAACCCGGCTCCTATGCCTTTATGCAGTAGAGCTTTCCCTCCTTACTGCACGCCGCCTTAATGCGTATCTCAAGTGTTCTTGGAACACACTAGAACACTTAGCCTACTTGAATGAGGCAACACCTGCCACACTGGACGGGGTAGTGGAGATTGTTCTCAGCTGTTCTACGCGGTTCGATACCATACTCGTGATAGTATGATTACATATGCAACTGAAAAGCATAGAAAAGTATTAGCGAATGACTTCCGACATAAAACAGCAATAATGAATTGAAAGTGAGAAGAAACGTGGAGGCCTACATACGGAAACTAGACGAGATGACTCCAAAGTTTAGAATTGGTTCAGTGTTGCTCTTACCCAAAAAAATTACGAATGAGTGTTATGCAAATGCAAAATAAATAATAATAACAACAGAATAAAAGATACTGTCGTTAAGTGAAAATCAATAAAATGATTTATGAATTTGGGAGGGGAGATTTCATAGCTAGGAAAGTAATACTGTCGGAGCGTGCACAGACGATTCGATTTTCTAAACAGAGGTCCTTTAATTTTATTTCATCTTCAAGCTGTTCTGTCCCCTGGTTCGTCTCCAACAAATATGGTTCGTAAAAGCTATGGTTAAATTATTTGCCATCTAGGCATTGTGGTTGACAATTTAACTACAAAAAAATGTTTTTGGAATTTTTGTAGTTCTTATTGTATAATCGTCTGCTTTAATTTTTATTTTACTATGAAAATAGTATAGTAATCGGTGTTTTTATAATTTTTTTGATAATTAGAAATTATATAATACCACGTGTTTTTATAACACGTGTAAGTTGTTGAAAATAGTGAGAGAGTTCTGCAGCTCAGGAACCCTACTGCATAATTTTTATGACACGTCGTACAGATTTGCATACGTTTTTTATTCTCTCGTGCCTTTACCCAGAACGCACTGTTTTCTGTTTGCTGTTGTCTTTCATTCATTTTCTTGTAACAGACGTAGTAAAGGGAGATCACCATACTTTCATCTATAACTGTAAAACGAATTAGGCCTATAAGATTTCTTATTTGACAGATTTTTGAAAGGCTTGAAATTAGGCCTATACTGAACCATTATCATATTGATTATGAACCGAGCTGTTAGGCCTAATCAACTATTTACTAACGACATCATCGGCAACGTTTCGAATCGCACCCTCGTGGATCTTCTTCAGGCCGCAAAAAGCGACAGAGAGTGAGAAAAATATGTGCGGGGGATCTTTGGCCGAACGATAACCGACAACTTTTTCGGGTAAGAGCAACCACCCTTCTTTCTCTGTCCCCCAAATAAGCGTACTGCTTTCAAAACATCCTCCCCGTAGAGGTGTCCTAATTGGTATCGTAAGCTTTTGATTATAATTAAAAGGGCCTAAACCGTGCGAACGGGGCGTAATATTAAATTCCAAGTTAGACAGTGTTTTTTGCCTTGTCTTAATGATTACATGTGCAAAATTCGGTCGGAATCGGTATAACGTGGTGTATTTGTATTCAACACAAACAAACAAACACTCAGTCTTTAAGTTTTATATATATATATATATATATATATATATATTATAACTTATAAAACTTGTTTATTTTTGTTAAATTCGGGAAGCCCCAAGTTCAGGGCGACATTTATAACTTAACACAAATTATATAAATGAATGATTGTGGTGTGTGAACTGACCTACCTGCTGTGCGTTCTTGCGTCTTCTTCTTCCGACTAGGGCCGTAGGAATTTGTGTTTTGAATTCGCAAGTAGGTTAATTGAAAAGTACAAGCACAAAGTGTATCGTTATAATAATTTCGAATAGTTTTGTGATGTTGGTAGATTTTGGAGTACAGCAATAACAAAACAGTGTTGGGTATAAAATTGGGGTTTATTATTCTAATAGCACATAAAATGAAAAACTTACATCTAACGTAATTCTTACGTACTAAAGAGTAATGAGTAATTTGATCAATGTTTTCTGAATGAATATTAGCTTTCAGAGGGAAAGCTTATAAATACGAATTTATACGAACCTGTTTCTTATTACTGTCAAAAGTTAATTTTTTTTTATATAATTTAATTAAGGAGTTTTCAAGACTTTAATATTGATTTTACTGCTTCAAGATGCTTTTAAAATACTCTTAAATAAATTAGCCGTGAATCTTGTTCTACGTGCTTTTTATTTACTTGTAATTTGTTTCACGTATACTGCAGTATAAGTTTCTAAGTGATTCAATATTAAGATTTGTATAGCGCTTTTTATCTACGTCTATTTCTTATCTATTGCTTCTTACTTAACTTATACTTGTTCTACAGATTATCACAATATTGAGGTTCTTATTAATTTTGAGTCTCTGTTTTTATAGGCATCTGAATGAAGTTAACTTTACAATTGATTTTAACAAAAGAAAGAAAAAGGATCTTTTTATATAAAATGTATAAATGATTTTTGACTTTCCTGGTACTGAAGTTCTCGAAGATGTCCTCTGGGGTCCCTCGGTGTCCTAGTCCAATCAGCTAGTGGCGATGATTTCCGCTGCGTCCTGGATTCCGACGAAGAGCTCAGGGATCAGCAACTCGGCTCCTTCAGCAACTGTTGATGGATTTAACGTCCGTGGTTTAACTGCTGCAACTGCTTCAGGCCCTCGGTCCGGATACTCTGCACTTGTGTGTGTGTGTACCTCGTCTCGGGTGTCGCTCTGCGTCTTCAATTCTTCAGCTCGTACCACGTTCCAGACGGCCTCGTTCTGTTGTACTCTTGACGTGACTTCTCGTAGTATATGGTCGATCTCTTATATGCGTACGCCAACAGTTTGGTGTATTGCGCAGTACGCTTATTTGTTGATAAATAAGAGTGTCGTACGTAGACGCCGTCACAGTCCAGTCGTTATAGAAGAGTGTCTGTGTTGTTCCGAAGTTGAATCTTTACAGAAGTGTGTGTGTGTGTGTGTGTTCACTGTTTGAGTCCTGGCTGAAGAGTATGTGTTTACTGGTTGAATGTTAACAGAAGAGTGAAGAGCGTTCAGCTCGAAACCAACGGTTGTTCAAAATTTTTAGAATGATCTGATTGGCTGAAACATTCTCCCTTCAACTTAAAATTTAGTCACCTCATTCCGTGAGAACGAAAAATAATTCCCACAGTTCGAGAATTGTTATTATTTTTAATATTCTGGAATACACCGGAACCAATTGTCGGTCGGACGTCCGGTTGCAGTTTGTATTGCGATTATCTTGGCTGCAAGCCAAGTTATACTTATTCTAACATATACATTTGATTCGTAATTTTTATAATTATAACATATTCAAATCTGAACTCCCTAGCTCTCTTACTATGGAAGTTATTTAAATAAAATGAATTATCTCACACCGTATTCTTAATATTTCGGCAAACATTTTGGCTATTTTGGTTTTTGCCTATATTTATTCGTTTCCGAAATATTAATGTTTTAAAGTTAGGGCGTGTCCCTAATTTATAACGGTGCGTGTGTGATTACATAACGCCACCGGAACAGCCGCTGGGCGTTTTACAATTGTTTTGAGTGCTCGCTACAGCGCGAGATATGGTTCTATCGATTTAAATGTATTTTATATTTGATTTTTAAAACATCGTCGGCAACGTTACGAATCAACCCTCGGGATCTTCTTCAGGCCGCATAAAGCGACAGAATGTTAGAAAAACCAGTAGGCCTACGGCGGATCTTGACCTAACGATATCCGACAAATTGTTTGGGTAAGATCAACCCTGAACCAATTCTAAACCTTGGAGTCATCTCGTCTAGTTTCCGTATGTAGGCCTCTACATTTCTTCTCACTTTCAAAACATTATTGCTGTTTTATGTCGGAAGTCATTCGCTAATACTTTTCTATGATTTTCAGTTGCATATGTAATCATACTATCACGAGTATGGTATCGAACCGCGTAGAACAGCTGAGAACAATCTCCACTACCCCGTCCAGTCTGGCAGGTGTTGCCTCATTCAAGTAGGCTAAGTGTTCTAGTGTGTTCCAAGAACACTTGAGATACGCATTAAGGCGGCGTGTAGTAAGGACGGAAAGCTCTACTGGACCTCTGTGCGACCTATATAAAGCCATATATTGTCAGTTCAGTTACGTGAGCGATTTTCGTTAGCACGGATCGAATGTTTGTCGAAGTGAAAAATTATTGTGTTAATAATTGTGTGGAACTCTATTAATTGACATTGTTATTGCGTGTGGACAAAACTGACTGGAATTATTGTACGAGTTGATTATAAACTGTTGCTTCTGATAATTAAGGCTGGATACTAGTGACTTCGTTGGTGTCTTGTATTTCGTTTGCCACTGTACCATACGACGCAAGTAGACCGTCGTAACAATACTACGGCCTATAAACTGAGTAAATCAATTTGAAAATATCTATACTCTATTGCAGATGGGTTTAACTGTCTTACGTGATGAGAAATAGTTATGCTATACCGCTATACTGACTGTGTGCGTTGAATATAACAGCTGTTGCCAACCTCGTGTTGTGAGATATTAAAACTAAACGTTGTCGTGTATTATAATGGAGGTTGGATACGCGTTCTTTCCCCTTTTGTATGGTGTCATGAAATATGTTCAAGCTTCGCACAAAGGGCTCAATCCCAAGGGACAGCGCGCTCGCTATGACAACCGGAATGTTATCCCTAATGCGTCGCACATTCGGTTCCATTTTCAAAGCTTTTAAGATGTCCAATGTTGACAATCGTGTATTGTCTACTTTTGTATCTGCTCAAAAAAAAGAGAGAACAAGATGTTTTGGAAACTGAAAATCAATGTGAGCGAATCGCGCGCAATTACACCGTGTTTCACACGTTATTTCCCGTACCATGAATTCTTAAGTTTCAGTTCTCGATCGTGTGAGTGTAGCTCCATGAATAGCTTAGATTTTATTTGGCATAAAGTATACAAAACTGAGTTATAAATGAAAATAAAACAAAGTTTATATCTGTGGGAAGCAATAATGATAATATTTCAAATATACTAATTTATTATTATTGGGTCCTTCAGTCTTTCGACTGGTTTGTACGCTCCCCGCATATACCCGTGGTGCGTGTGTTACTGAGTCTCTCACAGGTATATAGGACCTACATTGTAACGCTGGATCCGAACGGCATAGTAGGGGAGGGGTTATACTAGGCAGGATACCTCTTGCTGGTTTGCCATCGCCTTGCGCGTGGGAACGGTCGTATCTAAATAAGATGGCCCCGGCGGGAATCGAACCCGCGCCGACAGCGTAACAGCGCCACACGCTAGCCACTGCGCCACGGCCGCTCCAAAATACCAACACTAATACTACTCCATATCCTAATAATTTTGAAAGAGTAAAAGGTTTCGTATATCTGGGGACACATGTCGTTCCTGCACAAAAGAAATTTAAAGAAGAATTCTGGCTGCTAATAGAAGCTATTACGGGCTGAATAAACACTTTAAATCAAGACTATTAATCAGAAACTAAGGCCACGCTCTATAAGACGTTGGTAAGGCCTGTATTGATATATGGCTCGGAGTGCTGGGTAGTCAAGAAAATTGATGAACAGAGCCTGGCTGTGTTTGAAAGGAAGATACTGAGAAGGATTATGAGCCAATTCAACAGGACGGAGTATGGTGAAAGAGAAATAATAATGAATTATATTCTAAGTACAATGAAATTCAGTTGTCCGACTTGCCAAAATTAATAGATTAAGACGGGAAGGACACGTTCACAGAATGTATGACTAACGTAGGGCAAAAAGAATTATGAAACACAAGCCAATAGGAAAAAGGAAGATTGGAATACCGAAGAAAAGATGGTTGGACTAGGTCGGCAATGATGCGAGGAATCTGGGCGCAATGAATTGGTGGTGGATGGCTGAGGACAGGAATAAGTGGAGGCAATTTCTGTAGAGCCAAGGATGTATGTATGTGTATGCTTTATATACAAACCTATATGTAATATATGCTTTTAACGTGAAAACTGTGTGTAGCTGACTTGGTCCTATAATTACCAGTATCAGTGAGCATATTGTCACAAAGATGCCACTGTTTGGAACAGTAGAATAAACCGTTCAACAACAGAGAAATGAACAGTCAATAAGGTTTTATAAAAATTCACGATATTAAGCAGTAGATACCCTATGTGAGCGTAAATAATAACAATGTCTATTCTCTTATAGTCATGAGTCTTACGACCGAACGCTGTACTCACGTTTTGTTCCAATTATTAGCCCAGATACCGCAGAAAATCTGTTACCCTACTCTCCGGAAGGCAGCTTGCTCCAGGGTGGGAGACGGAGCCAACGGTAACCAGTGGTGTAGCTCCAGCTCACAAACACCCCCACACTCACAAAGCTTCACGCCCACCTAGCGGTTTTCAGCCAGCCATGCCATAACTTATACTAAGTAGCCTTCCCCTACCAGAAGAAGGGTTCCCCGCATAGCGGGCTGTGCTGCTAGGGTTCACTGCTCTTGATGTTGACTAGAACCACTGTGACAAGGGTGGCTCCGTAGTTTAACTACTTTTCTAGGGACGAAGGAACCCTGATTCCCGTCCGCCAGACACGCGCCTTACCTCGTTCACACCGGTCCCTATCCAGCCGAAATATCAAATACGAGTCCCGTGATGATTTGGGAACAAACATCCTTCAGCTAGAGGATAGAGGCAATAAATGGGAAACGAGAGATAGATAGAGATAGAGAGAGCGAGAGGAAGAGAGAGAATGACGCAGACACTTGCTTATGCAGGCGACGTTGTGATTAAAAGAAGCCACCATAAGCCTACAAAAAATAGAACTCAGAGTAAATGGTAAGACGAAAATAATGGTGTCCACAAGGAAGGGACATAAATTTTGTCCGAGGCTTACACGGCCCGAGTCAATGTTGTTAAAATTGTTGTCTTCTGGGCTGTTTGGCCGTGGTCCAAAGCTGTTGATTGCAGCTGACGTTTCAACCGTCCCTTCGACGGCCATCTTCAGCGCCGTTACCACAGTACTGTCGTCACTAACCGGGACATTTGTGTCAGTTGTTTAGCCTGAATTAGTATTGAAGATGGCTGTTAAAGGCACGGCCGAAAGGTCTGCTACAATCAACAGCTTTTTATCACTGCCTTACAGCCCAGAAGACAACACTTTTAACAGTAAGGAACACGTACAACACCAGCACGTGTTTGGTGAAGCAGTCTCTAGTTTCCAATACCTTGGTTCTACCTTGGTTTGAGTACGTGTTTGTGAAAGCCTTGACGAAAAGAAATAATTACGGGGAATTGCAGCCGTGAATCGAATATACTTTGCCTTGAATAAAATTTTCAAGGTAACTTCCTTGAAACTTCCAACCCTTGCTCCTTTTCATCAGACACATACCTTAGCCCAGCCAGCCAAAATACCACAGATGAGTCCCGACATGATTTGGAGACAAGCCCCCTTCAGCCAGAGGATACAGACAATGAAGAGGAAACAAACGTCAGAGAGAGAGAGAGAGAGAGAGAGAGAGAGAGAGAGAGAGAGAGAGAGAGAATGACATAGATACTTGCTTTCTGAATTATTGGTAGATTTCTGCGTTCTGTTTAAGGAGCAGTAGCGTGGCGTCCATGTAAACGCTGTTGCCGGCGGCAACAGTACTGAAAATAAGAGCAAATAATATTAATTATATCACAGAATATACTTTAGTTATTGAATGATTTGAAATCCGAACAATGTCGAACAATGTTAGTAGGGAAACTTGAAGAAAAGCGTAGCATTTCTTTCGAACTGCTGGGCGCTTGGACCGTCTTGTGTTGCCGGGTCAGACATCTTCAGTGTTTTACTGCGTACGGTCATTGATCTCGTAGTAGTTGTCACTGTACAAACTGTGGAGGGGGGACACATTTGTCCACTCAATGTGTTGCCGCTGAATAAACCGGCAAAACGCTCAGTTAGCAGCTAAATTCGTTTTCGGAACTGATGTGCAACATATACTACGTAATTATTTGTGTTTTGTTCGTTTAGTCATGTGTTCCTCTGTTTATCTTTATTATTTTTAATTCGATTATTTGTGTTCTGATTTATTCTGTGTAAATATAATGAGAGTCAGATCCCGTTGAACCGGAACTCTCTTCTTGTCCCAGCGAATGATATAAAATGATCTAAAAAGAACACTTGGTACAAGAAAAAATTCGAATTAATTTTTAGGTTAAGTTTTAGGCCTATGGCAACCGGCAACAGGTGTTACGAACCCACGCCACGCCACTGTTAATGAGCCTTCCTAAAACTGTATGAAGAGTTACGCAAAACTGAACTTAGACTTAACGAACGTAAGACGAATATAATGGTCTCAGGAAGGAATAGGCATATACAACACCAGCACCATTACGTGTCTGGTGATTACTGTTGGTGAAGCAGTCTCTAGTTTACAGTATTTTGGTTCTACTGTCAGTGAAGACCTCGATGAAGAAGAAGAACTCTAGCCGGGAACAGCTCAACTCTTTACCTTGAATAAAATCTTGAAGAGTAGGTTGGTTATCTCATCATCATCGTCACCACTCCAAGGACCTGCTCCGGAACCCACCTCCCCCTCGGTCTCCCGACATCTCTGTTCCCATTAGGGTGATAACCCAAGGCAGCCACAGGTAGGCGGATATCAGGCATGCGATTCAAGTGTTCACACCATCTCCTTCTGTAGTCTTCAATCTTTTGGTGCAATGATACAATGTTTAAATCGCGTCTAATACCCTCGTTCCTTCTCCGATCCAAGAGAGAACAACCTTGCGTCCCTTTCAGAAATTTCATTTCGGCTGCCTGAATCCTCTGCACGTCCCATTTACCAAGGGTCCATGTCTCACTAGCATACAGGTTGATTTTCCTGTATTTCATATTTCAAACGTATACTCTGATACTGTGTAATAAACTTGTTCGTATATGCAGAGAAGAGTTAGTACTATATTAGCGTACACAGCTGAAAACATAGTAAAACAGCATAGCAATTAAGAGATTAACAAAATTCAACTTTTTTCGACCCTCTGGAGGGGTCCGGTTCCGTTCGTCCTCCCTCCCCAAATACTTCCCTGTGTTCCAGGAAGATTGCTGTATAGATATACAGACGAATCGGACAAAATTAGAGCACAAGAAACCCTTATGTAAGTACGTAGCAGTGCAGGGTATGATTAACATCGGTGTATTGGCATAACTGTCAGAACAGACCAACAAAAGTGCAGCCAACATCACAAACTGTACTGTACGTGTTGTATCCAGTAGTGGTAAATTGTTTCCCTATTAAACAACACAGCGTTGTGCAATATTTACTGCAGTTGACGCAACTGGGTCGCGTAATTAATGGAAGAGGCGCGACGACATCAATGAAATATGTTTCGACTTCAGTAATAATTTATTACACTTGGAATTTCACTTTATGCTGCCAAATAGATACACGTGTGAAAATAAAAAATATAGAATCTGATGAACTACTGTAGTGCGCTCGCCGAGCTGTA